>CM028916.1:5506295-6106295 GCA_016801845.1 Polydactylus sextarius | reverse complement strand
GTATTTAGTGAGATTCAAAAATGAACTGTTTTTTAATGGGAACACTGGAACAAAAAGAAAACAAACATCCTTTCCTTCTCAGTCTGCAATGATTAGGTAAAAAAAAAAAGCCTTAAATCTTTTTAATAGAGCGTGGTGTATTGATACATTGTTTTAGAAACCAAATCACTTTCCCTGTCAGCTTTCGACTACATGGTTTTCAGGCTTTGATATGAATGAGACAACTGAGGTAAAGTCCCAAAAGAAATACCCCAGAGTCGGTGTAATGGGCTGCCTGAACAACGGCAATAAGCAGTTGATTACATCAAGTAGCAACAAGCTGAAAAAGAAATGAAAACAGTGACGAAATGGAGTGATGAGTGAGAAATGGAATAAAAATAACACTTGACAGGAGGAAAAAGAAATAATGATAAAGTCTATTTCTATAGCGCCTTTCCAAAACAAGCTTTGTGAGGCGCTTTACAGCAAACGAGAACCAATCGTGGAAGTGTTAATCATAAAAACAATACGAAGAGTGGCACTATCGATGAAACAAAAGAAATAAAACTTCAACACAGTTAGAAATAAAGCAATATACTGAGGTTTAAAATAAATGGTTTGGGGGAAGTCAGACCACAGGGGGGTGAGACTACAAAAGTAAGTTTTGAGAGGCGATTTAAATGAAGAGATGGATTTAATCATAACCAGATCTCCTGTGGTTGATTTTTTTTTTCATGTGGCAGCCTCGATGACAAATGCTCTGTCACTTTTGTTTTTCAGTCTGGATTTAGAAAACACTGGGAGAGCAGCAGAGCCTCAGGGACATTCACAACATGCGGGCGAAAGACGTTGAATTTAAAACAAAATCTGAATTTTATACAGCTCAGATGCTGTATAAAATTCTGCAGATTGACTCACCTTGTGAATATTATGACAACTCTTCATTTAACTCTTTCACTGAGTTGACCTCATCCCTATTTATACAGTGATATTACAGAAGCTCAAACACCATCAGAAAACTGTCAGATCCCATGTTTTGCTACATCTGTGCTAGTCAAAGGTGATAGAAAGTTTCTTTTCTTTTTTGCCTCATTTAAAGTCAGTGGTAATTAGCAACTTTAACAACTATGCACTGAGCTATCATTAAAATGTCCTTCATTAAGAACATGTGACGACTTATACTTTCTCCAGATTTGCATGTTATGCAACACTTTTTCCTTTGTGTTCAACACTAATTGACAAATGCTAGCATGCTAACAAGCCAAACTGATGGTAAACAAGTTAAATGCTATGTGTACCAAACACAAACATGTTAGCATTATCTATGTAAGCATGTTAACATGATGATGATCTTGTCTGTTCTGCTTCTTAGCTCATGTTTTCTCTTTTTGATCATTTCCTGTTTTATTGTGAAAGTCTAACGGGGCTAAACTGGTCAGTATGTGAACTGGGAGGATCCACATTTACACTTCCTGCTTTAATTACAATCTCTATTTTCAATTTGTGTGTTAAAGTTGAGAATTTGAGTTCTTATTCAGTGTTTCTGTCTTGTTTTTCAAAAACTAAAATATATCTCTGTACCTCCGCATCCTCACAAAATCACTGGACCGATGGTTCAAACACAACAAACAGCGGCGATATATCTAAATTAATACTGTCAGCCGTCTGTTCCAGCTGATGATTTCATAACTCTACCAAATAATCAACAGAGGAATAAGATTGATGGTATTGTTACGAATGTATAGAGTTTCACGATCAATTCTTGTCCCTTCTAACAAAACATTAGTGACAAAGATTTAAGTCTTTTATAATCTTAAATCCCGCTCTCCATATTTGTGCATTTAGAAGAGCCAGACAAATAAGACTGTCGATTCAAAATGGCACTGAATCACTGATTACCGCTTGGCCAAATACGGTCGAGTCCAAGTTTATTTACTGCATAGGAAATGCAAATAAGATGCGCGTTTGTGCCTATAAAACACACATTCACGGTAACTCTGAGCATTTCTATCAAAATGGTGAAAGATTGACAGACTGGAACAGCAATGGTAACTAAAAAGCTGTCTGTGTACATCACACACACACCATCTGCACACTCAGCCAAAACAGATCTGACCAGATGAACTATAGCACGATCAGCGGCTCCGTTCAGATTTCACCAGACAGCAGCCATGAGAGAGTTACTTATGAAAATGGATCAATACTAGAAAAAAAAACCAAAAAAAAAAAACCACGACAAATCAAAACGAACATGGAGCCTCCCATCATACACAGACAAAGAGCATGGTCAATTATTCACCACATCTTGCTTCAATCCATTACTCTGCATTTATTATACATCATATGGACGGTGACATGCCATGCAAGCCTGAGCAGCTCCTCTCTCCTGCTGCTAGGGTTGGAAAGGCCTCCTGCAATATCACATAAAATGAATGCATTGGCACTGACACACACACACACACACACACACACACACTCAAAACACCACGCAGACACTCACACACACACACAAATACACAACTATCTCTGTGCTCTTTGTCTCTCCATCACCCTGGAAGGTGCAAAACATGATATATAGCTGCTGCCAGCTCCATCAACGCGGCTGCTGAGGTAAAACACTGTACCACGGTGAATACGCATACGCGTACATATCACAGTCGCCAACTCTCATTTGCGTTGACAAGGACCCCGCAGCACACTCACTGAAGTCTGCAGACGGTGGACGACTGTCTAGAGTTTCACCCTCTCAGACGTTTCACCGCGTAATGATGAGAACAATTGTTAGGGATGTGTTTCTGTGGATGTCGATGTCATTCTGTTTTTCCCAGGCTCAAATGTCTTAGCAATTATTGGAAGGATTGTCATGAAACTTGGTGCACATATTCATGGTGTTTAGAGGATGAATCCTGATCACTTCAGTTATCCTTGGTCTTTTACTTCAAGTGCTAACACTGGTTTGGTCATGGGAAACTAACATTCACAACAACAAGTTATCTAATATCAAGGAGGCATTTATTTTAACCCGAACAACCATCTTTTCCTAAATCAGAAACCACGACTACAAAGATCAAGTACACCTGCTGCCACAGGGGGCGCTACTCGTATGAGTCATAGCCAATGTTTTCTAAAGTACCTGAAAGTCAAACTTGAGTATAAGTACAGATACTCGACCAAAAAATGGCTTTGGTGAAAGTTCAAGTCACTGATTAGAATGATACTCAAGTAAAAGTCTTAAAGTATCTAATAGTTACTGTACTTAAGTATGACAAGTAATCTATAATTAAATGTACTTAAGTCATGAAAGTAAAAGTACAAGAACATGTTAATAAAAACAGAAAAATATTATGAAGTTTATCCAGCACTTTAAAACATGGAGCTACAACAATCTTCATAGACAATGTCTCGAGTCTGAACTAAAGTACAAAAATTGTTCTTTGTTCTCCAAAAAAAATCAGCTTGATATTGATATTTTCTGCATCCATCCACCCTTTAAGATGGAGCCTCCATCAACCCTCAAACGGCTTTAATAGTCTAAACAGTCACAGGTCGACTTAGAGTGAACCGGAGCACAAAAACACCACATTTCATTTCATCTGATTTGTGTGACGACACTGAAAATGTATCAGAATAAAAGTATGAAATTGCGTCAGAAAATGTAGAGAAGTAAAAGTGAAAGTTGACAGAATTTTAAAAAACTTAAGTTAAGTACAGACATTTCCAAAACATACTTCAGTACAGTAGTGAAGTTGTATCAGAGTGTCGGGACAAATGTGGTCGATTCAACTGAGGAACTTGTGGTGTTGAATAAACAGATCTATTCCTTCAGTTTTGATCAATTGGTTGATGCTCTGAACCAAAGAGCAGCAATGTTTCTGTTTCACCTTTGAGAAACTGAAGGGTGCATGGATGAATTAATACTTTATCAGTGCCAGATAAAGTCGAATAATAGAAACACTATCACTAATTGATAGCGATTGTGGTGGTGAAGATATTCATACTTACTTCCATGCTGGTGAGGTTGCAGCGGTGAGTACCAGCGAACCAGCCGCTGCTGGAACATTGGTCGATGTCCACGTCCTGCAGGTTCACATCCACACGAACAACACCCCTGACGGAGGCAAAGAGGGAGAGATAAAACAATAGAAATGATAATGAGAGTGTGAATGAAATGGAAGTGAGTTATGAAGAAAAAGAAGTAGATAAAAGTAAAAAAAAAAGAAACAGAGTCAAGGTTGAAATGTTCATAAATACTTGCAAAACAAGGTTACGCTACCTCTTGCAACAGACGTTACAGATGTCCTGAGCAGAACGACTGTATTATTATTTTCCTTTCTTTTTGTCAAAAAAAGGACACAGTGTGATATCAAGCCGCCTCCAGCTTTCTAATTACTTTTTTTTTAATAAAACAAAAGTTTCTAACCACAAAAAACAAAAAAACAAATAAACAGTTTATTCACATCCTACATGTCTTCTCACACACAAAACGTTTAACAAAAGATAATTCATCATATCGTCACTGGGTGATATCTGGATGCTGTTAATGGTGTCAGAGGAGTCTCTGTCATTATCGCTGCAGATTTAAATGATAATGACACCAGCGTGTTAGTGCATCTCCTCAGTACACTCTGTCGGTCTCGAGACTAGCTGTTCTTTTTCAGGCGATAAATCTTTTAAATTAGGTCATTAATATACATCATCATTTTAAAAAAAATATTCTAATTAACAGGAGACAGTTAATTTCAAGTTCAATTATGTTTTTAATAGTTTAAAGACACGAGAGATATATGGTACAAGGATGCAGCTTAATATGTGTGTGTGTCCTCTAGTGGCCGTAGTAATTATGACAGGAGCAGAGGAGGAGTCACGTATGATGACACATGAGGCCGCTGTTTGTTTTCCATTTCATACCAATGACTGTTGTACAACCGCAACCACATATTTATTGATGTGACCATGATGATGAATGATGAAGGTAACCACTTGATTATTTTAAATCCAGGATCAACTTGTTTTTGTTCCTAAACAAACCAAACTTTACTTTCATATTACCACAAGACATAAAGTGGTTATTTATTTATCCTGGAGCAATGTAGTTGTCATGAGTTGCTATTTCAGGAACTGCTCCTATGAGACATACAGCTTGTATGGTCATTAGAATATAATATAATACAATATATATACAGTTGTTGTTACTGTGGTTAATTTATCTAATGCAATTTGTTTGTTTTTTAATATCTGTGGCCAGTGCAGACAGTTGTGGTTTAATTTTTTTTGTCTTGTGATTCTATTCAGCAACACTGCAGATCTTTATCATTTTTCTCCACTTTAGGAAACAAACATCTCTGCAAAACATTGTTGCAGTTTTTTTCAGTTCAATATATAGCAGCTGCTGGCCTCTGCAGCAGTGAGCCATCACATATCCAAACAGTGAAGTGAATAAGGTTAAACACTCTTCCGGGAGACGACTGCAATATAGCACAAGAGGATAACTGGCCGAGACTTAAACTAGTTGCCGTACAGCCTCCTGAGCAGATGATCCCAGCTGATCTCTCTCTGTCTCGATTTCACACAAACAAGTAAATTGCACTTGGTCTTCTTTGATTCACCCTCTTCTCCCCATTTCATCCATCTCTGTCTTTCTCCCCTATCTGCTCTATGGTTTTGTGGATGTTCCTGACACCCGTTACCTCCATCTGCCTGCTGCGAAGTGGAACAAACAACTATAAGAAAAGCTTTGGCCACCACCTCTCTTCAAACACACAACCAGACAGAGAGAGAGAGAGAGAGAGAGAGAGAGAGGTGGGGGGTGTAAATGCCTGTGACTATGAGCGCTCCAGTCAACAACATGTTTTTACAGGTCAGAGAGACAAAGACAGATGTGACAGATATCGGATCTGAGAACCACAAAGCAAAAGATAAAGAATAAATAAAAGGTTACAACCAGGACACAAAGACTCAGTGATATTTTTTTTAGTCTGGTCTTATTGTTGATCGTCTTTAAGATCGTGTTAAAATGCAACTCTGTGCAGAAATGTAACAATTTCCCCCACAGTGTCCAGAAACTGACAACCAGAGACTTTTTCTCAGAAATAACAACCATTTAGAGACAAATATGAGTCTATATCTGAGTCTGAAGTAGTTCTGCTTTCTTTCTTTGCTCCATAGCACAAGTTTGAAATAGTTTAAGTCTCCCATCCTACCCCCCAAAAAACAGGCTTATTTATAGAATGAGTGAATGAAATATAGACTAAATACAACTTATTTCACACAAACAAGTCACTTTACTCATCTTATACAGTACATTGACCTGTGTCTCATAACATTGATGTAATATCTCACAATTTTGAGCATTTTTATTTTTTACTTCATAGATTTCTTCACAGATTGACTTCCACATAATTCTTCTCCCGGCTTTTTCTGTTTTTTCTCCATCACTCCTCCTGTTCATTTCACTGTTCTGTGGCTGTTCCTGTATAATCCAACCCAAACATGATGCCTGCTGTAGACTGAGTCTTCAGATATTTTGTGACATCTCAACATAAATCAAACCAAATGTTTCCTCCCAGCGAGACGGAAATAATCAAATCACTTTTAACAGCAGCTCTGAATGTAACCAGTGTCCTGCTGAGCCTCGAGGCGAGGCGGCCTCTCCTCCTCCTTTTCTACCTCATGATGATTTGGCTCCACATCTACAGATACATTTATGTGTGAAAGCTGTTGGGTATTTTTTTTTTTTCTGAAAAGAGGATTAATTTGGTCTGGAAGGACGGCAGAGAAAAGGTGAAAAGGAAAGAGGTTGTTATGAGGTCGAAGGAAGTGGAACTGATTCTGGATTTTTCTAACCAACTTTCTATTTTTGGAAATGTCATCTCAGGCACGAGATGAACGGCAGGAACTTGCAGAGAAGTTACAGACCGCAACTCATTTGACAGAAAATGGAGCGGAGAAGGAAAACAGCATGCATCTTTACCGTTACACATTTAATTACAGAGCACATCTTTCCACATGACACGCTGAGCTTAAATAACCTCTTCGCCATGTTCCCTGCTAACTTTAGGTCTCCTTCTGCTCCGTCTGCTGACTTCACAGTGAGGTGCCAAACATTAAGTAAGTGACGACAGTTAATATTAGAACCTAAAAGTGTAGGGCTCAAGGTCCACTCACTATATTTGTTTAAAGCTTTTCAGCTGCACCACAACGTCTTCTTCATCAGAACGTGATTACTCAGCAGCTTTGGACGTAAATGTTCAGTAGCTTTTGTGATTTCCATTTGTTTTACATCTTTGACTTTGTCGTTGCACACAAACTAGTGATGAAGCCAAAAAACATTTCAAAATAAAAGACATCCCTTCATAAAACTGAACTGAACTATTGAGTTTCTTCTCTCTTGTCTAAAAGTTTAAAATAGGGTATACTGCGCAAATTACAGTTCACAAAAAATATCACTATTCTTCACTCTCTGGTCTGTAAACTGAAACTTAACTGGTCGGTTGATCAATTATAAATTGATTTGATGACACTTAACAGGACCAGACGCCTCCGGCAGCTGACACAACCATCGTCTTCACCATGACGCACTGACGACGAACAGAACGACACAGACTGTGACACTTAACTTTTTCAGCTGTTGTAGTTTTTCCACAGTAACTGTTTGGTTCTTATGTAAGAAAAACTAAAATCTATACAGATGCTACAACTGTGATGCAGCACTCAGTTCAGTCTGCAAACCACTGAGCAACATTTGTGTCAGCTCCTGCAAATAAAATGTGCAGTTAAAGGAGCAAGTTTTTTTGTTTCGCTTTGTTTTCAGGTAGAATTCTGGCTCAAAAAAGTGTGACAGTGACCTGCGTTGATGAGAAAAAAAACCTGTTTCCTGAGGATTTATGGTGGGATTTAGTGGGATTTAATGATCTCTGCTCAGACTGATGTTAAGTTAAGTTCACCAGTAATCCAGAGCAGCTTCATGTTGCAGTTGTTGATTTTTCATTGTTTATTCATGATTTAATTGATCATTTTAGAGACTCTCTTGGACTGCAGCCTTGAAATGTTAGATGCAGGGGTGTTTTCATGAACCTATCTGCTGCGCGCGCGCACACACACACACACACACACAAAGGCAGCTTGTATCAATCCCTTCCCCAACAAACATTGTAAAGCCTGTGGTGTTCATTAGATTGTAGGAAACAGCAGCAGAAAGGCACAGCTGTGCTTTGACAGGCGAGCATATTAAATGAGAAAGGTCTACCTGTGTGTGTGTGAAGCGGCTTTTACACCATCTGTTTCTTGTATCAAGGCTTTAGTTGAGAAGGATCCATATTTACATTAAGTCTCATAGTGCATTAATATCAATCACTGTGTTTTACTTTTAAAAGCTGTGGCTGATGGCCGACTTTGTTAATGACTGAGTGAGTAATTTTAAAAGGTGGGGGTGAACTGATTCATTGACTTTTTCCCTCCATTTTTTGGAAAGTTTTCAAGTGCACATTTATGAGGACATTTGTGTTGCCAGATCACCAAACACTCTCCTCCTCTCACCTGAACTCTGGCGCAGAGTTGCTCCTCAGTCCATAGAAGCCTGCAGACAGGGTGAGCAGCCAATATGGCACAAACGCCCCGTGTTCACACTCCAGATACGGTGCAGACCACTTGATCTGGTTTTTGTCCAGGAGATAACTTCCACTGTGGGCGCCCGATGCGTCCGGGACTCTCCTGTGTGAGTGAGGTCTCCTCCCGTCTCTAAACTCATTAAACCAGTCGGACTCCGAGCTCCTGCTCTTCAGGTGACGGTGCGCAGAGTCGGAAAGGTCCTGCAGCACCACCTCCTCCTTCTCGGTTCTGGTCGCTTGAAGGAAAACTTGTGGCCCCGGTGTCGGCGCGTCCGTGAGAAAGGTCACCACAGCCCTGTGGATTTTAGGATCCCCTTCGAGGATGCTCTGCACCAGTGCGTGGTACCAGTGGATGTCTTTGCGCAGGGTTTGTTCCCGAGACCTGTTGGCCTGTAGGATCGCGTTCAGGAAGTTTGTAGCGTGCGCCACAGTGTCCAGGATGCTGTGCAGGGAATAGTGTGAGGCGACGTGCAGGCCGCCTCTCAGGCTGCTCAGCTCGTACCTCCGTGAACAGTTGACCTGCCTCAGCGCGGAGGAGTCCCCGCTGTGCAGGAAAGCGGTCACCACCCTCGGCAGGTCCTCTTCGATTTTGTGCGCTACCACCGTGCGCTCGGTGGATGGGACCGAGTAATAGGTCGGGTGATGGGGCGGCTCCCTGTTGTTGGTGCTTTGGGTGCTGAACACCGGTGGGATCTTATCGTCTCTGTCATTATCAGACCACTCCACGTAACCGTAGTTTGAACCCAAAACGAGCCCTGTTTGCAGGAGCAGCGGGACAACCAGCAGAGCCATGGTTTCCTTTATTTCTCACAGAAAAAGACACACTGTGTGCATTTGGCAAAGTGTGGCGATCATAACCAAAGCCACTCTTCCTTCCCCCCTTCCTTCCCTCTGCTTTTTCACAGAAAGAGACACTTTAAGACGCACACGCCGGAGAAAAAAACCCGAATCTCATACCCATGATGAAGCTGAGGATGATAGATGATTTCCACTTGTGATCCAGCGCATCTTTCACCCGCGCCACGAACACCAGACTTTCTCTCTCATCGCCATCTGATCCCAAACAGCTGCCCAGACACTCTCCAGTCTCTACTAACTCACGAGGAAAGACTGAGTCCTCATCAGTCCGCAGCTCATTCACAGCAGCGACGGTAAAAATGACGGTTTTTGTTACTCCTCCTCGGAGAAATCCATGTGAGAGTGAGGGTGTAAGATGACGAGAGACGTTGCAAATTGTTCCTGAAGTTCCGTCCCTCCCAATAAAACCCTAATAGGCCAAGTGAAGTGTCGCCCCACCGGTGTGTGTGGTTGTTTCTCACTGCCAGTCTGCCGGAGGTGGGCGGAGCGTGGGAACCGACCGGAGCTGTCCGGTGCTGAAAGTAGCGCCCGTAGGAAGAAACGCGAGGGTGGAGGTGATGGTGATGAGGAGGAGGAGGAGGAGGAGGTTTCAGTGATGACGGTGGAGGAGCAGCCTGGCACTTAGACTCGATCTAAACATAGAAAAAAAAGGCAAAACAGAAGAAAAATACATAAACACGTGTAACATGTATTCATGTATGTTTTATTGAACATGTCACTGTGTTCAGTGTTTGGACAAGGAGAATTACTTTCCTATAAGATACAAAATCAAACACCTGAAACTAATTCAACATTTCACATAATGCAATACATCTTCACATCTTTCTAACTCCATGAATCCATATTCAGCACTTTTGAAAAAAAAAAAAACTAATTTACAGAGTCACACGATGTCAGTGAGGCCACCATGTCCAGTCTCTCTCACTTTTGCTCAAGGTCACATTGATCTGTGGACAAGAGGTGTCCAGGACCACATCGCCAGTGGTGTGATTAACGGACAACAACTGTTGAGCCACGGACACTTTCCAGGGTTAATACTTAGAGAGAGCTTCCTCCTGAGCCACAGAAAACTTTTCTATTTTTCTGGTTTCAAAGCTTCACACCAATTTCTTTTAAATATCATTGTTATTTGGAGGAAGAGATCTGTTCCCATTCCTCCTCAGGAGCCCAGTGAGGTCTGATCTGACTTCTTTGTGCACAAAGGTTTTGTGACGTTGAACCAGCTATGACTCCTTCAGGCTCCAACCACACAAACAGAACTGCGGAAATTAGCCTTTTGTTCTTATGCACCTCAGGTGGAATTAGTCATAATACTTTGGATCTGGACTCCTTTGGTTTCGTTTTAAAAATGTCTTAGTCTCTCAGTCCTTTTAGAATAGGACCATTACTCCACACACATTTATTCCATTTATTTAGTTATACTGTGTGTGTGTGTGTGTGTGTGTGTGTGTGTTTTCTCTCTTGGGCCCTTTTGGATATTCTTCTCTCTGTCTTTGTGTCTGTTCTGAGATCTGTGTCTGATCTATGAGTGTTTGTCCCTGGAAGAATAGATATTGTATCTCAATGGGACCATCCTGATAAAATAAAGGATTAAAAAATGACACAAACTCTACCAAATCAAAGGTAAACATAGTCATTTCAGTGCTGCTTTTATGTGTTTAGATCAGTGGTGTATAGTAATGAAGTAATAATACTTCACTGTTATACTTAAGTATAGAAGTTTTGGGAGTATCTGTACTTCACTCAAGTTTTATTTTAATTCTGTCAACTTCCACTTCACTACATTACATAACTTAATTACACACTTTTACTATATATTATGATATATTTTCAGTGTTGTTACAAGTCAGAGTAAATGAAATGTGGTGTTTCCCTATGACTGTTTAGTCTCTCAAAACCATGTTTGAGGGTTGATGGAGGCTCCATCTTAAAGAGTGGATGGATGGAGAAACTTAAAAAAAAAATCAATATCAAACAGAAATTCAGTGAAAAAAGAACAATTTTTGTACTTTAGTTCAGACTCAAGACATTGTCTATGAAGATTGTTGTAACTCCATGTTTTAAAGTCCTGGATAAACTTCATAATATTCTTCCGTTTTTATCAACTTGTACTTTCATTATTTAAGTACATTTAATTATAGATTACTTGTCATACTTAAGCAGAGTAATCATTAGATACTTTAAGACTTTTACTTGAGTATCATTCTAGTCGGTGAGTTGAACTTTCATCTGAGCCATTTTTTGGTCGAGTATCTGTACTTCTACTCAAGTTTGACTTTCAGGTACTTTAGAAAACATTGGCTATGACTCATACGAGTAGCGCCCCCTGATTTAGGAAGAGATGGTTGTTTGGGTTTAAAATAAATGCCTCCTTGATATGAGATGACTTTTGTCATTGTGAATGTTAGTTTCCCATGACCAAACCAGTGTTAGCACTTGGCTTGAATTTCTACCAAAGTCATTTTTTCGTCAAGTATCAGTACTTCTACTCAAGTATCTGTACTTCTATTCTAGTGTTTGTACTTCTACTCTAGTAAGTCTTTTAGGTAGTTTAAACAATACTGGATACAAACAATAAGAGTAGCGTTCCCTATGCCAGCTGGGACCGTACTGGACCTTTGACATTATACTCAAGTGTCATGAGTCCATGTCTGGTCATGAAAATCTCCATCTGTTTGTGTTTGTGTTTGTTTGTGTGTGTCTCTGTCTCCTCAGTCATTCTCCAGCATCAACTAAGACTCAACCATAGACAGTAAATAGTTGTTGCATTGTGCAGCACGCCCGGGGTGACTCGCAGGACGTTGCCATGGCAGTGGAAGGTGACGACCGCAGAGATCCCGCCGCTTGCCGCAGCCAATAACGAGGAAGGAAGCCTGACCCTGCAACTAATCCTGCAGGACACACACCTCTCTCTCTTACACACGAACACATTTACACTCACACACTCTCCCATCAGCCTCGTGTCTTGACATGTGATATTATAAAAGAGACTGTGGTGGACGACCACCGACAGAGCACAAGAAAGTTATTGTAAATCTCACTAATCATAATTGTCATCTTTATCCTTTTTGTACAGTGACTGTACAAAACAACTGTAACTAAACAGTAAAATACAGTGAAATAACTAAGCAACCAACAAGTCCAATCTGAAAAAGTGCACATTTGCTGGAGATGGTAAATCAGGAAATAATAGAGTTGAGAAGGAAAAAGAGATGAGAGATTGTGTGAAGTGATGGCTCCTGCTCCCTCTATTCCATCCTCTTTTACAAGCTGCACTGCCTCCCCTGACCTGATGAATATTTGATCGTTATTTGCTGCTTCATCTGCATGCTTTACAACTTGGGCCTGTGTGACGGCAGCGGTGGCAGAAGCTGCTGTGCCCGTCGTTCTCTCAGCCACACTCCCTGTTCTCCCTTTAGATTAACTCAGGAGGGAGGGAGAGAGAGAAAAGAGAAGAAGTTTTATGAGAGAAAGAATAATTCCTCTGATGATTTTTGCCCCACATACTCTGCCCACACTTTAAAGTGCTGCACTTGAATTATTTGATGTTGTCAGTGGGAAAGTGACCGGGGTTCAATAAAAGTTTTACCCTGAGTAAAGTTTACAATATTGTGCTTTTAGAGAATTTCTTCAAATCACACTGGCGTAAAACCAGAATATTTATAGATGGGAATTATGGCGCTACTTTCACAGATACAGTTTTCTGTCATAGCAGCATGATATCAAGCAGCAGGCGCATCTCTGAGTCTACTGTGCTAATATATCTGTAGAAGATGTCAACGCCATCATAACATGTCAAGAGGGTATTTTTATCCCTCACTCCATGTATAGATGCTACATGTTCAGTACGCATGCAGAAACGTGTGATTCCCAACCTCTTTGATGAAGGATTTGTTGTGACAATGACAAACATAACAGCCCTGTTTCCTTCTTTGATGAGGAGATGGTAAGGTATTAGAGAGGTAACAGGAAATAATCAAGAAGAGGATGAGGAAGGACGATGAGGAAAATGATGAAAATAAAAAGGTTTTTTGTTGCAAAGTAGCAACAGCTCTGTTGTTGTGCAGGGGTCTAGAAGGAAAAACCCTCTGATAAGGAAAGTACAAGTGTCAAATTATTATTATTTTTTTTCTGACAGAGAAAGAACAGTTTAACAACTGATGCTGGTTTTTAATAAAAACATCTATTTCATCATCTGCAAATCTCAGCACAAGGTCTCAAATTAATGGTCTGAGTGTGTTGGGAACAATGTGGCTCTTCAGTGTGTTGATGAGGTTTATACAGGTTCCTGCCACAGATTGAAGACACAAAGCAGCTCCCATTTATCACAGATAAATGTCCAGTGTTCATTGTTTCCTATAAGTCAAACAGGGTCTCTCAGTGCATCATCTGTGGCCTCAGGATTAATTGTGTATATGATCTCCGTTTGGCCAAGTTCCACTTCTATACTAGTTTTCTATACTGGTCTGTGTTTAATACTGTAACAGCAGGTGAGAGTTAATTTAATCATATTTTAACCCAGTTACAACCTCATCAAATCATCGTCGTCATGTTTTATAAACAAAATCGTGCAGGCTGCTTATAATTAGAGACCAGATGTTTGCATAGACAGGCTGAGTGGTTTTGTTAAAAGTCTCAGAAAATATGAGTTCCGTGTTGTGTTGTTATAAAAGCAGCACTGCTCAACCTCAAGCTGTTATTACCTCCCATGACATATGACAAGTGCAATCTGCAGCAGCTATAGGATGCAATATGTACTCTCCTCAATCATACAAACTCTGAAATAACTTAATCACAATGCTCCTTTAAAGGCAACACGAGTATTTATGTGTACATGCTTTAGTGCTGCAAAACACTCTCTGACTCTCTCAAGGTGAAACATGACAAGCTCATCTAAATTATACCCACGGATATCTGAGAGGTGCATACACACACACGCACGTAGCTTGTATTGTCTCAGGAAAAAAAAAAAGCACTCCCACTCTCTCTGGAGAATTAGGCCGAGCAGCAAGTGTATGGGCGTGCACTTGGAAGAGCCTACATGAAATGTCTTGTACTATGCAAGAGATGCAAGCAGGAACAGACAGGTGTGAAATCAGCTTGTCAAAGGAGAGAGAGAGGAGGATCTCCAACAAATGTACAAAAGAGACAAGAAGGGTATTCATCTTGTCAAATTACACATGTAAACACACTCTAACATGCACAAAAATCGCACACAGAAACCGAGTGAATGTTTGTATACTTTCCTCATATCGTTCTTACACACAGCAGTGTATCACTGTACCTTTAGTAGAGTCACATTAATGAAATGTTGGGTGCTGCTGCCCCCTAAAGGCTGATTGTGGGGTCATAATCATCCCACTCTGGTCTTTTCCTTTTTCTTTTCTTTTCTTTTTTTTTCTACAAAGGAAACACAACGCTGCTCTACGCACAGTGAACATTAGACAAATACTAGTGGTCATTTTACTGTATTTCATGTGACTCTTTGGTCACTCAAAATTAATTGTCAATAAACCTGAAATCTCCAACTCCAGTTGTGCAGGTAAGGAGAGAAATATAATGCATATACTCCCCCTCCAAAAAAAAACATGAATTTGTTTGTTGAATTTGTGTTTTTGTATTGTTGTGTATTGTTATAAATTTCCTCATTGTTTCTAGGCGAAAGGTGAATTGAGATATTTCCGACAGCACTCAAACGCAGCGGGAGGATAGGTCGGAGAAAGTGAACGCAGCAGTTAGCATTAGCATTAGCACTAACTGCCCTACACGTTAGCGACGCAACCAAACCTTCAGCGACCGAAATAAATAGGAATAAAAGGTAATGTTTGATTTTTTTATCTTTGACATCATGTCTATATTTTCGAGTCGTTTATTTCGGTGAGGGCCGTGGTCTGTCTGAGGTACATATAGTTATTTAAAGTTAAACCAACACCTAGTATTGTAAGTCGCTAGCTGATGCTAGTCAGTTAATGCTAACATCAGTTAAAAGAGCTGTTTACTTCACGGACTGTGGCTGGAGTGTGCTCAAGAAAAGTGTATTGTTAGCTTATAGACCCAAGACAGTGTTCTGACACAGCTGTTATTAGACCGTATAATTACTAACCCGTAGAATATAACTAGCTAATGCTAACGATGTGATCTTTTCAGGTGTGTTTATGTCATGTAACGGTGACTAAACCATATGATGTAAGAAAACTGCTCAGCAACAAGAAAGCAAATGAGGAGCTACTCTGACCTACACTAAATTAACCGAACACTGCGATTAAAAATGTATTGATTTTAAGTATTGATGCTAGGGCTGATCGATTATGGACAAAAAAAAATAATAACTACGATTATATGGGTAAAAATTGAAATCACGATTATTTCAAACGATTACTGATTCACTTGAACTTGAAACAAATGGAAGTGTATATAAATGTAATATATATATATATATATATAAAAATAATTGATACCAAGCTTTATAAACCGTTTGAATTTCCCTTAAAAGAGCAATTAATTAATGTATATTGACATATATTGTATAAAACCTACGAGATGCTAACTCTGAAGAGATCTCGCGAGATCTCGTAATGTTCTCTCGCATATATCTTCTGTTAGCTTCGCGTAGGTCAAGTTAACTATATTGCGCGCACCAGACTTTTAATGAATCACTTCACGGGACTTTACGGACTCCTTAGACTCTACCTGTTTGCTGACTAAACGCCGCTGCGCCGTCTCTCCTCCTCCTGCCATATTTTTTCGCGCTACGTGTTTTAGACGCCACCGCTAGAGTACACACGTGAGTTCAACCTGCGGAAATGGCCAAAGTGCGCGTGCGCGCCACACAACATTAAAAAAAATAGTACATTCGTGGAAAAGCGAAAAATGGCAGAATAATGCAAATAATCGTTTTGTATAATAATCGCGATTAATTGTTTTTGTAGTAACTTTGCGATAATTGAAATCGAAACACATAATCGAAGCTTTATTTGCACCCTGATTGGTACTCAAATAAACCTACTTTGTCTAAATGTATGTTTATTGACTCATATTTCAATGGCATCACTCATGGAGTCTGCGTTTTATTTTTATTTCCAGACACAGCATCTTTTAAGGATTGCCATATGGATTCACCCCGGCAATCAAAGAAGCCAAACCCTGATCGAGAGTTGAAGCGCTGCCAGAACCAGTCGAACACTCCTCCTCAGAAAGACGCCTATGCCAGACTGCTCAGCCAACACCGCAGCAGCAAGTTCACTTCATATTTGGAACAGTATGCAAAGGACCTGTCACGCCAGAGGGAGGGAAATGGGCCGAGCTCGCTGCTAAAACCTCAGAGCGACAGGCTGAACATACCACAGCGGAGAAGAGACCAAGTGCCTAATGATTTCTCTGATTCCAGCGACTTCTCCCCCTCGTCCTGGAAAAGTAAAGGAGAGGAGAGTTCGCTGTCACTGTACATGGAGAAATTAAGCAGTCGCAATGCTCAGCAGGACTGTGAGAGGAAGCAAGGTGTGTCTGACAGGCAGAGACACGGACAGAGAAGGGACACTACCACCAGCCAAGATGGAGACATCGAGTCCGGAGAGGAGCTCAACTCTATATCACCTAATGACTCCAACAAACAACAGAAGCAACAGAAGAAAAACAAGGACTCAAACAGAGACGATGCCTCTAAAGAGAGCAGCACAGTTGTGACATATCCCCAGTCTCCAAAGAGAGTTTGTGCCAGTGGACAGGAACAGGAAAAGACAAAGAAGATGAAGAAGAAGAATCTGCCAAAGCAGTCAGAAGAAGACAAAACTAAACAAGGGACTGGGGCTGATACTCATGTGTTAGCACCTAAGTCTCCTCATGGTCCAGACAAAAACCCGCAGCAGCCTAGAGGTAAGTTGTACATTAGTTTTTGAGATGTTTATCCTCAGCAGGTGTGATACGATAATGTCAGTTTTTACACATGGTGCATTATGATGGATTAAATCTGTGTAATTTCTTTTTCAGCCTCAACTACAAATTCTCCTGCTGACAAAAATAAGAACAAAGGAGGCAGAGGATCAAGAAAACAAGTGTTTGAGTCTTACATGACGTCTGAGGAGGTTTCCCATGGCCTGAAACGAGGAGAGCTCATTCAAGTAAGCAAACTGCTTCTCGTACACAGTAAAAATATACAACACAGAATAACACACAGGGTTTAATGATCTGTCTGCTCATTTTATGCTTTAGTTTTGTTGTATTTAATCATTTTTAACTTGAATAGAACTAGATACAATAGGACTGTGTAGTTTAAGTTACAAAACTTGTAAAAATGTTGAATATTTAAAGGTGACAGAGAATCAAAAAGCATTTTTACCTCGTCTCTCCTCGATCGTTGAAGAACGATCGTCCACCCACATTCAGCAACATGTGAAAAGTGCTACAAATGATGAACATCTCTTTTTCATAAAAAAATCCTCTTTTAGAAATGTCCACTAGAAAATGGGTCAATTTCAAAAACAGTTGTTTGTGACGTCAAGTATATCTCAGCGCTCCCCCCACTCTGATTCCATTCCTTCCCCTTTAAAGGCGATTAGCTGTAAAAAGATGGTCTGTCCGTGTTCAGAAGCCGGAAGTTGCCTGTTAAGCCCAAAAAGATGCCAAATAGGTGCAAAATCCGCATTTAAAAACCCCACTGTAAAATAGCTTTCTGGTTTTTAGGAAGCTTCTGAGCTGTTACACATCCAACCAAAATTATATTGTGTATATGTCACATCACAGAACAAGGATCAAAACCCCGTTCAACCATTCTGTCATCTTTAAACTGGACTGAGTTCAAGAAAAGGTGATGAAGCAGGAGCCACCATTTCAATCAATTTCAGTCATGCTTTGCTTCTGCATATTACCTACAAATGAATCCTCTAACTAATTGATAAACAACAGGCGTGGAGCCTTCAGAGCCTGGGGCTGCCGCCTGTTTTGCTTTTTGTTCACTCAGCCTCAGGGCCTGTCTGATCAAGGTCAGGTTTATTAAAAATTTTTGTATCTGCTTACCTGTTCTACAGGGACAATTAAGAATCAACCCGAAGAAGTACCAGGAAGCTTTCATCCCATCTCCAGTAAGTTGATCTAGTTTATTGTCCTAGCAATAACCAGTCTGTTCAGTTTTCTATCCAGTTTCAGTTTGAACCATAAATGTGACACAACATGTGGTTTTATGACATTTAAAGAAGTTAGAAAGGCAGGTGAATGATTCCTTGTATGTTTGCAGGACGACACACGCGATTTATTTCTGGATGGGATTGTAGCTCGTAACAGAGCATTGAATGGAGACATAGTGGTGGTGCAAGTCTTACCTCAGGACCAGTGGAAGGTGAACTGTAAAACGTCTCTAAAGTTGTCTCATTTTTAAAATCACCTGTTTTATTAACACGACCACAGAGACTGAACAGCAGATGATGAATGTTTGTCTCCGTCCAGGTTGTGAGGTCAGACACTGACTGCGAAGGTGCCAGTGAGTCAGAGACCCAGAAAGAAAACATGGTCCAGACGAGGCAGAAGAAAACACAGCGAAGGCCTGATGTTATTGTGGAGGACCAGTCCAGCGACCAGGATGAAATCGTCACCAAACTTCAGAACACCACCCTCACTGACACAGGTACTGTGAAGACACAGTGAATGTAGCAGCCGTTGCATTCAGTCAGTTAAATGAATTTAATTTGATTGACGATGATGAAGTGTTAGTGCAGAGACTTCAAAAACATCATTCAGCTAATTCATGTTCATTTTTCCTTTCATCGAATACAAACAGTGGCAAGTCGTGATGAACCTTTGACCTCACGCTCAGATGGGGAAATACTCCAAAGGACTGCTAAAGTGAGCTTCTTTCTATCCTGTTACTCTTTATCTCTTCTCTTTCTTTCTCTTAATGTGACTGTTAAACTACAACCAGACTGAAATAACCACACTGATGCAGGTTCTCTCTACTCAGCATGAGGCCACAGCAGGGAAGTGGCATAAATGTTTTTATTACCTTAATTATACAGTTAGTGCTGTCATTTTACTGTGCATATGTACTCCACTAAACGCCCAACCAGTCATTTAACAAATTTACTTTTGTATAACTAAACCATCAACACTACAGTGAAGCAAAAACGTCCAAATATTTTGACTTATTTCTAATCGTGACTGAAAGTGAAATGAACTTCTCTCAGCTGCCGCTAGAAGCAGCCGCCTAATTAGCAACCATCCTCGTCGCTTTTACAGTGAAAAACAACTGTAAGAACAACAGTTTGTTCCTACTTTTTTTAAATATACCACAATAGTTTTGCTTGTTATTTCAGTCGCTCTTCAGTAGTGTTTTTTATTCCTCTGTGCCGGCGACGGCACTGACCAGAGGTGTCGTGTTTATGGATGGTTCATCCGTGTGTTGTGTTGTCATGAACGTGATATCTCAGTTAACGCCCTAAGGGGCTTTCTTCTCTCTTTGGATTCACTTTGAGTCGAGAATGAACTGATTAGATTTTAGTGGTCAAAGGTCATTGTGTTATATGTCTAAGTTATCTTTCAGTTATCTGTCATTGTCAATGTCACTGTGAATTTTCAGGTTCAATTCTACTGCGCTGTTTGAATTTCTCACTGTAGTTTCCTCATCTGCTGCGTCTCTCCACCAGGTGGTGTATATTGTTGAAAGGAAACACTCCAGAGCCGCCACAGGTTTCCTGAAGTTCCTACCAGGCAAACCGTTCGCCATATTCTCTCCAGTTGACCCTCGAGTGCCACGGATCAATGTCCCCCTGTGCGACTGTCCCCAAGACTTCAGTTCCCGCTCGGGCGACTACACCAACACTTTGTTCATCTGTCGCATCACCAACTGGGCAGCTGACAACAACTTTGCTGAAGGGTGTGTGTAGATATAAGATGTAGCTCACAGCATCACTCGGGTCTGACAACCGTCCTGACTGTTTCTTCTCTTAACGTTTCTCCTCAGTCAACTCTCTAAGACTCTGGGTCAAGCTGGAGAGATCGAGCCAGAGACGGAGGGGATCCTGACCGAGTACGATGTGGATTTTTCTGACTTCTCTGATGAGGTGTTAGACTGCCTCCCCAAGAACCTGCCCTGGACCATCCCACCCGAGGAGATGAGAAAGAGGAAAGACCTGAGGTAAGACTCTACTGGACTCTACTGGACTCTACAGGCTCACGTTAGTGTTGAGTCAGAACATGGTTTTTGAGCCAAACCGTGCTTTGTTTAAAGATGATTCCACACTCTTTGTAACATAATCAGATGACTGCATAATCCAGTGACAGTTACATTAGGTCAGCATTTAGGTCATATAATCAATGATTCACAAACTCTGTTTTATCTTCTCACAGGAATGAGTGTATCTTCACAATCGACCCAGCGACCGCCAGAGATCTAGACGATGCTCTGTCCTGTAAACAACTCCCTGATGGTAAACCGCCTGACGCCTGATGATGATAATAAATGATTGATGCTTATATTGAAGGATTATTTTTTGGGGGGAGATATTGTTTTTGCTGCATCTTCACTGGATATTTTTTTTTTAACACAGGGAACTTTGAAGTGGGAGTCCACATCGCTGATGTGAGTTACTTCGTGGAGGAGAACAACGCCCTGGACGCCGTCGCCAGCCAGAGAGCAACAAGCGTTTACCTCATTCAGAAGGTGAGCGAGTAGTCCCTTTGTTTTATAAATCAAAAATGCTGCTTCATATCGTGTCGTATCATATGTCAAACCACTACCTCACTGTGTAGATGTTGTTGTAAATGAAAGTCATTAGTCTGCTGGTGTCTCCGTTTCAGTTTAACAACCATTATAACTGACTTTTTTTTCCTGAAATAATCAGTGTGTTGATGTGTTTTGTCGTCGCCCAGGTGATCCCCATGTTACCTCGGCTGCTTTGCGAGGAGCTGTGCAGTCTCAACCCTCTCACCGACAGACTCACTTTCTCTGTCATTTGGAAAATCACACCCGAGGGGAAGGTACGCTCATTTAAAATTCATGAACCTGTTAGAATTGCGAGGTAAAGAGGGTTGAAGGGTCTGTGGCGGATGATTGATTGAGTTGAAATTGAATCCAGATGCTCGGCTTGTTCGTTTAGTCATTATTTTTTTCTCAGATTTCTGATTCATCTCTTTGGTTCCACTTAACTCGTCCGCTCTGTAGATCCTCAGCGAGTGGTTTGGCCGCTCTGTGATTCGCTCCTGTGTGAAGTTGAGTTACGATCACGCTCAGAGCATGATCGAAGCGCCCGAGAAGCTGTTCTCGGCCGAGGAGCTGCCCCCCGTCGACCCCGTGCACCCCATCGATGAGATCCACCAGGCTGTGCTCAACCTGCACTCGATTGCCAAGAATCTCAGAGCTCAACGCTTCTCAGGTGGAGCCCTGAGACTAGACCAGGTCAGTCCCACATATCTGGTGCAGAAAGACAATCTCTTATCCAGCTTATCTGAGGTTTCAGTACAGGTCAGTGTGTTCAGCTTCTCAGTTCTAGTCTTGATTTACCGTAAAATGCTGAAAGCAGAAAGTGTTAGTTTGAGCAGCTACAAACTTGGAATTTAATTGAATGAATGTAGAAACTAATTGTTTAAAAAAAGAATCAGGTGTCGCTCGACATACTAATAAGAAGTAAAAGTTTGCTTAGATTTAATTATCTGTCAGACGTAATTACTCACACGGACTAGAGCAGATTTGTCATGTTGGTTTGTTTTCTAATTGTCATCGTCTCTGTAATTCTAGTTTTTGCTTAGATTTTCTTTCATAGTTAAAAATAAGATGATGGCTTTTTTCTCATATGTTCACTGTTCACTGACAGTTTAACTATTAGCTGTGAGATTTAACAAGATTATTTGTCTGATAATGATGCAGCTAAGCAATACTTCAGAACATATGGAGACAAAAACCCTTATCAGTGCTCTGTACATGCTTTGTGTTTTTTTGTTTCAGATGAAATTAGCTTTCACTCTGGACAAAGAGACCATGATGCCTCAAGGCTGCTACATTTACCAGTACAGAGACAGTAACAAGTGAGTGAAAAACCTTCCTCACATGCACCAGTGTCTGTTTCTCTTCCACATAGACACAGATCATCAGTCCTTCTTTGTTCCTATCTCTGTTCCTCAGATTGGTGGAGGAGTTCATGCTACTGGCCAACATCGCCACCGCAAACCACATCTACCGCAAATTCCCTGAGCTGGCCCTGCTCAGACGTCACCCTCCGCCAAAAACCAAGATGGTGGATGAGCTGCAGGAGTTGTGTCTTCAGTTGGGCATCAACATCGACCTGTCGTCTGCAGGAGCGTTGCATGTAGGTTCTCACAGCGCAGATGTAGCTCAGTGTTCAGTCTCAGAAACAGATGCTCGTTTGCTCTTTTGTATGGTCACACAATGCCAGTTATATTTCTATGTGATTACTCATTCTTGAATTATTGTTTTATTTGTAGAGTTCTCTGAATACTGTTCTTGGTGATGATGAATACACCAGTGCCAGAAAAGAAGTCCTCACCCACATGTGCTCCAGACCCATGCAGGTCAGAGCTCAGCTGTCGCTGCTGAGAAGCATCTTCAGTTCCCGGATCAGATACTGTCGCTATACAGAACTGGTTGCTGTGTTTTTATTCTGGGTTTTATTGGTGTTTTTCCCCCAGATGGCGTTGTACTTCTGCACCGGTAACCTGAAGGATGAGAAACTTTTTAAACACTACGCCCTCAACGTCCCTCTGTACACACACTTCACGTCACCCATCAGACGCTACGCCGACATCATCGTACACCGGCTGCTGGCTTCTTCCCTGAGTGTGTACCTTCTTAACAAACCATCTCTCTCACTCTCTAACACACTCACACACACACATTTCAACAAAAAGCTGAATGTCCTGTTTGTCACTGACAGGGCTTCAGTTGTGTTGCAGGACATGTCGTGTTTGTTAATATGGAGGAGAAATGCACAAAAGAACAAAGCGGCTTCAGACCTGATATTGAGTTGATGTATTGTTCGTGTTGTTGCCTTCATTTTTTAGCACTTTCTGCTTCTGCTTGTCTGTTTGTTTGTGTCTTTTCTTTTTCAGCTCACACTCATTATTTCCATGTCTATTTTGCATACAGAGTGTGGGCCTCACATTGGGCTGTCATCGCACCAAGTCTCAAAACAGGCGACACATTGTAACGACAAGAAGACGGTGTCAAAGAGAGTCCAGGAGCTCAGCTCTGAGCTCTACTTTGGAGTGTTTGTCAAGGTCGGTAGGAGCATGACAACACACTGTCAACAAGCGAAGCATAATAGTAAATAGAGAGAAGTTAATAGTTAATTAAATGTTGGTTTATTCAAGTTAATTAGAGACTCCCTTTAAGATGTTTTATCTTAAACTGTGAGGAAATAGTTTATTTTTCTCTGAGATGTAACCTACATTAGCTCATATCAGTTTTATATCATTCTGTTGGCATCTGTGCCAACCCAGTCACGTCCTTCTTTAATATAAAATGTGTTAAATGCCACAAATATTATCCAATTATGCCTCTAAGCAAAGGTGGCTCTGTTCTCCACAGGAGTGTGGCCCCCTGGACTCGGAGGCTATGGTGATGGGCGTGTTGGATCAGTCCTTTGATGTGCTGGTTCTCCGCTACGGAGTTCAGAAACGCATCTACTGCAAGGTCAGCTGCGATTCACTCCATTTACACTGGACAGACTCTGAATATGTGCATTTTTTTTCACATCAGTGTTTTTAGGTTTTCAGCTGCGTTAACCCTCATCACTCTGACGCAACACTGAGCATTGACAGGTTATTTTGAAAGAGCCACTCCTGATGTGGAATTCCTGCCAGTGTGTATGGAAAAGGAAGGTTACGTCAAAGAGTTTGCTTAGATGTTCAGCTGTGTGATGTAAAACTAAAGTTGTCATTTTTATAATGTGTCAACTCTCTCTGTGTGGTTCACACCAGTTTATATATATATATATATATATATATATATATATATATATATATATAGATTTTAAATATTTTTGATGGTTATTACCTGGTCATGTTTATATAGTGGGTTGAAATAAAATACGATTTATTTCATCATGTTGTTCAAAGCAAAAATCATGTTGTTTATAAATTTATTAAAACATTGTACTGCTGAAATGCTCTGAGTTCTAAAGGTTAAATTGTATTTACAGGAAGCGATTTCAACTTAACATTAACACACAGACATTAATTATATAATCAGGTAATTCGGTGTTTCAAGGCTCTTCAAAGAGCTTTTTTCGCTTATATTGTGTTGTCGACCTAATGAAAGAGACTCGTTTAACAGTGTAGGAGGCCATCTGTTCACATTAGTCATTCATCTTACATAAGTTCACTTTCATTTATGAAAATCAACTCATTCAGGAGAGAAGTGACTCCACAGAGAGACGGTCCAGAATAAAACAAGTCAACAACAACAGCGTCACAAGTGGAAGGTCATGCAACAGTTTCATCACAAAACCATTTGTTTCCCACCTTCAGTGTATCGCGGAGCTGAACTCATTTCGTCACCGTAAGGTGGGAAAGAAGTCCGAGTTGATTCTGGTCTGGACACCAGAGGATCCGGAGAAACCTCCAGTGGAGCAGGTGAGACCCAGAGCAGCTGAAACTGTGAACTCACCTCTGTAACAATAACACATCTTCAATCACTGATTTGATCGTATTTCAAGGTTCTGTTGGTTGCACTCACAGAGGTGTTCACACAGGTGTTCACAACAAAAAAAGAATTAGAGAGAATAAAGATGAAGGCGAAATGAGAGCTGGATCTCAGGCCAAGTAGTTTAACTGCAGTGTTCATCATCTGTTGTTTCCTCTGCAGGTGATTTCCTTCTTCACCCTGGTGGAGGTGCAGCTCACAGCCGGTAACGGTCCGTTGAAGTACAGCGCTGCGCTGAAGAGGCCTGACTTCAGCTCATAAAACACTGACAAGTGTCGAACGCACAAACACTTAACGTGGAAGTTTGGAATTGCACATTTTCGTTTGTTGACTAACAAACGGTATTACTGGAGTCAGATTTCATTTGTAATTCCTGCTGAGTTTCAGTCTCGACTTGAACAACAACACCATGTTTTTAAATCCACTTACTGCAAATAACCACACAGACACTGACACACACATCATCATTGAAACTGATTTTCTTGGTATATGACACAATGTATAAGCTTTTCTCTGTTTTCCCGTTCATTCTCATAACACACAGAAGTCAACATTTACAGTCTTACAACACATATCTGTCACAGGAATTAGGCCTGTTAATAGTTTTCTTTGGAGAAAGTTTGGATATCATCGATATCACGTGGATGGTTTTATAGTGAGTGGTTTGAAACATAATTACATGGCTCCATCTGTTTAAACTAAAGAAGTCACTAATGTGAAGACTTTACCTGTTTGTTTTCTGTAACTCAGTGTGGAGTTCAAATTGAATCTGCTCTCAGGTCCGAATGTGAAAAAAAAAAAAAGAGGCAGCAGTGATTTTTTTTTTTTTATGTTGCTGTTGACTTCTTATTGATTTCTTATTGATTTATTGACCTGTATGAGGTCAGTTTCGATACGATACGGTATCATTACACAGTCTAATGTGTGAAAACTCATTTTTAGCTAGATTTAGTTTAACATCAGTAACTGATTTCTCGATTCTTGATTGAAGAAGCGTTTACCACTACTGTATTTTACTTACTGGGTTGCGTTTGGCCGTAGTAGTAGTAGTAGTGGTGGAGGTGGAGGTGGACACTTGTGGAGCTACTTGGGTCAAATGGGAAAAAACGATATGGTAGAGTCACGTTTGCATAGAAACAAAATAACATCTACCATGTGTCATCATTGAGTTTTTATATCGCCAGTGTGTAAGGACAGTGTTTTATATAGGAAGGTTTTCATTTGATCTCGTTTTCATGGATCTTGAGTATTAACATAGTCTAAACTAAACTAAGGTACCTGAAGTTTGCAAGTGAGGCCAAAGCTTTAGCATTTTTCAACTCATTGTTATGTTTTTTTTTTTTTTAATGCAAAACGTGAGAGTGACTCGAATGTGAATTGCTGCTGAAACTGGTTGGTGGCCTTAACATCTTAATTCATTGTTGACTCGTGTGCTGTCGAGTGCTTCCAACTGTGTTTTTTTTTTTTTTTTTTTTCTTTTCCTCAAACTCTATTTGTGCAGCACATGTATTTTATGGACCTCTTTAATATCAACTGTGAATTTCAGCCTTACTTTAACTCAAGTGAACACACGGGACTAAATTTCATTTCGCTTCATTTTTAAACTGGATGTGGCCTCACCTCTGCTTGGCCCGAGGCAATAAGCATCTTTAGTTGTCGCTCATTCAGTGACATGTAGTCAAACTGAAACGCTGCTACGTCTGCACAGTTATTTAAAGTTTGGACGTCAAACATATTTTTAAGCTTAGTCAGATTCTTTGGGAAAAAAAAAAAAAAAAAAAACCAGCTACTGTTTTTAAGTTATTTTGTTTTACACATGGTGACGATATGTGACATGAGCTTTAAATGTATTTTTAAACCAGCAAATAGTTAAAAGTTGAGAATAATTGTAGTTGTAAGTGTGTTTTTTGTGATTAGGATTGGGAAAAAAAAAATTGAATAGTTAAGTTAAAAAAGATTAAATCTTATGCAAAGTGAACCGTCACCTGTTACTTTCAGTCTGGTCAATATTCAAGTGCATTTGTTCTCTGCTAAACCACCGATCGGAGCATCAGACAGCGTCTTTGTCTCGATGTAAATAAATTCAAACATGAAATCGACAGCAAACATACTGACTCCGACTGTGTTTTTATTTTTGTCGACTCTGTTACCGATGATACAGGGATGGTCTTTAATAAACTACTCTGCGTCACTGCCTTCCTCTGTTTAGTTTATTGAATAAACAGAAGATAATCTCTATTCTTTTATTACCAATGGTTGTAATGAGTAAACCACAAATCCTACATCCTTGTTTACTTATGTCCCAATTACTTGCCATGTCTTTATAAACCAGTCATACCCACCCAGTCAAACTGGGATTAATATCTTTGTTTGAGCTTTTTATGCTCACGCGTGAAGATTTTGTAACAAATTTTTAAAACATGATAACGATCGATTGTGCAAACAATAGCCGCCATTAACCACTGGTCACACCAAACCAAATTCAAACCAAAGCTTGATTGTAATTAATACATTTATTTCTTATAAATTCCACATTTTCATATAATCATATATTACAAGAAGAGAAAAAATTCAGGTTGTGTGTGTGTATGTGTGTGTGTCTGTGTGTGTGTGGCAACACACGGCAGGAAATTAAAAATTTCCTGCTCTAATTGTGTGTAGTTAATTGTGTATTATTCCATGACGCCACTGAGATCAAGAAAAAATCAGATCGGGCTGGTTAATGAAGTTAATATCTCTGTCCAGAGTCATAAACATGATGTTGTCACTCAGGGCGGAGCTGGACTAACCAACCCCTGTGTGTGTGGTGTACCAAGGCAGCGAGGGAGCCATATTTACAAGAGTTTTTATTTTCCTGTGACGACCTTTATCAGCCAAGTTAATAAGAAGCAGTGACTCTCCTCTGAGCGACACTTTAAACCCTCACAATTTAATGACTTTAATTTTATAGTAACACGAGTAACCGACATTCACCTGTTTAAAGGTGTCTTTAGGTTTCAAGTGCAACATTTAACAAGAAATTTCATTGCTGCCAGTGGAAAACCTGATTGATCCACCACCGATCTACCATGAAAATCCTTGAGTATATTAAACAAACCAAGGCCTGAATCATAACCACCACACCGATAATTAAGTCTCTGGGACTATAAATCTGGTCCTCCCTCTGAGTAACAGATGATAAATCTCATATTTACATCTTTATTGCTTCAACAATGCGTGAGATGCTCCACAGTGTCTCCTCTGACTGACAGTCAGGGTCCAAAGGCTGCAAATAAATTCATTACAATAGTTCCTGCCTGACTCTACTCAATCTACATCAAGGCCATTTGAATGAAGTGTAATTTAAAAATCAATATGGATACAGCAGACAAAACGTTCATGAGCGACTTGTTCAATAAGTACAAAGTCCTGTTCTACTCTGCAAACTGATATGAGCTGTGACTGAGTTATGCAGAGGGATTAAACTTTAAAACTGTAGAATGATTACACTCCTTCAATGACGAGACACAGATTATCACCTTTAAGTAAGTGAACGGTTTCTATTCCTCTTCCTTGATATCATGCTCAGGTTCAAAGTCAAAGTGTCATAAAATCAGTGTGTCATTCACAGGAGAGGTGCCCTGTGTCTTCACTCTGAGACAGAGAGTCCAAGAGACAGTCAAGTTGTTATTTAGCAGCCTGGAAAACGGAGGAATAATAAATGAATATCACTGTTTAACAGGATTATCAGGTACAGATCTTAATTTTTTTTGTCTATATTTCTGTATATTCTTTGTTAAGCTGTCAATTGGCACAATGGTGAACTGTACAAAGAGAAAAAACAAAAAGTATTTTTTTTTTTTTTTTTTTTTTTTTTTTTTTAATTTATTTATTTTGTAACTCACTGTATGAATTTCTTTGTTTAGGCAGTAACAAATCTGAAAAGTGGTGATGCTGGGAAAGGTAAGGCTGAAAAAAGAAAAGTCCCTCAGTGGTGACTGCGACTGAAATTACAAGAGTGTGAAGTTTATTGATAAGAATATCACTTCCCAGAAAGTGCCCATTTTTTTTCCTTTGTACCTGGGCCTAGTTAAATAATTCACTGCAGTCAATCATTTGAGGAAATACTAGAAAACTGATGAAGATGATCATCATAAATTCTGTTTTCTGAAGGACAATGTTGGTAAATGTATTATGTATGGTTCTGTGGTTCTGTGTTTTCAGGGGGACTGGGTGTGGGTGGACTCTGGCATCGGTGTGCCCATCGGAGCCAGGGTCAAGGTAACTCCATCCGGTCAGCGGTTGCTGGTGGATGATGAGGGAAAGGTAAACGCCCTGTGTCTGCTTTATATGAAGCAGAATGAAGCTGTTAAAGTGTAATTTCCATCTTTTTTACACCTTGGACTGGAAACTGACTTCTCACTTTAATGTCTCACAGGAGCAGAATCTGTCCCCGGAGCTGGAGGCTTCGGTCAAGAAGATGCACCTTACGTCAGTGGAGGGTGTGGACGACATGATTAAACTGGGGGACATGACTGAGGCCGGCCTCCTGAGAAACCTGCTGATTCGACACAAACAAGGAATCATCTATGTGAGACAAATCTGTGATACAAACTGGAAAAATATGTCACACATTCACATGTTCAAGTCTGTTAACTCTTGTGTCGTTTTGATGATTGTAGACCTACACAGGCTCAGTGCTAGTTGCAGTGAATCCATACCAGGATTTTCCTCTATATTCATCTGACCAGGTGAGACTGATCAACTGATCATGTCACAGAAGTCAACGGCTAAACCTCTTTTATTAAAACTTGTAGTTTTGTGTCTAATGTGCACTCTGTCATTCCTCAGATCAAACTGTACCACGGTAAACAGCTCGGGGAACTCCCACCACACATATTCGCCATTGCTGAGTCATGTTACTTTAACATGACACGACATTTCAGAAACCAGTGCTGCATCATCAGGTTGGGATCAAAAAAAAAAAAAAAAAAAAAAAAAAACTCACTCTAAGAGTCTTGGTGACCTATTAACTACATACACATGGATGATTCTGACTCGAATAAACATTGTAGTAATAGTTTTTCCATCACTTTTGTTTAATGTTTTTGTCAGTGGGGAGTCGGGAGCAGGGAAAACCGAGAGCACTAAGCTGATCCTTCAGTACTTGGCAGCCGTCAGTGGTCAGATCTCTGAACAGAGGGTTGAACAACAGATCCTGGAGTCCAACCCAATACTTGAAGGTAAAACTATCCTTCAGTTTAAAAAGTTATTGTACGTATTGTGCTTATCTTTAGCCCTGATACAGTTCACATTCTGACTTACATTTCTACATATGACAAGTTATCCCCCATGATCTGGTGGTGCTGGTGGAGAAGTTTTGAAAGCCAGCAACTAATTTTTTCTTTGTGTTTGTACTTTGTTACATTCTACCACTGGATCATAGTTACATGGTTACCTGTGCCAAGCGTTCAGACCTCTTTGTTTTGTTAATTTAGCTTTTGGAAATGCAAAGACAATCCACAACGACAACTCCAGCCGCTTTGGGAAATATCTGGAGATCTTCTTCAACAAGGAAGGAGTGATTGAGGGCGCTCGTGTGGAGCAGTATCTCCTGGAGAAGTCTCGTGTCTGTCATCAGGTAAGCACCTAGATCTTATCTGTGCAGAGGGCAGGGCAGGGCTATACCGTAAACTTATGAAAGCACAGTACAGGTCTCGTTAAATAAACATGTTATCAGTGGTAACAAGGGCAACAGGTTCTCAGTGACGCTCAGAGAAAACGTCACCAGATAGTTTGTGTCACCCGGGTATACAAATTATTCTGAGATCACATGTGAGAGTGGCTTAACTGACTAATGCTTCATTCTCATTCAACAACCTCAGGCATATGGAGAGAGAAACTACCACATTATGTACTGCATGCTGGCAGGAATCACACCAGAAGAGAGGAAATCTTTGCATCTTGGAGATGCTAAGGAATTTAAATTCCTTACTAAGGTATCACAGCACATATCTGCAGCAAACAAACAAATTACATGTCATCTATATCCTGTAAATAATCCTAAACTTCACTGTTATGTGCTGTAGGGCGACTGTATCAGGTGCGAAAGCAGAGACGATGCTAAAGACTACAGTCGCATTATGTCTGCCATGAAAATCCTGACTTTCTCAGAAGCGCAGCGTCAGGAGGTCCTCCAGCTGCTGGCGGCCATATTGCACCTGGGAAACATCTGCTTTGAGGGTGAGCATGCACATTTAGATCAGTGTGCACATGTATTCTGAGATGTAGACAAGCTGAAGTGCACTCATCAATCACTTTACACTGGACACTCAATCCGATCAGGTGGCAGCAACACAGTGTATAAAACATGCAGATACAGGTCAGGAGCATCACTTAGTGGTCACATGCCTTTGCTTTAGGTTCCAATATTTTTTTAAGCTGTTGAACTTTACTCAAAACATATTTGGAGAGTGTCAGCTCTGAGGACAAAAACATCGTGTTGATCAAAGAGGTCAATTGTCACACTGGTTGGAGCTGACAGAAAGACTGTGGTAACCCACATAACTACTGATTACAACTGTGATTAGCAGAGAAAGCATCTCAGAATGAACCCGACCTTGAGGTGTTTATATGATAACAGCAAGAGACCAGAGTCAGATTTTACTCCTGTCAGTCCAGAAAAGAAATCTGAAGCTGCGGTCGACAGTCATTAAACTCAGAGTCATTAAAAATGGATAGATGAAGACTGGACAACATCATCTGGTCTGATGAATCTGAATTTCTCTGCAGCTCACAGATGGTAAGGTCTGAAACACAGCATGGACCCAACTTGACTTGAGCTGTCAACAGTTCAAACCTAAGGTGATGGATTTGGGTCCCATAATACAAATCAAGCATAGTTTGAATGTCACAGCTTATTTGACCATGTGGTTGCTTCCAGCTCAATGCTGCTCCATGTGTCAGAGTAAACTGCTTGTCAAACTGGTTTCTTGAATGTGTCAATGAGTTCAGTGAACTTCAAAAATGGGAGACTGGCAGCTGACTAATCTGCTGAAATGACTTGATGTAATCAGATTAACATGAAGCAGAAAAACAGGCTTCTCTTCATTCAGCGTCACCAAGTGAGAATTGTGTTCCCAATAAAGTGCTCAGTTAGTGTATAAAGTAACATAAAAGTATGAATCATTAATCTTGTGTTCCCAATAGACACCACTGAAAATAACTTGGAAACCTGCAGTGTCACCAAGTCACCAAACCTCAGCATGGCCGTGTCACTTCTGGACGTAAGTTTCCTCGTCTATGAGCACATTATTTGTTCCTCGGTTTTAAGTGGCATGAAGTTTTTATGTCCGCTCTCTACAGGTAAAGAAATCCGCTTTGTCATCGAGTTTGACTCATCGATCAATTACCGCCAGATCAGAGAAGGTGACCAAACCCCTGAGCATTGAACAGGCCTCTGACTGCAGAGACGCACTGGTCAAGGTAATGAAACCAAGTCAGTGATTGTAAATCTGTGTATTTCCTTATTGGATGTATGAATAGATGAAAGAAAAGTTACCTAACAAATGTTCCTTATGACTGTGTAATAAAGTATAAGGAAGTATCACAAAGGATGTGCTGTAATTATTCGATTGCACAGTTTCCCAAATTACTTGCGGTCTTTCACTCAGGCTATTTACAACAAACTGTTCATATGGATCGTTCGGAAGATCAACCATGTCATTTATAATAAGATGGCAAACAGCACCAAGTCGTCCTACCTGTCCATCGGCTTGCTGGACATCTTTGGCTTTGAGAACTTCAGCATAAACAGGTGCGAACATTTCTTCACACAATGTTCATCACCTCTCAGCAGCTACTTAAACCGGAACTAATATCATTGTGTCATTTTACAGTTTTGAGCAACTCTGCATTAATTTCGCCAACGAGAAGCTACAGCAGTTCTTCGTGGGTCACATCTTCAAGCTGGAGCAGAAGGAGTACCTGAAAGAAGACATCGTGTGGAAAAACATCGACTTCAGTGACAATCACAACATCCTGGACCTTCTGGCTGTGAAACCCTGTAACCTGCTGGCACTGATTGACGAGGAGAGCCACTTTCCAAAAGTAACGTTAACACCTATGTTTCATATTTGATACTCGATCCTTTTGCTGTAAAATCCTCTGACTGAAATTGCGGTGCCTTGCAGGGCACAGATGTCACCATGCTGATCAAAATGAACCAGAAGCACAGTGAGAACAACATCTACTTCGCCACAAAGAGTGAACATGACACAGAGTTTGGGATTAAACACTATGCAGGCTTGGTTTACTATGATGCCAAAGGTAAACAGATTAATTGCAATGAGCCCAACTAAAAGACTAATTATTCTGCTGTGAGATAATCAGTAATTTTCTTTTTTCTCCATTCAGGGTTCCTGGAAAAGAACAGAGATGCCATCAGTTTTGACATAATCAAGATGGTTGAAGCGTCCAAAAGTAAACTGCTTCATGAGATATTTCAGAGTGAGCTTTCAACCAATGTGACGAAGATCACAAACAACAAGGTCATCATTACACCCATGGGTTCACTACGGGTATGTAAACATGATCTCACCAGCATGACATTTAGATTAATATACTACATCATACATTTTTTTAGCCTTTCAAATACCTCAGTGGCATGCGGTGTATTATACACAACTCTAACTCCGACACTTGTGGCGTGATGAGTTTTTGTCTTGTCTTTGTATCTGTGTAGTTGCAGCCTGACAAACGTAAGCAAATGCCGACGTTAAGTGCCCAGTTCCGTCAGTCTTTGGACTCCCTCATGAAGGCGTTGTCCACCTGCCAACCCTTCTTCATCCGCTGCTTCAAACCCAACAGTGACAAACAGTCTAAGGTGAAAGACACAGGACCAACTAATACAGTAGAGACGCCTACGATAGCATCTAATGTTTGCAATGTGTCACCTTTTAACTGTAACAGAGCAATTAAAATGTGATTATAAAACAAGATGAGACTGCATCTCATGCAAATTAAGATTCTTCCCTAAAGTCCCCTTGTTGTTATTTCCTGAATTGACACTGTTGCTGTGGTTACACATCCCTCCTCTGCTTTTGTAAGAAGACAAAGTACATTTTACAATCAACTCTCCACCATCTGTCCTCACACTGGATAAACAGTGACCACTTCCTGATTTGCACCATAAACTACTTGAGCAAATTTTGTAGGAAATGTAACCTATTTAGTTAAGGAAACTGTTTGGATAGTAGCTTGAAGTCTCTCGTTATTCTTTAAAGCTCACATAATCTCTATCCATGTTAGTGGTGTGACAATCATGGTCTCAAGAGAAAGAACCACACTACCACTAGTATTACTCAACCCCTGTGGTGTCTCATAGCTCCACCATTTGGTTGATGATTTCACCAGTAGATGTTTAATGCCACTATTTTGTAGTAACAATCATGTTTCCCAGAGAATGAATCCTAATGACTTTGTTTACACTTGCAAAACTGTCTGAAAATAATAGGACAATAATAACCGAAGCAATAATTTTGTTGTTTTTGTTTCTTCTGCTTTCCTGCAGTTGTTTGACAGAGAGCTGTGCATGCGTCAGCTGAGATATTGCGGCATGATCGACACCATCCGCATCAGGAATCTGGGATACCCAATTCGCCACACTTTTAAGGAATTCCTGAACAGATACAGGGTGCTCCTGAAGACGACCGTCTGCAACCCCAAAACTGTTAGTCATGTCGTCGTCCTGTTTATGATTATACCTGACATTGTTACCTGCTGGTTTCATAATATCTCTGTTGTATTTATGGAGCTTATGGTGTTATCTCTGCAGTGAATGTTTCTTCAATGGATGAATAACATTTTTTTTGTGTGTCATTAGACTTTCTTCAGTGCTCACATAAGTACTTTATTGTCTCTCCAGGAGACGGCGGCCGCCTGTTGTGAAGCCATCTGCAAGGCGGTGATAGAAGCGGGGGACGAGTGGAGAATAGGAAGGACCAAGATTTTCCTGAAGGTGCAGAAAAGTTGTCATTTACAGTTTTCCTCGAGACTCAAGATGATGCAATGATGCGGCAACTGCAGCTTAACAGTTAAATGAAGTAGTTTCATTATTTTGAATTAGACCAGCATCTAACATCTGTTCAGTTAATACCACATGTAGCAGTCAACTGATTTAATTGATTTTGAAAAGACTTGGATGACTGATCTTTGCATACCGTAGCATTTTAATTGCAAGAATTTCCTCGACCAATTGAGAAATAATTCCTGTTTATTTTTTCTTATCTTTTTCTGTTTAACTTCAGGATGCCCATGACACCATCCTGGAGCGACTGAGGGAGCAGGAACTGAGCAGGGTCGCTGTAGTGATCCAGAGGGTCATGCTGGGATACAGAGACAGGTAGAGGTCATGAACTGAAAATTAATGGGCACTGCACATTTTCTGTTTACATTATCTCAACCTGTATGAGTAGGCATGCGTATCACTCTGCTGTGTCTACAGCTATTAATATACCGGCATATATGTTGCAACATCAGATAGAGTGTCACTTTAAAAAAAAAAAAAAAATCTATTTTATCTATTTCTTCCTCAACTGATTTGTTTTTCCTCTCTTCTAGAAAGTCTTTCCTGCAGAAGCGAAAAGCAGCCATGGTGTTACAGAGGCACTGGAGAGCTTACAAAGCAAAGAAGGTCTGATGCTTAATAATTAATAATGTGCCAGCTATAAGTTAGAAGAAATTAGTCTAGAGGACCAGTGAACTAAGTCTTTATTTCCACTCTTGTTCTAAACAGATCAAGCGAGGTTACCGACGGCTGGCATCAAGGATCCGTAGCCGAACGTTACAGTCACAGTATCAAAGACAGCGAACAGCAGCACTCGTCATACAGGCACAGGCACGTACTGTACATTAACATATGATGTGTGTATTCAATGTCAACGGTTAGCGTCACAGAAATAATAAGGATAAGATCTTTAATGAGTGCTGATAATGTGTAGGTACGAGGTTACCAGAAGAGGAAGGAGTGGAAACAAAAGAGAGAAGGAGTCATTCAGCTGCAGGCGCTCATCAGAGGATTCCTGGCCAGAAAGACAGTTGAGAAGATGAAACTTGATGTGAGTGCTAAGAGAATTATTGATAAATAATGGAATATATCAAGTGCAGGGTGTTGTCTCCTGAATATGAACACTGTTTTACCCCACCACAGGCCTATGTTTTAAAAATGGAGAAGGAGAGACAGGAGAAAATGGCCATCGAACTTCAGCGGAAACTGGGAGAACTCAAAACTAAAAAGCCAGAACCAGAGCCAGAGCCAGAGCCAGAGCCAGAGCCAGAGCCAGAGCCGGAGCCAGAACTGGAGCCGGAGCCGGAGCCAGAGCCGGAGCCGGAGCGGAGCGGAGCCGGAGCCAGAGCCTAAACCAGAGTCAGACTCAGAGCCGGAGTCAGTCTCAGAGCCCGAATCACACAAGAACACGCACAATCTCCTGCTTCCACCTGTTGTGAATTTGGTGCAAGCATCAGAGTCGGAGGATTCTGAGGTTAGCTGATTATTCTGTTTTGTAATTTTAAGAATGTCCTGTATTTTATCTTATTAACTTGTATCCAGAAGGGCAGCAGCTTATGCTGAAACAGGCTTCGTATTCTGAATATGGCCACTTCCCCCCCCCCCCCCATTTCTCTGTCCTTTCTAATTTCAAAGAACGAAAGCAGGATGAAAACATTCTTAAAACGTCGCAAGGGATTTAAAGTATTTAACAACAAGTCCAACGAGGAGCTGGAGCCAGAGATTGTCGGATTCTCAAAGCCAGCATCTTCTGAGGAACAAAGAGCATCAGAATCAGACCAGTTGAAGGTCAGCTGATCATTGTTGTGTAATGTGCTGGATAAATATGGATATGTTTTTAATCTATCAAAAAACCTTTGACTACTTTTCTTTTTTGTGCCACAGCCAGCAGAGCAAATCAGCACTGCTAAATGGTCAAACAGCTCGACACTGTCTCTGGAGGACGAAGAAGAGGAAGATGATGACTTTGATGACGACAGCGACGAGTTTTCATTCCAGAAGTTCAGCCAGAAGAAATTCCAGGGCGAAGCTACACATAAGCACATCACACACAGACTCAAGGAGCCACTTCTGAAACACGATGATGAAGGCGATGCACTGGTAAGAGGACATAAGATTAAACATGGGAAACTTTCCTCAAATTTCTCTCTCACACTCCTCTTGTCTCCTCCAGGCTTGTCTGACCGTGTGGTGGATCATTCTGAGATTTATGGGAGACATACCAGAAACAAAAGCTCATGATGCAGTGTCTCAAGCGTCCACCGTCAAGTCGTCAAATCGTTTGCCTATGAAACAGGGCAGGAAGCTGAGCAACCTGGTGGGACTTGACCAGGTAAACTAGATTATTATATGTTAAGAGAGAAAACTTCCACTAACTTTTACAGCTACAAAGGATTAGTTATGATAAGGAATAGATTAGATCCCATTTTAATCCAGATAAAGTAGAATATCCTCTTTGAATATACCTGCCCTGGTAGAAGACACTCAGAGTAGCTGCATAATCATTGTATTATTATTATTATTATTATTATTATTATTATACAGTAAGTCTTATAATCAGTTGATAAAAAACACAAAATGTGATAAAAAGCACATACTGACCTAGTTTTATTACAGCTTCTTTTCTGCTACTGCACAATATAGACCAGCTTGAAAAGTCAAGCGTGACTCATTTGTCTTCCCTGTAATTATTGTTCCTCGTCTGAATAGATAATCTTGAGGAAGAACAAGAAGAAGTTCGGAGTAGGAGCCAGAAGAGCTTCTGCTATTCCCGAGGAGGTCAGAAATTAACGCTGCCACAATGTTTATTGTTCAATCATCAATCTTGTGTGTCATGTTGCTCATTGTCTTGTTACTCTTGTTGTTGTTGTTGTTGTTGTTTTGCGATCTTAACCAGCCGGATAACTTCATGGAAGAGGAGGAGGTATTGATTGGAGAAGGCCCAACGTTTGATCGGCCACTAACGCCCCTGGAGAAACTGCACATTATCGTCGGATACGCTCAGACCAGACCAGACATACGGTAAATCTGGACTCAATAATGTTAATATATATATATATATATATATATATATATATATATATATAAAAAATCAAGCCAGGGTGAAAATGTAAATTTCATAGAGACATATATATATATATGTGTGTGTGTGTGTGTGTATAATTTATTTTAGCATGGTTTGTACTGTGTTCACGCTTTCTTCTTCTTTCTGTGCAGAGATGAGATTTACTGCCAGATCTGTAAGCAGCTGGTGCAAAACAGGAGCAAGCAGAGTCGTACACTAGGCTGGACCCTTCTCTCCATCTGTCTGGGGATCTTCCCTCCGACAGAACTGTTCGAGAAGGTCAGTGTGCAGAAATCAAAACAACTTCTGTTGCTATCAGAGCTGATTCCCAGCGGGCTGCATGAATCTGTAGAAAACCTGGAAAAAAATGCATTTTTAAAAAAAAAAAAAAAAAAAAGGGGGGTCACAGTAACTGAAGCAACGATGAATCACTATCAACATTGTTAGTTTACTCAGGATGTCACACCACTAACTTTTCTAACGATGTTGTCAAAGTAGTAAAACTAAATAAGATCGACAGCACAGGATTCACACAATAAAATGTAGATTCAAATCAGAGAAGCAAACGAAATGTATGATAAGATTAATTTTATTTTGGTTTTGTAGCTATAGAAGTAAAAACAAGCTCCTGGTTACAATTGTGCTGTAAATATATAGATTTTTATTTTCATTTCATTGTTTATTTCCAACAATTGTATTTGTTGTACTTTGTTCCACAGCAACTAAAGAGATTTGTCAACCAAGGACCAGATGATTATAGAGCATATTGCAGTGATCGTCTGCGTCGTACAGCAGCCAATGGAGAAAGAAAAGAGTTGCCCTGTTGGATTGAGCTCCAGGTAAAACCTTTGCACAATCATAACAGTGCTGACCAGGTTTATTCTACCATTTTCTAATGAGTCTGATTTACAACTTTTATCATAAATAAGCAGAACCCCTCACTCTTGTCGTTCTTCTTGTTGTCAGGCCGCCAAGTCCAAGAAACCCATAGACGCGTCTGTGACTCTAATGGACGGCCGCGCCATCACTGTACAACTGGAATCAGCCTCCACCTCTGCTGAGGTCGTTCAAGCTGTAGCAGAGTTGATTGGTCTCAAAGACATCTACGGATTCTCCCTGTACATCCAATTTCACGAGAAGGTTAGCGTCAATCACAGAGATAAAATAAATTCAGAGCTCAGTGCACAAAACTATAGAGGACAACACCCATTGACACTCTTTTTTTTTATCTCCAGATGTGGTCTTTGGGCAGCAGTGGGAAGCACGTGTTGGATGCTATATCTCAGTGTGAACAAGAGATGAGGAGACAAGGCAAAGAGGAGAAGAACACCCCCTGGAATCTCTCAGTACGCAAGGAACTGTTCACACCATGGCACAACTGCTCAATGGACGCGATCAGCACAGATCTCATTTACAAGCAGGTTATCAAGGGAATCAAGGCAGGAGATTACGTCGGCGACAAGGTGATGTTCTGCACAAAAACAGCTCTGGTTGCCATAGACTCATGCAAATGTCAAGCTAAATGACAAATTTGACAAGTTATAAATGTTTATTAATATTGCAAAAGATATATATATATGTAGCAGCAAAAACAATAACCCTATGTCTCTGTGATGTGATTTGTATACATAAAACTTGTATTTTATCCCTCAGGAGGATGAATATGTCCAAATGGCAGCGATGCATTATTACATCCGGTTTGGTTCCACATACAGCAACGAGAACGCCCGCAAGGTGGTGGACGAGTGCATCACCACCCAACTCATCGAGAACAAATCAATGACAAGATGGATCCAACTTGTCAACTCAGCTCATTCAGAGGTCAAACAAAAAAACAAAGGGGTAGAAGGAGCTGCTGGAGTGTATATTTTATAAGCTTGTGCCATATGAGCAGAATAGAGATGTTGCACCTCAAGATCAAACTCACATGTTGATATGTTGTCAATACAGAATATGGACATGGATAAGAATCAGAGCACAGAAGACGTTAAAGGGAAACTGGTCGACATCGCCCGAGAGAAATGGCCCGTCAACTTCTCCAAGTTTTTTGAAGTTACAATGACGTCTGGTCAGTCATCACACAGCTTTCACATTATCATTAATAATCAAGGCTTCAAAATCATCAAAATCAAAATATATATATACATACGATATATATATATATATATATATATATATATATATATATGCACTTTTAATCATATTTCCAGTTGGATTTAAAGAAATAGTTGACTGCTCGCTCCTGAAACATTTGCTCTCATTTTGTCCTCAGGACCTCCTTTGCCAAAAAGCAAGTTTTACGTGGCTGTAAACTGGAGCGGCATCTTCTTCATGGAGGGAAGAGAAAGGAAATTCCTTGAGCTTCCTTACCTAGAGATCAAGAACGTCACTGTCGATGCTCAGTCAGTCAATCTGGATACAGTCAGAGGTGACTTTGACCTGAGGTGTGATGAAGCTGTGGACATGGCTGCGCTTATAAATGGCAACCTGAAAGGACTGATACAGCGCTCAGAGTATGCACTTGCCCAGAGAGATATCAACCTCACAGGTACAGGTTTAAAGAATATTCTGTATAAGACATATAAGGACGAAAAATACATATTTTGTATATATTTATGTCTGAGCACACAGGAAAAAAAACTGTTTTGTCTCACTCACAGATCCCATGTACCTGGTTTGTAAACAAGGTGACCTGCTGAGGGTAGATAGAGATAAAGGTAATCTTTCTGGGGAGAGCTTCATTAGAGCAAAGAACCTGCGGACTGATCACACCGGTGCTGTCGGAAAGGATTTCGTCCAGTTTCTACCAACTCACACTCAACCCCATGAGGACATTCTGGTATGGTTTTCCTTACTGAATATAGTTATTTAGTAAAAAAGATGTGGAATGTGACCGACGTGTGTGTGATGTGATACATTGTTTATAATAGATCAAAATGAGTTTATGAAAACTTACAACAGTAAAAGCCACATGCATCAAAACTAAATGTAATGGAGACTTCAGAATAGTAAGTCCTCAGCTCGATGCAGCCGTGGATCTGTGTGTGTGATGACTCTGATGAGCCCCCCTTGTGGTGTAACTGATAAACTGCCTGTGACCCTTCAGGAGCTGCTCAGTCCAGGCTGCAAGAAAACTTCAGTTGCACAAAGCGCCACGCAGAGAGAAGAAACTGTGGCTCCTGTCTCATTGAAAGAGTTCGCACTTGAGAACTTCAGGTAAAACAACGACTTTACGAATATGTACATTTGCTCCTGGATGTGGTCGGTTGCGAAGTTGACACTGTGGATCCTGTCTGTCACAGGACTGTGAGTAAAGACGCCGGTCGAGTGGTGAGAGGCGGCAAGAAGGAGAAGTTGTGGGCTTTCTCCAAAGAACCTCTGAAGCAGCCGCTGATGAAGAGTCTCGCCCGCAACTCCGACCTCAGCAACCTGGCCTGCAGCTCCTTCACTGATATCCTTTAAAAAATATGTTGTCCCATTTTTTCTTTTTTTTTTAACACACATCTCTTATATTGTATGATATTGAAATACATGTACTTCCAGTGTAGTGTTTCTTTTGAGTCCTTGACATACACTTTCACCTATCCTGAAGTACATGGGCGACTACCCCATCAAACAAAATCGCAGCACCAGCGAGTTGACTGACCAGATCTTTGGTCCGGCCACTCAACACAACGAGCTGAAGGATGAGGTCTACTGCCAGATTATGAGACAGATGACCAGCAACAACAACAGGTGCTTCATCTCAGTTCCTCTGTATCTTGAAATTTAAACAAAACAAAACAAAACAACACTATGTATTCAATGGCCTGTGCTCGTCCTCATCCCCAGGTTGAGTATGGATCGTGGCTGGCAGTTGATGTGGCTGTGCACAGGCTTGTTTACGCCCAGTTATGATTTGATGGGACACACTCAACGTTTCCTTGAGTCACGGCCCAGAGACATGCTGGCTAGTGTCTGCCTGAAGCGGCTGCTGGAAATGCGCAGGTAAAAACCATAGGTCACAAAGCAATGTCCTGTTTGAGGTGTCGGTCACTGGTCATTAAGTCAAGTATCTGAAATAAAGTATCAACATATTGGAGACTCGGAGACTCAGAGACTCAAGGGTGGGTGTGATTTGTCTCCTCAGAAAGGAGCCCAGGCAGTTTCCTCCTCATCAGGTAGAAGTGGAAGCGATCCAACAGAATAGCACCGTCATCTTCCACAAACTCCACTTCCCAAATGACACCGAAGAAGTAAGACACAAAACTCTCCTTTTAACACCAAAATAAATAAATAAATTTAGCCTGCATTAGTCTGATTATAACACTAGTATGATTATAAGTGGCATCACTTGCGGCATGACATAAGTGGCACTGACAGTGAATAAGTGATTTTTCCAAAATATCAAACTGTCCCTTCAACTTGGATGTGATGAGACATGTTTTTATTTCTGTGTCGCTGCTGTTGTGCAGATATTTGAGGTAACGTCAACAACAACCAACAGAGACATGTGCTACAGTGTCGCCAACCAGCTCAAACTGACCTCAGGTGAAGGATACGGCCTCTACGTGAAAACACAAATCAAGGTTGGTGAGATTTCATTTCCTAATATTCCTGTTTTTAAGTCATTGGCAACAAATATGATTGTAACAGTTTCTTTCTTCTTTTTTTCCTTTTTTTTTTTTTACTCCCAGATCCAGAGCTTGGAAGACGACAAATATTTCTTTGACAGTTTAAGGCAGACTTCAGACGGACCAAAGAAAGCGAAAAAAGTGAAAGAAGGTAATGTATCATACTAACACCTTCAGTTTTTATTTATCAGTGCATCTCCACATTTATAATTCATGTTTCGTTTCTCAGGCCACCAGGCTTTCATTCCCTACCTGGTGATCTTTAAGAGGAAGCTGTGGTTCAACGTGAATCCAGGAAAAGACCCGGTCGCAGACTTAACCTTCCACTTCCCTCAGGTACACTATCCAACCTACAAAACAGTCGCACTTTTCCTCATTTTTAATTTGCCAAATCGTCGCGACGAACGTCATCTCACTCTGCTTCCATAACAGGAGCGAATCAAGTACCTGTACGGATACCACGACTGCTCCAGGGAGGACATGATCAGTCTGGGTGGGTTGCTGTTCAGATGCGAAGTAGATTCAGACCGGTCGCAGTTTGTCATGATCCCCAGAATGCTGGATAAGCTGCTTCCTGCTGACCAGATAAAAATCATGTCCCCAGATGAATGGAAGAAGGTAAAGGAGGCAAAGTACAGAAATATCCACACTGATTTCTGTGTTTTCTAAAAATGGAAATAGGTGTGAGGGAGTGGGAGCAGGAGAGATGTGACCAACAGTGTTAAAGTTTTTTTTCTTCCCGTGTTTTTTTTTTTTTTTTAACTTGTAGCACATCATCGCATCCTACAACAAGCAGAGCGGCATCACAGTGGCAGAGGCCAAAACCGCCTTCCTGAAAATCATTTCAAGCTGGCCGACCTTCGGCTGCTTATTCTTTGAAGTTAAAGTGAGTTGTCGGGATGAAGTGAAAGCAAAACTCATCAGAAAACAATTTCAGAAAATCAGCATTGGCACATTATCACATCTATGTATTTCTTTTGCAGCAAACATATGAACCTAGCTATCCGAATACAGTTTGGTTCGTTGTCAGCAAGCAAGGCGTCAGTTTAATAGACCCTTCGAACAAGGTATGTACACTAATTATCCTTATATGACACATCTTGGCTAATTACTGTCATTTCCATTCAGTCTTGTCATGTGTGTTGTGCTTGTTTTTTTTGTTTTTTATATTGGTTAACAGATGATTGCATCTTGACATAACTTAATTATGATTTTAATCTTTTAGGAGCTGTTGGTCAAACACCCGTTCAGCCGCATCTCTGATTATCAAAGCAGAGGAAACTTCTTCCAGATGACCATCACCTCTCTGGTGGAAGACGACAGCTTCGTCTGTGAAAGCATATATGTGAGCGGCTCGTTTTTACATATTTCTCACTGAAAGAGGCATTACATGTTTTTTTATGGTGTTTTTTTTTTTTTTTTTTGGTTTTGTTTTTTTTACAGGCTCACACTATTGAGGACCTCGTCAGATCGTACATCAACATGTACGCCAACCAGCGGGCGGTCATTCGACCAAGGAACCGCATGTTTTCCGGAAGCTTCACAGAAAACAGGAATATAGACTGAACTGCTGTGATTCATGTGCACTATTGACTGATTATAGATTAGATTATAGATTATACTCAAACATATTTCTTATTCATATTGTCTTTTTTTATTGTATTTGATTACAATTCTTAACTTATAGAGTTACCTTGATTTGATGCTTTTGTCTATTTGACTCACGTCCATTTTAAATTCAAGAAAACATCGTCAGTGTGATGTTTTTTTTATTTATTTTTTTTTCTTCCTGGCAAAATGATAAGAGTTTACACACTTTACACACATCAGCAGATAATAGAGCAACAATATCTTTCACTAGACCAACTGGACACTTATAATATTGTATAGCTGTTGCTTAAAATATACCAAATCTATGTTAAAAAAAAGAAAAAAGAAAAAGAAAAACCCTTTAGACTGAACAAAATATGAATTTAGCTGAGAATAAATCCTCTGTGATGACATGTTCAGCCATCATTTGTAAGAAAAATGTTCATCTAGTTCTAATAAACTCTACAGCATGTACAGTTATTTGTGCTTTTATTTGTTAAACTGTGTTCATTTCATATTGGCAAGTTTGCCTTCAACACTGTCAAATAAATCGTTGTTGTTGCATAATGTTTATAATTAATGCCTCAGAGGAATTCTCATACACTTTCTGAAAAGAACATAACACACCCAGTGCTATATTTACTTTGCTGTACATGTAGTATATAATTTAATAAGGTGCAATGAGTTATTTTGATGGACAGCAGATATAATTAGGAGATTATTAGAAGTAGAGGCACACAATGTGCTGTGAATAGGTTTGCCATTGGATTAACAGCCTCAGTGTGGGTTGTACCAAACTGAAAACTGATGTTTGTAATATTGTTGTGTTGTTTTACTTTGTCGAGTTGTTTCTTTTCCAGTTAAATATTCTTGAAGAAACAGCAGCCGACAGTGAACAGAGAGATGAGTCCAGTCCAGTGAGAGTGATTTTTACAGCAGTAGTTTGACATGTCAACCATACAGGTGTAATTAATAACACGAATTACGGCTGCATTCTATTTAGCTGCCCTACAGCTAAATGGGCTCTGGTTGTGTACGTGCAGAATGCAACGAAGTTGAAATGTGATTAGTGACAGGTCGGCTGTGTGCTGCTGTAGATGTCCAACCAGGGCTGAGATGACAGTGACTATGAAAACATATATGGGCATTTATCCTGTTGAAATCATATTAATCTAATGCTGTTTACATATTAATCTAATGCTGTGTGGCTTTGATTTAACATATAAAGTATTGATAATGTGACTTGCATGTGACTTCCATGCAGTTAGTCAGGTGAGTTCAGCCAAATGAGTATAAATAAATATAATGTTAATGTATCTTACATTACATTTACTGTATAAAGGCCTATGTTTTCTAAAGCCATCAACTTTGGTACATTTTTTAGTACACATTTATACTATATATGCTGAGATATATGTATGTTTATGTAGTATGTTTGTGTGTGTGTGTGTGTATGTATAAACACACACACACACACACACACACACACACACACACTTTCTTTTCTCCAGACTTTCTCTGTTGTTGTCTGTTCTCTGAAGATTAACATGTATGTTGTCTAGTATATAACAAATAATACGTAGTATATAACATGTTTATTATTTGGTATACAACATGTATATTATTCAGTTTATAACGTATATTTTTTGGTATATATTACCATCCTTGTTGCCTGTTGAGTCTACTCCATTTTGTAGTGGTTGTCAAAAATGGACAAGCCTCTTTTGTGACATTTTCAAAATACAATTGAACAATTTTCACAGAAAATGCCGTCTCAGTGTTTGTATTTAATATCTGAAGCTCACAGTGTTGGAGTGCCCTCACCTGAAGGCTAATTTATTATTTATTCCTCCAAAAAAAATAAAAAGTGTATTCAGATAGTGACGAAATGTTGGTGCAACTGTATAGCCGCGTCTTTACCTCTTTACTTTTCACTTTATTTTCAAACTTTTTCATTATTATTATTCAAAAGGCCATTATTGTTGCAGGCCTCAGTTGTGTGTGTCATACACAAGCTGGAGGCAGTTTTCAAAATGTCAGCCAACAATCCCAGTTTCCCATCAGACATTTGATGCTCCTGGAACGTCCTGACTGCTGCTTAAATATCAGTCAGCCACCACCTCTTCCCTCATAACACAACTCCAATTTCATACCTGAAATGACATCACAAACTCATTGACTCTTTGGGTGTGTGGTGAGAGAGAGAGAGAGAGAGAGTATGTAGTAGTGTAATGTAGTAGACTGCTTATACAACCCTCCTCATTGCCTGTCAAGACTATTGCTCTGTTACCATGGAAACCATGTGACCAAAAAAATCAGGTTACCATGGGCAGGTGCATATGAGGTGCAGTATGACCGTTAGTGCCTCAGTTTGTTTCCTGATGCAATCTGACTGCAAGTAGAGCAGAGCTTTGACAGACAAAAGAGTCTTTCTACACTGTGCATACTACTATAATACTGTGCACGCTTAACTGAACAAATTAAATTACAGCAGAATTCACCTTCCTAATATTGGACATTAAGCATCTTATTACAAAAAACACACATTAACTCAATAATACACAGTGTAGGTCCTGATCTTTAATACAACATATATTTAAAATAAATTAGAAAAGAAATGTTGGAATAAGATGTAGGCCAAACATTCAACTGCTTGGCCTACACACACACACACACACACACACACACACACACTCACTCAGTCTCTGAGTGTGTGCGTGTGCTTGTGTGTGTTTTGTGTATGCTGCCCTACAAGAAGGCAAAGGCATTTTGATGCACTGCACCAAATTTGGAACAAAAGACCCTATAGCCCAGACCACATCACTATCCTCCCACCTGCACCCCCCCTCCCCCACCTCCCTGCAAGTTGTATTTCAAGACTGAAAAACAGCTTATCAAGACCACAGCCTTAACACACACACACACACACACACACACACACACACACACACACACACACACACACACACACTGAGAAACACATACACACCCTATCACATAACGAACTGTAGACTACTGTACTTGCACAGTATGCATTTATAATTACAGTAGAATACATGTCTACATACATACACATATGTGTGTATAAATACACACAAATATATATTTTATATATGTATGTGTGCATTTATACACATATACATAAATATAGATAAATAAATGTACATGCATGTGTGTATATACATTTAAACACATCTTTTGTGTGTGTACACAAATATACATTTTCTACATGTGTGTATACACATACATAGTATATATGTATATACATGTGTGTACACACATTTATGCATACTGTATATATGTATATACATGCATACATTATATTTATTTATACACACATATATATATTCATATACGTATGATATAACACACACACACTTTAACGTAGTGTGTGTGTTTCAGTTTCTGAGTGTGCAGCCGCGCGTACGCGTGCGTGTGCGTGCGCGATAGTGTTTCTGTTTTCCTTCGTGCTCCTCGCGCAGACAGGAACTTTCGGCCATTTTTTCGGGGTGTTTGTTGTTTTCGCACCGAGCACGCGGCTGTTCTCAGGTCGACTCGAGCCGCGTTTCCTCAGTGAACCCTGGTCTCGTTAGGAGGAGAGTGAAACGATCCCAGATCAGTGTCTGTGTCGGTGTCATGCCATCCCTACCCTCCTCCTCTCTCTCTCGCTCCGTCTCTCTCTCTCCTCTCATCGCGCGCCAGCCTCGCGATAGCCTCGCCTACTAGAATCAAAGCTCCGCTCGCGAACTGGATGCTGACAAGCGCGCGGCGCGGTGCGGTCATCATGCAAAGGTTACACTGGATCCGTTTCAGCGAGTCCGTAAAGAAGAAGCCGCTCCTCCGCAGCAGGACCCACTCGGGTCGCAACATGCGAGACGTCTAGCGACACAAACACGGACTAACTAACTCACTAACTCACTAACTCCTCGTTTAAACGGCGGTGTTAGCGACGACAGCAGGTGTCGATGGACGCAAGTTTGGGATTTCCGCGAACGGCAGTGTGTAACGCTGGCTCCTCTCGGCGGTAAAGTGGCTTCATGAGTGTCCAAAGTAACAGTGGAAGTGGTGGTGGAAGTTTGGAGGCGACGCCATCTTGGTCGCAGCTCTCCTCGTCCCCAACGATTTCTCAACAACATACAACGGCGACTGCAAAGAGCAAGGAAGGTATACGAGCTCGACCGACTCTTATTCTTCCTTTAAAGTGCCTTCTTTACGGGAGAAAGTGGATTATTAATATATTTTTTTTATTATTATTATTTTGGAGGGGGGCCCCGTGTCGAGAGTCGCCGTTTGTTGAAGTAAAAAATGGATGTCAAGTTCACTGATGCCGTGAATTGGAAGCCAAACGTCAGCTGTCAGTTCAGTTGATGGCCAGTCGAAGTAGCAGTAGCAGCTATCATGTTTGCACAAAGGCAGCTTTGCTAGCTTGTTGTTTTTTGAGGTTTTTTTTCCCCTATTTTTTTGTTTTCGTGCGACTTGTCATGCTTATATGATTTCTTCTCACTCGATCGCTGTTTTTGTCTCTTCAACAATCGCCTCCTATCAGCATCTAGTTAGATATTAAACAACGTAGCAGTGCATCCATTAATGCATTGCAATGCACGTCCCTGCTGCTGCTGCTGCTGTGAACTTGAGAACAGGCCCCGTTTCTTTTCTTTTCTTCTTTTTTTTTTTTTTTTCTAAAAATACTTTTTGTTCAGTTTTAAAGCAGCTGGTTGTCAGATGTTGCTGGATATATTGTGATCATATAAGTGTATTATTAGTTATTAGAGGACACATTGCGTTAACAAGACGCTATTGAGGTTGTTGTTTATTGTTTATTTAATCTCCAACTTGAGACTTCTTAACACTAACTGCACCGAGGGACAGACGGCACATCGCAGTAATGTAAAGCTCTAGTGATGTAAATTAATTAAGCCAAAACCACAGTGAGTGTTCCCTGTCCTTAGATAACCTCATATATACACACACACATACACTCTGAGGCCTGGTGCTGTGCTCTCTGTTTCACTGCACAGCAGTTTCATAATGTCCATTATGCCTTTTAGGGCTTGCCCCTCTGCCAGAAGCTATGTAAAGATGACAGCCAGGAAATGTCCAATAAGGAAACAAAACACTTGCAGCAGCTGAAGCTGTAGCTTAGCAGAGAGCACAGGACCTGTGAATATCTCTCCCAGGAAACCAGTTGTCATAGAGGAATATGTGAGTCTACTGCTTTTATAAGACACATTTTATTTGTGTTGCCCACTCAGACGGTCTCTAAACCCAGATATATGCTATGGAAAGGATGTTTAAATGTAAAAAACAAAACTAAACTAAAGCTTAAATGGCTCTTAAAACGAAAAGCAGTATGCATAAGTGCACATGTGCAGCATTTAGATTAGACGTTCAGCCACTGAAAGGCCCAAATGTGTTTTTCATCGACATTGCAGCGAGTCTGAAGATTTAACTTTGGGATATAACTTCCTGGCTTTTATCTCGGATGTAATTGTGTCTTATCTGCACCGCTCCTGAATTACTGACATCTCTAAATGTCAGGGACGACTTCAGTTTCTGTGCATAGAGGCCATTGTGACAGTTTTTACTAATAACGACATAAAAAAAAGGCTGGCTAAAGACTTAAATGGTGGAGTCACTACACCTGGCTGTTACTCCTCCACCTGCTGTTCTCGCTGGCTCCCCAGCGGCAGAACGACCTTCCTGCTTAAGTTAGAAATGCAGTGTCACTCATCTAAAGTATCTCCCATCATAGCATGAAAATGCATTTTTTAAAGAGCTACCTTCTGCACCCACAGTTAAATCCATTTTCTATTTTTATCCTCTAATCACTCCAATTTTCTCTAATCCTCCCCCAGATACTGTCCTCTGCTCCTTCTCATCCAGCTCATTTTTACTCTTTTTTTTTTTTTTTTTTTTTTTTCACAGGAATGTTTTATGCTCTTGATTCTTTACACTGCAACTCACCACTGTTTGTTAGTAACAGTAATAATGTAAACGTCTAACCTTGCTGTGCCTCCCCTCCACGCCTCTCGCCAGGCGCCATGGAAGAGCTGCACAGCCTGGACCCCAGGAGACAAGAGCTGCTGGAGGCCAGGTTCACTGGAGCTGTCAGCGGCAACACAGGAGGCAGCACTGGGAGCACCAGTGGAGGAGCTAAGGTAACAGCTGCACTGAACAAAAAAAAAAAAGAAATGCAAGCCTCATTTTTCAGATACGTCACACAGTGCAAACACAAACACAGCAGCTGACCTGGGATTCTAAAGAAAAAAAGTTCTGATACAATTGCAACAACCAGCGTTTGTGTTGCAGCACAGAGTTGCACACAAGTTGAAATGGTCTCAAGACTCGTGTTCATAAGTGACTAACTCGTCCGTGATAGGATATCAGCGAGTCAGCTGTGTCAAGGGGAGGGGGCAGGGACTTTTTGGACATAGGAAAACCAAAGCAGAATTCCCAGGGTGGAAAAGCAGGTAACTCTTCCTGTTTTCCTTAAAAGGCTTCATCATTCCTGTAAGTGTTCATGTGGTGGAAAAGGGCCAAGTGCCACACCTCATAACTGAAGATCTAGATTCCTATCAGACATGGAGGACTGGAGGCCTGCCTCCAAGCTTTGCTTCACTGTTTACTTTTCACAATGTCCCTGAACATTGAAAACAACACACGTCTGTCTTGACTGTTTTCATTTTTTTTTTTTTCTTACACGTTGATTTATGTTACTGTGTGAAGGGTCTGGCCAACGAGTCCTCGAACCACAGCTACGGCAGCTTGGGCTCATCCAGTGACAAGGAGTCAGAGGTAAAACATACACAGATGTCGACGTAGACGACTAAAATTTTACACATTTTATTAGACAGATAGACACTGTTTTTTTTTTTTTTTTTTTTTTGAACGGCCCACACGTCTTTCTGTTTCTCCCACTACCTCCACCTCTTCCTCTCTTCTCTTCCTAGAACTCTGATTTGAAAAGAGGGAGCTCCCCTGCCTACTCAGTATGTACTCCTCCTTCCTGCTGCTCTTTCCTGCTCTGCTGAACACCACCACTGAATCCTGCTTGCTTAGATAAAACGCTGGGGATTTATGCTTCTGTTTTTTTTCTTTCTCTCTCTTTCTCATATCGGTTTACAGACCCCAGAGAAGAAACACTCAGAGTCGTCCAGAGGGAGAAAACGGAAAGCTGACACCTATTCAGAGAGTAGTCAGGGTATGACTGACACCTGTACAAAATCAGATCAGTTTAATGTGTCATGTACTGCCAGTTTGTATTTAATCTTTTGTTCAAATTTCTCTTCAGGAAAGACCTCCACACGTGGGCCCAAGATCAGCGACTACTTTGATGTGAGCGTTAAAACATTTAGTGTCACCATTCTTCACATTTCGAACCAGATCCTGAAGGGTGTTTTTTGTTTCTGCTAAGTTTCAGGGTGGAAATGGTTCCAGTCCGGTCAGAGGGCTCCCGTCGGCTCGCCGCTCTCCGCAGAACTCGCACTCTGCCCCCGGCTCAATCGTGAGTGTTTGACAAACAGTAGAATAACTGCGTAGCAGGTTTGTGTTACTACAACGTTTATCTCTTTGTCCTCAGATTCGACAGAACAGCTCGTCTCCTACGAGTCTGTGTTTTGGGGATCACAACCCAAAAGCCTCTTGCAGCAAGTTTGTCCAGGTAACATGACACACACAAAGAAAAAGCACTTGTTTTATTAACTGTTTTTGCAACATGCAAACCTCTGACTGATACTTTCTCTTGTAGACGGAGCTAACGGGGCTGAAACTCGCTGCTCTGGAAAGCAACAAGAGTCTTGACTTGGAAAAGAAAGAGGGGAGGATAGATGACCTGCTCAGGGTGAGTTCACTGTCTGTATCCTGTGTTCTAATGATAAACGTGCACAGCAGGATGTCATTTCATGTTTAGTTTTTTTTTTCTTTCTTTTTTATTTTTTTAATTATATTTTATTTCTCGTCTCTCCTTCAACAGGCTAACTGTGATCTGCGGAGACAGATCGACGAACAGCAAAAACTCCTGGAGAAATACAAGGAGAGGCTCAACAAGTGCATCACAATGAGCAAGAAACTGCTGATAGAAAAGGTGCGTGTGTTGTATAAACATCAAAGCATCTGAAATTTCAATTTTTGCATTAAGTGATTTTTCTTTTTTTTACCATTAAAAAGTCCAGCAGAGATACAGTATCCGTTATTTTTCCAGTTAATGAGTTTAGTAACACATAGTAGATTTGATTCATTGCTTACGAAGGATAAAGAAAATTTAAAAAAAAAAAGGCAGAATTCAGCACTTTCAACAGAAATAGTGCAAACGCATGAATCTCTGTCCGACGATAATCCGATATTCTCTGGTGTTTTAGCTTTGCTTTGGTCCGCAACTAATGAGGTGAAGATCTCTCTTTTGGTTCTTAGATGTTTGAACGTTTTCACTCGACACTTGTTTTCTTTGGGCTGAAGCTTCACAGAACATTCAGAAACAGAACAGTGTTGGTGTTGGTGGGATTTAGATTTAGATTTAGATACATATTCCTTCACTGGGCTTTAATTATTCTGCATGGGGATCCTACCTTAATCTGTCGCAACCACGAGTAGATGCGGTGACACAGGAATATTTGTTTGTCTGAACGCTCGTTTCTTACTTTTCTCACTGTCCGTCGGTTCTGATCGCGTGTGTGTCTCTTTTGTGCAGAGCACCCAGGAGAAGCAGTCGTGTCGTGAGAAGAGCATGCAGGATCGCCTCCGCCTCGGTCACTTCACCACCGTCAGGCACGGGGCATCCTACACGGAGCAGTGGACCGACGGATATGCATTCCAGAACCTGATCAAGTAAGAAATTCCAAACACGGGACGTCGTTTAGTTTTTGCACCAGACGTGGCATTAAGAAATTATTTTTAAAAGGTCTTGAAGAAAACAGGTGAATTTTAAAAGCGCCTCATGTGACCTGTCCTGTCTTCCCCTGCGTGTCCGACCGGACACAGGCAGCAGGAGGGTATCAACCAGCAGAGGGAAGACATAGAGCGACAGAGGAAGCTGCTGGCCAAGAGGAAGCCTCCGAACCCGGCGTCTCCTTCGCTGTCGGTCGCCTCCACCTCTGAACCCAAACAGCGCAAAACCAAGGTGGTCAACGGCAACGATTCAGACCCCTTCCTCAAACCCTCCCTGCCTCAGCTGTGAGTTTACTCAAATAAATACACACAAGGGTGTGATAGATGATCATCCGCTGTTTTCTACAGAAAACAGAGGTGTTTTATTTTTGTTTTTGACTCTTCATGTCTTTATTTTGGCAGACTGACCCTCGCTGAGTACCACGAGCAGGAGGAGATCTTTAAGCTCCGTCTCGGACATCTGAAGAAGGTCAGTGGGAAAAATATCTGTAGTTTTCTGCAAGTTTATTAGTGAAATCGTCGAGGCTCAGATATAAACGACCTGTCGAGTCTTAATCCGTCCGCACGGCATTTAGTCACATACATGAAAATCTCTTACATGCCTATATTAACACTGTGAGAATGGAAGTGTAATACGATGCATGTCACGACGTCCGCATAGGAGGAGGCTGAGATTCAGGCGGAGCTGGAGCGGTTGGAGCGAGTGAGGAACCTCCACATCAGAGAGCTGAAGAGGATCAACAACGAGGACAGCTCGGCGTAAGTTCGCTCCACAGACACGATGGTTCAAATCGCAAAAAAATAATAAAAATAAATAAAAGGAAATTTCTCATTTAAATTGGTTGATGTAATTATCCACAAAAGAGACGTGATTGTCTTAAGCAGTCGGTCGTTTCAAACACGGTTGTTTTTAAATTGGTCGGATCAGTTCTGAGATCAAAGCGAGGAGCTGATTCCTGATTATGTGAAACATTTCTCTTCCTCCACGCGCAGCTTTAAAGACCATCCCACTCTGAATGAGAGGTACCTGCTGCTGCACTTGCTGGGCAGAGGCGGCTTCAGTGAAGTCTATAAGGTAAAGTCTGCAGCGCCGCACTAGTTATTTCCAGTTCTTGCCGTCTGCCTCCCTGTGTAAAGTATGTTTAGAGACAACTCGGTGTGTGTGTGTTTTCTGTCGTCCCACACAGGCTTTTGACCTGTTTGAGCAGCGCTACGCAGCTGTTAAAATCCACCAGCTCAACAAGAACTGGAGAGAGGAGAAAAAGGAGAACTACCACAAGTAGGTCTCATCCACCCAGGAAACTTTTAGATGTGCAAAGACAAAAATGAAGCAACGCGCACATTCACACACTCACTATGTCCACATTTGTTTCCTTTCAGGCATGCGTGCAGGGAGTACCGGATACACAAGCAGCTGGACCATCCCAGAATAGTCAAACTGTACGACTACTTCTCCCTGGATACTGACACGTGAGTCACCTCTGACCTCTGCCAGCTGCAGCCCTGCTGGGTCGACACATCCTGAGGCTGTTTATCATCCAGCGTCGGGTTAAAAAAGCTCCGCTATCTGTTAGTTTAAAACCTGATGTCGCACGTCACTAAGTCAAACCTGCTGTGAAAAGAGCTCAGCATCGTGGACAAACACGTCAGGAGAGTGATCGGAATCGGAAAGAGGAAATAGTAAAATCAAGGAACGGAAAAAATGTGTGATTCAGAATCAGCGTGTACTTACAAGTTATTGTCAGACTTTTAGCTTCAAGTGTGAGGTGAATCACTGGAGCCTGGAGGAGTCGAACATCTGGTCGTCAGACTCAGTCGTGATTCATGATTATTACGATAATCGATTAGTCTATTTCAAAAAAGAATTAAAACTAATTAAGTATCAGGTCTTCAGACACATTTGAAACAAAGACAGTTTAGTATGAATTTGCACAGAAACACCGTAAGAAACCTATGTTGTCTTTTTAGGTGAATAACTACTGATCTGAAATGGAAACGAGGCAAAATGACATTGGATGATGAAGCCGTGTGCTGAGAATAAGCAGAAAATGATAATAATATCTATTTATTTCTCCAGTTTGTGTAGAAATGAAGGATTGTATCAAATAATTCAACAACTCTTTTCCATTTTTGTGTCCGTTTTGACGATTTAAAACCTAAATGAATGTAGAGAAATAAATTAAGGTCCACCCACACTTTTGATGACTTGAAGAAACGTTACCACTGTACTTCTGTTTATAATAACATAGACCCAACTGATCTTTTATTAAAATAGTTGGCAACTCATTTAACAATCGACCTAATCGATCTGTTGTTGCTGCCCCGTTCGTGACCTTTGTTCACATTCAGCTGATGGATTCGGTCTCCTCCCGTATATAACCGCGTGTGCGTGTGTCCTCCCTCAGGTTCTGCACAGTGCTGGAGTTTTGTGAAGGAAACGACCTGGACTTCTATCTGAAACAGAACAAGTTAATGTCGGAGAAGGAGGCCCGCTCCATCGTCATGCAGATTGTCAGCGCCCTGCGCTACCTCAACGAGATCAAACCTCCCATCATCCACTACGACCTCAAACCCGGTGGGTCGTGAGCCCGAAGCGGCGTGTGAATTTCACAAAGCTGTTTCTACTTTCCAGATCCTCAGACATTAAAGTGAAGTGTCACTCAAGTTCACCGTTTTGTTTGCTTTCTCCCGGAAGACAATTGAAGGCTGTTGTCAGTTATTTAACTTATTCAGTTGCTTTACTTGTTAACCTTGAATCAAACACTTCACTGAGTCACTGAGTCTGACTGTGTTTGTGTTTGTTGTGCAGGTAATATCTTACTGGTGGATGGTACTGCGTGTGGAGAAATTAAAATCACAGACTTCGGCCTGTCGAAGATCATGGACGACGATAACTACGGCGTAGATGGGATGGACCTTACATCACAGGGGGCGGGCACCTACTGGTAAAACACAAACACACACTGACTCCTGCACATTATTCATCCTGTGTCCATTTTCTTTTACCTATGATTTTTAAAAACTATTCCAGTGACTGACATAGCTACTGTTGTGTGTACGTGTTTTCCAGGTATCTGCCTCCTGAGTGTTTCGTGGTGGGAAAGGAGCCGCCTAAGATTTCCAACAAGGTGGACGTCTGGTCTGTGGGAGTGATCTTTTTCCAGTGCCTCTATGGACGCAAGGTACGACGCTAAAACCATGCACACGTCACACTGAACTGAGCTGAACGATTTGTGTGTTAGCAGAGAGAGTAGAGATGAACACTGATGCAGCGATTGTGGTCGTTGTTTGTTTGTTTGTTTGTTTGTTTCCTTCAGCCGTTTGGTCACAACCAGTCTCAACAAGATATTCTCCAGGAAAACACCATCCTCAAAGCTACAGAGGTCCAGTTCCCCGCTAAACCACAGGCCAGCACAGAGGCCAAGGTAACACACACACACACGCACATAAACACACATGCACATAAACACATAAACACATTGCGCTCCAGTTGTACTCGGAGCGCAGAAAAATCAAGCTGGGGAGACCGTGATGATTGTAACAATCAACTTGCAGAATGTTTTCCTACCTTTTTTTTGTTTTTTTTAAGCTGTAAAAACCGCACACTTCTTCACACAGTCACATCTAAGGTCAGAGAGGGAGTGTTTACACATGAAATTGATCACACAACCCTAATCTTATCCCTTATTGGTGAAAGTGATGCTGTTAAAACCATCCCCGGTCTCCCCCAATTCAGATACGTTTTCCCAATATTTCCTCTTCACTATAAACAACAAAGCAGCATATCTGCCTGTTTACCACCTCTTAATCTACACAACGTCACTAAAGACCGATCCCAGTGGACGTAGGCGTAAATGAGTTGAAACTTGTGGTGTTGTAATTGCAGCTACATCACATAAACGCACATGCAACGCATGTTTTAATGTCAACCAGAGTTGTTCATTTTCCAATGCAGCAACATGTCGACACACGTTGAACCAACTGAATCACTCGCATCAAAAAGAAAGTTTATGTCAGAGTTTTTCCTCCAAACAAGACGTAGAACTGCTGTGTTGTATCTATGAAGCGGTCTTTAGTACGTTTTTTTAAAATGTCGTCCTCCTCTGCTGTGCAGGCGTTTATCCGGCGCTGTCTGGCGTACCGGAAGGAGGACCGGTTCGACGTGCACCAGCTCTGCTCGGACACCTACCTCCTCCCTCACATGAGACGTTCAAACTCCTCCGGCTCCCTGCAGCCCTCGGCCTCGTCGCTCCCCACCTACTGACTGGCTCTGTCACGTGACCCCCGCGGCGCCTTTCGGCCAATCCCGAGGCAGGATCGTTGGAATTGAAAGATACCGACACGGAGCGCTTTTACGTTTTGTTCTTATTTTTCTTTTGTTTTGTTTCTGTTTGTTTTTTAAAAACATACCTGAGCCGTTCCCAGAATGGACACATTAACGACGGAAGAGAATTAAATGGAGCGAGTAACGGAGGAAGAAGAAGAGGAAGAGGAAGAGAGACGCTCCCCTCACATACGTTGTACAGAGTTGCGTCTTTGAACTCGACCGCGTGAGACGGGGAAAAAGAGAGAGAAAAAATGGAAAGACTGAAAAACTAGAAGGCAACCGGAAATAGAGGAATGGCTCGAAGCAGGAAAAAAAAAAGCTTCTCAACACGTTTATGGATTTAATCAGTTAACCTTAGGAGACATTTCAAGAGCTACAGCTACGACTCTGAGATGTCGTATCCAATCCCACCTCTCTTAGCAACAAACACACACACGTACGTCATAATAGACCTTAGAAAATGGCTGAGAGTTGTGTCAACATAAAGCCGCTGCTACAGTCTTGTTGCCTGTGTGGGCGGCGGCCAGCGCGCAACACAAGACTCGGGTGCGGTGCAGAAGAGGAAGGAGCGTCGCAGCATCGATTGCGGACGACGCGTTCATGTTCATCTCTGCGATCGGTTGAAACGAGGCACAAAAAAAAAAAAAAAACGCTGGTTACATCTCATTCATTTTCTCTCCCTGAAGCACACGACAGGCGGAGGGGGAGGGGATGGGGGTTTCACTTAAAAGTGACGATGTAACCTCGATGGGACTTAAATAAAAAAATAAAAAATAGTTCCAGATGAAATTTCTGGGGTTGAATTGCACTTCCGGTCTCACAGATTCGGCATGAAGTAACTAACTAACTGCAGCGTGGGCTCGTCCCGGACTTTTATCCGTAGTCAAATCCTCTGTTCACGTTTTGGTTGTTGTCGGGGAAAAAAAAAAAAAAAAAACTAAACAAAAAAAAAACAACAAACAAACAGTTCAGTTCTACAGAGAAGTGGACGTGTGAATCTGTCTTAATCCACGTTTCTGCTGTTCAGGTAAAGAATCAAACTGTTGGGGATGGGGGGGTTATCTCAGCGCCATGTTGTCATCGATGTCCTCGTCCACCTGCCTGGAGACAGTAGGACTGACCTGACCTGACCTGATCCGATCTGATCTTAGGGACTGGATCAGCTGTTACTGTACTGCAAAGACTCGGGCCACAGACTTCAGTGTACATTTCATGTGCAGGAGACATTACTCACTAGCAGATATATAGTAACGAGGCTTATCTTTGCTTCCCAGTGTCTCACTTTGCTCACTTTATTTGTGTTTTCCCTCTGAAAAAAAGCTGTTCTCAGTTTGCTGCTATAAATGTTGCTTTTAGTTTGTAACGTGTGAATGTTTTTTTTGTTTGTTTGTTTGTTTGTTTTTGCCTCGCATATGTGCATACTTGAACTGTGTTGAGAGGAACACGTCTTGTTTTTTTTTAATTTTCTGAAACGGGACGCCCGCTGTGCTGTTCAATAATTGGGACACAACACGTTTTGTTTTTTTGTTTTGTTTTTTGTTTTTCTTGCCACCAACAAAAATGTCCACACTGTTTGTTTTTTTTTTTTTTTTTTTTCTGTTTTGTTTCGTTTTCACGCCAGAAGTTCTACGACCCGTTACCCCCCCATCCCCGTGTTGCAGCATGTTTTTACTGCAGCTAGAAGTCAAGTGGATATATCCAAATGTTGTCGTCCTGTAAATAAAACACTTACCTGTATGTTGTCGTGACATTTCAAAGCTCCTTGTCAGATGCGGGCGGCTGCGGACTCGCTGCCCACAGCTTCCCTGTGGCACGAAAAGAAAAGGGGGAAGATGTTTGAGGGAAAAAAAAAAAAGACCAAATGGTAGCAGTTAAGAGCACGTTCTCTGTGTGTGTGTGTGTGTGTGTGTGTGTGTGTGTGTGTGTGTGTGTCCTTGCTTTAAAAATAAGTCTTAGTTGTTTTTTTTTTTTTTTTTTTTTTTACACAAACCTTTAGATGAAGAAGAAAGAAACACAGTTGTAGCTTCAGAAACATGACAGGTGAATTAAAGAGCAGGAAGCAGCTGCTCTCACAGCTCACTGCTCCCAGATGAAATGAAAACAGGTGATGAAGTGCCATAGAAAAAAAAAAAAACATGTACTCTTGTGTCCACTTTAGTAAACTGTAATTTTATCCACTTGAGTGCAGAAAGGCAGAAAACATAGAAAATGACCCCCCCCCCCCCTTTTTATTTTCTCCGTGACAAATTAACTGGAAGTTGCTGCCAGCGAGTGACGTAAACACGTCCCCATGATAAACAAGCACCGTGTGTGTGTGTAGATGTACAGACTTAAATGCACCCATTAGTGAGCTATGTTACACACATTAGTGGTGGTGGTGGGTGGATGGGTGGTGGATGGGTGGGGAGCGTCCTCCATGTTGCCAACGCTCATTCATATGCAATAAAGATTGCCTTATAAGTCTTAATCCCTGCAGTGTGACCCATATTTACTGTGGAGGTTTACGCACAAGATGGTGCTCGGAGGAAAACGGATCAGATACGGTGTCAATATAAATATAAAGTTTTATACTGAAGAATATTTAAACAGATGTTTAATCTGTATGGAAATAAGAACCTAATATTTCCTGATATAAGAAACCAAAATTATGTCCTAAATAAACTGTAGTAACTGATGCTTTAAAATTAAAATATTACAGCTGTAATAGCAACTCATCTGCCTGAAGTTATATAATATATATAATAATATAATTTATACATAGTTTACTTTATAGGCAAATTTAAATTATATATATATATAATTTAAATTTGCCTATAAGGTAACTAAACTATGAAATAAATATTAAATGGATTTTTAAAAATGAAATAAATAAAGATAAATAAAGTTTTAAAAATCAATGTATTAAACATTTTTTTTAGTAATATTGTAATTAAATTTGTAATCAATTTGCCAAAAATGTAAACTAAAAATAAAATCAGCTGTCTGTTGTTGTTTACATGTAGGAAAAGCTAGTGAAGTTTTAAGATTCAGATACTTTCGGACACTTTTTTTTTCCCCTTTAGTATCACGTGATACCTGTGATGATGTCATCATCAACAGGAAGTGAAAGCAACTTAAGTTTCACCTTTATATTTTAGTTACTTAACCTGATTTTTATGCGTTTATGAAAATCTCTACTGTCGTCTTCAGGCAGCTGAAGTTCAACTTTTACAGTTTTGTCTTGTTTTGTTTAGATTTGTGAAGAGTGAGACTGTCAACAACAACACACACACACTGCAGACTGTTTATAATAATCACACTCTGGGACAATATGTAAAATTAATTTGGCTTTATTGCTTGCACTGCAGATGTTTCCAGAAACCTCTTACAGCACCACCTTGTGGCTGCTCTGCATCACTACAACTCTGCTTTACCAATGTTGCTTTGTGCCAGGGGGAGACTTTATTGTGGATGTCATAACCATAACAAAAATCAACCCCCGTGTACGCACATACACACACATACGCACACACACACACGCACATGCACACACTGCAGACACGCTCGCTCGGCTTGGTGTCTTTTGTAACCGTAAAAAAAAAAAAAACAACCTCGGCTGCTCTGACACGGCCTTCGGGCGCTCGCCGTCGCCGTGTGTCGGTGGAGACGGCGTGAAGTGCACACTCCTGGGTGGAACATGGTGGTGGTGGTGGGGTTATGAAAAAGGGACAGACTAATAATTTCAAAACACAAAAGGTGGTGCAAAATAATGCATATTCATTCATTGGGTGGAGACGCTCGAACAGAAACAAGAAGACAAAAAAATTAATACATCAATCAAATAAATCTATTGGTCACTGGGGAGTTATGAACTAATAATAATCAAGGTTACATGTCAGGGCTGGACGATTAGACCCAAAATCTATAACATGATGAATTCATATTTAATTATTTTTAATACAGCAGTGCATGATTAATCCCTGTGTTAGCCACCTCTGATATATTTATCATGTTTATTCCAGTGTGCCCAGTTGAATGACTCTGGACTGAACTGGGATCAGGTAGTAACTTCTAGTTATCGTCTAGCCCCATTAACATACATTGTTTATATATTTATTAAAAAAAGTGTAACAAAGAGGATTGCCAGATCAGAAATGGGAGGGTGGGGGGGGTCGGTCTAACAAAGTTATTTGCCTTAATGTTACTGCAGAAGTGCGAAGCAAACTACAAACAGAAGAGTCGACCTCGTCCTCTCACAGCAGCAGCTTTGACGAGCAGTAAAGACACGTTGGAAATGACCAGTCTACATCCTTCGTCCTTCATCCTTCATCGTTCCACACAAACTTCCTCACCCATAACCGGAGCACGCTGATCTGTGTGTGTGTGAACCGTGCAGCTGTCTGTCTGTCTGTCTGTCCGTCCTTCTTGGCCAAATAAATAGAAAAACACAGACAGAAGAAAGATGAAGACGAACAGGCGGGGGACGGGGGAAAAAGAGAGAAACCGGGTGTGTGTTTTGGTTTGATGGCAAGCGGGAAAATTTTCTTTTTTTTTTTCTTTTTCTTTTTTCCCCCTCCCAGGTTACGACGACGTTAGTGTTGTTTCCGTTGGGGCCGGTGTTTCCGAGGTGTTCGTTGAGACGGCGTCTGTGGATGCCGTGGAGTCGATGGTGGTGGCCGCTGCCGCCGCCACCGAGACTGTGACGGGGGCGATGCCGGTGGACGTGGGTAACAGAGGGGCCACTCCCTGAGGCAGGAGAGGAGGCAGCTGGGAGGGCAGCACCGTGGGGAGGGGAGGGAACTGGGCCAGACCGGGCAGGTTGAGGGGCGGGAGAGGAGCCAGAGGTGGAACTGAGAGACAAGACGCATAATAAGACCATTAGAGTCACATATATATATATATATTATAAATAAACTATATACTTCAGCTTATACACTCAGCCTATACTCACTATATCAAACACATCAAATAAAATGTGACTGTAGACAGTCTGAATTCATCAAAACTACGTTTAAGTGCACATTCCACTTTTATTTTGCTCTTATTCTGTTATTATCCTTCATTTCAACAAAAAACAACAACTTCTAAACACAGACACATATTCACATATTATACACTTGCATTATTTATGTAAACAATGTTTGTTTTTAGAGTCAGTCGAAGTCTGCTTCATGGTGGGAGCCACCGATACATAACATATACGTTTCCAGAGAGAGAAAAAAAAAAAAAAACGGCGCGTTTATTTACCTGTCGTTCCTACTGGCGGTGGTAAAGTGCTGGTGCCTGCTAGTGACACGGCACTGAGGTCTGGGAGTGGCAGGTTGAGGTTGGGAAGGTTGGGGAGTGGAGGTAAGCCGGCTGGGAGGGGCATCAGACCTACACATACACACAAAATGTCATGAGCTCATAATTCATTCTTTTGTTTTTTTTTTTATTTTACTTCTGACTTCAACAAAGGTTAATCAAAACCAGGAAACAATATTCTTGACATGGAGACGTCCTGACAGCGAAAGACTATAAAAGTAAATAACTCTGTGAGTTTCTGCTACTTTTGACAATTTAATTTGAACACCACCCACTGACAGCGGCAGCTTGTCCTGAAGAAAACAAAATGTGTGTGCACAAACTCAGGCTCGATGTTGGTCAATGCAGTTTCTTTCTTTCTGTCATTTTTTTTCCCTGGGAGGGTGTGAACACACTCGTATAAAGACAGAGGAGTTAAGAGCTGTAACATCTGTGTCGCTCCTGAGCCTTTCTACATATTTGGTGCAGACAGATCCCTGACTCAGCAGATACTCACCTGGTAGTGTGGTGGCAGGGTTGAAGCTGGTGGTGGCAGGACTGAGTGGAGTGAGGGGGCTGAGGGAGGGGCTGGTGGAGGAGGGGAGCAGAGGGACTGTGGGTAAACCTGGTGGAAAAAAACAATATCACATCAGTTAGTCAGAGGTGTAACGACCCATCGATCTAGATCGATACATTGATTAAATGGTTAATGATTTGATATTATTGATGCAAAGTAAAAACATGGATCCATTTTGTCATATTTAAGATACATCATTATTTTGAAACGCTTGTGTTACTGTTTCTGTCCAAGCTCCACCTCCTACTGCTCTTTACTAAACATTCAAACAATGCTAATGCTAGTAGCCTAGCGCCAGGCAGGTCACAGCAGGTAGCCAAGAAAAAGACGATGAGGACGTTTAGTCGTCTCTCTGGAATAAATCAGCAGCGTGGAATTATTATGGAGTTCAGAGAAAAGACGGGTCAACATATAAAGCTAAAACACTCAGGAAACACGACCAACCTGTCTAAGCACCTGAAGAAGAAACAAAGCACTGACCCCCGAGTTAATGTGTCAGATACCTGCTCACCAGCTGCTCAGTTATTTTCCACTAAAACTGAGCTACGACTCTAAAAGACTCTGAGTATCACAGCTGATCAACAACACTCAGAAATAAAATCACCAAATCATATATAAGTTGTTTTTGTGAGTTGATATGAACTGATGTGTTAAATGGATATGTAATATCACATATCAAACGCAGGTTCCTGAATTGAATCAAGTCAAAATTATACTGCGACAGACTTTGTGATGTCAGCAAATATCGTATCGTTGACCAAAGAATTACTATGATATTACATCGTGATGAAACTTGTGATTTGTGATGACTGTTTTACATACTAAAGTTTTGTATTGTAATGAGGAATGTGACGTACCCGTCTGCAGCTCGCTGGGCATGGTGGGCGGGGCCGAGCTGATTGACAGACCGGACAGTGAGTCCTCGAGGCCTGTGGGAATAGCAGGAGCAGTGGGAGGAGGAGACACCGCTGAAAGCTGGACCTGAATGAGTCAAGAGAGAGAGAGAGATGAGGGAGGTAGACAAAAAAAAGAAAAAAAGATGCTGCTGTCAAACAGATAAGGTCACATTCATTCAAACGTGCAATTAACTCTAATGTGCCACTCTGCTCTCTGTCCTTCCCGCCTGCTTCGCTGCATACACAATGAGGAAACTTTTTCATTTTCAGTGTGTGAATACTCAAAACTTAAATCTTTTCAATGTCACGCACACATTCTGCATACAGATGGTTGAGTTTTAGCTGAAAGTGATGAAGAACAGGAGGAAAACACAGTGAAGTGTCACAACAGCAGGAGAGATGAATGTAACATAAGACATTTGCTTTTAACAGAGGATGAGGATGAGAGCGGTCTGACCTCAGTGAATCCATCTTTCAGTGGGCTGACAGGCTCGCTGGGATTATTTCCGGGAAAGCTGATCTTCTTCCCTTCCTCAAAAGGCCGGGTGGGAATCCTGTGAAGGTATCCGTAGCCGATCCCACATCCAAGGCTGAGACAGAAAAAAAAAAAACCTTCAATACCAAATGCATTTTCATTCAAATACAGTTGAGATTAGTCTCCTTCCAGACTTTTGATTTGCTGCCAACATCTAACAATTTGTTTTAGCAATTCAATCTGTCTGTTGTTGTTCTCATCGAACACAATTAGAGAGGAAGAGAAACAATCAAAGCTTCGTGAGTTAGATGGAGAGTAGGAGATTCGTCTTACTGGAAGTTCTGTCACTATATGATTTTATATCAGTTCTTTGGGCAATGATGGGATATTTGCAGATATCACACAGTCTGTCACGATACAATTTGGATTCACTTCAGGGGCTTGTGATAAATATTAGAAGATATCATATATCCATTTATCAGTCATTTTAGCATCAATAATATCAGATTGTTAATCACTGATGTGAAGGATCGATCTAGATCGATTAGATCCAGTTCCCACATAATCTAAAAACATTATGAGTGAGTGATTTGTAAAGTACAGACTAGTTAAAGCAAAGCAACAAAACATCCCTCGATCTTTAAAATCTGACTGATGTGAGACGCAATCGACTGAAAATCATGATGTTCGAACATTATATTTTTGTATGTAACAGGAGAGCTGTGTGTGAGTGTGTGTGTGTGTGTGTGTGTGTGTGCTTTACCTGCCCTCTCCTCCCCAGGCACTGTTAGGTGTGATGACCACCTCCCTGCAGTTATCAGTGTCTGTGTTATACACATATAGCTTCAGACCTTTCCCCTCGTGGCTCTCTATCAGAGAGAACAGGTCCTCTGACTGTCACAGACAAGAGAGATACAGTCAGTATCATGATCAGGTGGAGAAGGCAAACTAGTGACAGCAGCGAGGACGTTAAGTTCTGACCAACTACCTCATTCATAACAGTGTCAGCTCCGATGATGTAGTCAGTGTGTGGCCGCAACCCGGCGAGAGCTGCAGGGGAATTTGGCTCCACTTCCTGTTAGAGAAACTTAAGTAAATAAAATGCCACATTATCAAATCAAAACAGTTCCAACACGTTTGAGACTTCAGTGCTGCCTACCAGAACGTGCCAAACGTTCTCATTGGCTCCTTCAAAGCTGCAGAAACGAATAGAGACACCGAGCAATCCCTGACCCCCCCACAGGTTGCTGGGTGTGACGGTGGACTCCCGCAGCTCCAGAGTCTTTGAGGAGTAAACCAGCATTTTAACCGGTTTCTCTACGCTGGCCTTCAACAATTCCTTCAAAGTGTCGTTATCCTTATTCTGTGAGAAGAAAATGGCACAAAGAAGAAGAAAGAAAAGCCAGCTGTGAAATAAGCAGCTCCATGTGACATTTTTCTGAGCTTGTTATCGGTATCTGTGCTGCCTTTTTTTTTTTTTTTTTTTACCAGTCTAGTGTTGTTGATGGAGACGATGAAATCAAAGAAAGGCTCCAGTCCTGCACGGTGTCCAGGCGAGTTCTCCTGAACCTGCACAAAGTTTGAGAGACAGACTCAGCTGCTGCGGGATTGTGGCATTTAATATTTGCATCGCATTTAATTTCATGTAAATAAATAGTACGAGACATGATCAGTGTCTGCGGTGTAAACAGGTTTGCAGCCGAACTGATCAACATACGAGACTGTTAGGAGCTTCCTGTACCTCAACCTGCACCCCAGATTTTAACCCTAACCCTTCACTAAAACCTTAACCCCGACATGAGCTTGTTACCACAGCCCTGATGGTTAAAAGGTAAACGAAACACTCTGTCCGATAATGGATGCATCTTAAAAAGCAGGTTGGCAGCTGTCATTTAGTGCTGCTACGTAGCTTCAGCTAGCTGCAGCAACTGACGCTTAGCGAGCACATTAACTAGACAAATAGAGAATATAAACACAAAAAACACCAAATAACAACATGCGACACGGACTCTGAGCAATAAACTCCAACATTTTCCTAACAGGGTGTCGGTGTTAGGCAGACGGAGGCCCCGGTAGACATCCCCGGCCTCTCGTCAACACACAGCAGCCACCGCTCCGCCTCTGGCCGGATGCTAAGCTAACGGCTAAAAGCAGGATGTAGCAGCTAAAAACTCACCCGGAGGACGTGGTAGCCCTCGGAGCCTCCTCCCGGTATCTCCACACTCTGCGATCCTCCCATGCTTCTTACTGTTTTAAGGCTTTTTGGGTGTTTTACGGCAGCTTGTGACCCAGCGGAGGAGAGATACCTGAACACTTCCACTCACCGGGTACACGTCGCCAAGTAGTAGCGATGTGCTGCGCATGCGCACCTACGTGGCAGGAAATAACGCCTTTTCAAATTATAATCACAATCACAACCGGTTTCACCGTTTTTACAAAATTATAATTTTATATTAGTGTTTATTCTGTTTAAATAAAGTTTTACATAATTTTTAACAATGATAATTTTTTTTTTTTAAAAATGTCATCTTACTTTGAAATTCCTACAATTCCTACAATGGGAAATATTAAGAGGAATTTATTATTTAAATTGATGAAATTGGTATTACCTATGCAATCTAGTCTCTTATAAGCTTCTATAAGTGTTTAATTATAACCCAGTATGCTATCATGTTAAAATAACTGACATATATCTGATATATACTGATATATAACATATATCTACTTCAGTATGTATGTACAATCTTGTCTGAACTATCTGAAATCTAAACTATCTGTTTATTCCTGTATTCTCATTAGAGATGTGGCCTCGTTTACCACTGACTGCTCTGATCCTCTTTATGAAGCAACACACTGAGCAGTTTCATGCTCTGTTAGTTTGATAGTGCCTCTGTCTCTGTAGACAAATCTGCTAATTAAAGCTATTAAAAAAAAAAATCACTAGATACATTTTGGGTATCAAACAAACTGGCAACAATAAAAATTTAAACCAAACACAGATGCAAAATTAGTTATTGGCGGTGGTGGTGGTGTTACAGGTGGGGTTGGGGGGGTCAAATCAGTCCAGATCTGTCCAAATTTGTTGTCTGGATACCTGCAATACACCACAAAAAATAATGTAATCTAAAAAATAAAAATAATTAAATTAAACTTGGACTTCTGTCAACTTATGATATGATTTTCTGCTGATTCTTCCTTGACTCACTAGAGATGTGCTTAGATTCCTACATTTGTTACATGTCACATGTCCTTACAGCCCAATAAAGGAAGATTAAAAACGGAAAAGCTGCAGTGAGACTCTGTATTTTCATTAGCTCCTATTAACACACCTCAGATGGAAATGTATGACATCTAAACATCCATGATGGATAATGAGTAGGGATGGGTATCGAGAACCAGTGTTAAATTGATGGCAGTTCCTGGCCAAAATTGTACTTAATTACAGTATTGTGAGTAGATGTAATTCATTACTTCCCCTCACTATCTCTCACACACACACACTCAGACTGAGGAGGGTGAGCACTCTAGTGAGCATTCATCACTTCATGTATTGTCCAGATGATGGATTTGCCAGATGATGGACTCAAGCTTCTTGATCAGCGGGACGGACATCAGGGTTCTCACTGGCGTCACAGAACATGCAATGTTGGCAAACTCACTTAAGCAGAAAATAAAGGCAGTAATCAGCATCAGACAGCAGGTCGACAAACATCCCAGCACAATGTTAAGCAGGTTTTGCTCTGGTGGAGGAGTTACAGGAGATTCATGTTTTATGAAGCAAGTTGAACCTTTGAACTTTAGCAAAATCTCATCTTGATGAGTCCAAATGAATGATTAACAAACTTTAAAAGGATATCCTCAAGTCAAGATGTTCCTTAGATATCACACTCACATGAACAGGACAAAATTGCGTAGAGCACAAATACAAATATAAATACAAATACTGTGAGCAAAATACTGTACAAATACAGTAAAAACATGATTTATGTGATTAAATGTGATAAATTTAGATTAAATAATCATAAAGCATGTAATAAATTCACACTGTTAGTCAATTGACAGCCATTTATGTAATCTTTTTCATGTGATGTGTCCATATTCTTTACATTCATTACTATAGAGTGAGGTATCAATAACAACCGGCGCTGATAAGCAGTACTGGTATTGGTACCAATACTAATAAAATCCAAACAACACCCATCCCTAGAAATAAGCAGTTACCGTCAACAAAGTTTACAGACCATATTAATCTCTCTGCTCTGTGGACTGCAAAACAGAGCTGGGACTCTTAAATTTGACAGTGCAGACGCTTGTCTCTGTAAAATGGTTTTGGATTCTCTCTGTTTTGCAGTCGTCTATCATTTGTAGACGTCTGTGTAGCAGGGACTCTTACACCCTGTGGTGGATTTTATTATTTGTGTTCATATTTATTACAGTTTTTCTCAGTCGCTTTGGTACATTTCTCGAAACATCGTTAACATTTGCACATCAGTTAGTGCATTTCTCAAAACAATCAGTGCAAACTGCACCACATAGTAGATTAGCTGCAAAAGCGGGTATCTTTGTAAAAGTCCTTAGTTTATTACTCAAAAGCAAGTATTTATGTCAATGAAACTGTCAGTGCAATCAGAATGTCAAGTTATTAAATCATTGTATATGAACAAGGTAGTCAGATGACTTTGTCATGTTGTCAATTACGACTGTTTACTCAGTAAGAAAGACTAGCATCTTGCTAATAGTTTGCATCTCCCACAATCTTATGGCATTATTTACAATCACCATCGGCACAAATGGCTTCCTCCTTTCAGGAGTATGAAGGGTCCACTGCTGTGAGGTGTTGCTGCCCTAACTGATGCAGTATAGTAGAGTAAAATTACAGGAATGTAATTTTACACAAACACACACACACAAAAAAGATTTACTAAAAATAGAGCCGACTAAGAAAGAACCACTCACAAGCCATCGGCATCACGCAGCCACCGGCTGGTCTTTATATAAATCCTTACTCAGCAGGATGACATCAACCAATTTGTCACAAGCCAGAAAGTTTTAAATATGTTATTCTGTCTCTGCTCTCATTCAGTTGTCATTTCAGCATCTCACACTGCAAGACCCACCTCCACCTCTTCACCTCCTCCACCATGGTCGCCAGTCTACCTCCCATCAAGTCACAATCAGAATCATCTCCATGACAAAGCTCATCCTCTCGCTCCTTCTCCACCACCACCACCAGTGTCTAGGCTCTGGGGGAGCAGATCATCTTGAGATGATTAGCCAATATGTCAATAAAATTCTATTATTATTGCACACTCTCTTGTTAGTTTCTCCTGATTGAACTATATTTGCAACCATATTTACAGCAAATTGTAGTAAACAGTTTACAATCTCCAAATACTGTAATAAAGGACAATACAGCATCACCTAAATAAGCAACATTCAGTGGCCTACTTTGCTTTTCATGTATACAAATCATTCACTTATATACAGTTCAGAGCGGTTTAGATTACAATATTAATTATATTAATTATAATTATTAATTATATATAATTATTAATTATATATAATTATTAATATTAATTATATAATTCTCTCTCTATGGCTCTGATACAGTTCACATTACTTCATTGACACACCTGTTCTCCTGATGAAATGTGTGTATAATTAAGGACACAGTGGTTCTCCCAACATCTGGCTTCGCTCTTCATCCAGCCCCAGAAACCAGGATTGTGAAATATGATCTGTAACTGTAGCTCTTATTTCATCATGTCTGTTTATTTGACCTCCTCTTCCTCTGTTTTAAAGCGGTTGATCTAATGCTGCTTCACACATTCCCTCTCGTAAGTGAAATTAATGTTCACTTCATTATCAATGTTCAATTCATCAGTTTAGGAGAAAGTGAGATCAAAAATGTGTAAAATATTCTTAACAGATTTTGACAAATAGTTCAACACTTTTGCATGTAATGACAAGTTTGTCTGGAGTGTAAGACTATTCAGCTGAGGACTAGCACAATGTATTTTGATCATTATGGCAACTGAAGTTGTTTGATACATCTGCCAGTTGCACAGAAGTGTCTGTCTATAAAAGCATTAAAAAGTGTACAAAAGCATTTGCAAAATAACAAAATGAACAATAAAATGCTGCTATGATGTAAACAAGTGACTAGAGGATGTGGAATTTAAACAAGCAGTTTTGAGAAATTCAATTCTGTTCTGACAAATGCACCAAAGCAACTTAAAAAATCCACAATATGACTATGATACGATGGTTTTTGGCTGCTTGTGCAGGCAGTGATTTACCACCAGGGGCAGTGCAGCACATCATATCCTCCCTTTTCCTCAAAGTGGAACTTCATTTCAACTCAACCTCCCTCTCCTCCCTCTGATATTTTTATTCCCTCCATGTGAAGGTTATCAGACACTGTAACCGATGACTTCGCTCCTCTGTGAAATGGTGGCAGTGTGAAGCTGAATCACATTTAAATTTAAAGGTGAAGAAAAGCAAGTGAGGAGAGATGAGAGGGAGGTAAGAAGGTGCAAATATGTGAGATAAAAGAGCGAGAAATAAAGAAAAAGAGGGGTTCACGCTGGAGAACAGCCAATCCGACACACAGCTGGGGGCAAACAAAGCCTTCTCTGGGATGATTAGGCAGAGAGGCAATAATGTATGGGTGTGTGAAGCTACTGATACAGGCAGTTCAGAGACAGAAGGGGATATTTTGGCGCATGGAATGAAAATCTCCTCATTAGAGAGAAACCACAGAGAGTTTTATGTGCATTTTCAATAATCCAGACTTCAGTTTTCCCTTTAATAGACTTTATTAAAGATCTTTTTCCAAGATGGTATGATTCTGTTAAAGTGCCTACTGAAAACCTCCTGGGAAACGTTCCCTTACATCTGGGATTGGTCATGTTCAGGAGTCATTGGCCACATACAGTACACAGATTACTTTAAATATGATTTATGCAATTGTGCCATTCACATATGGTCCCTAGATACCATAAATACTTTGTTAACATAACTCTTATATAATACTGCCATAGTACACATCCATTTACAATGGAAGAAAGAAAGGTGAACATTGTGCAAAGACACAAACAGGGGCTCTTTATATAAGATATCCCACCGAGCTCCCGTAACACTGAGAATACAGTTAATATGTATTACAATTAATATACTATATTACAGTAAATGCATTAGGATTCAGACAGATACAACAATCCTTTCTTCCCAGTCTCGAGAGGAGAGTACATTCTCACATCCTTGTGCTTCTCTCTAAAATAAAAGACTGGCACGACGGCCAGAGGATTATATAGACGTCATTCTTAATCTCATCAGAAGGCCAGTCAGTCGTCAGTCGCAAAAAAATCATTCAAAAAGACTCACAATCACAGAAGAAGAAACACACTATAGAAATTGCATCGCAGTCGAGGGTCAATAGGTAACATTTTACAAACACCTATATAATCTATAAGAAGTTAAATATGAAGGACGATGGATTGCTCTGTTCCCGATTCTCTTTCTTTGGCTCACAAAAATTCACTATAAATAAACTTTTCTCAAGTTCCTGTGATTACATTTACAAATGTATTACCATGTAATACACATCAAGATACATTTACAAAAAAATACCTGAATCTGCAAACAGTGGAAATGCAATAAATATCTGTTCTTATATCATCAAATATTCATATTTTAACAGTGTTATAAACACACGTGTGGGCGTCACATGAGACGTGTGAAACAGACAACGAGCCAGCGTTTTACAGGTTTTTAAATCTTAATCTTAATCTTCTACGAGAATAGAGAATATTGCAGACGGTGGAGCAGAAGATGGAGGTTTCCTTAAAGAAATAGTAATAATAATTAAAAAAAAAAAAAAAAACCTATTGTGACACACTTGGTTTTTATGACGTAGCTTATTACAGTGCAAGACTAAAACACACGACAGGACACACTCAGCACACACACACACTCTCATACACACTCACAAACATACAATACAGCTTCAGGGGGCTCTTACAGTGATTCAGGAAAAGTGGGTCGGTGCACTAGGATTAAATATCTATATATATATATATATATATATATATATATATATATAAGTATGTGTATACATATTTATACAGCTGAAAGCACCAATGATTGAATTGTGTGTAGTAAATGTATGATACAGCAGAATAATTTATGATACTGTGTAATATTTTGATCTGTGCTTGTCTCCCTTTCATTGTTTTACTTCACTCACACACACACACACACACACACACACACACACACATAGAAATTAAAGATAATCTACATAGGACCATAAACTATTATAAACGCACACATACATGAATAAGATTTAACAGCACACACGCATGTCAGAGCATGTTTGTACCTGGAGCTTTCAGATACTGGTTCATTTTTTAAATATTTTCTCTATAGAAGGATCTACTGGATGTGGGACAGAGTCAGTTGTCTCTCTCTTTTTGCGAGTGTTTCTTAGAGAAACATTGACAATGCTTCAGGCAAAGACAGACCGAATAGACAGAAACTGTCACAACTGTCTGCAGCACTGTGAAAGTTTCGGTGATATTTTTACTGGAAAAACAACACAACAAAGGGACGTCGAGGAGGGGTGGGTTGGCGGTGTGGTGACAGTCACCGCTGACGTCTACAGGTCCTGACCCAGCCTCTCGATCTCATCGATGAGGAAGTCGATGTCAGACTGGGTGGCCGCAGGGTTGGACACTACCATACGGAAGAAGTTGACTTTATTGCCCTGAGGCTGGTAGCCCACCATGGTAGTTCCTGACTCCATCATCATGGCCTTGATCTTTGGTGCCACCTAGTGGTGTAAAAAAAACCAAAACAAATCAGTCTTACAGTAAAAAAAAAAAAAAAAAACATCATCCATTGGTTATATGATTATAAAATGTGAGACATGATGAGCAAAAGTGATAGATGCTATACCCTGTGGAGTTTTTCCTCCGCTCATCACCATCGGGCATTCCTCTCAGACTCGGAGGTATGTACCAGAAACAAACGTTGGTGTGCTGCGGCTACACACAGAAAAAAATACAATCAATACACACACATTTAACTATATAATCTATGATGATACTGTGACAGAGAAGGGTTTAGATTAGAAAAAAAACCTAAAATTGTAATTAATGATTTAAAATAACAGAATACAAGAGAAGCTCACCACTCCATCAAACACCATCTCATATCCCTCCCTGTTCTTTATCTTGTTGTACAGGTACTGAGACAGATCCAGACACTTGTCAATGTGCTGCTCAAACCCGATGGTGCCCTGGAGGTGGAGGGGAAAAAAAGTTAAGACGGTAAGAAATTTAATTTAAATAAAAGTTTGATTATAGAGCTACAGGATCTGTTTCGTCATGTGTATCTGTCTCACCTTTGCCTTCCACATGAGCCAGAATTTAAAGATGTCGACGTGTCGTCCGCACTGGATGGCTTTGTCGCCCGTGTCGTACGTGACGTCGTACTGTTTGTCTGGTTGGAAGAGGTAACCGGCACACATGGAGTTACAGCCGGCCATGATTCCCTACAGACGGACACAAAGCACACACACCGTCAAACCTCTTTTATTCTGTTCACAGCACATTTTAAGATTTAATGAATTTTTTTATCATTTCCTGTACCTTCTCTCTGACCAGGATTGCAGAGCACTGTAGGGGCACGCCCATCATCTTATGTGGGTTCCACGTGACAGAGTTGGCCCTGAAAAGTTTCATATATGTGTGAATCTTTTATTTGAAGGTTTTAAAAAACAGAAACATAACACTGGGACTGAACATCCATCTATCAGTGCACTAACCTCTCAACGCCACTGAGCTTATGACGGTGCTTCCTGGACATCAGTAGTCCACCACCCCACGCTCCCTGACAACACAAGACAGTCACAGTTACACAAAGCTACACAAGCAGTCGATATTAAAACAATACAGCAACTGACGTACAGCGTCAGCTACTTACATCAACGTGGAGCCACAAGTTGTACTTCTCACAGATGTCAGCGATCTCGTTGATGGGGTCAAACGCACCGTACACGGTTGAACCAGCTGTGGCGTTCACAAACAGCGGCACATAACCCTGGAGAATCAGCGCACGGTCAGTTTGATTGATGAACGAACAACAAACGTGAAGCAGATATAAATAAAAAAATAAAAAATAAAATGTAAGAAAGACGCTGACCTTCTGTTTAGCATCAATGATCTTGGCCTCCAGATCTGCAGGGATGACTCTCCCCCTGAAAGAGTGCAGAGCAGTGTTTGTATTATGACTCTGTTTGTTGCACAGTTACCACACTGATTGTGTCTTTAAGTTTAATCGGGGAATCCCGTACCTCTCGTCTGTGCTCAGCAGGATCACGTTCTCAGTGCCGAAGCCCAGAGCAGCTCCTGCCTTCTTTATGGAGTAGTGGCTCTGTAGGGGTGGGGGTGGGGGCACACATTCAGACTATAATAAGTCACCGGTCCTTGAAATAGCAGCTGAATTCAAGTAGAGTGGAGATTTTGTGAGCAAATTGCTACATTACAGCTTTGTCTTTGACTGTCTGATATGTTGTCAACCAGTCAGTTCTTTACAGAAAAAAAGAAAAAAGTAGATGTGATAAAAATAAAAAACGAATCCATGAAAGTAGCCATCTCCTTGGTTCAAATAGACCTACTCATTACTGCAGGACTTCCTCAATAGCCTCAATCCACAGCCAATGAAGCATGAAGTAACTGTATTAGATTACTTTAAATGGAGTGTGTGTGTGTGTGTGTGTGTGTGTGTCAGGATCACATACGTGTTCAGATGTGAAGAGGACGAGCCGTGGGGCAGCAGACATGCCCTTCGTCTTCACCTCTGGGAAATACTTGTAGCGTGCGATCATGACACTGTACATGTTGGAGATGGCGCCGCCTGTTGAGCAGCGACAAACACATCAACACCACAGAGCAGCAGCAGCAGCAGCAGTTATAAAACCACCTCGATCAGTGATGTGACTCAATATAAAACCACTGAGATCATATCAAACCATCACACGCGCTCATATTAACCAGAAATTACAGACTAACCTGGTGAAAAGAGGCCGTCGCCCTCACCACCGGGCCAACCAATCATCTCTCGCATCTTCTTCAAAGTCAGCTGCTCCATCAACACAAACACCGGAGCGATCTCGTAGGTGAACCTGTCGATGAAAAAGAGGGTGAGTCAACACGGTTGCACATCAGTCGAGTCATTAACAAATGCTTTGTGAGCAAGAAGAATGAAAGAAGATTCTTATGCACACACTTGCAGATTATTAAGGACAAACACACACACACACACACACACACACACACACACGGACACTCATTGGTTTTTCATTAGCTCTGCTATAATTCCATCCACAAACTGGAGCTTGTGCTGACTGAGCTAATTAAAAAGTGTCTGATAGGAGTTGAGCCACAAACATTCATATTCAAATGCCTCCTAAAATCACTCAGTGGTTTAATTAAAGCACACAAAGCTCTGATGGCTATCTGTCAATCCTGCCAATCTCAGCAGTGAGTCTGAATGGGGTTGATTTGATGGCTGAGAGGACGTGTGTGTGTGTGTGTGTGTGTGTGTGTGTGTGTGAGAGAGAGAGAGAGAGAGAGAGTGTGCTTTAAAGAGATAACAGCTCCTACTGGCCCCAAAATACAGGCACTGAAGAAGACGCCATGATTATTAAAGCTTAATAGGACACGATTAAAAGACAAAATGCAATATTTAACTGTTCACTAACTGAACATTAAACAGAGAGCACACAGTGTTTTTCTCCCCGGACTACTTTTTCTTTTTGGTTGACACATGTATATTATATGTTTTACATAAACGTTCATATGCACTAATATTGCCACAAACTATTAATATATTTATATACGGTCTACATGCTGTATACATATACATATTGTCTATACTGTTTATGTACATGCTGTTACCTTTTGCTTATATCATAGTCTTTACACACTCCTTATGTCCTTAAGTTATATGTATGTTGTTCATAACCCTTGTATATATTATTGTGCTCTTATTGTTTTCTTCTGATTTTTATTTCCTGCTTTATTTTTTGCTGCTGTAACGTGAATTTCCCTGCTGTGTGACTAATACATGTTTATCTTATCTTATCTTAATATGAGAGAAAAAATTGCTTTTCAAGCTCTAACTTCTGTGTAAATTCACTAAAAGATGAAATAACGAGGCAAGAACAAAACTCCTGAAGAAGTTAAGTAGGTTAAGTGTGTCACACTGAGCCTGAGCCTCTTGTTCTCTTTGCTAACTGACAGGACATGTCACCGCCTCCCACAAACACCCTCAGGACTGATTCCTGTTTACAGTGTTTCTAATGAGGCCAGTTACACAACACTCCCCCACTTTCATCAGCCTCCATCCCCATCGAAAAAACAACAATAACATTTTCGCCTCTCCTCCTCGATTCAGTGTTTTTTTTTTTTTTTTTCACAAGTAGGTATCGGCTATCTCAACGAGGGCCGAGGCATTTTGCGGTTGGAATTGGGGGAGATAAAAGCTGTGAGGAGAGGGAGCTGCAGGGAAACAATGAACTGAAGGAAACTGTGACAGAGGACAACAATAGAAGAGGAGGGGAGGATGTGGAAGCAGAGCGAACAGAAAAGAAACAGGACAACAAGGAGAAAAGAGAAGAGAAAAAAGAGTGACAGCCGTGGTTGAGGATAAAAGAGATGTAAAAAAAAATATGAAGATAAAGAAAAAAATAGATGAAAGGGACATTTTTCTTTTGTAATTATGCCTGGTGAGAACTGAACTGCGGGATGGATTTGATTGCAACATTAGCTTCAAGTCAATAAACTGGACCAAATTATGACCGCTGGGCCCGGATGATGAACGGCAACAACAGAGGATAAAAATCACAGAAAAGACAAAATGTCTCATCCTGCAGCCGCTCACTGCCCTAAATAATACACTCAGCTGTGTCTTTGATATGTTGGAATCATGGTTCATGTAAGAAACATGAAAATATTTGATATCCCCTGGATGTTTCACTTTCATTTCCTCTTAAAATTTGATGCAACCACATCAAAAAAAGGAGCAAAACCAATGCACCTTTTTAAAATTCTCCCCTCTCTGAGTCATTTCATGCTTTAATGACAATAATGGTGATCATTATCTCAATCAGAGCCAATCATTGGCCTTTTCAGGATGAAAATTACCCCTCAGTCACCTGCCTGTCTCCAGGGACAGCCCCTAAATGCCCTTATTATCATCATCAAGGGCACTCAATGTGTTTGAATGCATGTGTGCGCGTGTGTGTCTCTATGTGACTAACCCTCTGACCCCCCAACCACACTTTCCTCTCAGCCCCTCAGAGGACCACTGAGTCAGTCTGTATCCATAGGGACAATAGAGCCAGAATGAGCTCTCCGCAGGGAGCTGCAGCAGCCAGTTTCCACAGTGTGACAGGGTTTTCTGTGCAGCCGGAGGACATTGTGTATCAGTGTGGGGCCCAGCTGGCCTATCTGCTAAGACCAGCTCTCAATGAGCCTGCAGTCAATGGACTGGAAACCTTAGCTTCTGTATCTGGGACAGCCAGGGCTGGTGTGTGTGTGTGTGTGTGTGTGTGTGTGTGTGTGTGTGTGTGTGCACGCACATGTATCATTATGAAAGTGTGCATGAGTGTGTGTGTGTGAATTCAATGGCCGTGGCTCTTGGGGCATTCTTCCAACCAGGAGATGAGATGGGAAAGTTTTTCCAAAGAAGAGGTGGTTCCCTAAGCTAATGTTTTGGATAAATTAAGTGTCTTCATTCTTCGTTCAGAGAACAAAGAGTGACCACAATCGTTTTATAGCCCTGAATTTATGGATGTGGTCTGGAGACTATTGTATTCGTCCCACTGTTTATTCTATATGGTCCTGCTGTCCTTACAGCTCCATGTCAGATTGTACCATGAAACTCTGGGATGTCAACACGTCTCTACATCAGTGTCACTGAAATGACTGACTGACTGACTGAATCTTTTTTTTAAAATCATTGTCATGCCAATTTTCTCTCCTTCTGTTTGCATCTCAGTCATTTTGATCATCGTGATCTCTGTGGTTTTTGTTATTGTGTTGTGATTTTTCTCTCTTAATAATTTGTTCATTTATTGTCAAAAAATGCTTTGTCTTGTGTTGTAATAAATTCAATATTTTAGTTGTTGGACTGATGTCACTTTAGGCTTTATGACACTGTGATGACTATTTTCTACTGTTTTCTTTGCGGAAAATACTGAGCAAGTAATCACTTAACTGAGAAAATAATTGGGAAGATTAATTGATAATGAAAATAATCATTACCTGCAGCCTCATATAAGAGTGACAGATTTATTCTTCCCTCCACTGAGAGTGAGGTGACACTTGCTTTACCTACAGTGAGACTGAAATGTCTACAACTGTGTGTGAGCTGATATCATACATTAGTGGTAGTTTGACATTATTCATCTTATTCTATCGCTTATTTACAGCATGTGTGTGATTGTGCGTGTGTGTCTATGTTAAGAGTGTGTGATGTTGATGTGGTTCATGCCCTCTATCAGACTGGGCCACCATGTAACTGTGACCTGAGATCAATATGCAATCTAACCACCCCTGGGGCTGAGCTGACTCCGATATACAGTACACAGCGGCAGCCTACGTCTGTCAACACACAGCCTCTACAGGACCAGCAAAAACACTTTATATAACTGCCCTCAGAGACTGCTTGTGTGTGTCCAGGGCTGGAGTGAGATGAGGGGAACACCATAAGTGACTTCCATAATAATGACTATATGACAGTCAGCCGAGGGACTTTTTCCAGTGGCTTTACAAATGGGAAATCTCAGTTGTCCTGTCATGACATATAAAGGTGTCCCTCATTATTGGATAACTGTGTCACACACAAGGACACAACCAATGAGAGCGGAAACATGAGCAGGAGTGTACTGTACTGTACAATGTACTGAAGGACTTACATATTGGTGTTAGCAGTGGAGGTGAGCCATTCTCCAGCCAGACCGATGATGTCCAGACCAGAGGACAACTGGTTAAAAAACCGTGGGTGACCTAAACATGAACATACACAGAGGGAATTATAATATTTCTAAAGAAATAAAGCATTACGAATGCTGCAAAGGTACCTGCAAAGCTCTGTAGAAATAAATCTCAGCTCTTAATTCTGATGGTGAAAATAATCAATAAACGACCCAACAAGAGATTTCTTTAGGTTACAGTCATTTAGGTTACATTTAGTATTCTCCTGACCATGCATGAAACCTGAGGGATCTGACATAGCCTGTTCACTGTACCATAATTACATTGGTAACTAGGGTGCATGACAGCCATTTAGACTCTAAGGTGCTTGCACACAAAGTCACTACAGTCAGATGCCCTGCAGCCTAAACACACTCATGGATACAGTATGAACACATTATATATGTAGTGTTGTGTGGCTCACACAGTAAATATGTGATTTATATTAAGTTACTTTTAGATATGAATATTAAAAAAATGACAAATAATGCGACTGTATCTAACAAAGGAGAGAAAAAATCCATTTCAGCACCTCAGACAGCTCCTTCATTCAGACTTCACTGATATTTAAAAAACAAAACAAAAACACCACGTCTCTGTGTGAGAAGTGGTGTTGAGTAGACACAGTAGACTCCATGTGATGTATATCTAAAACCCAAGGGACAGTTTGAGCGTTTGTCGTTTTGAACAGCTTGAAACAGGCCGTGTTAGGATCCCTTCAGGCGACACTTGCTTTAATAAGTCGTAGTGGGGGGAAAGAAAAGGAGGATGTCAAGTGAATTACCAGGGGGACAATAAATAAGGCAGTGTAAGCGTAATAAGCTGTACACTATCGAGCAAACAGCTTCCTCTCTAATGGTTTGTGTTGAATTCACCTCAGTACAGTAAAACTGTCACTATTCATTTACATGTAAGTGATAAAACAGACACGTTTTCTTTTGTAATATTACACTGTAACCATCATATTATGAAGCTATTGTAATGTAAATATCACAAAATTACAGTCAAGCAATTTCCTGATGTAATATGACACATTATTGTGCATAATTATGTGACTTTGACTTCTCCTTTTTATAAAGTAATAATAATAAAATATCCTATTTTTAATCAAAAAAATAAAAGGTTAATTTTCTTTTGTCCCCTACACTTTTATCCCACTGACCTTTTTCTATTTTAAATAATATGAATTATTCAAAAGGCCACGGTTGACGTCACTTTTCAAATCTTATTCCCAGCTCAACCCTCCCTCTCTCCCCCTCCAGGTACATCTCTCCGTGTCCTGACTCACCCGTCCGGACGCCATATTTGAGCGTGTCCCTACAGTCCACCAGGATCTGCTCCAGGGACTCGGGCTGGTCGGACAGCTCCAGGTTGAAGCCCTCCATCCCCTCCAGGAGCTGGTGAGGGTGATGGAAATCCAGCACCTTGGTGGAGCGGTCGAAAGTCTTCTTGACGTAGTTGGTGAGGATGTCGACCACCTCCAGTAAAAACTGGATGGTGGGCTCTTCTCCATTTTTGGCTGGCAGCAGGTCTGAGAGGAGGACAAAGATGGCGTCGGTTCAGTCTCTCTAAATAATGAACGTTTAAATCAAACATTGGCATTTTTTCTGGTCATTCTTTTTAAGGTGGTGACTCGTGTTCAATAGGCTCGTTATTCTGATATTTATATTCTCCATATACGATCATACATTTTGGCTGCAGTAGTGAGAAATGACAGACAATAGAGCGATAACAGTTAAGAAAAATAACGTTATTCTGAGATATTTCGATTTGATATGACAAGAATTTAAATAGACTGACCCAGGAAATGTTTTTAACTCTAGATATACTAACACAAACCTCAGGCTCATGATTCTTTAAAGATTTGTTCAATTATTAGTAACTTATTAACTGTTGTCTTTAATTTGGAATATAAATGCTAACAATTTCATACATTATAGAGATAAAAGATGACAATTTCCTGTTTTTCTGTGAGGTCTTTAACATTTAACATCTATCTAAAAAACACCAAATAAGTTGAATAAGAAGTAATTTGCCTAATGTGAACACAAGAATTAGCAATATCATATTTCTTTATTAGAATTAGTCCCCCTTTTTTTTTTTTAAACGTAGTTATAGGTGTGGTGGACAGGTGCGCACGTGGCTCTCACCTCGAGCGAACAGGTTGGAGAAGTCGGTCTCGGTGTGACGGAAGCGCGCGTCCCTGTCACTGTTGTCGCACGAGAGCAAGTTCTTCTGACCCGCGAGCCTGCCCTTCTCATCCAGACTGTTGTTCTTCTGCAGGAACCCTAAAGTGTTACACGGCGGAGCGCGAGAGTTATCACCAAACATCTCCATCACACGCACAGACAAAAAAAGAGGAAATTATGGAACCAAAACGGATTAAAAAAAAAAAAATAAAAATATTATTAAAAATGAATGTTAGAATATTCTGTGTTATTTGTAATAATGTAGCTAAATGATAAGGCAGCTTCTGGAAAATATCTAAAAGCTAAAGATGCTGTGCGTTTTATTCTGTCGTTAGAAATGACTTCCTTATGGAGGCCAAACTTATATAGGCCACACACACACACACACACACACACACACACACAAGCATTGGGCTCCACGTGTGTGGCTGCCCCACCCTGTGACGTCACAACCACACCCCAGTGTCAACAGGAAGTCCCTTCACCAGACAACACAGCCTGCAGTGATGATCCATGTAGCCAATAAACACACACACCATAAATAGGGGTTAATGAAGGATGCGTCGAGCCACAGAGCAATCTGCCTCTGCGGAGCCTACACACACTGTATGTTTCCAACTATGATCGATCATTTTGCTACATATAGATCCTCCACATCTGCGGGATGTGGAGTGGGGCTAATTGTTGGAAGTCACACACTATTATCTTTGAGCCATAAAATATACGACACTTAAATATTTTCACCGGAAACGATATAATATTGCCCATTAAATCCTATTAAAAAAACATATTAAAAACCATTATTCGACCCTCGATTTCCACGTATGTAGTTTACAGAAATATTTCCGTTCCAGCTCAATGTAAGGTCACAATCAGTCAATATCAGACTTAATTGGTTAATTGATCTCTACCACAGATATACATCACCTATATGAACAAGAAAACAAAACCAAGAGTAAGTATTAATGCACAAATGTATTATTATAATGGAGAAACAAACACGTCACATCCGTTCCTCAGGGCAGAAATATATATTTATATTAATGTATACATGTTACTCAAGAAATAGAAGAGCTCATTTATTTACTGATTCGTTTAAGGGGTTTTAATATAACCCTTATTTCCAGGCTTGTCATGTGGATTTTTCTTCCTGCTGATGAAATGGAGAAGACATGAGTTGTGTCCAGAGGCGCTCATCATCAGACCTACAGGCTAATGTCCACTGACCTTTACAGAGACGGAAACGCACAGTGACAGTGGTGGATGGCGCTGCTGTAAACAGCCTTTATCACGGCCTATTTCAGAAGGCCTCGTTGGTTAAAAAAAAAAAAAATGCAAATTATGTCCCGAAAAAGGAAGACGTCGTATTCACATGAACCAAAAACAAGAAGAAGAAGAAAGAAAATGTTGCTGATGCTGATGAGGAACATTGTTTTGTTTATTTTTTTTTTAACTTGAAGTGACATCAGACGATTGTGTGTGTGTGTGTGTGTGTGTGTGTGTGTGTGTGTGTGTGTGTGTGTGTGTGTAACATGTCTCCCAAAAACAGCAACAAAAACTTACCACAAATCTTCATCCCCAGTTTCCGCGTGCATCCGTGCATCCACGCGTATTCGTAGGCTAAAACAGAATGAACGGTTGAGTTTCACGTGAGCAGGCCGCGCGGCGGCAGCAGCAGCAGCGCGTGGACAGGCAGGCAGGTGAGTGATGGATAGAAAGCGGGTGAAGCACAGTGAGCACAGTGATGGCTGCAGGTGTGTGACACTCAATATGTGTTTATTCTTTTTTTTTTTTTTTAATCCACATGTTTTGTGGCTGTTTTCGGCCTCTGAATTTATTCAGATTTTTATTTACTACAACAGCCACTAATCATAAGGGGGACGAGTCTTATAACATTTCCGTTTTAAGTGCAATCAATAGTGGCCCCTGTATGGTAAAAAAAAAAAAAAAAAAAAAAATCCACGGCTCACACACACAGAGGCAGCCGAGGGGCGGACTGGGATTAACACCCGTGAAATGAGCTCACGGAGGAGGGCAGGAATTAATTGAGTGAAACACAGTATGTGACTGGAGCGAGCTGGTAATGTCTGTGGAAGTCTATAGCAGCCTGGATGCAGAAACTTATAGTATGGTGCGTCTCACACACACACACACACACACACACGTAGCGTGGACATGCGCGAGTAGAGAAGCCTGAGGGAATAAAGCGCAGAGCGCGCGGCGGCGTCGGTGAAAGCACCTGATGGAAAACTTTCAAAACAAAAACAAGTATTTAAATCTACTGAAGCAATTTCACTCTGAGAGAAAGTGAAGAACAGCTCGAGGTGCTGAGACCAGAAAACACACACACGCACACGCACACACACACACACACACACACACACACACACACTACAAGCCGCCAGGCGTGAGATGGAGCGTGGCAGAGAGATAATGGCAACATCCAGCAGCAGTTATACGAGCAAGTCAGACAAAACAAACACCGTCTTTTTTTAATGGTCTTTTTTTTCATTCTCTCCCTTTTTTTCAAATCAAATTCAACATTTGAAATAATTTCTAACATATTCCAGAGACGTTTACGGACAACCAGGGGCCTCGAATAAATAGAAGAAAATCAAAATATAACAAATAAATAAGATTTAAAAAAAACTGAAATTAAACTCTCTATATACGTTGACTGACCCTGAGGAGATGAAGCCCATTTCCCCTTTTCCACATTTGGCTGCAGACAAAAATAAAAAGCCTGTAATTATTTCCCTCTGCTTTGCACTGCAGATGGCTGCTCAAGTGCACGATAATGGAGTCGATTTCTGTGAATGCGACAAAGGCTTAAAATGATTAATTAACCCAAAGGTTAATAATGTACCTAAATAGGTTCAGCCACTTTATTATTATTTTTTAAAGAGCATAGACTATAATTTAGTCTATACAACGTACAGGCCTAAAACAGTATGTGAAACTAAATAAGATAAATTATGAGAAATAAATTTTCATGCATTTTTTAAAAAATGTTGTTTTTTTTAAAGGGAAATTTGTCAAAAACGTGAGAAATGTGAGAAAATAGGTTAAAAAATAGTCAAAATTGTGATTTGTTTTGATTCGTAAATTGATTTTTCCTCATTCATTTAAAAAAATCCTGCTCATTAACGTGATCTTGGACCTTTATAAATATCAACAGCCTTAATGGTGCGTTATTCGTGAGTCCAGTGGCTCGGCGCGCACCGCTGACCCGCCAGACAGCGACAGGCAGCTGTGATGGCTCTGTTTTTAACCGGAATGATTAACGACGGAGCCACACGGCAAATGGCCCGGGAGAGCCTGGCTTTTATCAGACAGAGAAGGAGGGGAGAGAGAGGCACGGCGACTCAGACACAGGCAGGGAGAGGTGCGTGCATGTGAGTGTGCGTGTGGTGGGTTAAAGGCAACGTGTTGGTGATAGATCGCGCCGTCTCTGAGCAAGGCACCCGGGTCCTGATCTCGTGTGAGAGGAGAGGAACGGTCTTAACGAGAATTTATCTCCAGTGTGGTCGATACAGAACCAAGGTGTGGTTGAAATAAATTAAATAATAATAATAATAATAAAGGGAAAGGGAGGAGTGTGATGACCTACTTGCAGACGGAGGTCGTAAATTGGCAGAGTTTGGGTCCTGTTCTCCGCCGGTGGCTCTCGGTTCAGACGTGGCCATCGCTCTTCTGTTATCTGATCTCCAGCTGAGAAATATTTCAACTGCAAACAAAAACGTCCACGGTTTAAAAAAAAAGACCAGGTCAGACTTATCCAGCTCACATCTAAAACACACATATATCACATATGTATGATATTATAAGTGCAGTCATTTAAAGGCCTGGATGTGATCAGAAAATGATGTTAATCCCTCTGAGGAGACAGGATTTATTCCCACAAGGAGAGATGTGAGCTGTGAATCAAGACGCGCAGTCTGGAGAGAATTGCGCACGGCGCACAAGCGATACGCACATCAGGATGAAATACTCACGGTGACAACACAATACCATCTCATTTTAGAGACAATCTTCGATATTTGAAGTTCATTTCATCTGACATTAATGTTCGGAGACATTGTTAAATAACAATAAAAAATGACAAAAGTTACCAGGAAGCTGCACATTCAGATATCAGATGTAGATTTTCCTGATATTTCTCAGGAGTAAAAAGCAGCAAGATTAAAACAGGTGTGAGGTAGAATCAGTCACATCTTAAAAACCAGATTGATTTATTAAACAAATGCTGGTAATATATAACTGATATCCACATAAATAACATCTTCCTCGTTCCACACATCGACAGAAATCGACATTTCAATTAAGCTGCGCTTTGAACGAGAAAGATCCCTGAGTGTCATCAGTCAGTGTCAGCGCGGAGTGAGACACAGACAACACACGACTGATCAAATCATTCCGTCTGGATACATAGAGAAATAAATAAATATGTTTGTATATTAAAACAAATAACTCAGTCTGTGTTGTCTGCATGTGTCTGCAAAGAAATATGTGTGAAGGGCGCAGCTGGAAACGGAAGAAGGAAGCGTCTTACCGGCTCTCGGGCGCACAGGTTGTCGACTCCACACAAACTAAAACTAGACTCGTTACAATTACAAGCCAAAGGCGCGACACAAGACACAGTCCAGCGGCGGCGGAGGAATAACAACAGGGGCGCACTCAATAAAATCCCATCCAGCGGCGCGCAAGTCAACCTTTTCTCCCCCCAGAACTGTTTTCTTCTTCTTCTGTTGTTGTTGCAATTACTACTATTTTTTTTTAAATTATTACTCGTTATTTATATCAGAATCTCCGGCCGCCCATTGGTCTCTTCACGCAGGCGTGAGTCACAGCCTTGCCTCCCTCTGACGACTAATGAAGCTTCTCTGATTGCCTCTGACAGCCACAATCTACTTTAAGAAGAGGAAGCCTAAAAAGCAAAAGGAAAAACACCAGTGACGTACACCCACCCCTCTGTCTGACTCTGTGTGTGTGTGTGTGTGTGTGTGTCTTCAGGTGTGGGCGTGTGTCACAGGATGGAGGATGGAGACTTGAATGTGAATCATGTTGTGAGTGAGTTACATTAGGAACTGACCTTGGAATGAAAAAATACTGTTTGTTTATGTCTTTTACTGACAATAGATATAAATTCTGATCCATCTGTTTATTTCTGGGGTTGACTGAGTGTGAGTGGACCTGTGGGAGCCTTGTCAAGTGTTTCATCGTGTCTATTTAACCTCCAATAATGACATTTCTTATTTATTTATTTTTTTTAAAGAAAAGCACCTAAGGTTGGAGAGGGCAGCCTGCTCCATCCACATCCATCTATGTAGTATTCACGAGTATTCATGAGATGACCAACACTACACGCATCATAACGTTTGACCCGTATTCTTTACATGACCTTGACATAAACAACATCACAGTGAATCCAGTCTGGGCTGTCGTCGTCCTCACGCCTGCGTGTGTCCTCCGGTCCAGCGGATGGACAGAGATGGACCATTATGTTCATTCAGCCGCTGCAAATGATTATAAAGCTTTTATCAGATGGGGCTCACATTTTCTATCTTTTCACAACTCATGCGTGGAGACGACTCGTAAAAAGAGAAACTCTCTAAATACACTGGCTGGTTCTGCCAGGATGTGATAAAACATATAAACCACAATAGGCCTGCAGTGCTTTCATTTAAAAATGTGGATTTACTCATGTAAATAACCTCTACACTCAAGATTTCAACATTTAATCCATTTTTTTTTTAAATTAATCTGATAAAAACTTATTGGAAAGTTTGTTGTCCAGATGTCCACCCAGATGGAGTTGTCTCACTGAGACACACAGCTGCTGGTGCTCATTTTCCACTGAGGCGCCATTTCACCACAGCAGAGGAAGAGGACTCAACGAGCTTTATATGTGAAAACGTGAATTATATTGAATGTAAATATAAGTCAGTTTAGATGAAAGAATTTGTTACTTTCGTTAAAGCTACAGTTCACTCATTCATTTCAATTCTTGCATGTGCTCAAAGCAAATCGAATAGAGGAAGTGAAGCATACAAAACCAGCACTTCTTCAGAGGCACATGCACGCACATCTGCGGTCTGCTGCCACCAAACTGATGACATCACAGCGAGCACATGTACCAACAGTTTGTGGTTCTACTTTTGTCTGGAACTCTTCCTGCAGTGGACTTTTCGTTATTATGAAAGGTTTTTCACTTGTGGTTTTCAGGTTTGCACACAGGACTTTCTCACACTTATTAAGCTGCGGTTGTAACCTATTGAACAATGTTACTGATGCATTCGCAGCAGTTAGTACGTGAAGTTTTGATAGTTTGATCAGGAATTGAACTGCTTCTCTGTGTCGATTCAACGCTCACAATCATGTTGTGGATGATGAAAACGATCGGAATTTAATCTGAAGAAATAGTTTTAATAGAAATGAACTTAGTCAGTTTATATTTTACACACATTTAGCTTCATATCTGAATGATCATGTTCTTTAGAAACACGGGAAAAACCTCTACTCAATAAATATTTAATTTGAAATGTGAAAACACTGTGCTACTAGCAAAGGTCTCTGTGCTCAGGACTTAGAACTCGGTTGCACTGAGAACAGATTTTAGGGGAAATTTGAGATGGAGGGCTTGTGTCTGTTTGATTGTGTTTCTTCCTCTTCATCATTATCTGATGGTGAAGAAGAGGAGCAGGATGAAGAAGAGCAACTTGAGCTCTGAGAGGATTCGTCTTCACTTCCAGAGTCGTCATCATCAGCGTCACTGTCGTCTTCTTCCTCGTCGCTCTTCTCTGCCTCTTGTTCTGAGAGAAAAACACATTTCAAATTCAAGTTGTGTTTCGGAAAATGCAGCATAAGTGTTTGTGTTTGTATGAGAGGGACGGAGGTGGGGTGGAGTCTCACTCTCCAGCAGCATCTGGATCAGCGGTAGAAACTCAGAGGCCTCAGGATTTTCTGGTTCATAGATGAGAACTGAAAGGAGCAGAGCAAAGTCACCACTGACTGATTTACTGAGAAACAGATGAGGACGTGCAGGTGACAGACAGACACTTACTCATCTGACACAGTTTGTGAGCCAGCTGATAGTCTCTGTCCATCATAGTTCTGACGAACTGAAACAATAACATCCGCATCTGAATTTCACTTTTTCTTTAAAATCAAAATATTACAGTCATTTTGGGAACAAAACCCAGCAGTTACAGCTTAGGCCTCTCTAAGTGTGAGTCACTGACCATCAGCTGATCAGTCACTTTACCTTAATTAGCAGCTCCACTGGAGCCTTGACGTCTTCATCCTTAGCAGACTCTTCCTCTGCCAGCTCCTCCTCACATGTGGGAATAGGCCCAACTGGCACAGGAGGATATCATTGGATGGTTATCATTTTTTTCTCAAGCTGCACTTCCTCCTTTGCGTTTCGTTTTACACAAACCTACCTATTTGAACCAAAGGTGATGGGTGTCCTTCACCGTCCTTCACTCTCAGCTCTTCATCAAGCACCAAACTCGTCATCGTTTGTTCTCCAACCCTGAAATCACATTGAAGACATGATTTCAGAAGAATAAGTTGAAGATTTAAACTGGATCTTGGGGATGCTACCTCAGTAATAATGTAGTGTGTGATGAGATCTCTGAGCACAGACCTTGGTGTTAGATTCACTGATTCCTTTGTTTCATACTCTACAATAAGGACATAAATAGTAAAGAACATTATAAATTATAATACAACATTAGTTCAGGTCCAAAGCTGCACTGATTAAAGGACACACAGACGAGGGTATTTGTTTATAAGGTTCTCAGCTTATCTATTCTACATGTGTGACAATCAGATGTTGACAGTGTCTGTGACTTTCTCCGAATGACTTGTGGTAAATTTCGAAAGCATGTTTACTGTGCTGCTGGAGACTGATAAACATCAAGGGAAGTGGGTTTTTTTCATTCAAGACGATGTCTTTAACATGTCTTACAGTTCACAGTGACACATTTCTTGCCGTATAATTGTACAAATAACACATTTTCGCTCCGTCCACCTTCTCTTACCTTCCGTATTCAACACATCTTCACTCTTCGCTCCAGGATTTTGAATCTCCTGCAGAATAAAAAGAAAAAAAAAGAGTAAAGAATAATGGTGACAGAAAACATGTTTCTGTCAATTCAGTTCTGGTGTGACCTACATGCACTGAACAAGCCAATCCACGGGCAGACATACTCTTGCTGGATGTGAAAAGAAAGACAGAAATATTACATGAGCATGATGTGTCATGACAGATATGTATGTTTCCTAAAATGGGATTTTTCTCTTCTCATTTTCTTACTGAAGTTTATCAGCGACTGTCTTTTCTTCCATTGTGTCTAGAACATCAGAATATGACAAGCAGAAGCGCACGGTCGAACTCAAGTGAAATGAATCTGGAAATAAATCTGTTTTTGTGGACTAATTTGTAGTTTGACTTACCTTTGAGTTTGTGGGGTTCACCACCTCACAGGCAGGGTCTACTATTGGCAGGTGGGGGTTTAAAAAAAAAAAAATCATTCAAAAATATTTATAGTTTTTAATTTAATATATAGTGAGGCAATTCACAGCTACAACAATGAAGAAAACCAACATATTGTTTATGGTGTTGTGCAGCTGTTACCTGTGTCTGTAAGCAGATGATTTCTCCAAACACTCCAACCTGGACATCAAATAACAGCAGAAAACACATTTAAAACACATAAGATTTGTCATTGCTGCTGAAGTTACTGTAAATTAAATTGTTGTTGTGAGTCTGTCAGTGAAGCTCTGCATCATTGCAATTTTATCATCTCATAATATCTCAACAGGAGATTCACAGTATCTGTATTACAACCATAACAGTAATCCAGGCACTTCTTTATGTAAGTATATCACTTAATATCACAACATAGACTTAATATCACAACATATAAATATTAGTTTACAAATAAATCGAAATTTTAACTTCAGTAAATGTATCTAAATATCCCTTTTAAAATCTAACTACTTTAATAATAATCTGACATTGTAGCCTCATCCTAAAATCTAATTTTAACAGTTAAAAATTAAAATACAATAATCTAATATAATATAATTTGCATAGTAAATAAAAACACCAACTGTCAAATAAATGTCGCCATTAGAGTAGAAGGTACAAGGTTAGCCTCCAGCTAGCTAGCTAGCTAACATAGCAGGTGTGTAAAGTAATTTTGATATAAAAGAAAATAATAACTAAAAAAAAAAGTACATCAAAACTGTATTTAATTATAGTGAGCATGCTTAGTTACAATATATTACAAAAATAATAAATCTGACGTTTACTTTATACACCTGTAGTAACTAGGTGTTGAGTTGTTAGCTTGTTTGCTAACTTATCAGCTCTCGGTAACTTCAATTTATTAACTAACAAACTACAACTTAGCTCACCTGTTCATGGAGGAAATATGGTATTGGCCACTTTTAGTCCTTATATTTGAAACTCTGACTACTTGTAGTGTTATTATTATTGTTGTTGATATGATAATTTGCTAATCGTTGACTGCGTCACACACGACGGTTGCCACGGAGCTTGAAAGTAAACAAACGTTCTCATGGCAACGGGCGGTCAGTGATGCCTTCAAGACCCGTCGGACATTTGTTCATCATAATAAGTAAACAGGTCAGAGACAGGATGAAATTTGTCCCGTAGACTCCGACAGTTATGATATGCAAGTGCAACAGTACTGTTGTGTTTTTGTGCACATACATTTATATTTACAGTAATTAATAATAATAAAATTAAGAGTTTTGAATGCATCCTTGTCAGACCAGTCTTATACAGTGTGTAGTTTTTTCAGTCCAATATATTAATGAGTTGTTGAAGTTTGAGATCTTTCATATTAGATTAAAGAGTAGTTTCTTGGTTAAAAAAAAAAAAAAAAAAAAAGTAATTTTATTGATGCTAATTTCAAGCCATGGTGCCTGTACAGCTAGATCAACAATGACTGACAGGGACGGGGATGGTTGTAACACCTTTTAAAAAAATGTTACGACCATTTCCAGTGTATCAGATGTGTAAGTTACAAGAGGGGCTTCATATATCTGTCATCACTGTGACTCTGATCACTCTGATTAGACAGAGAACACACACACATTAACACACTCAAGTTCAGACACAGTGTGCACGTTTGTTGTTTCTTTAAGTGTCAAACATTTCCTGTTGTTTGTAACCTCCTGCTGAAAGTTTCCATCCACATGTGTTTACCATTCATAGTTATTATCACAATATGATCTTTAAGAAAGTTCTTCTGATGTTAGGAACCACACCACTGACACTGATCTTCATTTAACATCAGTCATGACTTCTTTTTGTTCTTAGAAAAACACAGGATGATGATTTAGTGTTGGCATGTGCAGTAAACTTATATGATGCATATTTAAAAGCTATATTTACAGTTATTAATGACGACAAAGATGAGCTGTTGAATGTACCCTTCAGACCTGTCTTATACATTGTGTAGCTTTTTTCTGTCCGCTTCCTCCTGTCAGCTATATTTCATCCAGTAAGTGGCTGTTACTGCTACATTAGCTGCGCATACATTGAAAGAGCTGCCCTCAGTCTTGAATCTGTGCGTGTGTGTGTGTGAGGAGGATGTGAGGTTGGAGGTGTTGTGTGTGTGTGTGTGTAGTTAATGCATGTCTCCTCAGCACTGTACCTCAGCTGTATTGTCTCACGGTTGTCTTAAAATCTCAGGAAGATAAAAGCTGTCAGACTTACAGGCTGAGGGGTCTGACTTCCCTGAGAGCCTGATTGACAGTTCTGTTCATTTTCATTCCAGAGTTTGAAGCCATATTTAGATACAGGTGAAGTTAGTTCAGTCTGTTACATGTGACTCTCTCTCTCACACACACACAGATAGAAACACACATCAATTAGGCAGTGCAGTGAAGTTTCCCAGGCCGAGCGCTCCCCCAGGGAGCACACACCAACATACCACCAGACCATGTGCGCTGTCAGCAGGTATGATGTGCATGTGCATGCTTGTCTCTAGACTGTGCATTTTCAAGAATGTAGAATGATCATTAAGAGTAAAGTTAGCACTAGTAGAGCAAACCCAGCAACAAGAACAAAAAAAAAAAAACTCTCATCTTTTATTTTGCATTTAAAACAACAGAAAATTAACGAGCAGATGCAAATGTACAAGTCTGAAAGAATCCAAACTATCAACTAACATCATCTTTAACCTTTAATATCAGAATAACTAACATTGTGCCTTCACATGCTCATACCGTGATGAACCAATAAAAGTGAGCGTTGTTAACACTGTATGCTGGTGGTAAAATGCTAAAAAGCCGTCTGCTGGCCAGTAAAATACTTCAGAAGAAGAAAACTGCAATTTATTTTTTTTTACAGAAATACGCCGTGTTTCGTGGTATCCAACACACGTCCGACATAGCTACTGGCACTGTCAGTCTGTTGGGACATCTGAGGGACTTTCATGAGCAGATCTCACAGCTTTGATGCAAATTGTCCCCTGCTGAATCTAGAAAGATAAAAAAAAAAACAAGTTCAAACATCAGCCACATCAGCAATGAGTTTAAAACAACACATGGAGATCAAGTATCCCACAGCTCTCAGGGAATCAACGTGTGAGTGAATGATGATCACAAGAAACTGTTAACAAAAGGTGAAACCATGAAGCAACAGCTCCAAACATTTTCCAGAAAAAGAAACAATTACCTTCATTTTCCAACAAGTTGAAAGTCGTGTACAAGAATCTCTGTCTGGGATTTACCAGGATTTGATTCAGTCTGGGAAGTGGAAATGATGGAGGACTGTTTTAATCAGTGTGGCCTAGTTATTAATTATAACTGTCTATTTTAGATTTATGATTAGATAAGATGCATGACTAAGTAATAAACAAGTAAAGGTAAAGATGAGTAAAATATAACTGTCATCATAAGTTGATTTACATTTCAAACCTATGAGACATGAACAGACACTGATCATGGCCTTTAAGAACCAATCCCAAAGTTGACGTATTGAGTATATGAGCTCAGTTCTGGCGTCATCTACACCATCTCTCGAGAACTAACGATTCATTTAAGATCTGATTTTACAGCAGTTTAACAAATGAGTCTTGTGACGTCAAATGTCAAAAGGCAAGGTGGAACGAGAGTCACAAAGACACTCGTTCCTTATTTTAATGGAACCATCTGCACATTTGGATGAACAACAGAAAGAGACCACACACACACACACACACACACACACACACACACACAGACACACAGTAGCCTGTCAGACACACCACACCTGCCATAGCAGGTTGATGGGAAAATATATTCCACACAGACGACATGATAACAGAATCATTTCACACTTCACTGATCCTCTACACATTCTCTTTGTGTGCATGTATGAGCATGTGTGTGTGTGTGTGTGTGTGTGTGTGTGTCAATGTGAGTGTTTGAGCGTCCGCATGCAAATCTTTTAGGGTGCTGGCGGGTTGTATGTGCAGTATGAGCCCCGAGGCCATTTTGACAGCGAGAGTGTTGAGAGAACACAAACCAAAGAAAAGGGACAGAAAGATACATCACAGTCCTTGAGGACATCACAGCGTGGAACATGAAGCATGTACTTCTGTGATAGAACGCCACTGAACATACTGTTCCCACCATAGCATCATTAACGCAGATCAGGGTTAACAAAATGATGCCACGACCACGCCATAATGACTTCATTGTGGCTTGGTATGTATATGTGTTCCCTCTCCTCGGGCACACGTGTTTATGAAGCATCTGTGCAGGTCTGTCAGAGCGATGTGGTGTATGACGATCCCTCGTCACACCCCACAGCCTCTGGCAGCCTGATGGCTAATAATAAATGCAAATTACAAATATAGCTGCAAGCTGTAATCTGTGAGTTTCAGTCTCTTTTTATAAACAACAGAAGGAAGCTGCTCGATCGCCCAAAACTGAAGCCATGAGCAGCGATGGATGTCTTCAGTCACTTCAGCTTCAATCACACAGTAAATAACACCTTATCTTGAAACTATCACTAAATCACTAACATACCACTCAACCTGGATCAACTCAAACCAAAACAGTTTAGTGTCATAATAGCATCTTCTATCTACTTCACCGTTCATGCATTGGTGCCACCATCAGGGCGATGACCAAAACGGAGACTTTTTTGTCCACGTGTCGACGTCGATGTCAAACCTTTTTTCACGATTTTGGGTTTTAACAACAAATAATAAGAGTAATGGTAAAAAAAAAAAACTGGCACAAGCACAATAGGGATTTACCCTAAATAAACCAGCACAAACACAGAGATTTTCTACCACGTTAGGGTTGGAAACTGAATAATAATAATAAACTGGCACAAACTGAGTCCTCCTAATCAGTGGAGCAGGTCGGAGCTGGAGAGGATAATTGCTCCATTATCGCTCTGTGTGTGTGTGTGTGTGTGTGTGTGTGTGTGTGTGTGTGTGTGTGTGTGTGTGTGTGTGTGTGGTGTGGGTGGGTGGGGAGGGAGGGTTTCCTCACATTGTGGGGACTTGTCTTACTTGTGGGGACAGAACAAAATGACATAAATCATTACATTTTACGATGAAGAAATTTTAAGATTTGTTAAATGTTAGGGTTAGGAAAAGTAGTAGGTATGATTGAGACAGTGTATCCAGGAATTGATGAAATGTCCACTGAAGTCATGTAAACAGTGTGTGTATGTGTGTAACTTGTGTAACAGATAGAGAGGTAGAGGAGGGTTACCAAATGCTGGATACTGACGTCACGCGCTGCACAATGGGCCAAGTGTTACAAGTAATGATTTATGTGTTGGCCAAACTTCCACTTCTCTATTATGAAGGCCAAGTAAGGCTAATTAAAGTGTGTGTGTGTGCGTGTGCGTGTGTGTGATGTAACTGTAAATTACAAATCAAACTGAAGAAGGAACGAACTTTACCACAAATTATGTGAAACGCTTTGCAAACTCAATCAGTCATTTACAGAAAAACTTCTATAATTTTCCGTTCCATTTAATGTAATTATTGTTACCAAAACAAAAAAAAAAAAAACAGACATCACTAACAGACTAAATTAACACAATTTCCTTTACAAAATATAACAATTTGGTACTAAAGATAGTATCTTGATTTTGGGAAATACACTTGTATTATGTACTATTTTGACAGTTAAGACTTAGCTTAGCTTAGCTTAGCACTAAGAATTCAAACTCCTTCCAACCCCGAGCTACCTTTTATTGTGGTCATAGTGGTCATACCAGAGCATTTCAGCAAATATAAAACAATATCTTAACATTTACGTGACAGAGCTCTCTGGTGGCTGTTTTCATGGCAGGAGGAAGAAAGAGGAAGTCCCAATCGCACTGAGTCCACATTGTTACAAGTACAATTTTATTATGACAATAAATTAATGCTATTTAACCCAAACTATGATCTTTCCCCAAACCTAACCAAATTGTTTTATAGCAAAAATCTAATAATAATAATCTTTAGCACATGGTCACAACATCATCTGTGATTTATAAAAGTTCAACTGCAGCAAATATCTTGCCTCCGTTCAGGTTGAAGGACCTGATGTAACCTTTTGTTTAATTGTGAAAAAGCTAAACTAGGCTAACTTTATATACTTTCTTTTTCTTTTTCTTTCTGTTTTTTGCCTGTTGCAGTTGCTCCAACCCTTTATGGCATATCATTAAAATGTATTCAAGCTGCACCTTTTCTAAACATGCTTTTTCTACAGTGAAATTATTTCTTTCATTAAGCTCCAAGTTTAAATGTTATCATTCAGTTACACTACCTTTGCACAGGGACCAGCTGATTGTCAGCGTAGTGACCAGAAAAATCAGTCAGCCCTTTAGAAATCAGGAGAAGGACACGCCATGAAGGACAAGAGCTGGGTGCAGATCACAGAGGTTAACTGCCCTCTATCACCGAGGGCAATGTGAGATCACTGAACAATAAGATGGTCGAGATTGTGACCCCCGTGAGGAATCTGAGATTTCTGTGAATGGAGTGTTATGAGTCTCAGAGAGACGTATCTACAGGCAATTACAGGATCCCATCAATACCATCAGCAATTGACTGGTCATTGAACTGTCAGCTGTGAATCTCTGCCCAATCTCCATCTCCAGGCAGTTTCCACATGGTTCACACTTGGTTGGTGTTTACATCCACCCGTTTACATTCACCTTTGATGAAGCTCATGAAACTCAAGACACTTCAACTATATATAAGACTCTTTTTCATTCTGTCCATGAGCCTGGACCTGCCCTATGTTAATGCTGAAGAGGCTCGGAGATTGTACTTCACAAATGACTTTTCTCACATTTGCATTTGTATAGTTTTGCAATTCATTTACAGTGTAAACTTAATTCTAACAAAGCAATTGCTCTGCAGGGATCAATGAAGTTTTGCAGATTTTGGATTTGGAGCCAGTCCTGAGAGAAAAAACCTGAATTTGCTCTCAGGTCACACCCTCTAATCTGATTCACATTTATCAGCTCATTTCCTCCATTCAGATGTCCAGGAAATAGTCTTAACCTCTCTGTCTCCTCTTTCCCTCATTACACTTCTTGAAATCATTGTGTGAACACACACATACACACACACACGTGTAGAATCCATGCTAAAGTGAAACATCAGTTTATTGTGTTTGCTCTATTAAATCTCTCTCTTGTTTCTTGTCCTCGTAACACGAGCCGAAGGGTTTTACTGCTAATATTTATATTATTACACATGCTTTACTTTTAATGTGGAATCTATTTAAGAAGATGACTCCAGCCTCTGGCCATTTTATTAAGTGTGTGAGTGCATTTATGTCATCATCATCATCGTCATAACCATCACCTTCATATTTGGCTTCCTTGCCACTCTTTTATTCACTCTCCCCCTATTTTTCTGCTGATGGACTCGGCCCATCTGTCTCTCTTTCGGCCCATCCATCATTTCCTCACTCATCAACTCAGTATTTCTTCATTTTCTTCCTCCACTTCATCTCTGTCTCTCACTTAACTCATCACCCATTTCAGCGGAGGGTGTTTCATTCCACCTCTTCTTTCCATTTAATCCATCTGCCGATCTTTCCCTCGCCCCATTTTCTACCTCTGTCCGTCCATCCATTGAGGAGGATATTTCCACAAACGGGCAGGTAATATGTGCATTTAGTGAAACTCTCAGTATGAACTCATTTCACCGACTGATGAGGAAAAACACTGCTCAGAAAAATCTTCAAGAAATTCAGATTTTTGGGGGTGGCTCCTTCATCCACAAAGAAATGCCTGTGATCAATCCTGAGACCAAGATTCTCTATTTTGTTTTTCCACCTACACCTAATGGATAAATGTGGCTCTTTAGCCATTAGATGCTTCATAGTATTAACCAGTTAGCTCTTAGTTTTATCAGCTGGTTGTTTAATGCTGCACTAAAACTACATGTGGCTAGTTTGGGTCTGATGAGAGCCACAAAACCAAAACAGTGAGTGAAAGGAGGCTAAAAGGCTCCATATGTTATAGATTTGTGAGTTTGTAACTATGAACAGCTCCTATCATCCATTGTTTATATGAAAATCTGGATTAAAATGAGCTTTAAGAGAAATGTTTGGGACTTTAAATCTTCAGGTGCTTTAACATGTTTACATTTGTTTTCAACACACCATCACTCATCAGTCTCAGCAGTGTGACAGGGGAGATGGTGAGGTTTCACCTGTCTCTCCGTCTGTCCGTCCCTTCGTCCGTGACGCAGTTGAGCGATGAGGGGATTTGAGCGACAGCTGAGGAGGCATTTTGAAACAGCGTGAAGGATACAGAGAGGCCTGAGCAGCTCGGCTGCATCTCCTGCTGCATCATGAGCTGTGGAGGAGAGATTATAAAGATTTATTCTCCTCTGGCACTTCAGTCGCACTGGCATGATTATGATACCACAACACAAGATGCCATAAAGAAAATGCTGTCAGCTAAATGAAGAGAAGAGCGCTGAAATGTGCTTGCCATTATGTGATCAATCACACCTGTCAAGCTACGTAGCCCTTCATCAAGAAAGCTGTCACTGTCAGATGTCGACCTCCTCTCCCTCGTCTCTGACTTTCTTTAATTTTCATGTGTACTCCGGTCATCTGTACTCGTGTGACAGTGATTCTGGGTCATTTTCCCTCTTTTCCCAGGCGACCACAAGCCTCCCACCGACAATACCTCATGTGAGCGCTGATAAGAGGTGAAGAATTACCAAACATATCGGCCACATGCTGCCCAAGATCACACACGCACAGGGACTCCTTCTAATATTTCACAAGGAGGAAGAAAGGGACGCATACATCATCGTGACAGAGCCAGAATGGAGAGAGACATCTCTCTGTTATCTCCACACACACACACACACAGTGTTGGAGATTTATAGTACATGGCTTTAATGGCACCCTCACACACACACACACACACACACACACACACCTCTCTCTCTCTCTCACTGTATACCCTTCCCCTGTGTTGCACAGACACACAAACACACATCCATCCATCCTTTACATTCCTCTCCCTCTGTTTTCCTCCTCTCCATCTTCCCTCTATCTGCTGTCCATCTCACGTCTCTTTTCACTTTTCATTTCTCTCCTTCTTTTCCCCGTCTCTCCCAAGACATCCCACAATTCTTCCTCCACCTCCTCCTCCTCTTCCTTGTCCGCTAAGTTAATTGAAAGTACAATAAAAATAAAGATGTCAAAGTCTAGTTTGGTTCTAGATGGTGTCAGGTGAAAAGAGGGAAAGTGTATTTGACTCACACTGTATGTTTTTAATGTTCCCCATAAACAGCCAGCTGACAGCCATACATGACTCTCTAATGGAGAGTGGTTAAACCTTAAACACAGACCATTTACCCGCGTGATTTATAGATCAATGCCTGGAGCGACGCAAGGCCGATCCTCCGCTCATCCCGGGTAAAAAAAAAAAAAAAGGAGTCTATTCTGCTGCTCCACATCATGTTCACATTTACTGTCCCAGGTTTGTGTCTTTGTGAATTGTGCTGTAAATGTAGTTTCAAATTTATAAACAGTCACCACATGTGAACCAAAAGGAGGACGCTTTCTTTAAAGATACATGATCGTATCAGTTAGATCAGATTATCGGGGTAAAACAGAATATTTAGTCAGTCTCTTCAGGATTTCGTGGACTTTTTTTTGGAGAGTTTTGTAGCCTAATTTGCCTGATTTTGTGGCAGCTATCCTTAAAAAAATTGCAGTGTTTTTATGCATTTGTTGGAATAAACTTGTAGGATCAAGTCTCTGCCTGGATAAAGTTTCAGGCAGTCCTTATCAGTGATGATGGAAGGTAAATGTGAGATTTTTTATCACACACATTTCCTGCATCTCCCAAAAGTAACAAGGAAGTGATTTGCTGACGAACAGATCGACGTTTCACAGGAACAACAATGACTGATCAAAAATTGTGGAAAAGTTGTGATGATTGGTTGGTTGCAAAGTTGCACAGAATTTATGGGGTTTGGTTGAAATTGTGTTAAAAGTTGTGATCGCAACATCACAAAATCCTGGAGGGTGTGATTAGGGCCACGCATAAGAAAATAAATGTGAGGTCTTTTTTGTTTTGCCTGTAGAGAAAAAAGTCAAAATGTTGAGATTAGAGTTTAAATTAACCAGTGGAAGAAGATTCATTTTATTATTATTTTTTCTGTCAAGATTAAACAAAGTTGAAAAAGTTTAAAAGAGCTGAAAGCTAGTTTTTTTTTTTAGCATATTTAAAATAGTTGTTTTGGATTTTCCAGCAGATTCTCATGGTTTTGTTTTCACAAAAAGGCAGGAAACGGTATTTTAGCAAAATTGACTTTCTTAACATTAAATCCACTGCGCTGGGAAGAAAGTCTTTTAAAGTCTTTCAAAAACCATAATAATATAATATCATCTGCACTTGTTCATGTACAGTGTGTGTATGTATTGATCATGGAGGTGTCCTGGTGTTTGAGTCACCCAGAGCTGCATAAAAATCAGTTGTTTCCTCTTGACCTTCTTTAACTGTTTCTATAAAGAGGAAGAGGTTGTTTGTGGCATCTCCACTTGGGAACTGTGTTATCTGATCTCTCTCTTTAGATCTGTACGCCCTTCATCATTGATAAAGAGGTGACGTAAGGTTATTGAAAGGTCGTTGGAAACGTCCTCTCTCCCGGTTTGTCTCCAGTCTTTTGTCTACTTTAAAGTCTTAAGGTGTAATAATTGGTATTAATGTCTGTGTGTGTGTGTGTGTGTGTGTGTGTGTGTGTGTGTGTGTGTGTGTGTATGTGTGTACCATCTTATCTTATATTGATTTGCTGCAAAAATAATAATTGACCATCCATTTTTCCTTTTCATTTTCACCTGAACATCAGTTTTTTGTATGCAGGAGATGTTCGCACTCTCCTGCAACCACACACACACACACACACACACACACTTTACACTCACACACACACACCCTCTCGCCCTTCAATACAACCCTATAATTTGCCAGATGCAGCGAATCGCTGGTTACTATGGCAACTACAGCGAGGAGAGTTTTTCGTTTTTCTCAGTTTTGGCAATAGGGCTCCCCACACACACACACAAACACACACACACACACACGGTCATGTGATCATGGCTGCATAGAGGCATGAATCACGAACCAGCTCTGAATCGACAGCCAATGGAGGACAACCTAACACACTGATGACAACACTGATGATTGTGAAGAACCATCCCATAATGAAATGGAGGGTGTTTTTTTGACATCCAGGTTCAACACACACACACACACACACACACACACACACACGTGCACAAATACCCATAAGCATGGAGGGTTTCACCAGTATGGATGAGGAGGAGCAGATTCTCTGGAGGAACAGGACGGTTGAAAACAGACATTGATGCTAATGTTCTTAGACAACCTCAGACACACACACACACACACACACACACTTCAATACAGTTGCCGAATGCAATCTGATTAACCAAGAGTTAACAGTTTCTAATGAATTCTCTGAAATGCCACTCTCAGATGTTGCTTGTTGTAATTGCCGATGTGCCATTTAAAAGACACAACCTTTAAACTGTTAAATGAAACACTGCTGTTTCTATCATAAACCCAAAGTCATCAGCTTCACCCAAAAACGTGTTAGTGCTGAGCCAATAAAACCGAGGCATGGGATTATCCTCACACACACACACACACACACACACGCTGCTGCATCTGGTTGGGGCTGATAAGAAGAATTTTCTTCCCCTCAGAGAATCAAGAAAAAAGGAAAACACGACGGGAGGAGATGTTGGAGCGAGGGGGGTGTGTTCGACGGGCAGGGGGAGGAGGGGTTGAAACGGTGGGTGAGTGGCAGTTGAAAGTTGAAGAGTATGTGAGTGGTGCCCACATCATTGTTTATAGTAACATGAGGTCAGACATGTTGTTTCAAACCTGTGTGTGTGTGTGTGTGTGTGTGCACGTGCTGTTTTTTTGACTTCTCCAGGCCAATTTAGGGAAACAACAGCTAATCAATAAACACCATGTAGACACACACACTCACGTTCACAATGTTTACTTTGCAACATTTTACAGTTCAGATGAGCCACGTTGCAACAGTTACAGATACTTTTTCCAAATTCATACATTCAGCTTTTATTTTAAAAGCTTTGGGTTTAATGTAGAAAAAATGCTTCATTTTATGGCTAAAATAATAACGTCCATAACTTTGAATGGCCTATTTAAACTTAAGACAAATGTTTACATCCTAAATTTAACATTTAAAATGTTTTTCATTAATCAAATGTTAAAAAAAACTCAGGATCTGTTGGGTTGTCCTTTATTTGTCCTTCAGAAATCCATCACAGCGCCTCAAAGCTTGTGACGCCCATACATGTATTTGTCTGAATCATGCGTGGGTGCCTTACGTATGTCTGACGACCCCACGACGTCAGCTGACAGAAAGCTGCTCTTCTCTCTCTCTCTCTCTCTCTCTCTCTCTGCCTCCCCCTTTTTTTCCACTTCCTGTCAAGCCCTGCAAATTCAGACTTAAGCCGTGGGTTTCCTTCGCATCGGGGCATCAAGCAGCAGCCAATCAGGAGCCAAACTGTGTGACAGGAATTTACATAAATCTGCATGGCAAATGTACTGTGCAAATTGAAGGAGTGACTCTGTGACTTCACCTTTTCTCAGTGATAATATAAAACAACGACTGACCTTAAACTAAAAATGTAATGGCCTGATAAATCCATTCATTTGTCGAGTGGAAAACAAACTGCATTTGTTTGTGTAATTGCCCATGAGCAGAGTGAGATGGAGGGAGAAGGAGATGGAGAGAAAATGTGTGTGTGTGTGTGTGTGTCTGTGTGTGAAAATGGTGAATAAACAGTGGAGATGGATGAGTCTATTAAAGCAGTGGCTAATCCAGGCTATTAGGAAGCAGAGTGAAGGAGTACGGGAGCAGAGGATGCATATGTTGAGTTAATGGCTCTAAATACAGACCTAAACGGGGCAAAGGACTGTAAGAGATTATTATAAATGTACTCAGGGGCGTCGCTAGGAATTATGGGAATATGCACTTCAGATGGCTCTGGACCGTCCTCCACGTTCCCCTTTGTCATGTGTGAAAGCAGCTCCGTCTGAAAATCATTCGCTCAAACACTCCACACACACACACACACATACACACATCCATCAATGATCAGTTATCACACACACACAGATTGCACCAATTATCTGCTGTAATACCTTCACCGTCTGTCTGCTTTTGTCTATTGGAAGAAAACTTGCCGCAGACATTGCAGCGTTTTGCTGTATTGTGTTTATAACAGATGATGTTATGTAAGATGAGCAGTCACCCTGAAATAGAGAATATATATATTTATATATATATATATACCTTTGTTGAGTGTTTCCTGTGTTGTAATTAGTTTGCACAGTGAAGTCAAGCCAATATTTGGAAATGTCTCTTGTGCCTTTGAGGCTTTTTAAGCTGTTCATAATTCAGCACAGTGCTTCGAGAAAATGAAACGCTTCCTTTGTAATTATAACTTTAGTTGTTCTATAAACAAAGCGAGCTCTTTCACAGGTAGATGGGACAAAAATAGAAATAAATACATATATATTTGGCTTTTTTTTTAAAAAAAGCTTTTTGGATATGAAACTCGTTGAACCGTAGCAGATAATGAATAATTGAATCTCTCTCCCCTATTGAAAAATTTACTATCTATGAATATGCAAATATTGCAAAATTATTGTAATACTTTTCACAAGTTTAATGTGAAAAAGTGTTACATGTGTTGCAGGTTTCTTGTTTTTACACATCATACTTGTGTACACTGGACTATGATCAGTTATGATATTTAAATACTAATGTTTGATGCTATTTATGATTTGTGATTTTTCTTATTACAAAGCACAAATATCTGTACAGTAAAAGTATAATTTAGTCTTCATCCCGACTCGTCCTGTTGCAGTTTAAGCAGCTGCACCAGTTGCTCCTCTGTGTTTGTGACAGAGCTGCTGCTCAGAGAGTGTTTGCCTTGCAGCATGTGTAACTGCCACAGGAGACCAGGGGACAAAAAAAAAAAAAAGTTAGTCAAACTTGGCTCACAGCCAGCCTCCATGTTGCTAGCTGTTGTTCTGGGGTCTCTGTGTCTCTTTGTTTTACCGGCATCACTAAAAACTAACACCAATAATTTACAGCAATGTTTTTTCATATATGTGAATGAGGAGAAAAGGCTGTTTAGTGAACATGAGTTCAGATATATAATGACAATCTGAGCCTCCAGTTTACTACACTATATGTTGACACTGAAATTGTACTTATACATATACATTATACACATGATGCTGTGTTTGTTTTAACATAAAAGTCTGTAACTTCAGTTTCACTCAGTGTGGGAGCTTTGAATCTGCACAAGGGCTGATAAATCAAGTCATTGAAAATTATTTCAATTGAATTAATATCATATTTTGCAATTGTATCACTTCTAAATGCTTTAATAATACTGGATTTTTTAAGACACATCTTTAAAAAACCACTAATGTGGTTTGAATTTTTACTACAGGATGTTCATATAAAAAAAAAAAAAGTTATTCTTTGTGTGTATTTTAGCTCGATCTCAGGTAAGAAATTCACCATTTCACTGTTTAAAAAAAAAAAATCCAAGTTGTCAGGCTCAAACATTCAAGAGATGTAGCAATAAAAACAACAACAACAATAAGAACAACTAGTCTATTCCCACCTGCATCGCAAGATCTGATTTCCACTGATAATTCTTCAAACTGTCAATTTGACTCAGTGATTTTTATGATGTGCGGGAAGTTTGTAGTAAATTTAGTCGACTCATAATTCGAGGATAATAAACCGTCTGTCTAATAAATTCCTCTGTCCAGAAACGTGTGATTTCCGAGCACCTCGCTGACGTCCAACTGAGCATCAGTCCACACACACAAACTGCTGATGTCACTGTCAACAAACCTGCTCCTCTTCAGTGTGGTCAGCTGTTCTTACAAGTCATTAACTGAGGGTTGAGGTCAATCGTAAAAGCCTTGGCAAAGTTAAGCTTTCATTCACACATTCTCCATTTTGACCATTTTCAGAGAATTTTCTATCATTGAGCAACCTTGCACCTTAAGCTCCTCAGCAGCCTTGATAAAGGAAAACGCGCTGACGAAGCAGTAACGCCGAGGAGGACGGATGCTTAGTGGGCAACCACAAAATCACACAATTGCAAACTTCTGCAGGTGTTCAGGTGCTGTACTTTATCATAGATGTATCAGATATTCACAGGAATTTACAGAGCTGATGGTTTATATGGTGTCAAAATAAGAATTCAAACTGTGGACAAGAAAGAAATATGATGGTGAAAATATAGGTCTGGAAAAACACTGATATGTATTTTTTTGCGTCACTGTGATGCGAGTGTTTTGTATAACTGAGGCTCACCTCTTACATACAGTCTGGATGCAGATTGGTGGAGGAGACGGGGCCACGGCTCACGTCCGGCCAATCAGAACGCAGCATGTCGCATTCATCATTGTGGCGATGGGTCCATGTTCTCAGAGCTGGAGGGTGTGAGGAGCAGAGTGAGACGACCAGGGCATGGTAAACAAGTAGGACACACACACACACACACACACACACACGGTAACACACACTAACCATAGTGGACAAGCCTTCGCTTTCCATTAAGTTCAGAGCTGCCCTGAGGAGGAGGGTAAAAATACTTCACCATGAAGAATGGGACCAAAACAACACCAGTGTGTGTGTGCGTGTATGTGTGTGTGTGTGTGCGTGAAAGAGAGGCAGTGTTCATCAGTATACCCTCAACGTGCATTTATTATCTTCTGCAAATAATTATTTAAAATGAGGAAACACAACTACTGTAAAGTCTCTGGGTTTAATTTAATGCTAGATTAAAGAAAGACCCTGTTCGCTGTGACAAGAATTTAAAAATTAGTCATAAAACATGCAGAATTTTTTATTCATTGATTGGTGAGAAGCCTGGTTTAGTCATGTGTCTTAATCCCTTTACAGAATATCAACAGTAACTGGGTACAATTAGGATTTCCAGTATTTCTATATGATTTTGTGTGTATTTAATGGAAGAAAAAAAAAGACGGAACGAAACCGCAGAGATCGTGGTTTCTCTAAAGGAGAATGTGTGGGTGTTTAAATCCTTCAGCATGAAAAGACAGATTCTGCTTAAACACCCCCTCTGACTTCCATATGCGTCACAGCATCGGTGTAGTCCCCCCTCATGATCTTAAAGAAGAGCCTGACGCTTTGGGAAATTTGCACATCCGTTAGATGAGATGTGTCTCTGACGTCATGATAAATACAGTCATATACATAGGCTAAAGACTAGAAACAGAGACTAGAAGCAGAGAGGGTCTTCTAGGTGCATTCAGGGAGGCATCCTGGTCAGATGCCCTAACCAAGCTTCTCACCCTATCTCTAAGGGAGGCCCTGGCCACCCTGTGGAGGAAGCTCATTTTGGCTGCTTGTATCTGCGACCTCATTCTTTCGGTCACTACCCATAGCTTGTGATCATAGGAGAATGGTATCCAACCATCACCAGGAACAACTTACTGCTGGCAATGTGGCCCAAGCTCTGACTCCAATAGTACATAGACTGGATAGCCCCTTAGAGGGCAACCAACCCCATACTCTTGAAGCAACACCAAAAGACCATCTTGAGGGACATGGTCATGAGCCTTTTCCAGGTCCATAAAGCCCATGTGGACTGGTTGGTTGAATTGCCATTTCCCCCTAGCATCCTCGAAAGCGACTGGGACAAAAACTGCACTGTTCCTCCTGGATCCGCAGTTCAACTGTCCCTCACTGTTCGTTTGGGCCTTTCAGGTCTGGCCAGGATCCTCACTCCACCACCTGATCCAACATCACCACCAGATGGTGACCAGTTGACAGCTAAGCTCATTTCACCCAAGTGTCCAAAACAAGCAACTGCAAATCAGACGATAAATCTATAAAGTTGATCATTGAACTACAGACTAGGGTGTCCTGGTGCCATGTGCACTAATGGACATGTTATAACATGGTGTTAGTTATGGCCAATTTGACTATCACAGAAGTCCAACAACTGAACACTGCTTAAACTCAGATTAGGCAGGTCTTTCTTCCCAATCACGCCCCTCCAGGTCACACTGTCATTGCCCATATGATCGTTGAAGTCCCCTAATAGAACAATAAAGTCCACAGTAGCTGCACTTTGCAGTACCTGTCCCAGGGACTCTGAAAACGGTGGGTACTTTGACCTGATGTTTGAAAGCATTGGAAACAACCCTTTCCTTCTCTGGGGTAAACTCCAACACAGGCAGAAACCTGGGGAGCAATTAGTATGCCCCCACCTGCTAGGTGGATTCCTTTCACTCCGGGCAACTCCAGCATAGTAGATGGTTCAGCCTCTCTCAGGGGGTTTGGTTCTAATGCTATGCATAGTGGTAAGCCTGACTATATCTAGGCAGCATCTCTCCACCTCTTGCACCACCTCTGGCACAAGCTCTGGAGGTTTTCTTGTATGCTTTTGACAAATAATATGTAATGTGTTAACAAGAGAACTTTAGAGGTGCAGGAGGAAAGTTTTGGTCCCTTTAGAATGAACCGAACCAGTTAGCTTTTGCATTTTGCATCCAGACAGGAAAGTGGTCTCTTTTAACTTACACGAGAAGGCAAGTAAATGTCTTTTCCAAAAATGTTAACAACTATTCCTTTAAAGCCCAGCTGTGTGTATTATATATAGGCCTGTTTCATCCACAGTGCAGTGTTATGCAAGCGCTCATTCTCTAATTGAGTCCACATACATCCTGGATCACACATTGTGCTGTTGTCTTGTGACCATCAGTCACCTCCACTTAATGTCATATCTTACAGTAACACACCCACACACATTTTTCCACGCTCAGCTAAAACACTAGTCGAGTGATGCTCAGTGACATTAGCATGATGTTCCTGCAGTCACTCATGGTGAGCGCTGCATCTTTATCTGAACTCAATAACATCACCAGGGGATAAAAAAGAATCAGTGCTGCAAACCACAGTGTGTAAGTGTGATTCTATATGTGAATTTGAAGCAGTGTTACAGATTTTCACTTTAGCTGGCACCACAGTCTTTTACACAAAACACAAGACGAAACAAAATCGTGTGTGCATTTCTAGAAGTAGAAGTCTCAACTCTCAGTTCCTTCCCCTAAATAACACAACTGTATTCTCCTTCCTCATTTTGCACGCCACCAAACACAGATATATCCCCTCCTCTTCTATCCAAGACAGGTCTGTGCTCAGGGTCCCTTTTGACAAATCACCACATTAAATGTGGCCATTTCCCTCTGCTTATTGGTTTCAGATAAAACTGCAATATTTCCATTCATCTATTTCCGTTTGTCAATGCGTGTTCGCTTGTATTTATCTGCACACAGGCCACACATACACATGCACGCACACACACACACACACACACGTCTCTTTCTTTCTCCTTGATTGTTAATAATGTACCAATGGACATACTGAGGTTACTGACCCATAGCTAAGCCATTAATCAAACAAAACAACTAGCATATGATCATAATAAATATGCTGTGGATGAATGTCCTGCAGTCAAAAGAATAGATTCACACGTTCCAAGAAGCTGAGACCAGAAGGACAAATTTGATAGAAAACAGATAAGATGAAGCTGAGGCATTTACACAAGCAGATCTGCTAATGTGCTCAGAGAAACGTCATCCATACAAATGCTGCACAAACCACCCCTGTGTTGTAGGTCACTATCTGTTGTACATGTTCACATTGTCACTGAAACATATCCATCAATTTTTCCAAATCAGCTTCATAGAGAGATGAAGCCTTCCTGCTCATTAAGCAGGGATTGATCGTCTATATTTAATATATAGCTAAGTAGTGGGGTCACCATCACTACAGACTGAGCAGCCGTTGCTGTTAATAATCAGCAGTGACCAGAAAATTACAGTGATGCTGTTGTGACCTCTAGTGGCAAAAGATAGAACTACAACCTGGACCAGATGACTCCACTGTAAAATCATTACATTTAACAAATCCCTCACATTCTTTAGAATTATTACAGATGTTGTTGGAATTATTATATTATATCATATTATTATTCATTATGTATGCCTCAACATTCAGATGTTTTATAAGATTTGGGTGTTTTTCTTTTTTTTGGATGCATTTACTTTGTGGTTGGTTTAAACATCTAAACTGTATTGTAAATTGGTAACTAATTGTGTATGATAATGAAATGATGATAATGATAAAGATGCTCTGATGTGTTGGTGTCTAAAATAACATGATTTAAACCTACCTTCTATGGTAGTGATTGGCTGCTATTGACTGACTGAAAAGAATAGAGCATGAGTAGTTTTGTGATTTTTCGTTAACCCCATACTCTTACGGATCCCCGACTAGTAAGACATGTTGGCCTTATAAGATTAATGTTGGTGTTATGTTATGTTCACTGATGCAGTCTGATAAATGAAACAGGACGAGATAAATATACTTGAACAGAGCTTTACTGAACCATAGGCATATGTCCGTAGTACAGCTTCACAGCTCCTATCGTCCACGTCCAGTCCAGTAGGGGGGAGAAGCCAGACACATAATCAATTATCTATCATCTATCACAACAAGAATCAGATAAATAAATGTTATATCAAAACACTCAAAGTGAGAAATCTTTCACTTGTTGGCCTCCATTGTTGTTTACATCTGGGAAGTGATGTCAAATAGTTGCGCTGGTCTGAGAGCTGCTCTTTTTACCAGCAGCTGTCCAGGGTAAGAATATGTATCAAACACATCAAAGGTAAAAACATTTAAATGTTTACGTGTGTAAGTTTGGTCCATTGTAATCTGACAGTGAACATCAGCTGCATCCTGACTTGTTGAAACTGTAACTGATGATTTAACTGGTGAATTGTCGGTTTCCTCCGTGATCATAGTGTCCAATGGTTCAACTGTAGCAGCGGATTGTTTACGCTCTTGTCTTTGATGTTTCTTATGATAATTAAGCTTTCACTAGTTATAAGTGGTGAAGTTAGTTTCAGGTTGGATATTCAGTGAATAGCTATCGAAAATCCAACCTGAAACTAACTTCACCATGGTCTTTGACTGGGCATTTTGACTCTTTGTGGGAGAAACTTGTAGCAAGACATTTGGTTTTAGTCTCATCTTTATAACCAGCAGCACCTGTCAGCTCTTTTATCAGTTGTGGTCACTAAACACCTCAAATACATCAGGACTGAAGTGATGACAACACAACCATGGGTCTTTAGGACTCGTCGACAAACATCTTCTGAAAGCTGTAAAGGTTTACACCTTGGTGCCTTTTGACTGGAAACTACAACAAAAAGCCGAACAATGTGGCCTTGTATTCTCTTTGCAGTTGTAGCATGAGTGAAGTTTAGCACCGGTGGTTCACCTGTCTACACCTCTACAACCCTTTTACATCATCTACCCAGAATGCACTGCACAAGCTGAAAAATGGCCGCCTCCATAGCTGAAATAAGGCTTCTGTGTCTTAACCTTTTCCACTCCACCAAGAAAAAAAACAGTAGTATTTTATTTCCCTTGGCTGAGATTTTTTTTCTTTTCAACACACCCTTTTCTTTTCAGGTAGTATTCAGGCAGGATTAAACTGTAAGGATGTGTTTCCAACTTTGTTTTTTGTTTGTCTTACTAGTCAGGGATCCTTTTAAATATTAATTTAAACTCCACTGTCACCAGTGAACCCAGATTAATCCTTATCAAAAAGCCTGGATATAAGTTGTTGTATCTCTTCTACACACAGCATCAAAACTGACAGTATAACCCTGACCTCAATCGTCCTGATGAAAACACGCACAGGGTCGTTAGCATGCCTGACCAGTGATGGGGCATTTCAGCCTCTGCTGTCCACGAGAACTGCAAGCGGCTGCAGATAAAACATGGACCTTCCTCTGCATGATTGTGTTGAACATTTACAGGCCAAACAAATGGTGTGAAAGGTCAGAGCCCTCCACATCCACATATCTCACACTGCTGTGGTGCTCTTCCCTCTGACAAAGATGGACTGAAGCAGAATATGATGTGGTCATGATACACTTATTGTCAGCTGACTTACATTACATGTCATGAATCATCATTAGGAGATTTTAAATTAAGATTACTAAGTATTAATGACAGCATGAATACTGTCAGTGGTGCTTTATCATTTAATTTTATCAGAGTTTATATCTGTCATCATCTTTTTTTGATTCTTTACTACGCAACTTAATAATTCATCACTTGTATTTTTCTCAATAAACAATAGAAGCAGTTCTTTCCTTTTGGACAAACATCCTGCCTAAACACATGTGATCACCAGATGTTCTGTGACCTGTGACCTCTCTATGGAGTGGACAAAAGAAAAATGACATTTATTTCACCAGGATTATTTCACCATATTTCCCATCAGTTCAGAGGTCTTGATGGGGTAATGAGTGATATACTACACTGCTTACAGTAATGACTAATGGTTATTTTTTTTACCATATTATATGTTCCAAATGGAAAAGCATGAAGTGAAAACAACATGGGTTCACACTTTAAATACCACACAGCTGGATGTGTCTCCACAAACAGACTTTTGCAGACCTTGTTCCTGCAACCAGATTGATTACTGCAAGTTAAGCACTGCAGCAAAAGAAATTCAAAATAAGGGACAGGCAGTGAAAACAAGATAAAGCCAACAACCTTTCGAGGTTGCACAGCTTTATAATATGTTATTATGTAATGAGAGAAGCTGTTCTCACATGTTCAAAGTTAGAAATAATAACAGCAGCCCCCTCCCATGACCTTCAAGATAATCAGTACTGATAATGAATGGACAACAGCTGATTCAAATGTTTGTCAGGTTTTTACAATTGTGTCTTATCTATAAAACAGTATGTTCCACGTTCAGGTCATTTCATATTTACTATAAATATGAGTTTATGTTTGCCCTCCATATCCTAACAACAATAATGCGCAAGATGAGGAGGGTTTTGTATTGACATTAACAGCTGAAGAGTTGATACTAAATATATTACAGCCCATATTTTCACATGCATATACCTACACAGACAGTTCATGCTACCAATTGAATACCAATTTAATATGGTATAAGACAGCAAATATTAGGTAAGTAAGAACGTTAGGTACCACTAGAGTGAAGGCAAACTTCTATCAGTTAAATAAAATGTGTTTTTAAATGAGGTTGGTGGGTTAGTAATACAGAAATACATGTAGCATCTCTACTTATAGGAAACACAATTTATATTTAGTTTTCTATTATTTAGCTTATGATTATCCATGTACTGAATGCAATTAAAGAGACAACATATAGTTGTTGAATGCAACAACTATATGTGCAATTATTCAAACACTTGTGATTCTACATGGTTCTGTCCCAGTGGTCATGAAAAATGTGACTATTATAAATGAAGGACTGCTTTATTAGCCTATGATATCACTTGTGTGCATACATATGCAGTGTGAGTGTGTTTTAATTTTTTTTCTTTTAAGTTTTGTTTATCATTTTACTACCTCAAGTTGGACTGACCTGATTTTACAGCATCTTTTATATTTATAGTATTTCTATATTTATCTGACATAATTTATAAACTATTAGATATTTTGTAATATTGTCTGTCTTGTGTGTTTTTTGCCACTGGCATGGCAAATTACCATTTTATGTGAATTTAATGGACAATTAAGTCAGAGTCTGAGTCTAACATGGGTCACCTTACACTTATATATTTTTTTTTTCAGATTTTTATTCCTCCAATTATCATTTATTGTCAGTTTAGTAATTTATTTATTTTTTTGCAAGTGTATTTACCTTTAAGCTGCTGTAACAATGCTCTCAGTGGAAATTTAAATTGAACTGAACTTAATTGAATTCCTGAATGAGCTGTGGTTATTTTCATGTGTTTTAGTTTTTCCCTCTAATTATTCCTTTCAAAGAATTCTTGAAAGAAATCATTTTGCAAACTTAGTAATTAACTTGTTTTTCTGACTCACAACAACCAACATGTCTCCTGGTGTTCTGGCGACTTCTGCTTCTTCGGAAAATACTACAGTAGCGCTTGTTCCGGGGTTCTAGGCATGCGCAGAATTGCAAGGTAGCCGATATCGATAGGCAGCCATCTTTGTTAGAACACCGGCTTCTCTTTCCTGTCTGGTCCGGTCGCTTAGCAACATTCAGTAGGTGGAGCCACTCCGTAAACAGTAGCCAATAGGAGGAGCGACGTGGGCGGTGCTTCTTCCTGAGACCGGAGACAGCAGGAGGGAGGCGGTACTGGGCTCCTCAAAACGCCGGCAGCGATTGAAAAGAAGCCGCGCCTTTAACAAATTAGCTCGAGACAGTTTGTCGGCGGCCTGTCCCTCCCTCGTCTCTCTCTCTCACACTCGTTCCCCAAATTGCGTGGCTGGAGGTCTGCTCCTGTTACTCGGTAGACGGTTGGAGAAAATGTCTAACGTTAACTGGAAGCCCTTTGTCTTTGGCGGACTCGCGTCTGTGACGGCGGAGTGCGGTGAGTGATGTGCGCCGCGAGGCCGAGCTGCGTGGATTACCGCTCGTGGATTTAATCCCCGGTTGTGAATTACTGTCTAATGAGACAGTATAGCCGGGTTTTATTTATATGTGTGTGTTTGTGTTACAGGGACTTTTCCAATCGATTTGGCCAAGACGCGACTTCAAGTCCAAGGCCAAGTGGGCGACAGCAAATACCGAGAGATCCGCTACAGAGGCATGCTGCACGCTATAGTCCGGATCGTGAGGGAGGAGGGGCTCCGGGCTCTGTATTCAGGGTCAGTGGTGCTGGGTTTATGTGTTCCTGCATCTGCTCCTTCCAAACTTCGTATTAACTATATAAGTCCTGGACTCACTGTTTGATCATAATCCCTTTATACTTTAATGTTCATGCATGTTACTTCCTCTTTTTGTCTGCACACTTCCTTGTTCAAAATCTGCCACCATCCAAACCCTTTACATCCCCATGTGATCTGTCTTTGATTTGGCTGAGACTGAAACTTTCATTGTGCATTTGAGTGTGATTAAAGCCAACAGATTTATTTTGATGTTGCGTAATCGAAAACAAACTTGACTTTTACAGAATAGCTCCTGCCATGCTGCGCCAGGCCTCCTATGGGACCATTAAAATTGGCACATACCAGAGCTTTAAGCGACTGCTGGTTGACAGACCAGAGGGTGAGTCCTAGTTTCTCTTCATACACACACACACACACACACACACACGCACGCCCAGTCCTGTCCTCCCTTCAGCAACACATGTACATTCCTATTGAAGGTCATAGGGGAACAGCAGATGTGTGTGACCTTTTTTTTTTTCTATTTACATATGTCTCCTTGTGCGTTTCAGGCAAAGAGCTCATCATAACGTTTGAGATAACTGTTTCAATCTGTGCCATCAAATGTTACTTGTTCACAAGTGCCTCCCACACTTCTGTTTTTTTTTTTTTTCAGATGAAACATTGCTGACTAATGTGGCGTGTGGTATTCTCTCTGGTGTCATCTCTTCCTCCATTGCCAACCCTACTGATGTGCTGAAGGTAGCTTTAAAAAAAAAAAAAACAAAAAAAAAAAAACATACACACAACAACACCACACGCACCCAAAAGCTCTTGTGGTTGTTCATGTGATGTTGTGATGAAAAGCTGTAGAACAGGTCTGACCATATGATTTCACCTTTGTTCCATATATAATTATCCCTGCAGCCTTAAACACTTTATTGAAGTAGTTGTTGCTTTAATAAATGACAAAATAATACTTTCCCACAGCCCTGTGCTGTAGGTGTGATCTGTTGGTAACACGCCTGGTAGGATGAAGGGCATCACTATTATGACGACCCCAGTTGTGGAGTATTTATAGACTGAACCCACAAAGATTGCGTACTGCGTTCTGAACACTAATATGACATTTGCGTGTCTGTGTGTGTGCACATGCTTATCTGCTCACATTATGTTCTCTGAGCCTCAAGTTGGCCACATCCTGTTAATCATCAAGTGTGTTAGAGGTCAACAGATTAATAGTTGGCGGTTTCAGGTTTGGAACATTGTGTTTTGATCGCTGTGATGCTGCTGATCAGTAAACAGCTGCCATTATGAGTGAAATGGAAAACGCTTCAGGCTGCGTGGCTCGCCAAAACACTCACACGAAACACTTCTTTTTTTTGCATCTGCATTCCGATGGGTAATACGCCCCCATGCTTGGCTTTTAGGGACATTCCTGAGCGGTTGTTCTTGTTCTCATTGTTTCTAGTTCAAGTTTATAGATGTTAACACTTTGGCTCCTTCTTTTCAGATCCGCATGCAGGCTCAGGGAAATGTGATCCAGGGCAGTATGATGGGCAACTTCATCAACATCTACCAACAGGAAGGAACCAGAGGGCTGTGGAAGGTACAAACAACTGAATGATGATGATAATTATTATGATATAATTATTGATGAGTTTCAGGTAGCACACTCACTGACTGAACCTTCTCTTTCTGCATCAGGGCGTCTCTCTAACAGCTCAGCGTGCCGCCATCGTGGTCGGGGTCGAGCTGCCAGTTTATGATATCACCAAGAAGCATCTGATCATGTCGGGCTACATGGGGGACACTGTGTACACGCACTTTTTGTAAGTTTGCCATGTAACCTGATACTCTTCCTCTTCTTCTCTTGCGTCATGTTGACATGATGTTATACTTGGCATTTTGACACATTAACGCAGATCAAAACCAGAAAAAGGAAGATAAGAAAGGCAGAATCATGCCAACTGTCTAAAAGGTCGTAAGTCATGAGGATATATTTAGAAACAGGGTAAACAAAGCAGCAGGCCAGCATGAATATTCACTATCACTGCTGGAGATGACTTGCATAATCACAAATCTTAGTCCAACTTCCACAACAAAAGAGATGGATTTGTTTAATTGTCGTTCTCTGCTCATGTTCGGATTTAGCAGCCATGTGCTGTTACTGTATTTGAGATGATGCTGAGCTGTGGAAGCAGCAGTCGTCTCAAAATATGCTGTATTTCTGGATATTTGAGCAGAGCTGCAGTAATGCTGCGTTGGTAATTCAGCCAACTAAAAGCTCGCTTCAGCAAATGCTCTGTAGATATCTGTACATACCATCTGTGCTTTGAGATATTTTCTGCTCAGAGTAAATGACACTTGGACACTTTACTTATACTATAACTTGTATGAAAGCAGCAATTTGGTTAACTCGGTGTCTCTTTAAGTTTCGTTTTCGGCCTTGCAGGAAGTAGTGTGTTTTACATTAGTGGCAGCAGTTTCCTTCCCCATGGCAATGGAAGTTTTACACCAAAGATTCAGTTCAGGCACAAAAAGACTAAAACTTGTTCTGTTGCCTCCAGGTCGAGCTTCGTGTGCGGTCTGGCTGGAGCTTTGGCCTCAAACCCGGTTGACGTTGTCCGGACTCGGATGATGAACCAGAGAGGTGGAGCTTTGTACCAGGGAACGCTGGACTGTTTACTGCAGGTTGGTCCAAACTCGGAAACTGTCATCTGGTAGATTAAACACTTTAGTTTGTGTTTGTTGTTCATGTGGAGTCCAGACATCTCGTGAATGATCATGCACATATTTTGACACTTAAAGCATCTTGCATCAGACTGATGTTTTCCTGTGTCATAAAAAGTCTCATGTCAAACTGTAAAACTGATACACTAATGAACAACGTTGTATTTTTCAAATTTTTGTATGTAATGTGTATAAGTCCGGCTGCGTTTAGCCACCAGTAGTAGTTAATATTTAATAAGACGTTTCAGTGTTTTATGTCTAGAACTTGCAGTTCTAGTTTAATATTTAAAAATAAAAACCCACCCAGGACTTTTTAAGGACAATTATCAGAAAGTAATAAAATAAAGTGGGTTTTTAACACATTTGTTTTCTTTTTTTTTTTTTCCCAGACATGGCGCTCTGAGGGCTTCATGGCCCTTTACAAGGGTTTCTTTCCAAACTGGCTCCGTCTGGGACCGTGGAACATCATCGTATCCTTTAACCATCTCGTTAGTGCACCGGTCTGTTTACATTTATCCGTGGTGATGCAATATCTTCCGAGCTGGAGAAATCAGCAGGGAAAAGTTCTGCTGCGTGTTCATTGATGTGTAGTATTACAGGCATAGAGAAGCTTAACTTAATGCTACCTAACCCTGTTATGTAAGTGAGACTAGTGCCTCACTACCCCACTGCCCCTAGTTAGACAAGATGGGAGGGGGCCCCTTTAGCAGGGTGGGGGTTAATAGAAGAGTGAGCTGTATGAGTCTCTCTGCAAAGACCCAGATCTGATTAAAGATTGAAAAGGGAAAAGCACACACTCATCATGCTCCAGCCAGGCTCTGAAAAATATAATGAGATTATTGACTTGTTACAGCAGCGCAGGCCGAGGCACAAAAGGAGGCTTTGAGCCGAAGTGCAGCAAGAGCCAAAGTTTCTCCGTGTGTTTCGTAAGAAGCAACTTCTTCTTGCTTTACGTTCCTTAACTCTGCGCTCAGTTCTTCCTCACTTACGAGCAGCTGAAGAAGATCAACGTGTGACGGACAGAACGACAGAGAGAAGAAGAAGAAAAGAGACGAGGATGAGCGTTTGCTCCAAGACAAGTTGAGGACCAAAGTCGGGAGGGAAATGGCAAGATGGGGGTGGTTTCTTTCTAGAGCCACTGACTGGAGGTTCATGCAGACCCAGTCTGGTGTCAGTATGAGAATTTGCCTGATTCCTGTTTGGACTCTTGTCTCCCAAAGCCTGTGTACAAGTGTGGAAGAGACTGCAACACAAACGAAACAAACAGTCATATGTAATGTTTTAATTCATCCAAATGCTACTTTAGGCTTCTCATTTAAATTTGACATCCTCAGATCCATGTCGGCTAATTGGCCAAGGACGAAGCAGCAGTCCCAGAAAGTTTTTTTTTTCTTTTTAGTTGTAAAAATGGCATAAAGAATCACAAAGAAAATACACAGGGGTATTCAGTCTTCTACACTTAAAGCGGTCTTTAAATTGAGTGCCTTAGTTTGTGGCACAGGCTTTCTGTCTACGCCTGAGCTGCAAAAAGGGCTGAGAATGTGTAAACGCACTGACAATCACAGTGATCATTCCAGACCAACGAGATAAAAAAATGTCTGCGTGCGCGAGTTGATTCTCAAACTCCAGATGAGGATCTGGCAGTTTTGCTCAGTTTATTTATTTTGTCTGTATTTCTAAATGGAGAAAAAGGTGTGTGGAAATGCAGAAAGATGAAAAGATTAGTTTTTTTTTTTTTTCTAAAAGTCTCAACAGACTATTTACAGAGTAAAAACCAAGAATGCATCACTGTGTACTGTAATAAATAGCTGTTATATAAACAGCCTGAAGACCCTTGTGGGTGCTTAGACAGGACGGACAAATCACGCGGCCAAATGTGGCGAGACTAGTGGTCCCTCATGCCAATGAGGGCAGACGGTAAATATAACCTTGGGGCAACTGGGGTATGACACCGCGTTCCCTCGGTTCATCTGTTATCTTATACGTTGCTATAAAAACTTATTACAAACGCAGATCTGTTATGTAAGCATACATATTATATCTCACAACGCTCTCAGTTCAAACCACTGGGACAAATTAAACTTGCGTCTTATGATGATGTTCATCGCTTAAACCACTTCATATAATCCACAGTTAACTCCAGGTATATTTTTTCTATATTACATTTGCAAGCTGTATGTTTATCTGTGAGCCCGTGAGTGTGTCTGCTGGGTGTTTAATGTGCTGCCACCGCTGCCAAAGTGTTATTCTGTCATACATTTAATGTTGATGACAACGCTGCTGTAGCTCTATATATTTGAAATAAAAGAGGAGGGAAAAAAAGCCAAGAAGGTCGTTGTCGTTATCATACTGTGTTTTCACCACAGTGTGGTGCTGTGGAGCTGTACATTCTCAACCTTCATTAGTCCTTTTTTTTTTTTTTTTTTTTTTTTTAAATTTCCTTCAACTTCCAGGCCACAAAATGTAGCACAGTTGTGTTGTTTCTAAGGGATTGCCTGGTTTCTTTTCAAACACATATGTTCACACAGCAGCACCCCCCCACCTCCACACACACACACACACACACACACACACACACACACACACACACACACAAACAATGACTCATAAATTATTCAAGAGAATCTTAAGATGTAATTGTTCTTTTATTTCTGTGGGTAAATTCCCAGTTTTCCCTCATCATCAGAGCTGTTTTTGTAGAGACGATGGAGGGGAAACTCCAGGGAAAGCGCAGGGAAATGTTGCAGTGAACTTGACGTCTCCGTGCGCGACTGTGCCTTGTTCTTTTATTTAGGAAGCATCATCGTGGGACTTATTACTTGTGTGACAACAGTTACAGTTGTATCTGCTTCATCAGAGCGACCAGAAGTTGCGGTGACACTTTATTATTGTGCTAAAAGTGGCTTCACTGAATGGGGTGAAGAGGCGACAATGGTCTGAATGCTGGTTTGAACATGTGTACAGTGTGTACATTAAATAAAAGGCACTGAAGAGACTTTGGTTTCCAAAACCAGCTGCCATCTTCTGTCGAATCAGAGCACAAACACATCTCGCGCTGTCCATACGGCCACTTGGAACAAGGGGAATAAGAATAATGTGTTGCTCGTGCCAGCGTTTGGCATCTATAAGTTGGCATTATGTCGCGCTGTCTGGCATCACGTCCCTGGCATCGTCCTCTACAAGCTGGACAAGTATGGCCATGAGGGATTCCAGCAGTCACAGACATGCTGCATTATGGGCATTATTTGCTGCCTGCCTCAAGGGTGCAAGGGCGCTAGATCTATTGTGTTTCAGGGATCAGAGTGAGCTTTTGTGTCAGAAGGATAACGCTCTAAGTCTGCTCCAAACACCCTTTTTCCCCTCTACTTTTTTTTTTATTCTTTCTTTCAGCCGTTTCTCAGATGAAAACACTGCTCAGCTGAATAAATGGACGAGCGGATGGAAACGCAGGCAAGGAGACAAATCTATCGAAGTCTGTCGATCCATTTGAAACAAGGACTTGTGCTGCTTCTGGGCTGACAGTAAGAGAGAGGGGGAGAGAAAAAAAAACACAGGCCCACTGCCATTTCTTCCTTTAAGCTCGGTATTGTTGAGATATGGGCTGAGATACAACACAACAGTTTGTCTGTCTCAGCTTTTGAAAGATGTTCAGAAAATGCCTGGCTGCTTAGTTTGAGTAAAATGAATGATCTCTTCTCTTGAAAACACATTGTTTACCGACCACAGATTCTGCATAACATCAAAAAAAAAAAAAAAAAAACCTTCCTTAGGATGATGTCTGAAACATCATTCTCCCAGAGAGAAGGAAGAAAAAAAAAGTGCAAGTCTCTGCAATTTGAAACTGTGCCTGTAAAGTGAATATTTTTGATAAATTGTACAGCAATGTGTCATCAATGAACAACAAGCTGACAGAGTGAAGATTTAAGATGGGGGATGGCAACAAATCCTGCAAAAATGGCAAATGATGTTTTAGATACATAGTAAAACAACAAAGGTAATTCTGATGTAAATTTCACAAATAGACAAAAAATATTAACTATGATAATTATGATAGTTTTTCATTTATTAATTTCATCTATTTGTTTTTTGTCTGATAGAGAAATTAAAGAGGTAGCACCTGGTTAGCTTAGCTTAGCTTAGTATAAAACCTGTAAACAACTGTAAACTGCAATTAACTGTAGTTTTTTTTATATATATATATAGTTCAGTTTATAACAGAAGTCTTTTTTTAAACAAATAAGATGTCTAAAGTTTCTAATATTGTCTTTTGCCCTTTTTGTCATTTTGTTTTTTAGCGGCACAAAAACTTTTCCCACAAAAACTTTTCCCACCTGAGCCAATTGTAAAAAACTTTTTGGCAATATTTAGATTTTTTTTTTCCCCTCAAATTTTCACTATTTCCACATAGTTTTTTTCTTTTCTTTTCTTTTTTTTTTTAAGTGCAATCTAAAAATGTGAAACAAAAATAAGGTGGATGGAAAAGCTCTTAATGAGTTCCCACTGCTGTGGTGTCGCATCTTCGCAGTGATGTTTTTTTGTCAGCCGGGCTGCCTGTCATCATTAACAACACACAATTTGACAAAAGGTGCCTAGAGTTGTTGTCGGTTACACCAGTGAACACGCTCGAGTGCCTGAGTTCACGATTCATCCTGACTAAAAACTCCTCAACCAAATAAACAAACGGAGGCCCCCACTAAATCACCGCGCAGTCGACCTACATTTGTGCACCACTAGAAGGGGACCGGGACCCCAGGGAGACAGGATCACAAGGATGAGCCGCTGGTAATGCTGCGCCATTGTTCCATTAAGACGAGAACAGGCCAGCAGAGTGAATGTTAGAAGAGATAAAGCGAGGGGAGATTTGTTAAACATGTTGGCTAAGTCGAGTCTGTGACTCTGAGAATCACTGAAAGCGAAAAGTTGCTGCTTATCAAATGTCCCTGTAACATCTGTACAGAGGTTTTGTGCCATTGTGACTGATTTAAAGACTCAATATTTTTTGAAAATATGTCTCATATTAGTTGTGAGATAAATACGAAGCCAGGAGACATTAGCTTAGCTTAGCATAAAGACTAGAAACAAGAGCAAACAGCTAGCACGGCCAAAAAGTTTGAAGATTCATGCCGACTTTATTTAATCTGTGCAAAGTCTTAAGTGTAAAAAAAAAAAAACAACAGCTTGAGGTGTTACCAAGCCAATTTAACTCAGCGCAGCACATATTTGCATAACTGTTTGTTAAAAACTGTCATGGGAGTCGGTTTAAAATTACCAAAGAGACCACACGCGAGCAAGGGAACGCTGCCATCATCATAACATCACTGCGTCCTTGTCATACGTGTTTGCTTTCATGTAATTCCAGAAGATAAACACTAGGCAGAGCTCCTGTGCTTTTCTTTCCTCCCCCCTAACTAAGACTTGAAAACAGGGATGTAAACACACCATCTGCTTGTCCTCTCCCGACCACCACACTCTGTCTATCTCCCTATAACCCGCTCAGTCACAGCTCCCTCATTAATATCCCGGTTTCTGATAAGGAGTAAATATTCAAACATTCAGCCGTATCAGTTTCCTTGGATGCCTGATTTGAAATTCCTTGCCCTTAGGCTCAGCATGCAAACACACGCACACACACGCACCCACATACACACTCACGCAGCGGCCACTGATGTGTGTTTGTGGTGTTAGCAGGATTGCTCACTGACTCCGCAGCCCTCCTACATACACACTACAGCGTGAAGCAGCTGCTGTTTATCTCTCACTCAACCATTTTTTTTTCTTTTTTAAAGATGGAGAAGGATGGAAGATAAAGCAGGAAGAGGTGGAAAGTAGAGGTGAAAGACTGGAGCAGGAGGAGGTGGTGGTGGTGGGAGTGGGAGGGGGGGGGGTGTTAAAATGAACTGTTGGAATTATATGTTAGATGGAGTCAGTGGGGAGATACAGGGAAAAAAAACTATTGGAAGTCAGCTGACGTGGAAACCGCGGATGAGCGCCTGAAGAAAGAGAATAGAAGATGACAAGAAGAGAAAGGATCGGTAGGAGAGAGGAGAGGATGCAACACATGTCCTGATTCTCTGCTGTGCTCCAATTAGCATCCATATGAAGCCTCTAAGACAGTTGTTGTCAACTGCTGTGCCAAGGACTCGAGACACAAACGGGCTGCGAGACAAAGGGTTATTGGCCATGACATTATTTGACTTGAGAACAGTCTAAGAACGAGGTAAAACCTGGGAGAAAATTGTTTTGTTGTGATGCCAAATGCCACAAAATATATATTAGCAAGTGCAATATTTATTCTGAGTCCAAATTTGAAAAATACGTGAAAGCAGCGGCAATCTGTCTTTAAAGAGGACACTGAGCAAATAAAAGACTCCTCTGTGCTTGTTAGGTCACTCTGTTAGTTAATTAGTGAGAAAAAGCAGAGCTGAGTTTGGTTTATAAAATGATTTATTCAGCTCTAGACTAATGATGCGTTATTATGGAATATGACAACATAAAGAGAAACAGCCATGAGGAGCAAGACAGGAAAAAACAACTGATGTCATAGTGATGTCATCAGAGTTATCCCAACTTTACTTTGGAAACAATTATTTATCTTGGAATCTAATAGATTTGGGATTTTACCAAAAGTAACAAAGATAAGGAATCTGGTTTGTTGTAATTGCTCCAATAAAAAAGATTCGGAGAGCTATTATAGATTAGAAATAGTAAATATGAATCTAGAGATAAAACATACAAAGAAAAATTGAAAATATTTATGAGATGTAGATAAGAAGTGTCGACGTTTAAAAGCTGAAAAAATTAGCTAGAACAAAACTAGGAACAGGACATATCCACGCTCAAATCAAATCAAATAGTAGTTGAACAACAAACTATGAAAGCAAAAATAAAAGAAATATGGAATTTTTGGAAGTTTTGTGAGTTTACAGTATTATCATTATTATTGTGGCAATGATGATGATATTTTAGTTATTACTGAACCCGTTGCCACTTTAGCTGATTGTAACATTATAAAATGTCTCTTCCTGGTCTCCCTCTGTTCTTTCTCTTCTCTTTTCTCTCCTTTTCTTTTCCAACCGGTCGAGACAGATGTCCATCCACTCTGAGTCTGGTTTCTGTTTTTCTCCTCCATTGTCCATTGTCACTGAAGTGCTGTTCACTGTAAGAAGTGTTGGGTTTTTCTATTCTATAATATTATAAAGAGCTTTGAGATAAATGTTTTCTTTTAGGATTTGCCATTATGCAAATAAAAAGAAAAATTAAGATAATATTGAGTTACCATTGGATGTGGATGGTTGTGCCGAATCCGAATGAATTCCCTCACAAGAATATGACGTATGTATGTAAGGATGAACAACCTGGAAGTATAATGGCTCCAGCTGTAAAAAGAAAAAACTTGTTACCTGATCATCAGTGTGGACACAAGAATTTCATAAAACATATGATTGGACAGACATAATGACGGTGCTGTGCAGGTTATGAGGGGTCACCGTGCAGTCTAAAGCACTGATGGTCATTTGTCGCCCATCTATAATCGCGACTAACACCTAAAGAGACGTGATGACTGCAAGGAAAATGAATTGTTGCATGGAGTCGTTCAGTGACCCGGGTTTGTTGTTGATTGTGAAGAGCCGAAGCTCTTCAGACTTCATCTGTGTGTGCTACCGCCTTCATATCTGCAGTGTGACTCACACTCGAGTAGTTGATGTATTTAAAAAAATCTTCTCACCAAAGCTCTGTGAGCCTCGTGTCATCTGTGAGATTTCTGTTCAGAATCACCACCTCTGTGCGGATAAGCAGCCACCTGCCTGCCACTAGTGTGAGTTACTGCGCTTCTCCAACACTTTTAAGTGATATAGGAGTTGAGAGTATATTCCCAAGACGTGTTTTATGCAAAAGTCTCAGTCTTACTGTCGTTTTTGAGTCTAGTTGTGCCACTTTTATAATGTTCTTGCAGTGGGAGAAGAAATTTTCACACTGTGGCTTCATCAGTTTGACCGGGAATTCACCGTGGCTTATTAGCCGAGCAGGACTCACACAGTAGGGGGTTCACAGATCAATAATAACACACAAACACACGCACGCACACACACACACACACACACACTGATAGAGAGATAGACACAGTGTATCACAGTGTCCTATCTCAACCAAATAAGAGTCACATGTCCTCTGAAGGCATGAGGCTTCATATCACACAGTAATCTACTGAGGGAACAATCGCTCTACTGTTGCTGTAAACTGTCAGAGGTGAGAGGCCCCTCACATCTCTCTTCCTCTCTTGCAAAACACAAACACTCTGCTCCATAGGTGCAGTTTCTGAAGCAACATGAGGCAGTCGGCTCACATTCCAAACCTTGGGGCTCAAACTGTGATCAGCTTTTCTGATCACACCATAAATAAGCTACTTATTCCACATTGACTTTGTGCCTCATGTAAACATCTCTGAGTAAAAGCTAGCAGTCATGCGAAACTAAAAGACATCACCGATCATGTGACGATCGAAAAAAAAAAAAAAAAAAAGCAGATTAATGTGAAGCATCCAGAACTGATCTTTTCTGGATTTTGTAAAAATACAGACCTCATAACGAGGAGCTCAGACTCCCTCGAAAATACCTTCCGCCCATTCATTCAACCCGCACAGACACAAACCTAGATAGCGTTTGGATTAATTGAAACTATTTTCCAAAAAGGTCACAACACCAATTAAGAGGCACACAATCATCTCCTCAGCACACTAAGCTGCTTGACCTCTGTTCAAACAGAGAGGCCAGTGTGTTGTTTTGTACTTAAAAGTTTCCCCTTTCATGGTGCAGACACACAAAGTGGGCAGGCTACGTGTGATATGTTAATAATTAAGCAGCCTGATAAGGTCAGATTTAGGCCTTTTTCTGGTTTTAGGTTAGTAGAGATCCTACACTTTTTGTGTTTCCTAATTTTAGGCTACGTACACGTCAAGCCAGGTATTTATTTTTGAAACACACATTTTTCCACCTTTGTTTTCAGAAATAACTTTGAGATGAGATTGTTTGATTGATGAGATTGTATTATGATTATTATTTAATTTGCGCAATAGCTAACATCTTTTTCAAAGCGGCCACTAGCTGATTTAACATGAACTGTTTTGGCCACTTGGGGACAGCAGAAACAAGCTGTAAACACAACAATATATATTATGACCTTTTAAAGTTGATTTAAAGTTGAAGGCAACTTTTATAAATCTTTTATAAATGTATAAATCAGGCAAATGGCAACATGCGCATACTCATGGAGTCTTGTCAAACAACTCATAAGAAAACTAAAATTGCTGCGAACTTAAATAGATTGAAGTGGCTTTTGTCTGAAAAACAGGATGATTTTATTTTTCACAGCATTTTAGTGAATTTCAGTATTACAGCCCTGTGGTCATATTGCAGTCTAATTGCAGGTAACCAACACTTAAATTCACGAGTTAATGGTCAAAAACATGTTGTGTGGTGTCACTGTGACCTCTGTCGGAAAAAAAATCTAATTAGTTCATCTTGGAGTCTAATTGAACATTTCTGCCAAATTTGTAGTAATTCATGTCGTCCTTGAGATATCACATTCAAGAGACCAAAAACGTGTCTTATGAGGTCACAGTTTCCTTCATCTTTAAACTTTAGGGATTAAATACTAATTAGGTCACGCTGTGTCCTAGTGAACATTTGTGGAAAATTTAAAAGGACGCCATCGAGGTATTTTTGTGGATCTGCATCCACAATAATGGATGAACATGAAAACATGATGCCAAGCATCAAGATAACAGAGACTGGAACTTTATTGAGTTAAGAACAAAGGCCTTTCGGGCATATTACTGTATGTGATTTCATACACACACACACACACACACACACCTTTTTTCTATTCAGCACACACAGAAATACAACTCAAAATGATGAATACTCTCTCTGCAGATGTGCAGTTCACATGTGTATATAATAAACTCACCAATTGTTTTTAACCATTGTCACTGAAGTTTATTTTTAATCATGCACACACACACACACACACACACACACACAGACATAAACAGAGGCATACAAACACCCGGTTGCTCCCATGGTGGATTTTTGTCCTCGAGGAGAGGAGCTGTAATGGGAGGCATGCATCACCAATCTTTGTATTAAGACCCCATTACAGCGTTAACCTACTTACAGTGTGTTTCTCTTTCCTCCTCTCCATCACTCTGTCTTAATATCTGCCTTTTTAGATCAGAATGACACAAAACCTACAGAGTCATGTCTCTTATCACTTTTTTGTTTTTCACTTCAGTCTGAGCAAAAGGTGCTGAGAAAAGCGTCGGCGTTAGCTGGCTCAGAGGTGTGAAATCTCATCTTTGGTCTTTTTTTATTATTATGCATCTCATTAAGTATTTTCTTGACAGCTTGAAAAATGAATTCACGCCTTTTTCAGTTAACTAACTAACTGTTGTGTGACTTAGTATCAGCAGCTGATACAACAATGATTAACCTACAGTCGGTTCCCAAAGGCTTTGATACCGTCTATTTAAACACTCAGTCAATGTTGATGATGCTGCTGATCAATTTTCCCAGGCTCCAGAGAAAAACGCACAAGAATACCAGAAGAATTAACAGCCACCTCAGCATAAACAGCATTAATGGCATGTAATATTTCAACTAAAGTGAATGCTTCAGACGAGCTAACTGTATTGAGCCTCAGACTGGGTATACAAACCAGCTGGCAGCTCTACCCTTGAGTTAGATGCTAACATGCTAATAGTCGCAGTGAGAATAACATTAGCTAATTATTAGCACCAAGTGCAAAAAAGGTTGATGCAAATATTTGTAGTTTTAGGCAAATTGTTAAAGAAGTGACAGTGCTAATGGATCTCCAAGGTTTTCCTGAGCAGGAAACGAACATCTATTCTAAATTTCACAGGAATCCAATGTTATCAAGATTCAGTTTTGACTTATCGTTGTATGATTCATTTCCTCCTGCATCTGAGGTACATTGTACTTTCAAATAAAGTCAGTCTGTTCAGTGAACTCACCACATTCCCAAAGATTTTCAGATGTAACAGCAACCATGTCATTGAACTTCACTGACCAAATCCGATTAGATCAACCAGGATAAAAGCCATGTTCCTGTACTGATTAAAATCTCCACCAATCCTGACAGGGAGGAACGGGAGCACACCAGTCAAATATAAACAACTGCGACACAGCTGTTTCTGCATGAGCTAATCAATATCACAAGGATGTTGCTGAGACTTTATGCATTCAGGTTATTAAACCCAGTGTACAAAAGTTTGGTTTGTGTCTCTTTAGTCCCCGAAAGTTACCATCTGTTGTTTCACTATCTCTGATCTTTACCCTGGTTTGAAGGTGATCAGTGTCAGGAACAGATGTGTGATATCACAGTGACAAAAATACAATACATTCAATGTGGAGTACTCACTTGTTGAAATGCCCCTCTGACTTCTCAAACAAGTCAAAATCCAACTAGTGAACTTACTCAGTGAAATATCTCAACATCTAGGTAGGTTGAGCGGTAGATTGATTTGTTCAGATATTCATGGCATCCATATGATAATTTCACGAGGCCCAGACTTTTTTCTGCAGCATCTCTGTGAAATTAACTTCTCAGATTGCATCAACAACTACTGGGTGAATGAAAATTCGGACAGACAATCAGGTCTTTTTCAGGGTGAACTGAAATAACTTTGAGTTTTTGTTTGTCCAGTATTTTGTGCTGAGCTGAGGCTATACATGTGAATTATTATTAGTCTGAGCTAAATGTGTATTGGTTCTGGTTTCTGTTTTTATATTATTTTCAACTGAATGCTTTCATTGCTATTTTTTTTGGAGGGGGACTAATCTGAACTTTGACAAAAATGTTCAACTGTACTCACAGTTGAACTTATTATATCTGCGGTTAAAGTTCACCCTTGAGTAAACGTCTACACAGGCTGGCAAACACGTTACATCAGGAATGCTCAAAGGGAATTTCATGACATGTGGCACAAACGCTCATTTGGATTCAAGGACGAAGCGATTAAATTTTTCCAAACCGTGAATGATACAATGATGATCTCAAGATTCATTGGACGCCGGTGACTTATGGTGAAATATGAACGTGCAGTTAAAGTTAGGTGACATGAGTAAACATGTACATGCAAATACGTTAATAAGACAAAAATAGGAAATTCTCCATCTCATTTAAGGATTGTTGATGGCCCAAGTTAGATCTTGATACACCGGTCTACATCAGCCAGACCTTCACAGACTGGGTCTTCCAAAATATGCTGCCTTGAAACTGAGACAAAGCTATTAAGCATGTTGGCACGTTATTAGCATGTTGTTCAAAGCTGCTAGCGGCACAGACCCCTACTCTGATTTATTCGCTGTCTGTTCGCTATTTTTCTCTATTTTTGGGTTGGTTTTGCTGTGGATGGGTTTTTATTTTAATGTAAAAGCATATAAAGGACTAACTGTGTTTTCACAAAACCAGAAAATGAAAGATGTGTGGAAAAAATGTGCAAATAATCTGTTTGTTTGTTTGTTTTTCTGCAAACCAAATGAGGATGACTGTGAGACGCAGGAGAAGAGGGCGACATAGATGGAGAGAGAGAGGAGGCACTTTGCGGCGTATTACATGCACTAAGCTGCTCTATCGCTGCTTACACCATGAGAAGACTATCATGCGTTAAGTTTCACTGCTAGGGGGATGAATAGTGTAATAATTATTTTTGAACCGGTTTAATTACTGTGAGGGTTTTGCCTAAGAACAAGCCACAGAGAAGCAGATGGAAGGAGAAATTCAATTAGGAAAAGTCCCAGTCCCTCATAGTGGATTCTTTATATTTCTGTTTCCTTATACAGCCTCAAGTCCAGAGGAGACGTTGACACCGAAACAGGATCCCTACACTACTATGACTTATGTTTTTCCAAAGATAAGCATGGCGGAGATCTTGACCTTGTCCAAGGTGAAAGTGTGCCTTAAATTGATTCAAACACTAGTGTGTGTGTGTGTGTGTGTGTGTGTGTGTGTGTGTGTGTGTGTGTGTGTGTGTGTGTGTGTGTGTGTGTGTAAGACCACATGTCAAATAAACACAGCAGCTTTCCAGGGAAGAGAGAAGAAAGAGAAACAGAGACAGAGGAGATTAATCTTTTTTTTTTTTCTCAGGGCAAAAAGGGAAGACGTAATATACATATATAGGAAGCAGGCGATGTGATATCTTTATGAATGACCAAGTGGCAAAAAGTTCTCGCAGCAAAGACGTTTTAAATCACTGCAGACAGTTTCACATTAACATTTAATCAGCTGATCTGCATACAGTGTAGTTACAATGGCACAGCACGCATCTTATCACATTTTGTCCTGAACATGTGTTTTCTTGCTACTGTGCAACATTTAAATGTATGTATACTTATTGAAGACATATATACCAACCAACAGCATCCTATCATGGATAATATGTGAAACATTTCAACTTCTTCTAATATCCACTGGAAAAAAACATCGATGTATCCAAGCAACAGCACAATATTTGAGCTACATGTCACACTCTTCAGAGAAACTTCCCTCAGTCTTTTATTCGCTCTGTGTGGTGCTTGTAGAAAATCAGCAGGTTTCCTGGCTGTTAGCTGTGAATGTTCTGCTGCTCTGATCTTTTGAAAAATAGAAGAAGATCTTTAGACAGAAAATACGCACACAAGAGAGTATTGTGATCATGTCAAGAAGGCCATTATCACAGGAGGGCAACTGCACACAGAGAAAGACCAAGACGAAGATAGCCAGAGGGGGACTCAACACACACAAATACACACACAGGCACACACACACACACACAATATGCAGATGTAATAACACTGCACACACATACACACACACAAGCACATGTAGCGCTGTGTCTCAGTGACAGCGTCGCCACAGGGCTGCAATTTAGTCATTTCATTTGTGCCTCATGTTGTCATTTTCAGATGGGAACATTTTCTCTTTTCTGTTTCTCAGCAGACAAGAAAATCAGACTCTGGAGATGGTTGGAGGGGGTAAAGGACACAAAGAGGGGCCAGAATAGGGCCAGACAGGGGAGGGGAGAATGAAGAGAGGAGAAAAAAGGGTGCGGCAGATAAAAGAGGGATGAGCAAGGTTGAACCGAGAAAGAACAGAGAAAGGTTGGCACATTTTATAACAGGTTTCTGCCTGTTTAATACGGCAATTCTTGCAATTACAACATGTGCGGAGACTTTTCATGTTAAATCATTATTCATTTAGAAAGAAGAGGAAAGGAACAACTTTTTCTGTGACAATTTTATTTGTCACATGATATCATGATATTACACAAGTATTCCTGAGGAGACATGGTGCCAGAGAGAAAGAAAGAAAGAAAGAAAGAAAGAAAGAAAGAAGGAAAAAAGAAAGAAAGAAAGAAAGAAAGAAAGAAAGAAAGAAAGAAAGAAAGAAAGAAAGAAAGAAAGAAAAGTCTGATCACGCTCCCCTCACGTCTTTACAACACAGAAACAACAACAACTTTTCTAATTCGGCAGTGCGACACACATGACAACATCACAATGAATCGTGTGTGGAGGTGAGAAAGTGGCCAAGATCTGAACTTTTCTCTGAGGCGCTTTTCTTTCTTCTTCTTCTTTAGCAAACTATTTATGGCACTTTTATTGTGTACAACACTGTGAGTCCTTTTCAATAAAAACTGCCTGGAAATTACCTTTTAAACTGTTTCTCAACTCTTTCATTTCAGTTTTCAGTACTTTATCTCAATAGAAATTTACTAAACAGCTGTCAAATCTAATAAGCTAATGGTCACTTAGCAAACTTGTTAGCTGGTTAGTTTAGATGAGTTGCTAAAGGAAAGATTAGTTCACACGGTTATGAGTCATAAGCTCATAGAAATGTTGCTGTTTTGTGCCAATGCTATCCTAAAATAAACCACTATATAGCTTCCTCTGTTTGGGATTAGTGAAAAAGTTCACCAAGAGTTAAATGTGACATGAAATGTCAGTGTGGGTATACCCACAATGAATCAGCTAATTGCAGCAGCTCCATGGGAATGAATTGATTTGTACAGCAATATTTTACCAGTGGAAAAGCTGCTGTGAGCAGACTTTAATAAAAGACACCATTCTCTAATAGTGACTTAAAGTAACGTCACCTTTAAACTTTGCTTCTTTGAATTTTACCCATGTCCAAACAATGAGCATGTGCTTAGCACTGTTACACTGGCGTTACACTTAAGCTACTATAACTTTACAGTAATACCAACATTTTAATACAAATAATCTTGTAGTGATTATCTTCAGTGCTTCACTTCATTAGTGCAAAACAGGAATAATTTCAATATAAAAACAATTAACAAAAGATTCTTTATATTGCACTGAACCAAAACAAGTGTTCAACAGAGAAAACAGCACGAGAGACGGTGCAATTTGTGCAGTCTGTCCTCCCACTGCTCACATGATGCCATTTTATCTTTACATCTCATGTCTCCATTGCTACAAAACACAGGACTCATAGTGAATCAGATTACCAAGTAAAAGTACACATATATATATATATATATATATATATATATATAAAGTAAATAGTAATGACAGGAGAGAACCTGACAGTAGTTTTATTTTTTCTCATTCCAATTGTGCAATCTTATTTTTTGTTCATGGTTTTGCACTGACCTGATTATCAAAAATGTGTAACAAAGTGTTCAATACAGAGCACATCTTTTATCTTTCAATTATGGCATAAATCTGTACTTCACAGAATAGTTGGCAACAATGAAAAAGCTCCAACAGGAAAATGACCAATGTTTGGTTCCACTTCTGTTGACAAAGAACAGGAATATGATGCTGAAGTGGGAACGGGGTCAAAAAACATGAACAGAAGACTGAAAATACAAAGCTCGATCTAAAGAACCTGGAAATCTGCTGAGGCAGTAGATGTTTGGATTACAATCTGGTATCAACACGCAATCTGTCTTGTGTCAACAGTCCAGGCTGTGGTGTGACAGGGTGGAGAGTATTTTTCTCGGTAAAAGTTGTTCCTGTTAATACAAGTCATGGTTTGAAGCTTCCTGCCACATTCTATTGCTGACTACGTGTTTCCCTCTCTGACAGCAGTTTACCATCTTCTAATGGCTGCTACCAAGTTGTCACAAACCTCTCTAGTTTGAACTTCAATTGCCTCCTCAGTCACCAGATCTGAATCCAGATCTAAAGAAATCCTGTGGAGCGCAGTCTCAAATCTCAAATCCATGCCACAAAGGAAAAGAGGGGCAATGATAGATGCTACCCAGTGTTAGTGTGATGTTACTACTGAAGTGTTCACTTATTGTGAATCTCTTTAATCCAACTTAAACTGACGGGCTGTTCTCATTTGGTACTTAAAATTTATAAATGGTAAATTGTGATTTGTGTAGCACTTTTCTAGTTGACGTACAACCACTCACACAGCACCTCTACCTGTATATTGTATGCCCTTTGTTTTTCTTTGGTAATCACATCATATGTATGTATATCAACAGAACAACCACTCACTATGTCATTCATAAGTCTGGAACATCTCACAGCGTATCGATGTCACATGCTGCCTGAAATGAAACACTGTCAACAGTGTTTACAAGGAGAGGTGGCATGACTTTATTAGATAGGTGAAGTGGAGAGTGAGAGGCTCAAGGCTTATATATACACGGTATACACCTCAGTCATTTATCTAGTCTTAATTGCAACGTAGAACAATATCTCTTCGTAAAAGGGGCCACAGCGGCCAGATAACATCAGTCTCTGAAAGGCCTGCTGTGTGTAAAAACAAAGATACTTTATCCATTAGTTGGCTTTTACATATCACATCAGATATTTGATAAGCTAAACCAGATAAAATTATTCGCTCAGCATGAGAATTAAGATATCACCATAAAATATCCCTCATAAATCTGGGGGGTAAAAATCCTCCTAAGGGGTTTGTATTAAAGTAATAACTGATCTTAAAGAGCAAATAAACAGTAAATTAAAAAAGAAAAGTAGAAAACTGCCGCTGCTGCTGCTCGACTGTTTTCGGTGGGTTCAAACGTAAAGCATATCTCACCTCCGGCAACACAGTTGGTGAAAACATGTGCTCTGTCTTTGACACAGATGGGAAACACACATGAGACATTTACTTGGAAATTTTTTCCTTTCAGTATTATTGAAGGACAGAATAATATAGTTGACTAAACTGCTTTGTGGATTGAAAGGATGAGGTCGACTAAATAAAAAAAGCTGTAAAACACACTTATGTTTTACTAAATCTAAAATTGTCAGTGATTTTTATGTTCAGATGGAAAGCTGGATGGAAAGTCTTTCCATATGTGCAAATTCAGTTTTTTTTAGAGCGTCCAGTGGAAATGAAAGGATAAAGGAACTTAGGGAACAAAGAGGGAAAATGAAGAAGAAGGATTGATAGAGTAGACAAAGGACTCACCCAGGAGATGTTTCTTTTATAGATCTAATAAAGTAGCAGCTAATTATTCTCCATTAACCCACCACTTAGTACAAAGGCTGCAGGGCAAAGGCCAATCAGTCTGTTCTGACCTGTGAGGACAAGGACATACACATATATATGCACAAAAGCACAGCAATGAGCATTATTCAGCTAACAGCACATCGAGCGGCTGCAGAGCAGCTCAGAGGCTGTGTTGTGTGTAAGGTAAGGTGTCCTCTTGTTGACAGTGAAGTCAATGAATTCCCATTTGTTCAAAACAAGTCAGGCCTTTGTCCTTGTTGGATCTGCCATAACTAAGAAAGATTTTCCGCCTTTAAGGATGGGAGGGTATAAGCTTCAGCTAATGATGCCATAAAAACATAGACAATGCTCAGAGGAACAAACACCTCCTTGCTTTAAGTTGTAGTTCTGTTTATTAGGACATCAGTCATTGTCAAGCAAGAGCAGTTAAAGTCTTAGCCTACAGACTAGAGGAGTCACGGACACGAGCATAGCAAGAGATAACTAGCATCGCTAGAACGTCTGAGTGATCAGTTGAAAAATAATTAATTGTATCATTTAATGACTTTATAAAAACTACACACATTACATCTTGTAAAAAAAAAAAGCAAGAGAGAGAGAGATTTATGGTTTATCAAGCACAGAGGTTGTGGTTTTGAAAGTCCATGCTAGGAATCAACAGTTAGCTTAACCTTAGCTGCAGTGACTGAATGAAGACGATTATGTTACACAGGGCATTATTTTAGAGAGAAAGTTAAAGACAGTGTTGTATAAAGTACGTGAATGTCCCACCTGAGTAGAAGTACAGATACTCAATCAAAAAATGACTTTGGTAGAAGTTCAAGTCACCAACAATAAAGATACTAAAATAAAAGTCTCAAAGTATCTAGTATTTGCTGTACTTCGGTGACAGGTAATCTATAATTAAATGTACTTAAATAATGAAACTAAACGTACAAGTACATGTTAATAAAAACAGAAGGATATTATGAAGTTTATCCAGGACTTTAAAACATGGAGTCTACAACAATCTTCATAGAAAATGTCTTGAGTCTGAACTAATAAAGTACTAAAGTTGTTCTTTTTTCACTAAATTTCTGCTTGATACAGATATTTTTTAAGTTTCTCCATCCATCCAGCCTTTAAGATGGAGCCTACATCAACCCTCAAACACAGTTGTGATAGTCTAAACAGTCACGGGTAGACTTAGACTTAACCGGAGCAGTAGAGAAAACACCACATTTCGTTTACTCTGATTTTTGTAACGACACTGAACATTGAAACTGTATCACAGTAAAGGGATGTGATTGAGTTATATGATGTAGTGGAGTAAAAGTGAAAGTTGACTGTCCAAACTGAATAAATGAACCATCATTAAGACAATTAACAATTTAAGACAATTTAACAGTGGTTAAAGCGCAAAACCATTACTGGGATCAGCAACTGCTACAAATTATTGCATTTCAGCTCCAGAAGACAATGTAGTGCCATCTGACTTAATGCATTTACAACATGGGGGTTACATTAGCCTTAAAACATATTTAAAACTGTGACTAACGTTTGTCTTTTATTTCCATTGTGTCTGTTACGTTAGCACAAATCATATTAGAAAGTTTGTTTTTTATCTGGAAACATTTCTTTTCATGAAACTGCTGACTGAAAATGCTAAAATGTTGAAAAAGAGCGTTAACACATCTCTGTTTACCACTGATTCATTGAGAGTTTCAGTATTTGTTGTTCGTTGCCACGGGGGTTTGAACCTCAGCCAGAGCACTGTCTCACCACTCACAAGGCTCTTGTACTGCTCCTTTAGGCGTGATGCTGTAATTGGTTTGTCATCACATGGTGAGTCACCAGTCTGTTACCAAACCCAAAGGTGATCTTCCACCTCATGGTCATGTGCCTCCACCAACCACCAAAGTCACCTCACATTCACAAATACAATCACCAGTTTCAAGGTGGAAACCAATACTAAATGCCCTCTCTTGTGCCTGAGTTACGTTGTTACATGGCCACTGAAGACTATTTTTTGTGAGGTCACGGTACAGTTTAAGGTAACTGTTTCTGAGGTCCAAGTGAGTGTTTGAATTAAGAAATCCTCTCAACGTGGAAGCATGGAAAAAAAAACACTTCTCATGAGGAGAAAAAGGTCTTAATAACTCAGATGTTTTCAGTTACAGGTTTATCCTTCAACCCTCCAACACCACCTCCAACATAATCCATTATCTAAACAAAGTTTCAATATTGGTCTTGGAAATAGTCTTTAGAAAAAGTCTTCAGTCGTGGAGATGTTTTAGTGTAGCCTGTCTTTTATAGACTCACATGTATCACTGCTCCCCTGATCAACTCATCTTTATTATTGTAATATTATTAAATTATTACTTGAACAGTAATGTTGAATTAGTGTTTCACTGTTGTAGTTGGAGCCAATTTTATCTTTATATAACATGTGGTAGTTTAATCTATAGCAGTGGATATATTCTATAACTTGTCATACATTTAAGTGAAAAGTTAATACATTTAGATGTATAATTCCTCCACAGGTTATTTTTAAACTTGTTCCCGTAGGTGCATGTCACTAGTTTGATAATGTGCCATTGAAATCCCTCATAGACATCAGATCTCATGGTTTTTGTTGTGTAGCTTCTTTCTGCTGCTTCAAGATAACAACAAACCAACAACAAAGCATCTGAATGCACCTAATTTAAGACCAACGTGAACATGTGCACTGTGATGTTTTGCGCCAGATATAAGATAAAGCCCTTGACATCATCAACATCACAGCTCTGTGATCTTCCCTGAAATGTTCAAACAGTCCCTAAATTCATCCCATTAACTGGAATAGGAAGAAGGACGAGACAACAGAGCTGACAACAGGAAACAAATTAGGAGCTGGGACGCACCTCTGTGACAACATGCAGATAATCCTCTCAGATGTGGTAGTAAAGTGACCCTAAACAAGGATAAGCATCATTTCTCATGAACTCTTTTACTCAGCTGCTATAGACACACAACAGGGAAAAAAACACACCAAGGGTCTACCCAGTTGTCCTGAAGGCTCCACTAAGATGGTAATCTATCAACACAGACACACATCTGGCTCTGACAGGTTTTTGGCTTGTGAATAACTCTTCTGAAAAACTCTGGGCCTCACAGGGAGGATCATGGAAGGGCCAGTACAGGTGCACCCTCCGCACAAGATGAGTCTAAAATAATTAATGTACAGTTGTAAAATTATAAACGCAGTAAAATAATTTATAAAAACAACTTGAATATATCAGTAACAAGGAAGAGACTTGCCGAAAGACTGTTAACAGTTACTGTCAAGTGGAGTGTGTCACTGGATCAACATGACCAGGAAATTATGTGACGGTGAAGAAAAATCACTTTTCAAAAGCAGAAAAGGAAGCAGAAGAAAAAATAAGATGTGGATTTACAGTGAGGTTAAAAGGGGAATAACAGATTTCAGAGTATGTCTAGTTTGTAATTTTTTTCATTAGATTACACAGTGAATCATCAAATACTTTAACAACTTATGTTATTACTGCTTTTAACAGTGTGCTCCAGCACATTAGCATTAGCATTAGCATTGCAGCCACCTCGTGCCATAATGTGCGGAGGACAATTATCACCAGGCCAATTTTGAAACTATGGCAGAGCAAACTAGACTATGACGGAGTGCCACAGTCTCATCAATGTCCGGAAAACACCACTTGAAGCAATTCAAGTAATATAATAAGGTGGAAGGACTGCTCTCTCTGTCTTCAGTTACCGTCTCTCCGTCTCTCCTATCTGACTGACTTACAGGCAAGTGACAGTTTCATGTGGAAAATCGTCAGCTTTCGTGTCAGAGGTCAGCGCACAGCAGAAGTAAACAAACTTGCATTAACTGCTTTAAATGATTTATCGCATTTCTCAGCCATACTAATCGTAACTATTAACGCGTTAATGATAACAGCCCTGATGAAATTATAGAATAGAATAGAATAGAATAGAATAGAATAGAATAGAATAGAATAGAATAGAATCCACTGTTCTCACTTGTTCTTCTCTGAGAATTAAAATTAAAAATCACTGTGTTAGTATGTCTCTGTCAACGGCTCCAGTTGCAGGTAATTAGAGCAAAATTTCACCAGTTAAATCATGTGAGATCACAATGACCTTTGACCTTTACCCACTAAATTCTCATCAGTTCACGTCTGAGTCCAAATGAACGTTTCTAACAAATGTTGTGAAACTCCTTCAGGTGATTCGTGATAAAACATGTTCAAAAGAATGTAATCAGTTCATGTTTGAGTCCAAAACTAAAGAGTGTATATGTATGTGTGTTTTTAATCTATCTATAATGACAAAACATTCATTATCCACAAACACACACACACACACACACACACACACACACAAGCACATTTACTGAGATGACTCTTTCTCAAGTTTTATTCTACAATCATTCTCACACGATTTGTTGTGGCTATTAAATCGATGTATTTTGTGACCTCCACCACAAGAAGTTAGATTTTTATGTTGACAACAATTCCCAGAAAACGCTTTAACCACGTTTGGCAGTTTGGCAGACTAATGCGTCTCCTGCTTCTTTCTGGAAGCTGTTTTATTCATTACAATGAGCAGGGGGCAAACGTGCTGCAATTATCTGCAATTTGACAAGCTGATAAAGTCCAAGAGATAGAATTGTTTGGATGTAGATTATGGGAAATGGCTCAATATCAGATAGCAGTAACAGGGTTTTGTTTGGCCTTTTTTTTTTTTTTTTTTTTTTTACCTCACTAAAGAGAACAACAGTAGAGCCAGCCTGAAATGTTTTATAACCGGGGGATAAAATACATCATGAAACTGATAGATAATAGAAACTAAACAATGATGATCAAAAATGTACAATAAGTCTTTATGAACAGATTTATAACTTTACCCTGTTTCCTCCATTAAAATGACAGCACTTTGATAAACGCTGCATTACCTTTGAACATCCTGCCTTCCTCTGTTTTCCTCCACCCACTCTTCTACATAAGAAGAGGAGGGGGTGGAGGGCAGGGATCAACTCAGCAGACTCTTGAGCCTGTGAACACTGAGACTCAGCAGCCCGTGCCGGAGAAGACTGAACTACTTGGAAGAGTTGGCTGGAGCTTCTGGATCTTTTTCTTGTTCTTTTTTTTTTTTCCTTTTTCTTTTTTCTAACATTGACACCGGCGACAGTAAGGACCGCTGCTGTTCTGTTGTTGGAGATGACTGGACTGTCACTGAGGGAACAGCATCCCTCCACTTTGGGAACTTTTCTGTGTCCTGAGAGTTTCAGATTTAAGTGAGGACGTTTGGTCCAAGAAGCACAAACATTGGAGGATTTCTACCTCAGTTAGAAATTTAGGTAAGTCAGAGTTCAAACATTTACTGTTGGATTTAAATTACAGTGGTGGTGAGAGACAGCGCTGGGGTTGTTAATGTTTTTGTTCAACTGTCACACCCTAATCTTAATATTTTAATCAAACATCTAAAAGTACAAAACATTAAAACACAGAACTGTTTGTTGTCCTCTTGCTATGACGTGCACCTTTATAAGCAATTGAAAAACTGATTAAAGTTAACTTTTTGTAACTTTACGAGCAACGTTTAAAAATAAAAGCCCTCGCCAACTCCCACTAAATAAGTGCAGACTACTTTATTTAATCCAAAAGAAAAACAACAACACTCTCCTCTCCTTTTAAATCTGCCTGCTAATAATTTTTGTATATTACCTAAATTGAAAATGATTGTAATGTTACTGCAGGATGGATCTGCACATCTTTAATTAACTAAAGCCACCCATTCATCATCATCATCATCATCATTCATTTGTTCAAAAATAAAGAACATCATTTAAAACTAAAGTGACAGACCTGCAGACAGAACTTTCTTACTTCCTTATAATTTGTGTTCCAGGAGAATTCAAAGAGGATCACTCACTCCGTTGTTGGTTAAAAGCCATATTCATAACAAACTCCAGGATGAAGGCTCATCTCCTCTGCTTGGAGTTAGTCCTGTTGGCAGGTTTCATCTTTGTGGCCTGTGGGCAGCTGGAGCCAAAGAAACAGACGGTCCAGGATCCTTTAACAGTCACCCAAAGACTCAGTCTGGTGGAGAGAGACGTGCAGGCTCCGCTGAGGTCAAACATCACCATGCCTCGCCGCCGTCTTCCTCCCATGTGCACCGGACCCACAGAGATCAGAGACACCTTCAAGTACATCAACACGGTGGTTTCCTGCCTCGTGTTCGTTGTCGGTATTATTGGCAACTCCACTCTTCTGAGGATCATCTATAAGAATAAGTGCATGCGTAATGGACCCAACATCCTTATTGCCAGCCTGGCACTCGGAGACCTGCTGCACATCATCATTGGCATTCCCATTAATGTTTACAAGGTAAAACATGATGCAGAATATCTAACTATATCTGTAACTGTCTAGGATTCATAATGATGATTTTCTGCTGCACAGTGAATTCATAAGTCCCTCAGCTTTTGTGCGCATTTAAATTTTATTACAATAAGATTACACGTAGATATTTTGCTGCATATTAGACTGAATCCTTCAGACACACACACACACAGAAACACACTCTTAAAAGAGAGCTTCCAACTATTACTTGACTGGATTCTGAGCCTCTCCATATCCCCTTGTGTCTCTGGCATGTTATTATCTGTGGAGCTTGTTGTGTGTGTGTGTGAGAGAGAGAGAGAGAAAGAGAGCGAGAGAGTATCTGTATATTTGGGTTAGAGAGCTAGCATGTTAAAACAACTGGTGGTGGTTACATACCAGAGCAGAGACAGGATAGACAGGGTGGTATGGAGAGATACAGGGTCACATATGACTCCAAAAGCTTCATGCTCACATTCCAGACATCCATCTAAGGCAGGCATGAAACATCCCATATTGTATAGGTTTAGAGGAGATTTGTTGTTTTTCACAAGCTGCCATACCTCCTAGTGTTATGAGGTCAAACAGAGGCCTTACTGTCTTTGCAAGAAGAAACTAATAAATTAAACAAAAAGACATCTGTGGATGTTAACAGGTTCAAAATATATGGTCTGAGGGTGGGAGAAAAAGCAAAACGACACAGAGCCAGACAATTTGTCTGACTTCCAACCATGGTTCAGCTCAGTCATCAGCTTCATATCTGTCTCTGTCTCTCTGCAGCTCCTGGCAGAGGACTGGCCTTTCGGAGTGACACTGTGCAAACTGGTGCCGTTTGTCCAGAAAGCGTCAGTGGGAATCACAGTGTTGAGTCTGTGCGCTTTGAGTATCGACAGGTAAAACTTGGAGAAAAAACCCGACCCTACCTCTCCTCTCGTGTTAGCTTCTATTTTCAATTCCTAACACTACCACAGCCAGGGATTAAAGAAACATTGTCAAAGCTTGCTGACAATGGTTAGAAGCCAAAAATGGTTTCTAACGTGACCTCTGACCACCTCCCTAGGGCCTGCTTTAAACTTTACTGATCCGTAAATCTATGCTAAGTCATTTCGTCTTTCGTTGGTTGAAATAAGACACATCATATTAATGCTTTAAAAAGTCAGTCAACATCTGTTAAACTTACACTCCAAAATGAAATTAGTAAAGAAAAAGATTCTCTTGTTTGTACAGTAACTATGATGCTAAAGACAGCTGGTTTATATTAGCATAAAGACTGGAAGCAGGAGCTAACATTTGGCCTAACTCTGTCCATCAAATTTTTCTTTTTTTCTAACTAGTGTGAATATTTTTGTGAACTGATCACACGTGTGTTGGATCCTTCAGGTATCGTGCCGTGGCCTCGTGGAGCCGTATCAAAGGAATTGGCGTTCCAAAGTGGATGGCTATTGAGATAGCACTCATCTGGATATTATCCATCATCCTGGCAGTGCCAGAGGCGATAGCCTTTGACATGATCACCATGGATTACAAAGGCGAACACTTGAGAATCTGTTTGCTGCATCCCATGCAGAAAACCGACTTTATGAGGGTGAGCTGGGACGTGCAAACTCTCACAAGTCTACAGTTCATTGTGTATGTGTGAGACGGGGAAACAGTGCGTGTTGACACAGCTGTGCACGGCGCAAACCTGCAAATAAATACTGACACGTACAAGTGCACACAGAGATGCAGATGTGCCTGCTGGCACACGCGCCGAAGCTTGTGTGAATGCATGTGCACGCCATTGCAGGCGAGGTTAGGGTTAAAAAGAGTTCACACGTAGAAGAGAAAATGAAGTATTGTTGAAAAGGAAACAAAAACAACATATTTCTGGAGCTATCGATCTTGGCTGACAGACACTTCTGCAGCTCTCATGAATATGTGCGTGTTCACATGTCGTTCATCTGCTTTATGATAGCAACAACGAACAGTTAAATCCTCTGAGGTGGTTTGATGAAGTGATTTTTAAATTCAAGTCTACAGTCTACAGAATTTGAGACATACCCTTGAGTCCCCCTCCTCCAGTCCAGGTCAGACAGCATATACGCTTGATTAATTTTCCCACTGCCGTACTTATAACTGGAGCTCTCATGTACAGATGTATGAAGAATCTAATGCTTTCCTCTTGTTTTTTTTTCTCTCTGTGTAGTTTTATAAATCAGCGAAGGACTGGTGGCTGTTCGGTGCATATTTCTGCCTACCGTTGGTCTGCACCGCTATTTTCTACACCCTGATGACCTGTGAAATGCTGAGGAAGAAGAACGGAGTCCAGATCGCTCTGAGTGATCACCTCAAACAGGTTTTCACATCATTTTATTAAACTAATTTACTAACAGGTCAAAGGCAAAACAGATGTGGAGGAATCTTTTATATTCAAGACTAAACATTTAATAAAGTTATGACTTTATCACTGTCTGACTTGATGTACATCTTTCATATGAAACTGTTTTGTGGTTAGAATTTCACCACAGCTATTTCAATGACAAACTGTCAGAACAATCTGTTACCGTGTAGTGATTTATGTGTGTTTGTATGTGTGTGTTCAGCGGAGGGAGGTGGCGAAGACAGTTTTCTGTCTGGTTCTGGTGTTTGCTTTGTGCTGGCTGCCTCTGCACCTCAGCCGCATCCTGAAGTTGACCATCTACGACGAGAAAGACCCGAACCGATGTGAACTGCTCAGGTACAGAGAACAGAGGAGGACAGAGTAGATAAGATCGTTATTTAAAAAGAAAAGAATTGAGAGAAGTAGATTTGTCTGATTTTTCTCTGTAAACCTTTTTAGTTTCTTTCTGGTGTTGGACTACATTGGCATCAACATGGCATCCATCAACTCCTGCATCAACCCCATCGCCCTTTACATGGTCAGCAAGCGCTTCAAGAACTGCTTCAGGGTGAGTAACTCAGCTGCACTGTGTGTGCTAAAGTGGAAACTGTTCCACATTTTGGGAAATATGTTCTTTCATTTTCTCGCTCAGGGTTAAAGGAGAAGATTGATAAGACTCTCACACCTGTGTGTAGCTGATGCCAGCAGCTGGCATAAAGACTGGGACAAAAAAGAAAACCCAAAAAACCTACTTGACAAGCTATGTCTGAAAGTAATAAAATCCACCTGCCAGCATCTTTAGATTTGGCAAAAATAATCTAATTCATCTTGTTTGTGTGATCTATACAACAAAAAAAAAGTGTAAAAACAACTGTTAGCATCAGCCTCTTGATGAGGAAGTGAAGAAGCACATTGTCCAAAATAATGAAGTGTCAAAAACAAAAATAGGAAAATAAGAAACCACCTGTTTCACTCATTTTCACTTCCTTTCACCAAACGTAAATGCTGATGTATTTTTCTCTACGCCTTCTTCTCAGACGACTCCTCATAATCTTTCTCACTTCTTTGTTTTTTTTTAAGTCCTGTCTGTGCTGTTGGTGCCTACCGGCCGAAATGTTGATGGATGAGAAGCAGTCGTGCATGAAGCTGAAAGTCACTGAACGAGCCTCAGAGCAGAGCAACTCCCGCATGACCAACAAATCCACCACAGCCTGAAGAGATGCCTGGAAGTAAGGAAAAAAAGCAGATATGTGGACCAAAAATAATAATAATAATAATAAGAAAGAACAAAAAAAAAAAAAAAAAAAAAAAAGATGAAGTGTGGCTGACTGAATGTGGAGAACAGCCCATTCTCGCCTCATCTATGACATATGAAGTCTCCGTCAACTCCTTACAGACGTTACAGACAATTTAACCTGTATTTCCGAACACTTACCGTTATGGAGAGAGCAACAGTGCACTTCAGAGGTCTGTATTCATCTGTAACAAAATGTGATGTAACATCAGATATTGAGAACTGAACGAGGGCAAAGTTCAGCAATTTTTTTTTACAAATGTGATGTAAAAATTGGAGAAGGAGAGGTGTTTTTGTGTGTGTGTGTGTGTGTGTGTGTGTGTGTGGGGGTCAGGGGTCAGGGGTCAGGGGTCAATTTGTGAAGACAGCTCGTCAGGCTTGTGGCCTGGATAGTGAATGTTACTTTGATGCTATGAATTTTGCAATAAATGCTGCGTTGCCTGGACTATATTTGAGTGCGATGCTGTGTTGTGTATCGCTGACACACACTGCAGCAGCTTGGAAAAAAAAAAATTATTAAAGGATGAATCTAATGCTCTTGTTTTTTTGTTGTTGTTGTTTTTGTATGTATCATCTTTAAAAACCGTATGTAAATGTATTGTCCTGAACATTTTACACACTTTATCTTTTGTCACATTAGGGCCTTTATATGTGTCCGTGTCCGACTTAGTTACTAAACTACTGATGTTGTTGTGTGTTTGAGGCTGTGTGACCATCCAGCTTTTGTGTGATACTGTTTAATACCAGGCCTGTTCATGAGGCTACATGTGTACAGTGACTGTATTTTTTTTCATTATCTCAAGCTGACTTGTACCTCAGCCACTATGATAAGAGGTAGGATTCTTTTTTCTTTTTTTGCTATAAATAAAGTGATAAATATATGAACATAAAGAATCTAGTCCATCGTGCACTCTACTTTAAAGCATCAATTTTCTAGCTATTATCTGCACAGAAACACAGTCTTCACCATTTACGTCTTTGCCTGTTACTGTGACCATCTCTCTCTCTCTCTCTCTCTGTGTGTGTGTGTGTGTGTGTGTGTGTGTGTGTGTGTGTGTGTGTGTGTGTGTGTCCATTTGTGTGAGTGGTTTTGATTTAAGTGTGACGGCGGGCGGCATCATGTGATGGTGAACACTAAGACAAAACATTACTGTGATCTCTTTATTTTTCTCCTCACTTCTTCACCCAAACACACACACATCTTTTGACCTGGGAATATTCCTTCAGGCTAAACCAGTGTCACGCATGTCACATTATTTGTCAAAGAGTCTCTGTCCTGTGATCTCTCACCACCCTCCCTTCCACTCTTTTCTTTGCCTGCTCTCCTCATCTGTTTTTCCTCCTCTTGTACCCCTTCTCTGTCCTTTACTCTTGTTTCTCTAACCTTCTCTCTCTACATTCCTGTCTCCACTCCACCCCCGTAACCCCTTCTGCCCCTCTTCTTCCAATATGGTTTCACACAATTCAATGTGGTTTGACGTCAAATCAAATCCGAAGCAGCTCGAAGCAGCTCGAACCGAAAGAAATCGCATTCAGTACATTCTTTTCTAAATTATCTCCTTTTCTACTCCCAACAGAGACTGAACTGATGTATCTTTTAGTGGATACTGGCATTGACTCTACTGATATGATGGACTGTGTTCAAAGATCACTGCTACCATGAAAAAACGGTCACAGATAGTTACAAAGAAAGTGAATGTTGCTCAACGATTTGCTCCCAAAGCTGTAAATCAAGAATAATCAGCATTATAATCTTATTTTCATTCTATAAAACATGTGTTTGGTAATTTACGTCATTTATTGGCTTAGACACCCTTGATTTACAGTTATTCAGTGGCTGTTATCACAGAGTTTACACTAACACTGAAGCGATTCAGCAAGTTATTAAGGATTTTTTAATTTTACACAACATTTGTTTACTTTGTTGATTAGGGATTAGCAGGCTAGCTTAGCATAAACACTAGACACCTTCAACTAGTCTAGTTTAGGTAGAAGGTTTACCAACCAACTCTCTTTGCTAAGATAAGCTAAATTGGGTTAAGCTAAGCTAGGCTAAGTCGTTGCTTCAGATTTACGATGGAGGCATGAAGGCGACATCGCTGCCTCCAAATGGAAACTCAAACTCCAGAGCTCGTGGTTACGACATGGGAACTTGTGTACACAGTATGTTTGGCATTCAAGTGGCTACACTGTGAGAACGCTGCTGCTACGCAACAACAACATGGATGCCAAAAGACCCCTGAGTGTTCATTCTCATCATTCTTTGTGGTTGATAGTTAAGCAAGCTAGCAAGAGGGCATTAATCTATGGCAGCAAATGCTCGAGCACAAACAAATGACAAAGGGAGAAGATGATAGATTATAGATTTAGGAAGAAAATATATATTTTTTTTTAATTGGCTTTAATGGGAAAAAACAGTCAACCTGGTCCTGTCCATTAGCTCTGCCACTTATCTTATCTTTCAAAGCTGACAATAGGTAAAGGTGGGGTAGGTAAAGGGCCCTGCACAGGCCACCACTCAAACAAACATTGGTAATATATAAGTAATTAACCTAATATGCATGTCTTTGGACTGTGAGATGAATCTGAAGTACCTGAAGAAAACCCACACAGACATGAGAACATGAAAACTCAACAGAAAGGTTGATCATCAAAGGTTTGAACATAAACTTCCTGTTGTGAGGCAACATCACGTTGCTCTGATATGGTCCTAAAGTCTTTGAGTGGTAGTAAATTTTATTGGTGCTGGTGCAATTTTTCTATATTTGAACAGGTAATAGAGTGGCATCGATCCTGATATAACTATCATCTACAAAAATTAATAACCATATTTCCCAGGATACCAAACCTATAGTTTGTGTGTAAATACACACATTGACCGTTTTCCTCTTACATGCAGTTTTAAGTTCCTCTTTAGACATCAACACATTTAATGGAGGACATCATAGAGCGGTAAAACTCTCCATGGTTCACGAACAACTAACATAATGTCACAGTCGTATACTGTAGAGACTTAATGTTGCTTTTATTGCCATTAGGAGCCAGAGAATGAAGATGAGAAGTTGCAGCAGATGGATGCCAGTAGGTTAATGAGAGAAAGAGCCGCGTTTAGTAATAAAATCTACGATTAACTTTTGATAGACTCATCACGTTAGCTTGGCTGAGAGCTTCGTTTCGCTCAGCAAAAGATTATGCACTTTTCTTTTATCGAGTCCATTGAACTTTGGATGGAACAGTCAAGTCTTTATGTCCTTCTCATTATATACTGACACCCACACAGACACATGCAGTTTCTCTGCAGCACATGCAGCACATTTGGACACCACATATGCACAAAAGGCTCCACACAGTTTTAGAGGCCATCGCAAAGTGCTGGAGCAGGAAAGTTGCTCGTTCTGGGTCTGGGTCTCAGGGGACAAGGTGTGGACAGACCTGGTTTGGCACGTCTCTCTCTCTCTCTCTCTCTAAATATTCTTTCACTCCTCCTTCCATCATTTCCATCCACTGTTTTGCATATTTACACAGCAAGTTCAGCATGATTGTACCAGCCAAGTGTAATCAAAAACAATCTGCGGCATTTATATGAACATGATATTTGAGTTCACCGTCAAATATTTGAGAGGCCGCTTTTCTCTCCCTTTCTTAACCCTCTGGTTCACGCTGAATCGTACTCCACTGCAAACTGCAACATCTGGCATCTTAACTTTCTAATCATAAAAGCTATAGCCACCTCCGTTATCCCATACATTCCTCCACCTTCTCTGGCTCTTGTTTCTATCTTTTGATCTCATCCTAACATCTTGCGTCTGCCAGAAATGTAATAATTTAAGAGCATATGCACAAGACTTGCTGGCCTCCTTAGTTTTAGAATATTTATTCTGGATTGATAGCACAAGGAGGAGATCTTTCAGTCTGGCATAACTTTTGCTAACATTTGGGAAGAACAAAGAAAATGTGCTTTCATTATGAGTGTGTGTGTGTGTGTGTGTGTGTGTGTGTAGTTCAGCCAAGGAAATACTTCAAGGGAAAAATGTTGAACCAAGCTCAAACTAAGACCCTTACACTGCTGCTGTGAGAGCATACAAAGCAAATGTTATGAGAGCTGGAGTCAGTGTGCAAACGCATGTAACACTGTGTCCACGTACGTGTGAGCATGAGCATGCACGTGCATGACAATCCATTGTGCATTTTCATCTGATTTGATATGCTGTTGTTGGTCACACACCACTGATGTCACACCTAAAGGAATGGTTTATAAATGACTCCAAATGTACAAGCGTCACATACTTGAACACATGCGTGAAAGACACACACACACACACACACACACACACACACACACACACACACACACACACTCTCTCTCTCTCTCTCTTTCTCTCTCACACACACACACACACATTCTGTGAGGCAGCAAAAGAAACAGAAGGCAAGCAGACAAAGCCAGCAGAAGGTATTCATCAGACCAATAAACCACCGACTCTGGAGCATTTCTTTCATCTATTTCCCTCCTTTACTTCTACATCGAGGGACATCCGAACTTTATGTCCCAGTCACTGTTAAACTAGTGCACCTCCTCTTCATTGCATGTCTGACAACGTGATGACAAATGTGTAGGGCTGCAGTACAAGATAAACAATTTATCAGCCAGAGTTACACATATGATGTGCAATGTGGCCAGAGAAATATCGCACATGTGTCAACATCTAAAATGTCCAGTTGTTGACAGAGAGGTCAGACTCATTCAGCACAACACATGAATAATGTGTTGGCTGATTTTATTTTTTCATTATTAATCTTTTTTTTTTTCATCTTTGAGGTATATCAAGTGGTATAGCTAATGGATTAATTATTCATTTGCCATAGCTCTTCTATTAGCAGTTTACTATTAAAGACAACTTCCATTTAATAAGCTGGAAATTGTGAAGGTTTAATGTCTTGTGACATAATGGTTAGACTCTGCACTTTTATGAAGGTGAAAATAGTGTTTTTAATGTAAATATGGATGTACAGTCATAAAAGGCTTGAAGGAGATGTTAGGTTAAGATGAGAGAAAATTAAAACGTCTATCCTTAAAAAAAAAAAAAAAAAAAAAAACACACCAGACCATCGTAGCTTCAGACAGGAGGAAATTTACAATACCTGCCCCCTCTGGGATTGTTGCAGCTATACAAGTGTCAATGTGATTTACATGTCCAACTGGACCGTGGAGAAATTACATTACAGTATATTAAACAGAAAAAGCATGCATCTGTACATGCTTTTTAACTGAATTAATAAGAATAAATATAAATCAGATTTATGAGCTGTTTATGGTTATTGCATAAAATAAAAAAATGATTCTACCCTAATGTTTGCAGTCTATGTATAACACACACATACACGTATAGACACACATAAATACGCACATACACATATTGTAATAATCAAAACCAGAGCTCTTCTACTTTATAAAAAAAAACGTTATGGGAGTTAACCTTATTTTAGAGCCAAACCAGCACATTCTTGAAGTTATCTGCAGTTGCAGAGGTTGAGAGGGAAATGAAAAAAAAAGAAATGGAGGAATGAAGAGGAGTTTTGATTTATTTTGTCTTATCAGTCCAACTGCACCTATACTGATATGAATTGTGTATGAATCACTAAAAAGGGAAAACAGTCACAAAAAAAAATTGCTGCCGTTCTTTGTACATGCTTCAGACATGTAAATATTAACAACCTCAAAGACTATTTTGTTTTTAAATAAATGTGACACAATGTGGGTTTTTTTTTTTTTTTTTTTGTTCCATGAGATAGATGTTCCATGTTTATCTTTGAATAGTGCACATGTGACAGTTACGCACCACAAACCAGCTCCTCTTGAATGAAGTTTACAGCGGGAGTACTTGTGTAACCACCGGAGCGTGGACAGTGGACAGAGCCAGGCAGACTGGCTGCTGGTGTGTGTGTGTGTGTGTGTGTGTGTGTGTGTGTGTGTGAGATGAGGGATTGGGGGGGTTCTCATGAGACAGCTGATGTCGTCAATGAAACAGAGGCGACAGTGATCACACTGAATTTACAAGACCTCAGAGTTTCCCTGAGCAGCAGCTCAGCAGGGCAGGGGTCATATTAGCTTCTGTTCCTTTGGTTGTTTAAAAAAACAGAACAGGAAAAGTAAGTAAAAGCTTTGGATCTGACTTGACTTTTTATTAAAGGTGTTAGTGCAAAGTTTTGCCACTAGGGAGCATCAGGGACTGGATAAAAGACAAACTTTGTCTCTGCTGTATGAGACTATCTGTCCTTGTGCCTGTTTACAGTCTCATTTTGTGTTCTTGTGTGTGTGTTTTAGCCCGGATCTATTTTCTGATAGGTTAATATTAACCGTACAATTAGTCTTAAAAAGCATCATGATGTAGAAAGACCAGTTTTAATGATTAAATGTGATATTTCATGACATCATCACTCATCCACAGCCTGTCCACCCTCATATAAACCACAGAGTTGTTTGCAGACTGGCTGCTTGGTTCTGTGCTGCTTTACATTGCAAATACACCCGTGTTTACATTTGCTCCACACTGACAATGGTCACTATGGGTTACCTTGACTCACAACACAGGTAACCAATCAGATCTCACTGGGGGGGCAGTTCTCTGGAAAAAGAAGAGGAAGCAAGAACTGACAAGGACTGAAGGGAACAAGAAAAAAAAATCAACACGATCTCCACTGATCTGAAGTTTGTGTGGCACTTTTCCTGGTGATTTATAAAGACACTGATCCCAGGTCAAGTCTATTAACAGATGAAGGTTTAATACTTTTTCCAAAAAAGGGATGAAAACAATTTCCGTGTCTCTGTTGGATCCTCCAGGCAGTTGCTGCTGTGCCACACACAGACACATGCTGTAAAACACAAGGTAAGCCTAAAGCTTCGTTTTCCATATGACAGACCTGCTGCTCTTTAGAGTGAAAAACGTAAAAAACAACGTCATGCAACAAAAGAACATGTTGTTAGCTCTTCGTGTGACTCGTGTGCTGTATGACATGTGCTGAAGGGAAAGTGAAACTATTTTTTACGGCGAGTGTCACTTTGTGTGTGTGTGACTTTCAAAGCGTGGTTTGTTTGACACTTGTTTAAAACATCCTGTCTGAAAATGTTTATCATTTCTTTAGATGACAGATAAATCTCTCTCTCACACACACACACACACACACACACACACAACAGGAAGGTTATAAAAACAAAGGTGTGTTGTGGCAGTCTCCACCATTCTCCGTTTCACAATCTCCTCCTCTACACACACTCTCTTTCTCTCTCTCACACACACACACACACACACACATACGCACCATATTTCACTGTGTTCATTTAACAAGGCCTGGTTACCCCAAGCAACAAGAGGGGCTTATCAGCGGCTCCCTCACTTGCCATACTGTTATCAGCCTGGCCTAGTTCACACACACACACATACACACAGATACACACTTTCTGCTCCTTTCTGTCAAACACACTCGCACTCGTTCTATCTCGGTCGTTGAGTCTCTCTCACACACACACACACATACACAAACTGGGGAATGAATGTTATGGGGGCTTATCAGTGTCCTTAGGGGCCTGGCAGCCACTTCACAGACTCAGATCCCGGTGCCAAGGCCACAGAGACAAACCTATGTGACCAGAGTGCTGATGAACAAAGCCTCTATAATGCTGGAGAGTTTTCTATAGAAGCAGCTGGCTGCAGGCCGCGCTAACAATGAACATATGTATGCGAGCGGTACAACAGTAGGCTGCAGCAGCCGCTGGTTTAAAGAAAGAAAAATGTCCAACATGCGCTGATCTTAGATGATCCTGTTCACCTCTATACAAAATTTTCAGTTCACTGCCAGTGAAGCTTTTTTAACTGTATGTTCATAATGTTCAACAAGCAACGTGACAAGAAAACAGATGTATTAGGTCTTAAAAAAATATTTATATATCAGTGATTTGTTTTCCTTGTTCTGCAACTGCTGATTATTCATCCAACCAGCAGCCAAAAACTCAACTTAACTACCACAGAGGGCTAAAAAAAAAAAAAAGCTTAGAAACAATCACTCGACTAATGCTTCAGCTTTAATTCCTCCTAAAAATCAAGCTGTGTGTGCTGCATTTCACTCCTGTCCTTCGTAAAAAAAAACAAAAAAAAAAAAACATCCAGAGCCAAATAACTACAGACCTCATAGGAAGTCGAAAATGAGAGGGGCCATTGCTGGCAAAGATATTGGCAGTGGTTTGGCAGAGGAACTCAGGAAGTGGTGCCTCCTAACTGAGCTGTGCTTCCTGTGTGATAACTGACCCAAACATGTTGTTGCACACACACACACACACACACGCACACATACGGACACAGACACACACACACGGACACAACGATGTGCATTCCATTCTACTATTGTGTCAAAAAAAAATTTGTACAAAGTATTTAAAACATAAAATGTACTAATGATTCTGGATTCAGACTCTAACTGCCTCAGATTTATTGTCGCAGCAGTGCTTCAGTGCTTCAACAACCACAAGGTCACTGTTCCACACCCAGATCACTGATACACATGTCCAACCTGCCATAAGCTGCTGGCAGATCCAGATGTGACAGGGGTCTCAACATCAGCTGATCTCACCTTGGTCAAAATGGAAAAAGCCAATGGCCAAAGGATGATGTCCAAAGAGTCCTGATGAGACAAACTAGGGCAGAATTCCCCCCTCGGTGAACAATAAAGAGGGTCACGTGAGACCTAAAGCATGTTTTGAGTGGCTCCAACTCACTCTGCCAATTTGCTTGTCACTGCAGTATCTATTTTGGGTGAATCAAAGTGAAATCAGCAGCTGACCCTGTCACATCTGGATCTGCCAACAGTTTGTGGCAGGTTAGACATGTCTATCAGTGATCTGGATGTGGAACATATATATTGCATATATATATATATATATATATATATATATATATATATATGCAAACTTATGATGGTTTGGGATTAAAAGCGTGGGAGATATTAGATATCAGTTATTAAAATGAGATGCCTGGAAGCAGTTTGTTCACAGTGTGGGATCTCTTTGTATGAAAAAAAATAAAACGGTTCAACAGAAAGGTGGTGAGAGTCAGAGCAGGTGTGTGACAGCAAATGATGGGCCTCAAATAACTTATCTTCAGTTTAACCACAAAAAAAACTGAAAGTTTGAGGACAGGATGAGGAGGGATGGTCGACAGGAAGATAAGAGACTGAGACTGATTAAATGGAGTTAACCGTGACGTGATGGCCGGAAGACGACAGGAGGAGGAGGAGGTGAAGAAAAACAAGTGAGGAGGCGATATGAGGCGAGGGGGAGTAATGGAGATGAGTTTGTTTTGTAGTTGTGCTCTGAGTGACCACTTCACAGTCATGTTGGAAGGAATGTGGAAAACAGCTTCAGCGTTGTGCAAAGACATAATGTTTCAAGTTCAACACCAGCTGCCTCCCCCTCTACATGCAAACACACACGCAAACACACACAAACACACACGCATACAGCCCAGGAACACATTGCAGTACAAACGCTTCCTTCCTGTTGCTGGTTTAGCCTCTTTTAGAAGCAAGATAAGAGCAAAAGAATGAGATATAAGAAAGAGGGAGGTGAACTGTGCTTTTCTCTGCTCGTCTTTACATCAGAGTGACCACATTTCTTTACCGTTATCTTTATTTTTGTTTTTAATTTTTGGTCATTTAATATTTAAGGAAAAAAAGTCTGACTTTCCTTTGCTGCAGGTGGGGCGTTTTCACTTCGTGTGTCTGCCTCACCTCACACGCACATTCGCTCTTGTTTCTGTGTTTCTGTGGCAGGTTCAGTTCAGACCACAGGACAGTTTAGCAGCCCCCACTTCCTCATCGAGAGTCGAGGCAGAGCAAGCGAGCTGAACATGAGCTTCCTGTGACGCCTCTGTGTCTCTGGTCAATTAGTTTACTCGCATTGCTGTGTGCCACTGTTGAGTTGCCCTGCATGGAAAGACACCGGCCCTGGCGTATCCTGAGGGAAGCTGTCTGGTAGATCAACACAGAGAAAAAAATAAAAAAATAAAAAACTGGACCTGTGTGGACACAGACACACAATCAGACCTGTTTGTTGAGAGGAAAGCTGTGATGCTGTTTTCACTCCGTTAAAAGTTGTTGGGATATTCAGCCATGTTACAACAATCGGAGCTCATCTTTGACTTTGCCAGCGACCATGTTAACATGTCACAGGTGAGTACATTTAATCTTTATTGTGCAAGATGAAGTATAAAGTAATTTGAGAAGTAATCTAATCTAATCCAATCTAATGTGACTTCATACTAGTGTGTTGAAACACAAATGTATGTAGGACAAAATAATAATCTGATCTGATGCAATCTTCATGTGTGTGTGTGTGTGTGTGTGTGTGTGTGTTGCAGTTGGGGGGTCACTCAGATTACCCTGCTGTGATCGTGGAGCAGGTTCCCCATCCACACCTACTGTCATATGCAGGTCTATCGTGTGAACAGACCCAGATAGCGGATCACCAGCAGCTGCTCAAAGGTCAGTGCACACGCGCGCGCGCACACACACACACGCGCACGCATTTCATAATTTCACGTCAGGAGCAGTGTGACAGCCCAGTGTTACTGCTCATTCCACAGTGCTGCCTTATTTTTTTAAGTTTTATTAAACTTTTACTAAAGTCACACCAGGTAATGAAGACAGCCTTGGTCATGCGCAGTCGCATCCCTCCGCACATGGACCACCCTCCGCAAAAATTCAGGAAGTGAAACAAAACATTCCTGGTCTGTGCCTGCGAAAGGCTAGTCAGTCAATGAATCATATCATAGGATGTAGACCTGGCTTCAGCACACATGTTTTAAGTTGTTCCTCACCGGTGCTGGGAATTAAAAGTAAGTCCTGTCGTTGTACCGGCTGGTTTGTTTGTTTGTTTGTCCTCGTATACCGATATGAGCTGTTCCTTGTGGAGGGAGCAGCTGAAAGTTGGAGCATGGCGCAGGCTCGGATAACTTGGCTAAGGGTAACAAGCAGCAGATAAAACACTCACTGTTACGCACACGCGGGTCATTTAATGTTGGAAATAAAACCGTGTGGTAACAGCAGACAAACCTGTTGAGCCTCTGTTAAAACGTGGCGGCTGGTTTCATCGGCGGCTCGAGGTGTTCGAGCTCGCGACTAACAGCTGTTAGCTTACAGATGTTTACTAGCTAACCGCTTCACAGCCTGGTCGCACGAGATAGATGCGCACGAAAAACAAGTCACCCCCATTGATGTTAAATTTGTCTCGCGCAGCAAAAAGCGCATTTGATTTGTAGTTGTGCTTTTAAAAAGCTAAAAGCAAAAAGTAGTGTTTTTATTAATGCACTATTTTTTTGGATACAGGGATAAGTTAATAAGAAAGAAATAACTGAAAAATAAAAGTGGGTTAATCATCCAAAAGATAGTTTATCTCACATCTCAAGTGCATTGATTTCCACCAGCGGACCACTGCTGGAAACTAGAAGCTGGAAACTTTGTGCTAACTTAAGCTATCTGCATATTTGTTGTCATATGTCAGCTTCAGAATATAAATCTCACTTGTTTCACAGAAATCAGTGTGGATATTTATATTAGCTCTAGTGCAAATGCAGACTTCACTTAAACTGGCTTTAAAGGCAAAAGAAAAAAGAGCCTGAGTCTAATCATTTATTATTGGATCATTGTGTTTTGTATCATGTCATATGTGCAGCCACTGCAGTGAATTACCATTAAACAATTCCAGGAAAGCCCACCCCATCTAACTGAGGAGGCACAATGACGGGGGCGCTTGAACTCATGTGATAACGTTGTGTGGTTAAGGTCACTCAGAAACTATGATATTTGGACGTTGAGATAGTTTGGATTTTTTTGCTGTGGATTTCAGATATTCATCACTTGTCATCACTTAGGACCAGGGATGAATGAGACCAGGGATGGTTGTAACATCATCACTTTCACCAGTATGAGATAACATTAGAGTTATGTTCATGTGTAACTACTCCCTATCTGATCTTACAAGTGAATTTACATTTCTTTGCAAAGAAATGTGCAGGTTTTACGGCCAAAAACAACAAAACAAAACAAACAAATTCCAGCTAATTAGCGATACTGTTGAAGTTTGACTGAGGTAACTTGTATTAGATTAAAGAGGAGGTTCTGTGAGAAAAATGTGAGTCATTTCATTGATGCTAATTGCAAGCCATGCTGCTGCTACAGCTAGATAAACAATGACTGACAGGGGCAGGGATGGTTGTACCTGGAAGACCTACATAGATCTGTCATCACTGTGACCGATCATTCTAAAGAGACAGAAAACACACACACACAGATTAACACACTCAAGTTCGTGTTTTATCATTGAAGACAAACACAGTGTTCATGTTTGTTGCTCCTTTACGTGTCAAAGAGCTTTCTGTGTTTTTGATGTGGATTAAGAGCTGCTTGTGACCTCCCAGTTACACCACACCTTCAGCGTGGGGTGTGATCTCAGTTTTGAACTCTTCAGTATTACTGTTACAATTCACCCCAGGATGTGTTACAACCTACCCTGATAGTGGAGTAGGTTGTAACTTTGATATAAAATAATGACTGTGATATCGATGGAGAAGTGGGCGGTGTTGCTAATTGTAGAAGATAAATGAGAAAGTGAAACTTTTGAGACAAAAAGTGTCTCAATCATCCCTGGTCTCCCCTAACATCTCTCAACTCAGTTACTATTGATGACAGGCCTTTTTATGGCAGATGTTATAACATGTAGTATAGAAGGAAAAGCACTGGTGCTACTACAAACATGAACAAAGGGTCTGATTTGTTCAAATGTACTGATAAGTTGTGACGATGTGGCAGCATCACGAAAAACAACAAGGACTGTGAAAGTGATGCATCAGCTTTGACATGTCAAACTGTCTGGTGTGAGAAAGGCCTCGCTATGAACAGTCGTCAGATGAAGTGTTAGTCTGTAGGACTGTGCAGGACAGACTTGTTTTTTAATATAACATTTCAGTATCTTGAGCAGCATAAGTGAAATTCCTTTTGTCCCTGTTGCATTAGACGTCATCAGAGGCACATACGTCTGAATAAAAACTGTGGAGTAGAGAGAGGGAGACAATATTTTTATAATTTGGGCGAAACGTCCTTTTTTTAAGGTCACGCTTTATCCTCAGTGTTTCTCACAGTTAATAATTTTCCTCCTTCCTAAATGCCAAACTCCTCCACTCACTTAAAGTGTTTTTGTGTGTCACTCCCCGACCTTGGTGCTTTTGCAGTGGAGCCATGTGAAAGCGGAGAGGAGGAGACCATGGAGACGCTTGTTGCCGCTGACTCGCTTCTCAACATGGACTGTTCAGACACCCTCTCCCTGGAACAACACTATTGTAAGCACACGCAGAGTTGAAATGGCTGTTTGCACGCGAACACAGAGATAGCGGCTCAGTCAAACCTTAACCTGTCTGCTTTTTTTGACTGTGGATTGTTATTTTTAGACGTCATGGTCACTGTGCTGTTTGCTTTCATTAAATCTGTTTATGCCCCCTGCAGCCCAGACCTTCCTACCATCACTGGGTGATGTCATCACAGCTCCTGTTACCCAGGTGACCGTGTCAGCAGAGGGGATTGTGGGACCTGTTGACCAGTCGCAGTGGCACTCGTTACACACAAAGAAGCCTGCGGCACAGCTGCAGTCCAAAAAAAGAGGTCAGTTAATCGTCTTTGTAAATATTCCATGTTTGCTGCAAATTCTACTCAATTTTACCTTTAATTTAATTCTAAATGTATTCTATTTATATATTATTGTTTTGCGCCAAACATCAGAACAAATTCCTTGTATATAAAAACCCACGAGGCAAAACAACTGATTCGATTTACGTGTTTTTTTTTTTTATTTTATTTTTTTTTTATTCCTTGTCTACTCAGGTAGAAAACCTCGACATCGAAGGGCAGAGTCTCCCACACCAGATATTACAGTGAAAAAGGACAAATACAACAAAGGTATTGTCTCTATTGTGTGCGTATCGTCTTTCTGTGTAAATTTAAAGAGAATTTTATATAAAGAAACTTTCAGAACAGCACAAATCTGAATTAAATGCCGTGTGATCGATGTAATGGTAAAATTTCAGAGAAAAATGAAATACAAGTGTAGTTCCCCCTCTAAAGGAAAATTGCGATTGATTATAATCTCTCATGCATGTACAAATAAAACCGCAGAACACGACAGAGTTTATTTTAGGATAAGATGATGTGAACAAGGCAGCAACACTGAATGTTTTTGTGATCTGTCTGAAGTCAATTTTTCAATAGTTTTTTTTTTTCTAATTTACCAATTAAATATTTATTCAGGTCCAGCTCCTGTGTCTTTTATGTTTTTGTGAACTGAATATCTGAATATCTTTGTGTGGAAATTTGAATCATTCTTAACTGTTATCTGACATTTTATGGACAAAAAAATCAATTCAGAACATGATCATCAGATTAAGTGATAGTGATGGAGAATGTTAGTTACACACCTAATTTTTCCTCATGATGCAGGAACAAAGGACATTAATAAAAACCTTCCTACTAATAGAAATGCATAAAATATGAAGTACCTCCAATATATAATTCTGATAAATAATGAAAGTGATGTTTGGGGATTCATTGTGAGAAGCTGTGGCCATTAATTACAGCTTCAGCAGCAAATTAAGTCTTAAAATCCCCAGTGATGAAGCCTGAGAGAACAAATAACTTCACTTTCATGCCGTTTTACATCGGAGACCTCTCATGCACCAAGTGCAATATATTGCAAGGGCGGGTAGTTATCTTTTCGCAAATATGCTGTCACGTCTAAATAAAGATATAATGAACATTAATTTAAAAGTCACCAGTGTCTGTATGACAAAAGGGCCAACACTCAGACAGAGGAAATGCAGAAATGTGAGAAATTCCAGGTCTGAGAAGGACTTTGGATGAATCACACGGGACCAGTCACTTTTATGACACAGTCTTTACAAAAGTAATTTTCCACGTTGTGCCTTTGTTTTCCCTTCTCCATTATGTTTCCTGTGTTTGTGCTTTAGGAGGAAACACACTGTACCTGTGGCAGTTCCTTATGGAGTTGTTGCAGGATCGACAGGTTTGCCCGCGCTACATCAAATGGACGAATCCCCAAGCAGGGATCTTCAAGCTGGTCAACTCAAAAGCAGTGGCGAGACTCTGGGGCAAACACAAGAACAAGCCTGACATGAATTATGAGACAATGGGCAGAGCACTCAGGTACACAGCACTCAGACATGACACAGTAACATGTTTCATGCCTTCAACCTCATTTTGACTTCTTAGAAGTCAAGAATAGCAACAGCACTGAAAAAAAAAAAAAAAAAAAACTATGGCTATGTTTTTTTATTGTGTGTTAAAAGCCTCTTCAGTGCTGGATATAAAAGGAAGCTGCTGCTTTCATTTATTTTATCTCAGTCATGAGAGAGAAAGATGTCAAGTGTTTTCAAATTAATTCATTGATTAATACAACATCAAATTGCCACAATTAACTCTGTGACATGGCAAGAAATAGCTCATTTTGCATCGTATAGGCTTTATAGGATAGTGTCTTCAAGTGGTGAGGTTGCAGATTGCAGCCAATTAAATATCCTTGCCTCTTTTCAGGAGAAGCTACAACAGCTTTTAGTTTGCATGAAAACATGAAAAGGCACTTTTCTAGAACCAGTGTTTGGTTTGTCCGTTCTGGTAGTAGAAAGATGTAGAAACTGTATAAAGATGAATGAATGAGAGAGATTTGGCTCCATATGTAGATGTAAATGGCTCAGTCTCAGTGATTGTACATTAATGCATTCATATTTATTAATATTATATTTCTTTTGTACCAATAAGTCACCTAAACTCCAATGTACCTTGATCTTTAGCCAAGAATTTACAAAAGAAAAAAAAAAAAACAAGTAGTTTAAGGTTTCTTGTGTAAATTTCATAACATCTGAAGACATCGCTGACTCTTACTGTGTCAATGTTGACTCATTGCATTTATGCAGATACTACTACCAGAGGGGGATACTGAATAAGGTTGAAGGGCAGCGTCTCGTCTACCAGTTCACCTCTCTGCCCAAAGACATGATTTATATCACAGATGGAGACGGCACCAAAGAAGAAGACGACGACGACGATGACAATGATGATGATCATGATGATAATAGCGGCAATGATGAAGGCGTGAGCGACGACTCTGATGATACAATATCGTCAAGTGACCAGTCAGTGGAGGATGAAGATTCCCATCCACCCCAAAAGAAGACGTTGATTAGCTCTGTCCGAGCCCCGGCGACTCCACGGACCAGACCGGCTCCCAGGCCTTCAGGCCAGCGCCCTGACACCGTCCTGCGACCGGCCAGCAACAGCACAGGCAGCACCAGCACCAGCACCAGCCTGATCCAGGAGCAGCACCTGCCCATCGTGTCTGCAGAGATGCTGCGGACCCTCCAGAAACTGGAGAAAGTCCAGTCCCTGCAGCCCACGGGTCAGGCCTCGGTCTTTAAAACGGCTCAGCTGCTGGGTAGTCTGTACGAGCGTCAGGTGGCCGCAGTCGGCGAGGAGGGCGCCGCCGACACACATGAGAGGAAGCTGCACCGAGGGCAGAAAACTTCACAAGTAGAGACTGCACAGGCAGTGCCTCTGACCAGCTCTGACCAGTAAATCAGAGCCGTCCAACAACACATACACTCATACACTCCACTGACTCAGGACCAGTTAGAGAGCTGCACTTTGCTGTGGCAATGTCCTCACACCCGAGCCTTTACTTCACAAGTGTAGGATTGTTGATCTAGGATTATTTTTGTGTTTAAAAATATATATATATATATATATATATATATATATAAAAATTGACAACAAAGGTAATTCTAGATCGTCTTTCTTACAGTCAGCTCAGTTGGGAGGAAATTAATAGGAACTGAAAACTCACTCATTGTTCAGCAGTTCCCTTTCAAAGTAGATTGACAGGCTATAAAAGCTCATGTTCTTAATCTCGGCTTTCGATTCTATTGTCCTCGTATCTTTTCACTATACAAGACACCAAAGACAGACATGCACTGGAATCACCGGCCTTTCTGCACCTTCTGCAGACACATACGCTGCTTGCACCTCAGCTCCAGTGTTAAGGGGCTAATGATCTGATCCACACACTGTGCTCCTCTTCCTCTTCTTTCTTCTCTGTTTTTTTTTCTCCTGCTCTTCCCGACTCTTTTCTTATTTACCGTCACATGCAGAATCATTCCTTTGCCTTAATGCACTAATGTTTACCCCTGCTGTATATTTCTTCTCTTAAGTGCCTAAAGATCTTTGACCATCCTGTCCCTGCTTCCACTCTTCCTGATAATCAAAAGGTTATTGAGGGAAAACATTCCATATGATTATTATTATTATTATTGTTGTTGTTGTTGTTATTATTGTTGTTGTTGTTGTTATTTTTTAAGATTTCAGAATTCTGTTTGTATTGTGAAATGTTGAAAACAAGGGATCACTGTTATTTCTAGATTAGGAATTAAGCACTGCTGCTGTTTATTGCTGATGTACGTACACAGTGAACTTTGCCTTTCGTCGACAATCACCAATGAATTGGTCTCGTAGCCTTTTTGCTTAGCTAAAGCATCTCCTGTAAAACAGCCTGTCTTTAATGCACATACTCATGTTTTGTTACTGCACACACAGTATATAAATGTTTATGGACTTTTAAAGCATATCTTTGTGTATTGTGTGTCATATACTGTATGTTTGTGAACATGCTCGGCTTTGTGCCTTGTTGCCATTTTCTCCCTCAGGTTTGTAAAAGTCTCTTCGCTGCACAGACTATATACTCTATGCAAGTAAAAACAACTGGCTCTTTATAATGAAGTAATGCTACGTTCAGTGTTTTCTCTTCAGTTGAGCCTCACAGATCCACCCTACAAATATTCACCTCACTCCAAATGAAAAATGTGCTTGTAAGATTCTGGGCTGGATTGTGTGAGGCTGAACTCGGTTTGGAGATGGTTCAAGCTGTGCCTTTAAACCCCAACCCCCAGGAAACCCCTATGCAAAAAAAAAAAAAAAAACTTTTTTTCACATCACTTTATTACTTAGTAAAACATTTATTTTGAATTTCCCTCACTTTGCTTTTTCTGGAGGTCTCCTGATATTGGAAGTTGTACTGATGCAGACGTGAGCTGATAGCAGAGGGAGATGTGGAGCTTTTTCTGTTGCTTCTCTTGGTGTGTTTGCTTTCACGCAGTCCCAAGGCGTTGAAAAGATAATGGTCGGTTATATGAAATAAACTTAATTTTGCGATCGTCTAATGTGAAATTCATCCCTGCTGTTTTTTTTTTTTTTTTTGTATTGGAAAGTACATTTACTAAAATGTGATACAAAGAAATTGGGTTTTCATTTGTTACTTTATAATTCCACTGCACTACAGGGAAATATTTTTACGCTACATTTATTTGATTTATTAGTCACTCTAGAGAAAACAACATTATAATACTTCCTGTGCATTAATGCTTTAGTACTAATATTACAACAGTTTCATATGTATATTTAATAATAATATTACCGACTCTGGCCATTTTGATGACTGAAGATACTTAAAGAAACTTTTGCGAGTTATTATTAAAAAAAAAAAAAATAATAATACATTTTTACAATTAGGCAACCAAATAATGTTATGTTATGTTGAAGTTAATAAATAAAATATGGGCGATAGCCAGAGGTGGGCAGTAATGGAGTACATTTACTCAAGTACTGTACTTAAGTACAATTTTTGAGTATCCTGAGTACTTTTTTGGAAATGTATGACTTTCACTTCACTACATTTAAAAGACCAATACTGTGCTTTTTACTTAATTACATTTTGATGTCAAAAGACATCAGATGACAGTTTTCTTGCTTCAGACTTTGTTGCTGTTGGAAAGTCATAAATCTAGAGGTGTAAACCTGGTTTAAAGCAGGTTTGGATATAAATGTTATTTTCTGACCAAGCATCATTTAGAGCTATCCTACTGTCTTCCCGATTAACAAACACATAGTTGTATCAAAACACTGCCAATGCTGTTTTGTGGGTTTATGTAGTGTTACACTTAATTTGAAAACAACAAATTTCATTCTGTAACATTCTATCAATTCATTATTCTACAGGTTCTATAAACTAGTCAGACATTAGATATTTTAAGTGCTGTGGTAATGATGCAACAAAGTGGTGAAATAAAAAGCAAGTATATCAGTACTTAAGCAAAAAAAAAAAAAAAAAAAAAAGTAACATTTGACCTGTGGTATCTGAGGTATCTGTATCTGAGCGAGTGTGAGGTCATATTAATACTGTTGTCGGTGCAGTTCCTCCTCCCGACCTGCCGGTGTCGCTGTGCTGGATGAGCGCAGCGCTCGGCCGGATGTTGACAGGCCCGTTGCTGAGTCTGAGCAGTGGCGCCCGTTGGTTGATACCGCTACTGTCACGTTTGTGGAAGTCACCACATCTAGAAGTTTCCTGGTGCTTCAGACACACATCCGCAGCAAACCCCATGGCAACCGAACGGCAAGTTAAACTTAACACACGGTTGCTTTTATTGTATTTTTGACGCATTTGTTGCCATTCTGGTGTTTAACAGCTGCTCTCCGCGTCTCTTTTCAGCAGCTTCCCCGATAGCTTCATTGACGAAGACCCACAGAGAGCACTGGAGGTAAACATTAGCTGTTAGCTAACCGTAAACAAATAACTCTAGCGAAATAACTCGTCAATTATATATTTGTTCTTTGTGGTTGCAGCATTATATGTGACTACATCTAACCAGCTGTTGTATAAAGTAGACAGTGTTTTATTTCCCGGTGATGTTGTCACTGATATCAGTCAGTGAAGTTAGCTAACGGTTGGAGCTAGCATTACTTTGCTAAAACATCCAGGCATCATTAGCTGCATTTTGTTGTACTTTACTATTATGACAAAGCAACATTACAACTATATTAAGGTTTAATTAGACGATAGTCGTTTCGATTTATCATTTCATCTGCAGGATGAAGTTGCAGTGTCGTCTTTAGCGGATGTTTGGATGATGGAGGCTGCTCTATGACCATTTATTACAGTAGACAGAACAGTTCAGGTTACATACACATTAATCCCTCTCAGAAGCACCTTCAGTGTATTTCCAATAGATTTCATGATTATTAGATTATCTTTTAAATGTGCAAATGAAAGCAAGAGTTGCAAAAACAGCAATTATTTTCAGTTTCAGTGTATTTTCATCGTGGTATATGTCTTTCTAAGTCAAAACAGCCAAATTAAATGCCCCATCTTCCCTTCCAGGCACTGAATGAGGCCTTGCAAGGAGACTCTGATAATGCTGAGTGGTTTTGCCAGCGTGCTTACGCCCACATCCTCTTAAAAAACTACAGTTGTAAGTGCACATGTTGACAAATGTGATGAGTATTTAGGCTTGTTACATCTGGATTTGCGTGGTTATACTTGTGCATCTCTTAAAATTGTAATAACAACTATGTCTTTGAGTGTACAAGTATAATATAACATATAAAAATCCAGTTTGTGTTCATAATAGATTTTTTTTTTAAAGTGACATCCTAGATATATATATATATATATATATATATATATATATGTGTGCTCTATAGTGAACATGGTGTTTTTCTCTGCTCACAGGTGCTGCCGATGATGCCAAGAAAGCGCAACAGCTACAACCGAGCCTCCCCCTTGCTTTTATGAGAACAGGGTATGTGCAGTGACATAATGAGGGGAAATTGCACATTAATAAGGTGTATAAACTCATTTGAAGGTGCTTTTGATGAACTCACTGGATTCTGTTTCATTTGACAGAAGCTGTGTGGAATAATTGTGTTTGTATTTACAAAATGACATGAAGTAACAGGAAGTAGCATGCTTAGGATAATTTCAAGGGAGGAAATAACGTTTTTAAACAAGTTCTTGTTAGTTGACATCTGACTTGTGAATTTGAAATTCTGAACGATTTCAATTTCAACTGAGAAACTGAAATGAGAAGAAATATTGAAACATGCTTTTGGCCTTTTGCTTATGATATCTCACCAACTCCCTTCAGATTTATCAGAAACAGTCAAATGTGATGCAAGTGGCCTGATTAGGTTGTAGAGGACAAATATCAAAGTCAATGTGATCTCAAATTAAATATTTATTTTTTAAATTATTAATTATCAACATATCTCAAGACTACTTGATGGAATTCCTTCAAATTTTGCCAGAAACATTGAAATAGACAAAGGTAATATGTTTACATGTTGTTATATTATCCAGTCTAAGTGTGTGTCTGTGGCATGTTTTTTTTCTCCCGAATACAGAATAGCAGAGTACTACCTGAACCACTATGAATTAGCACATGAAGCCTTCACCCAGGGACACCAACTGGATGGTGAGCACTGTCTACATTGGCCTCGAGCACAAACTTTACATCATCCCACTCTGCACCGACAACTATTTCAAGCAGCACCCTGTCAGCTTCACTCTCCTCAGTGAATAACTTAAAAGCTTTAGTGATAAAAATACATCCAGTTTTTTTCCTTCTCCAAAACCGTATTCGCATGGGACTAATATTACCTTGGGACGTCTGGTGATTTGTAAACCTCCCTCATGTCTGTGTTTCTTGCGGTGTATTCTCACGGGAGAAGCAATGTCTGTATTTTGCTTGAATTTACTAACATTACGGCCTGGATACAATGTCAAAGCCGTGCACGTGGTATGTAGTTGTCATGGCAACAGTAAATAAAATGTCAAAGCAGCAACGTGACAACGTGGAACAGTGGGCAGTTGTTGTCGGGATAACGGGCTGTCAGGGCGTTTGTATTAAGCTTTTTGAAAGAGAGAAAAATGTTCCTTACTGATGCTGCTACGCATGTCATCCTCCTCAATATTCTCCAAAATTTCGTTCTTTCTGGATCTCTGTACTGAGAGCCATTCGCAGAATGAAGAGACTCCTGCATTTCCACCTAAAATGCTGTCAAAATTGTAATTCTACTGTAGCCTTCATGATTCAACCAGAAAAGAGGTAGAAAAGACGCATGATAAACCCAATCACTGAGATGCAGATTCGCACGGGACTAGTATCATCACAGGACATCTGTGTTTGGTGAAATATAGTTGGTGATTTGTGGTGGTGCATTCGCCCGGGATTCAATTCACAGACATCCTCCGCTGGTTAAAGGTGAAAAGCATGCATTTGACCCTTAGAATATGAATCTCTAGATCTGCCTGAGCAAATATCGTGCTCATATTTTTGGATGAATAATTATGTTAGCTGAAAAGACAGTTTGTTGGTTAAAGGTCAGAAGTCGAGGTCACGGTGATCAGAGCCGGACTGGAAGGGATTTAATGACATGGTTCAAAAATTTTGAGTGAGCTGATAAAATTTGGTGGCTAAAGGGCAAAGAGCACTGTGACCTTTCAAAACATAACGTCTGAATTTAAGCTGTAATTACCCACAGCTGGACTAGCTAGCTGAAGCGTACAACCACAAGCTTTTATTCAGACATTTTTTAGTGTTTCAGTTGCTTTGAAAATCACAAAAATCAAATGTTGACAACAATGTAAAATAATTACAGAACCTGAATTTACAACAGATTTTTTTTGCCATTATTTTTCTGCTTTCCTGTTCTTATCCCTTAAGTGTTTTCATTCTGTTTGTATTTGACAAAACTTATTTATACAAGCAGATGGGGAAAAAAAATAAATACATGATACAAAAAAAACCAAAAAAAAAAACAAATTCAAACAAGGCAAAAAAAAAAAAAAAAATGAAAAACAGCAAATCCAATCTGAAAACGTCTTTTAAAAACATGTGGGACATGTGCAGTGCAGCGTTTTCCTGAAACGATTACGAGAAGCTGTTTTAGAGTCATTGTTTGCAGCTGGAGCTGTCACATCCTTCATCAGCGCTCAACAGGTTAATGGTTTTGTTTCTGCTCGAACAAGGTCAGTCCTCGTTCTAACACTGTTGCAAAATCTACATTTTTCAACATTTTGGGACTTTTAAAACCTAAAACAGCTGTGATTGGTTTTGGATTCCTCTCAGAAGTCCCAAGTCATTTAAGGGATTAAAATATTCTGAAACTAATATTTGTGCATTTCTCGGGTCATATGAGCTAATGAAACCAGTTAGTCCACATTGTTTGCACGTTGTCTTAACTTAAATACTATTACAGCCATATTAGTTTACAGATCGGTCGTGACAACTCATGAATATCTTCACTGTTACAGAGCAGAAGGTCACTGAATACATTTGAAACAACACGTGTGCTGACTGCATGAAAATGTATGTAAATATTACAGAGCACGAAGACAAGACTTGAATTTATTTGGACAATTAAGTATCATTTACATACTTAGCACACTTACCCCACATCTACATGTTTATGTGCACAACTGGTCAGGTTTGTTTAGTCAGTTAAAGTGGAAAAAAAAATCAAGTGTTTGATTAAAAAGCTGTATATTTCTTTTTTCCCCCCTGCTTGTTTCCTTTGAGCTACTTAAATCCTACATAAAACCTACAACAATGTATTAAACCCATTTTCACTTATTTTTTACTTAACCCCCGTAGTTATGTGCCCATTTCCCGCCAAGTAATTTCTGCTTTGGAAACAAACCTATTAAATGAACGACTTCTCCTGCTTTTATTCACACCACTTTAAACCTAATTTAGCCTGTAAATTTCTTCACAAAAAGCTCTAATAATGTTGTATATTTGTTTTTTGTTTTTTTTTCTATCAAAACAAGAAAGAAAATGTATCTTCTTTTTTTGTTTTTTACAGTTTCTGACAAATCGTATGAGATCTGGATCCAGCGGTGTCAGGAGATGATGGGGGGTAAGAAGCTGCTCTGATGCACGTTAGATGCAGATTGTTTAATGATTTAAATTACTTTTAAATCCTCAGATATGTAAAACATTGCTCTTGTTTTCTTTGAATTTAAATGTTATTAGGCCTTTTAGTTATTCTGCATCAACAACGAATGCCAGTCCAGACGACGTGATTGATTTCCAAACTAATTAGTTTGTGCTTAACATATGTAATCTCACACACAAAAGACATTTTTTACACGACGCAGACGACAGATAGATGAAAAACAAGAGAGAGCAACAACAAAAAACAAGCAGCAACTACGTGAGAAGTGATATCTCGATTGCTTAAAATGGTGCTTTTATTCCTTGTGAGGATACTTAATACTTTTATATTTTAAGTACGTTATAGAGTCTGTACTTTTCATTTTGTCTTAAGTAAAGAAGTTGATTCAATACTTCAGCTTTTACCAGATTCTTTTTAAACAAACAAATCTTTACTGAAGAATGTGTGTGCTTTTCACACCTCTGCCAAAATGTATGATTCAAGTCAACAAACTGTAATGAGTAAAGTTTAAAAGGATAAGAAAATAGATAAGAGCTGTTTTCCTTAAACACTGCGTCCATTAATATAATATGTAGGAAACTATTTGGTATAACTATTCACAATTCAAATCATATCTTTAAAGAATATCAACTGTTTATCATTTTAATTGATATCTAGTGTTGCCCACCCCTAGTTCAGATCCGTAACCTGTTTAACTAACCGGTTCAACTTCTGAACAGCACAGTCTGATCAGAGCAGCGAATGCGCTCACATCCATGATTCTGCAGTTTGTGTTGACAGCGGTAGGATGTTTAGGCAGCGCTGCTTAGTTCAATAAAAGATGCATGCCATGTCTGGGCGGCGTGTTTCTGTTTGCTGCTGATGCGTGGGCCCTCTGGATCAGCTCAAGTAAACAAGAGCATGAGTTTTGACAAACATGCTTCACACCCGCGTGCACACGTACTCCCAGGAGCGGTATGATTCATCAGAGTTAACTTTACCGATGTTTGAAAGCCCCCCGACGAGGCCCAACCCTTTCGCAAGTCTGCTCAAAGACGACACACGCTCACACAGACAAATGCACACCAGGGTGTACATCAACCCCCTCCTGCCCCCCCCCCCCGTAACTTGAAAGTATCCTACTCGCGCTTGCGCACGTTCACACCAGGAGCACTCATTGTCTCTTCTGCTCCCAGTGTGTTTACCACCAAACATACACACACACCCGGCACCTGGTTACTCCATCACATGTGACACACAAGCACGCTCACTGACACACACAAGCCTTTTTTTTTCTCCCTTAACAGCTCTGCTTTTCACCATTTCAAACGCGACCTCATTAAGACAACATTAACACGCCTCCTATCATCTCATCTCTCCCTCTCTGCTCGCTTGCTCGCTGTATAATGAAGTCAGTGAATAATGTATGATAGCATGCTGGTAAACGGTGATCAGGCTTGCTTGGGCTCACAGGGCTTATCATGGGCGTGGACGGACCAGTAAACAAACTGGTGGCAGGGCTGAGAGAGTGTGTGAGAAGGTGTGTGTTTGTGTGTGTGTACAGCTGTGTGTGTGCAGGTTTATGGCAGGAATATTGTACTTTTATTACACCTCGATGCCCCGTATCAAAGGTACAAGCACAGAAACTGCGGTGGGGACGTTGTTGATATGGCAATAAACCAGCAGCAGATGTAGTAGTCACGCAGCCGGAGCAGCATGTGTGTAAAAAAAAAAAAAGAAAAAAGAGCTGACGTGGTTTGACAGAAGACAGTGCTTTTGTGTTAAACATTTTGCCTCTCATTCTGGAGCAAGAATAAAAGTTGTGATAATGTAGTTTTTTTTTTAATCATTGTATATTAGTGACTAGAGTTAGTTTTAAGCAGTAAGATGTGTATTTAATGCGTCCACTCCCCCCGTTCTCCCTCCAGGTCAGACACAGAAAGGCAGCGACAACACGGTAAGTTTCTTTTAACGACCACCTGGGGGCAGTGTTGCTCTCAGCATCAATACTCAGCATCACCTTTGTGTGTATGCACGTGCTTCAAAAAAATGAAGCTTCTTTTCTTCCCTTTGTGCTCATTTGTGTCCTTTTTTTTGTTTGTTTGGTCCTTCTGCCTCATGACCACGTTTTCTGTCTCACTGTGACCCTGTCGCTGCTGCTGAATGACCCAGCAGATGCCAGCACCTCCATCTGTGAAGTAAGTATAATCATGAAAATATTTCTAACTGTTAGTTTTTATATTTTTACTGTTTTTTTTTTTTTTATGCCAGTTTAAATATTAACCAAACTGCAGCCGCTTTCTGTTAAATCTTGTAAGTGTAACGCATAAAGAAGACACAGACCAGAGGTCAGTAAGTCATGTGTTTTAATCAGGTTTGTGGGTCTATGTGCTTCTTGCAGACATGATTGGTATCAAACAGAATCACAAGTCATCGTCACAGTCATGGTGAAAAATGTACCGAAAGACGGAGTGCATATCAACTTCATGGAGAAAGAGGTACACACACACACACACTTAAACGCCGCACTGAAGAAAAGGAGGGTGTGTTTTCTATGTGTATGTGTGGAACAGAGATGGGTTCGCTCTTGGGTGTTTCCTCAGGGGGGCCCATTAGATGGATCTCATACACACATACACACACACACATACACAGACACACACTCCCCATGGACCCAACTATGCCTCCAGTGGTGCCTTGTTAACATTGCCCCCAAAGTACAGATCTAAGAACAATTTACCCTCCCCAGCTTCTCCAACCTCCTAATTGTCTGTAGATAGAAGGCATAACTGATCTCGGATCAGCCACAGAGCCCCCCAGGGACGTCCCTCTTTCTTTCCCTTTTTCTCCTTTTCCTCTCTGTCTTTCCACTTGTCTTTCCCTCCCTCTGAGGGGTAACTGCAGGGCACCCTAGGGAACAGCTTTGTCTTTCCTAATAGAATAACAAACTGAGTTTACCCCCATTTCAGTAGAAATAGTTCACTCACTCTGAGTCACAGTCACTTGTTAAGCTGTCTCTGTGGTGCAAAGCACAGATAAGTTCATATATTTTTTACTAGGTCAGTATATACAAAAGAAATTAAAGATGAAAAGCCGAGGTTCCACCTATTTTCCTCGGTGACTGAGTGTGCAGCAGCTGTATACCTACAGACGGTGCAGGAACTCAGCTGGAAATGAATATTAAGGCTTTGATAGCTTTGTGGAATTGCCCAAAAGCTACTTGAGCAAACTTTCTAAGCTTTTATCCCCAATGAGCTACTTCTTATGCATTAATTTAGTCCAAAACGTCCACTTTCAGTGAAGTGGTAGTCAGTAAATTGCACATGATTACAGGTTGGAGTAAAGTAGTATTTGTCCACCTAAAAAAAAAAAAAAAGCATGAAATGCTTTTCATTCTGAGACAAAGTGTTAAGTGTGTTAGCGGTGCCAAGCTCTCGTCCGTCTAAACCAACACGCCTCCCGCCCACCCGGCCGGCCGGTCCTGCTGAGTGACAGGCTGTTAGGAGCTGTCTGACTGGCCCCCGTCACAGGTCACTCTGTGGCTGAAGGGGACAGGGCGAGGATACTCGCAGCCGTCACACCAGCCACATCAGATGATTATATCCACATGGACACGCTGACACCTTCCTCCACTCATCGCTCCTTGATTTTCTGTTTTCTTAAAACAGCACGAAAAACAACCAAAAAAAAAACACAATGATGATGCCACATTTTCAGCACAAGGATTGATCAGTTTTGTATCTAATCTAACCAGAATTATGTTCACTGCATCACTTCAAATAAGACTTAATCACATATTTGTGTGTTTTACTTTACGTCAGAGAAAGAGGGGCTCTGACTAATATCTGGTGTTTTTTGTGTCGTCAGATCGATGCCATGATAGAGCTGGCGTCAGGGGAGAAATACAACTTGCACCTCCACCTCCTGCATCCCATCGTCCCTCAGCAAAGCAACTTCAGGATCCTCACCACCAAGGTAACACTCGGTCGTCATTGTTAGAGCTTTCAAAGTTAAACATGCTGTAGACACTTCAAAAGTCGACAGGGAGTCCACTTCTTAGAAATAAAATGTCGATTTTAACATCAGCAGCTATGAATATTTTATATTCTTGCATACATTTCCAAAAAAAATTGACACGTTGTTGACAGGCGTAACAGACATTTTCACAAAGACAGATGACATGTTCACGAAGCAGAAAAACAAACTGCTGAACGCTTTCAAGAACACTGTTTGAGTTAAATGGTCCATTGTGCACTAAAAGACACATCAACGCAATGTGATGTGCGGAGCACAAAGGATACAAAAAAAGTGCTTGTTTTTGTCCTTTGCTGAGGTCACAGTAGCCACAACTGACCAGACACTGAGGTGAAAAAACTTGAATAAAATATGATGGTATGGCATCAGTCTTCTGAGAGAGCGAAGGTGCCGGCATCATCATTAACACACACAAGGTTTTGGCTATTTCTGGAGTATCCTTGAATGTGGGGCCATGTATTCCTGTCAGGAGAACGTCAGGAATTTTACAAATGGGTCATTATATATATTGAATAACCCGTTTCTCACATTCACTGGTATTAGATGGTGGTTTTTCAGATCTTTTTCCTCAGTGGGAAAATCCAGCTGTAGTTGGAAAATAAATCTGTTTACCAATGTACAAGTTATCTGAGCCAAACAACACAAACAAACATAGAAGAAACAAACATTTTTAGGTCATGGAAACACTCAAGCCAAGTTTTTGAAAGTCGAAGATGAAAAGTCAGTGAATCTTGCTTCGAATCAGCAGGACAGTGTACTCTGCCGCAATATCCAAGTAGTTACTTTCAACAATAAAGGAACAGACTATTAAACATGTCAGGGAACATTTTTTATGTGGCCGTAAAGAAAATATGATGTAGTAATGTCACACTCTGCAGAAACGCGGGCAATTTTTTCTGAACGACAGTTTTGCTAGAGAGCTTTAAATGACATGTTAGTTTGTCTGTGATTCAGACTTTTATTGTCTTAATGGATGATTATTATCTTATTGTTATTTTGTCCGTACGTCCGTCTGTCTTCCTCTGCTTATCCCAGTATCCACCTCAGAGCCCAACTCTGTTTCCTCCTCATAGGTTGACTTGAGATCGAAGTATTCCCTCAGTCGCTTCACTACTTTCTCAGTCGTGGTCAGCAGCTCCCCATCCACACTGATAGTGTGTTTCAGTTCAGATACTTCAATTAGTACACTCTCATGTAGTATACCACGTTCTCTACGTGCTTACTTCCATAGTGCATGAATTTCAACAGGGTGGTGCTGTCCCAAATTGTTGTGCGCTTACCAGAAATGACAATCACGTCGTCGTCTTCTTTTTCTCCTTTTTAATGGTGAATTGCCACTGGAGGGAACGTTAATCGCCGATTTGGACCGCCAAGATGTCTGCCGGCTTGTTTTCAATTATAATCAAGAATGAAATCTTTACTAGTGCTGCTGTTTGCTTGCGCGGGCTCCATGTTACATGCGAGATGGAGATTACGCCGTCGCCGCCCTGCAGCCAAGATGGCGCTCACTGAGGGTGAGAAGCGTCCATCAATCAACACTCAACTTTTTGACCGTAACGAGTGAAAACATCCAGGTGTTAACGCTACACTGCATCTTCCCTCACGTGTCAATGTGAACACACTTACGCACTCAATATATTAAGTGTAAATGTGAAATTATGTGAATTGAAACACGAGGTGAGAACCGTGAGGACGCAGAGGCGCTTCCCACCCCACAGACGTCAGACAGTGTGTCTCTTTGTTTAAAAAATTGACAAAACACTCTTGATCAAATGTCAGATAATGGTGAAAAGGAGAGCGTAAGCAGCTCTCTGAAATCGTGAGCGATCAGCACTCACTCTGAGATTAACATCTTAATCTCTTCTATATCTTAAAGCAGGATAAATTAGACTGTCACCACCTATAACTCCTTAACGCTGGCAGAGTCCGCTGTTGCTCGAGTGGAAATGAGCAAATCCGCTCCGGCTGCGTTGAGTCCAGCTTCTGTGGAGACTGAGGAGCGAACAGGAAACTCGCACATATGCACAAATCCTCACTCCCACACACACACGCACACACACACGATACACACATCTGTCAGAGCCATAGTTGCTGAGATTTCCTCAGCACTGTTAAAGTGATTATGGGCCTAATGAGTAGGTAGGGCACTTTTTACCATAGACTAATTAGTGTGTATTATAGAGGATGTGGGCTAATGAGTGCGCTGGCTGAGTGTGTGCTGATTCAGGGTTTAGACCACTGTCAGGTTTTAGCCTGCGGTTCAAGACCGTTTTTTTTTTTTTTTTTTTTCTCTCTCTGAGTTGCTTTGATTGTTGTTCTAGTCATTAAGAGGAGGGATTTGTTTTTTAGGGTATTGATCCACCTGGTCCCATCAATACACTACAACACAAATCTCTGCTTTCTTCTTTGTGATCCTTTGTACCTTTTACAAACTATTATTCAACACGAGCATCTGCAGCCGCAAACCTAAAAAGATGTAAGCCTTTATAAGGAGCTCGAGAAAAGGGAAAAAAAATCTTTTATTAAATTTTAATGTTTAGTCTCTGAATAGTTTACATTTTAACCATTTGCTGTCACCTTTCACTGGCAGAAAAAAACCACATAAAAACACATTTAATTATTGAAACAGAAGTGTATCGAGGTCTATGACCCAGACCAGAGTGATTAAAGAGGTCAAACAACACAAAACCTTGTTTACTTAGGTGTTGTTAAATAAAGATAATTTGTTGTTTTGAACGGACAAAACCGCAACCTCAAACCACATCACCACCTCGTCTACACGTAATGAATAAAACTAGTCAAACTTGTCATTAAAACTAGTCACAGTGAATGAATTTGGGTCCAGTTTAGCAGTAAAGTAAAACTCCATACGAGGAAAAAGTTTATTATTCATCGAATTACATCTTAAATTACATTGTTCCAGTCTTTGGCTCACAGTTTCTATTAATATTGAAAGGTGACAGATGACCTTTATGAGAAAAGGAAAGCGATGCACAAAATGTACACAAGCCACCTACATGAGCCGAGAGTAAAAGTGGCGTCGACGAAGCAGACGCTTTAAATAAATGTCATTTATAGACGGTTGATGAAGACAGTTGGTATTTTATAATACAAACATAGTTAAGTTTATATTCAGGTTTTATCAAATAAAGTGTCCGTGAGGCTCGTGATTCGTTCTCGGTGTCTTTTGTATTAGTTCCTTTTTAAACAAATTACTCAGTTCAGTGCTCTTGGTTTTTTTAAGATGTGATGATTCGCTGTCAGACGTGATCTGAAGTCGTTTGGTTTGTTATGTTCAACTATCAGAGGTGGAAAATTGTCTCTTGTTTAAACTGATCTTTTTTAAGAACAAAAAAAAAACATGTTGCATTATACATAAACAAATATTTGACACTTCAGTTTCAACCAAGAAACACAAAAACCTTAATAAATCTTGACGGTTTCTTTCTTTTTTTTTTTCTTCTTTTCACTTTTGATAAATAACCCTTAGAGTTTGTTTTTTTTTGCATTACAGTGTTTTAATGAATTTATAGAGGCTTCATGAATGTGCAGTATTGAGTATCTTATATCTTATCGTGACATTTTAGATTTATTTATCTAACAAGCAGAACGAATCATTTATGCACCGACGCTGTTATGGTAACGTAAGGTTAGAACATGTGTAATGTCTGAGTCAGACAAGGTTTTTAACTAACGTTACAGACACTTGCCCGTGATTTCTTTGCGTTCTTATTACTCCAATAAAACTCGAGTCCGACGTGGATTCATTTTGTTTTTAAGACTCCAGTTCGGGGGTTGAACAAGAACAAGAGGCTGCCGTAACACTCGGAGATTAACTTAATTTACGCTCACTGTCCGGAACCGAGTACAGTTCAACATTTTTAGAATTAACATCTTCCAATTGACCGTAAATATAAATCAAAGAGAGATTCAATAAAAACTGAACATTGTAATCCTCTAGAAGTGCGGGAGGGGGACCCTAGACCGGTTTTGTTAGTTTTATCTAGCTGTACCTAATAAAATGGCAAGTGAGTGGAAGTGTCACAGTGTCCAGTATTTTCAGATTCAGTCTGGTAAACATATTTCTGACAATCATCATGTAATTATTGTGATATAACAAATTGTTGGACTATAAATAAGCTGAGCAGCAGGTTTTGAAGGGCACTGTGATAGTCTGTTCAATTCAACATGTTGACAGTATGTGGGAGTTTTTTTTTTTTTTTTTTTCCCCATTATTTCTCTCTCCTCCCACGTACCTGTCAGCTTACACTCCCCCTCTTTTATTTTAATTTAAGTAAAACGAAGGTACAAACTTTACCGTACGAACACGTTTCACACAACTTCGCGGTGACACAAACTTGTCAGATTCAGCACAGCATTTTTTTTTTTCTTACCTGTTGTCTCAGTTAGTCTTATAATTAAGTGCAAATTTGTTTTGACACTTTTTTTACATTTGAGCAATTAGTTTCATATTATCATAAACACATTTCTTAACTAAAAGTATTGGTATAATCAGATCCAAACAGTACCCAACCATATGTTGTATTAGATTTATATTTCTATAACATGTTTGAAACAAGCAGCAAAAAAAAAGAAAGAAAAACAAGTGTTCACGAGCAGCTGAGAAGATATGCTGCGGTGTGAAGCTTGAAAATCCCCCGAACAAGCCAAGCCACAGAGCATCTGACAGCAAGGTTGATATTTATTTTAGTTAATTTTACCGCAAGGCCACAGGGGGAATGAAAGGACAGTGTCTGCTCACCGGTCTCACACACACACAGTGTTTGTGTGTGTGTGTGTGTGTGTGTGTGCTGCCACACAGAAGAAAGCATGAGATGTGGAAAGTTGATTAGAAACATTATATAACCTCATGTCTCCGTTGTGAACGTTACATCCACTGGCTGGCTGCTCTGTGCCAAGCGGAGGCTGACCTCCACAGAGACTGGCCGCCGATCTCCTCCAAAAAAAAAAAAAAAACTCACTCACTTTCTCACTTTTCCATGGCAACAGCAGACACTGCATACCAGAGGTGCACGTGGGTTGAAGCTTAAACAAGGGCTCAGTCTTAGAGCGGACACAGCTGAAGATGGTCTTACACTTCCTTTCATCTGTCTACTGCCATTGTTTTTTTTTCTCTCTCTGTCTATTTCGACTGCATTTACCCTTTTTGTATTTGTGTTAATAATATCTCCTCCTCACTGTGACACACACACACACATACACACACCCCTCCTGTCTTTCTGATCACACACACACACACACACACACACACACACACACACACACACACACACACACACACACACACACACACACACCTCAAGGATAACGAGAGCAAGTGTTCAACCCTCCTCCTCTCCCACAAAGCCCTGACTGTTCCCTGGTCCACTGGGCTCCTCGGGTACACATGGACCCTAACCACACACACACACACACACACACACACACACACACACACACACACTCAAACACACAACACCAAGCTCATACACCCTTATTGGTAATTACTAGGGGTTTGTCACGATACTATTTTGATTCAATTCGGTTCAGGTGCCTACGGTCAATATGACAGGGTTTCATATATCCATTTAACACAATCAGTTCGTATCAACTCACAATGAAAACGACTCAAATATGATTTGACAGTTTTATTTCTGAACTCTTCCAGATATCTAAATTCTTTTTAATAAAAAGAATCAAACTAGACATTGTGTTGTTGATCCAGCTGTGATACTCAGAGTCTTTTAGAGTCGTAGCTCAGTTTTAGTGGAAAATAACTGGTCAAAGCTGGTGAGCAGGTATCTGACACGTTAACACGAGGGTCAATGTCCTGTTTCTTCTTCAGGTGCTCAGACAGGTTGGTCGTGTTTTACATCGTACTGCGTTTTGTCTGTTGACTCGTCTTTTCTCTGAAATCCAAATTAATTCCACGCCGCTGATTTATTCCAGAGAGGCGACTAAATGTCCTCATCATCTTTTTCTTGGCTACCTGCCGTGACCTGCCTGGCGTTGGGCTACTAGCATTAGCATTGTTTGAATATTTAGGAAGAAGCAGTAGGAGGTGGAGCTTGGACGGAAACAGTAACACAGATGTGTCACAGGCATTTCAAAATAATGAATATTTTAAATATGATGATATGGATCCATGCTTTCACTTTGCATCACTGATATTGGATCCTTTTTCATTGAATCGATGCATTGATCTAGATCGATGGATCGTTACACCCTTAGTAATTACAATGGAAAAGCTTTTTAAACTAAACAAACGACGGGTGTGTCTCATTTAAATTTTTTGGAGCCGTTTCATTTCTCTGAAGCCAAAGAGCCACTGGGGGGGAGAAAACATTCAAATGAACAACAGCATCAGCAAATCAAGTTTGTGCAGATTGGCATGCATCCCTAATGAACATTAAAAAAAGAAAAAAAGAAAAGGCATCGCCCTCAGAACTGTTGATTCCCAACCAGCCAGCGCTGGTCTGTCTGCCTCTGTAATAGCCGGTCCCGCTCTCCTCACTCCACAATGTTTACGCTTCATCTCTTCGCTGTCTTTAAAGACAACTTAGCAGGAGGAAGGCTGAGCCGGGGCATGAGCGTGCACACGCACACACAGTGGCTGAACAGTAATCTTTCAACACACTTGTGCCATCTACACAAAGTATTTGCAGAATGTGTGTGTGTGTGTGTGTGTGCGCGCGCACGTGCGTTTGTGTGTCGTCTGTAGCACATTATCTCCAGCGCGACCTCCTCTCCTCCGCTACGACAGACATTCCGACCGCAGGGGTCAGAGCAACAACGGGGAGCCAATTACACACCAGTGTGTTTGATCAGAACAGACGGCTGACACACACTCACACACACACACACACACACACACACATACGGTTGGACGTGTGCCTCACAAACACACTGGACGCAATTTTTGAATAATTTGCTCATTCATTCGGCTCCAAACTCATCTCTTTTTCGGCAGATAGCTAAAGTGGCGTCTCTCCTCTTTAATTTTCACGCCTGTCAACGTCTCAGAATGTTTATATTTACTTCATTCATGTGTCTTTTTAGACGAGTTTGTTTTGAAATCCGCAGGGATCTGGAAAAAGAGGGACAAGATACTGGGTGAGGAGTCATGGCGGGGAGAAGGGAGGACTGGTGAGGGGTGTGTGTGTATGAGTGTTCGTGTGATGGCTACAAACACATGTGACAAGCAACACAGGATCCGAGTGCCCGTCTGTAAATAGCGTGCGTGTGTGTGTAGTTCAGTAGTGTATAGTCCAGGCCCTGGGGTCCTGTGGGCGGTGGCCTCTGTATGTGGCTCTGCTGTCACATCCCTTTACGAACCGTCGCTTCGCCTGTCACACACACACACACTCGCCTGGCCTGCCATGTCCCTTAAAAGCCAGGAAACACAGATGTGGCAGCAGATTAATGTTGTATGGCCCAGGAGCACGCATAGAAGCACACACACCCCCACTCAGCCTTGGCTTGACTTCTGCACCACAGAAACATTTGCGACAATAAACGGCACCTGCAGCGGAGGCGTCGGCTTGCGATATTAAGATGACAGCATTTAATTATTTGCCCGGACGGCAGCGTTTGGTTCTCTGACTTTGTCTCAGCCATAAACTTCCCATGATTACACACAGAACCAGTAAAAACAGTCGACAGGCATGTGATTTGCTGCCTCATTAAAACCAAAAAAACACGTGCAGCTCGAGCGGCAAGATAACTGGACTGAGTTCACTTCAGAATTAATATCAAGAGTATAAAACCAAATCCACAGGGGTAACCACAAAAAAGAAAGAAAAAAAAAAGACTCTGGAGGAGAAAGCTAATGTAACTTAGTCAGATTTACAAGCGCAGCTATAAAAGCTTCATCAGACCGAAATCCAATTAACGCCATTTGTCAGCTATCGGAACATGTCTGACAAATCAACACTGTGACACCAACTGAAGTCGTCAAAGGATCAGACGCCTGACAGAGCTAAAAAAAATCTGAGCCCAGATTTCAGGTGCACCTGTCAGAAAATGATTTAACATGTAGCTGTAACTGTTTAAAGAGAAAAAAAAAAAGAAGAAGAAGAAAAGTCCTGATATAACTTTATCAGACTCAACCTGGTTCGAAAGAGACGAGCAACAGCAGCGTTTAATGAATCACCATAGAAACAGTGTCTCTGGGATAATTAAGAAAAACAACGGACTGACACTTAAACATACATTTATATTTTACATTTCTTCTATACATGGTAACAGTTTATGATTAATTATGGGAAACCATTTTTTTTTTCTTCCTTCCCATCAATTGGTGAAGGCAGATCATATAAACAAGATGCAAATGAGTCGTTGTTGCCATGGAGGAGAAACCAATCGGGTTTAAGAGCTGGGGCAAACTTAAAATTCTTCAACTCTAATGTTAATTAAGTGTCATAAATCTGTGGAAAATACTCATTATAGCATCATAATATTAGTTAGAGTTGTTTGTTGTAAAAACCAAAGATTTCCATCACTGTTATTTTGACACATGACAAAGAAAAGCATCAAATTCTCACATTAAGAAGCTGAAACTCAAGAGTTATTTGTTTTTTGTTTTTTTTTTTAGCTTAAAATAACAACAACAACAACAACTACCACAACAAGTGTTGGGGGAATTCCACTTTCTACTTCCAAAATGTAAGAAATTATGGATTGTTAGTTACTGTTTTACCAAAATAACTATTGAAGCAGGACGCGGCTTCTAAAATCCTAAAATGTTGTTTACTGCAGGTCATTCTACATCCAGTGGGGGGCGATGTGGTGAAGACCCAGGGTCTATTTCATCACACTTACAAGTCAAATACTCCGTCAAGAGATATTTTATGTTGGTCAAAGTAATATCGAGTTTGACCGTAGTTTGTTTTCGCAGCCAAATACCTAACAATGAACGTGAGTGGGGCGGTCAGCCAAACAAATCTAAATCGGAATCGAAATGTAAATCTTCACGGACGTATCGGCCAGTTGTTCAGGAAAATGACAAATGACAAGTGAGGTGATATTTTGAGCTTTAGTAGTGGTTAAAAAAATGTTGATTCAGATACATTTGGCTGGCGGCCCCATTTCAACCAAGGTAAAATATCTCTTGAGGGGGTGTTTGATTCATCACTTTAAGGCTACTAACAACGATCATTAATATAACAGGAGCTATGAAGACTCATGGTGCAATACAAGTAACAATCACAGCCAGAATCACAAAGAATCAAAATCTGGTAAAACTATATATCATATTATTATATGTTGTTATGTTATATTTTCTCTCCTGGGTTAGGTGAGTACTTGCATGGCAGCACTCTGGATGTTTCTTTGGTTTTTTCTGTTTGTTCTACTTCACGATGTAGAGAGTTCTTTCGGTTTTGCACAGAGAATAACACTCGACCATTATGTTCTTGTCCTTTTCTCTGATGAACTGAAAATAGCGAATGTGCTATCCTCTGCCATCTTTAACCTTCGTCTTCCACCAGGAAGGAAATAACTGTTTTACTCGCCAAATTTTTCTCTTGTGCCAAACGTCTCACGTAGTCGGTGGTTGAAAACGAAAACATGCCCAACACCGAACACGACTGGTCTGTTTTCTGATTAGCGACTAGTTCTCATATTGTCGCACTCGTTCTCTTGCAGAAAAAACAAATGACTACAACTAAAATAAAAAAAAGGAAAAGGAGAGTTTGACACGGAGGTTTGAGTCTTTTTTTTATTTGCTTGGACGGCAGTTTAAAATACACGTGAGTTTGAGATAAGAAAAGGTGCAGGCGGCGGTGCTCTGAGGCTGCTGGACCATCTGATCAGCTCCTCCGTCGAAGTGTATTGGCCTCGTGTGTGTGAGTATGTGGGTTGAATAGATGGCAGGTGCGGTGTGCTGCTCTAATTGCACTCGCAGTAAAAGCTCAGGCAGACACACTTCAAATTAAAATACCAGCCTCTACTTTTTATATATATATCTATATATATAGATATATATATATATATATATATATATATATAATTGAGCAAGCAAAAACTGTATAAAAAAAAACATGTGGAATCTCGCATAGAAAAAAAAAAGAAAAAAGTTGAGATGCACCTCCTTTGAAGGATGAATATGAATTATTTGGGCAGTAACCTGTATTCTCAACAGAGAGCGTCTTTTTTTAGCTCCTCAGCCCTCGCGCAGGTGAGCCAAAAAGTTAATTTCGGACACTGCACAGATGCCTGGTTGTTCACGAGGCCCCTTTGTAGGGCAGAAAGTGCTGACACACACACATATACATATAGATACACACTCACACCAAAGCGATCTATCAGTGTACCGCCACTCGCACTAGCTCATCACCTCGCTGGAGAAGGTAACAGCGATCATGCTGTCTTATTTCCCTCAATCTGCTCCCCTCACTCAGCACCGGTCTCTCTCTCTCTCTCTCTCTGTCTCTCCCTCTCCCTCCCTCTCACTCTCTTCGTCTCTAACCTTGTCTACCTCTCAGTTCCCCCTCTTCCTCTTCTGGCACCCTCATAAATGAATCATCACATCGCCCAGCAGAGCAGAAATGTTCCTTAATTGCACCGACATAACCAGTGCTGTCTTTCATATCAAACACACACACACACACACACACACACACACCATTAATAGGTGGTAGGGGGGTGGTATGGGAGGACACACACACACACTAAGGCAGCGCAGCAGCTCGCATGTCTCGCTCGTATGTGCAGTGTCAATGCAGCTCAGTGTTAAAAGTGTGTGTCCATGTCCGTGTCCTTCCTCTCATTGTTTTCCTCCTCTCCCATGTTCTCCCGGTGTAATGATTTGGATCAGATGCTGCTGTGTGGAATTAGGATCTCGCCTCCCTCCCCCCCCTTCTCTCTATCTCTCTCCATCTCTCACACTGGCCCTCTGGCTGACAGGCATCTCGTTAGTGCAGTATGTCTGTCAGTGAGGTTTGAGATTGAGCTGTGCCCCCGCATATCCCTGATGTCTCTCTCTCTCTCTCTCTCTCTCTCTCACACACACACACATATAAACACACACACACACATTCACTAAGATGACGACAGCTCTGAACAGTCTCTCCGGCCTCAGTAATGTTCTGATGTCCTGTACTTTTAAGATGTCACTCTAATGGAAGCGTTATTTTTGTCCCTCGCGCCAAAGAAGGCCATTTTGTTTAACATTGTTATCTCCTCTTGATCCTTCCTCACCCTTCTTTTTCCTTTTTTTTTTTTTCTCCCCTCTTGTCAGGTGGAGATCAAGATGAAGAAGACAGATGCCATCAGATGGGAGAAGCTGGAGGGAGAAGGACAGGAGTCCAACATCAAACACTTCAATCCCAGTCAGTGCACAGCTTCTGCTTTTACACTTCTTCCCCCAACTATCCACTTGTCTCTGCTCTCTTCACTCTCCTGCTCTCTTTCTCTCTCTCTCTCCGCAAAGATCAATATAAGCGCCCGTGTTTGTGTGTTCGCTGCTGAAATGAGAGTGGGCAGTCGAGCCCTGCTAGAGTCTTTCATTAGTCTGACGGCAAAAGTAGGCAGGGAGAGGGAAAGGTATGACAGCAAAATATGACTCAGTTTTTTAGCCCACACATTCCTATTACTGACAGGATTAATTACTTATATAAGTGTGTGTGTGTGTGTGTGTGTATATAAGGTGGAGTGAAAGTTAAGTGGGCAGCCAAACCTCCCTCCATACTAGCAGCTCACTGAAGGACATTTTTTAATAAGTGTCTTCTTATAGCTCAGCCCTGTGTTACATTTAAACATGATGTTTGACATCTGACTCTATGGGATCACGTCGTCGCTGGTGCTGCAGCTGCCGCCGCCGTTGTGTCCACACTCGGCCTGAAAACGTCTTCACTGCGTCTGTTTATGTAAATCTGTGTTTGGATTACATTTCCCGCTGTTCCTCGCCATCTCTTGTCAGGATTACAGTGGGCGTTTTTAGCTTCTAGAAAATATAGAAATCGAATCAGGATGAGATCAGTCAGCTTCTGAGTGAAATGAGCTCAGACCTGACGCCGTCTACAACGTCTTTGTGCTCTTTTTGTTGATAAAAGTTGAGGTTTTGTAAGAAATAAAGCTGTTTGTTTTGGTGTTTTGTCGCCGTCTTTACTGGAACTTCTGGAGCCGCGGCTCGTTATTGACGCCGCCTCCTCTTCTCCGGCAGATCCACACCCGGTGTCGTCCCAGTACAGCTGCAAATGGGACAAGATGGTGGTCGATCTGGGCAACGAGGAGAAGGACGAGAAGCTGGAGGGAGACGCGGCGCTCAACAAGCTCTTCCAGCAGATCTACTCGGACGGTTCGGACGAGGTCAAGCGAGCCATGAACAAGTCCTTCGTAAGTTTTAATCTGACGTGGCGCTGTTGATGTATCCATGGTAACGATGACAAAAGCAATTAAACCAGGTCATTGTGGGTCACATATCCTGACTGACCAAATTTTATATAGATATTGTGACTAAAGTATCACTTTGAACTGACGTATCTAATGGGAGCAGCCCAGTGCATTGTGGGTATTGAACCTTTTCTACTATTTGAACTATTTAGACAAAAGAGAATAACAGAGCACCTGCTGAGAAAGTACCGTTGTATATAAAAATCTGATGTGGTTCAGTGTGACGATACATTGGGCTCCAAAGCTCTAAATGATTTTTTTATTTTAATGTATTGTTTTAGTGAGCCATACCCTTACAAATATGGAGTTTTAGGAAAGTCTTAAGCATGTAGCATGAATAGTTCAGAAGTAAAGACGTATGGAGCAACGCTCATTTATTAGAGCTTTGACCCCTTTTAAAGCCTCCATATCTCAGAGACTAAAAACAGAAACAACCCACAAGTTGTGCACATTAGTTTGTGTTGGGTGACATTATTTACATGAAAGTATGAAGCAAGAAAACATTTATAATGTGGAATTATCCCCATTTTAAACTCTCTTCCTGTAGGTTTGTAGAAACTTTAAGAAAGTCGAGAAACACTAAAGAAATCATTACAAACACTCTGAGTTCACACAGAAATTAGCCTTTGGCCTTTTCATCCGCTATATTTACACGAAGTAGCAACGGCTGATCATTAAAGGTGTGATCAAACGGAAAACAAAGCGAAAGTTGGACTGTTTGTGTTTATCTCCCTAAGCAGCCGATGCACCAGCTGCACCAGACGTCAGCTACCAACAGACCGTCTCTGTGGGAGTGCGTCTGTGCGTCTGTGTGTTTGTGTTGAGCTCAGGCCTCCGACTGAACTCACAACTCACCAGAAACTAAAAGCAGCTTTCTAAAGTTAGTTTAGCGTTCAGCGCGAACACAGCTTCCAGTCTTTGCTGCAGCGTTTTTTCCTCAGCGACCGCAGCAGCAGCTCCACCTCCACTGAGTTTAGTTTTGTCACGTCAGTGTCTTCTCTGTCCTTCGTCTTCTCTTCTCCTCCGTTTTGAACGAGCTTCCTCATCTCTCTCTGCTCTGCTTTAAGTTAAACCAAGTTATGTTTTAATTGATTGCAGGAATTTACAACATTACACTTGAGTTTTCTTTTTTTTTTTTTTTTTTTTTTTTCCCAGATCAGTTTTTAGTAAATCAGTACGTCCACGCCCACAGCGTCTCACATTTAAAGAGTCATTTATTTGCAAGTGTCCTGATCTATTCTCTGCAACAGAGGTGCTGAGCGCAGAGTTAAATGACCTAGAACAGTCACAATCATGTGAATAAGAAAAATACTGTGGTTTTCCTCCAATTAAAGCATAAACTGAGCCATTTGTTTGCACTTGCGATCCACACATGCTTTAAAACACAACAGTGATCCAGTAGCTGCAGTGTGGACTGATGTAGCAGTAACTGATTGTTTAGTTAACGAGCTTCCGTTACTGTGTTTTCATTGATACGGAAGGATGAGTAAGGATGTGTAATTACAGCTAAATGTTGATTGATGATTGGAGTGAATCAGCATCGTGGGTTATTATCCTATGATCTCCTGATGCTGGAGCACAGCAGCGTTCTGTGAGGAAAAAAAAAGAATTTGCTGTAATTTCCAACTGAAGCTGATGGTGTTTTAACATTCATGTCGAGTCTTCATCAGCTCACTTTTGGTTTTCTACAACCCAGAGCAGAAGACCTTTAGGAGAATAAAGGTCAGCTCTTATGGAGATCGGCACTTCTTTTCAATTCTTTTCACTTTTCAGCTTATTATGAAAAAAAAAAGACAAAGAAAATTAAAATCCCCAAAGAAAAAGAAAATCAACTTCATCCGTCGATACTTGTGGAAAGTTGCTGTAGTCAACTCAAACTCGGAGTATTTTTAAGCAGGGAGGAGGTGTTGCATAACTACAGAAGTAATGACAGACAGCTCCAATGTTCTCCTGTGTGTCTCCTCTCCCCTGCAGATGGAGTCGGGTGGTACAGTCTTGAGCACCAACTGGAAAGATGTGGGCAAGAGAAAAGTGGAAATGAACCCACCAGATGACGTAGAGTTCAAGAAGTACTGAGATCCTCATGTCACGTTGCCTCCCCTCCTCCAACCATCATCATTTCTTCATCTTTGTCCCTCAGAGTTCCAGCGAGAGTCGTCGTCTCTCCGCAGCCTCCACGTTCGTCCACTTCCTCAGTTCAGTCGCGTCGTTTCTCTGCTGTTTTTCCACTTTCCGCCTTAGTGCAGGGAGTCACCCAAAAAAACCACACATGGCCTCGTCTCCGCAACAGCTCACTACCAGATGGAGTCAGTTCATTTGAATAATCTGTTGAACAGATTGATTCCCATTATTTGATTTTCTTTCTTTTCTTTCTTTTTTTTTTTCAAGCCCAATGAACTCAAAAGGGATCGAAGGTCTGGATTAAACTGCGACCAACAGACCTGAAATACTCAAATTATCCACCAGATTCTTCATTGCCTCTTAGTTTTTCCTCATCGCACCCACAGCCTTTATATCTGCAAGACTTTACTGACTATTATCAGCACTTGTATAAAAATGTAAAAGGAAAAAAAAAAACAAATAACAAATACATTTCTTGGCTCGTACAGTTTTTCCTTCTTTACATTCGGTTAGAAAGTCGACAACAATTAACTCTGCAGACCGACTGGTCTGGAGTCTGTGTGTCAGCCCGTGGCTTAGCACTGGTCCTTTCCAGCTTCAGTGTAAATAAAAGATTTGTTGTTTGGCTCACAAACTTTGTTGAGTGTTTTAATGGTTTGTTGTCTGGCTGAAACTGTTTCGGACAGGTTGGAGAAACCTCAGAAGGGAAGCGTCGGGAAAAAAAAGGGCCAATCCGTTACGACAGGGAGCCTTGCACTGTGATTATGTGCTGGGAGGGATGAAATGTGGCATTAGTGATAGGAGCGCAGGCAGTTCGGATACGCTTGACTGCTTGAGGATGTGGGATTACGTATGGTGTGGTCTGATTGGTATCAAGGTCTGAGAGCCCTGGAGATGTTTGGCCAACAGGCGAGGATGCGGCGGCCCTGAAGGTGAAGTGGCGATCTACAGCAAGGAGAAGAGCGGCCACCCTCCTCCCACCCACACCCCACCTCGACTGTGGCTGTGCAGCAGCAGCAGCAGCACCAGCAACAACTCTGAGTGTGAGGGGGCGTCCTGCCGAGGCAAGAGAGCATTAATATGGATCAGCCTCCTTAACCGCATCATCAAGCCTCTCACACTGAGTTAAGTGTTAAATTCATCACACATCGTTTCATCTCTCGTGACGATCAAACACCCATTTGTGGCTGTGGATGGAACTCGCAGCCACATAATGCTCACTCACACTCCTCCAGTATCCTTCACACACACACACATAAACACACCGCCCCCATCCTTACCCCCTACCCCTGCCCGAGGCAGCTCTGTGACATCAAAAGCAGCTAAGCGCTTTGCATCGTGGGTAAGATCTGGGAGCGTGACGGCTACAGAGTCTTTAGTCTCATTAAAGAGTTCTAGAGCTGTAACTCTCACATTAAAGAAGTCTGGAAACTTCTTTCTGCTCATCCCCTTCAGAGCAGCTACCAGATGTGACACTTCTCCAAACTGAAAAGCGTCTGAAAGAGAAGGGAGACAAGAGGACGAGAACGAGCACGATAGATGGCAGCGATGGATGGCGATGCACAAACAGGACAAAAAGTCATTTGGTCAATGACACACACACACTCAAAAGAGTTTATTTAAAAAAGTTTATTCAGTGATATTGCACTTTGAGAGAGCTTCTTCAATGCAGGTAAAAATACATTTAGATGAAAGTGTGAGAGGAAGTGTACAGTACGTCGTTTTAATGAGAGCTACTCATGAAGACAAAATAAAGAAGAAGAGTTAAAGACACAGGAGTCAAAAATATTCCCCAACTACAGTGATGAAAAGTAAAACAAACACCAGATGCTATCTAAGCCCCGCTGACTGCTATGGAAACACTATGCGCCCCTATACATTTATTTACATCAAAAAAAAGCAAAGGATGCCAGAGAAAGGCCTGCTCTATAAATACAATCTCGCTCTGCTTTTCCCTACAAGTTGAATTGAGCGATGTATAATGATTCAATGATGTTGTTAATAAGATATCAACAGGAAACAGGTTGTTTCGTATCATATCGTGTGTGTGTTCTCTTCGACAGTCGAGTTGAGAGGAACCGGCGTGAAAAGCAGGTATGTTTTTTTAATAGGAGAAGCTGTGCAGTGTGCAGAGACTGCGAACCTTTTACATGTCAGATCATGCATTTATAATGTGTGGACACGGTTACTGATGCTGTTCGTTTTTCTACCGACCCAACAGGTAACTACAGGAAACGAGAAGATAACATTTTATTTATACCCCCCCCCACCCACACCCCTTCTCCCTCAGAACCACAACCCATCCCTTCCCTTGTTGTTTCTTCAATCTTGGTGAGTGTGTGTGTGTGTGCGTGTGTGTGTGTCTGTGTGATGGTGAGCGGGCAGGTGGTGGCGTCATCGTCTACACGAGACCCAGGATGCGCGCCACCCACCACTTGCAGGGCATGATGACCCTACAGGCCACCCTGCAGCCTCTGTAGTGGTACGGCCACGGGTAGTAACCTCCCAGCGGCTCGCAGATCCTCTGGCAGTGGGTGTAGCTGCGGCGACACTCTGCACAACACACGCCCTGGTGGTCCAGCATGGGGTCAATGTTCATCTCGCCCTGTTCGCCCTCCAGTCCTCTCTAAGAAGAGACAAGAAGGAAGGCGGGGGGGGGGTTGGAGAGGTCAGAGTGTAGTGGTGTGATGGTGTTGAACGCTGTCCGTCGTGTGATGTGTGGTGTCTTCAGTTATGTAGAAATATCGTTTCAAACCAATTAAAAGTGGATTCCTGACAAGGCGGGGTGTGGAGGAGGGGATGTTGTCACATGTGGGTTTTTGTTGTCAAATATTTTATTCTTCAACGTAGCTCTTGCTGCTTACCCCCCACTGAGGTTGTCAGGAGTGTGTTGCAGTGGTTGAGTGGGGGTGGGGGGTGCTGAGAGTGTGAAGGCAGAGGGGATTAGTGAAAGTGGGGCCCAACGAAGGGGAGGGCGGGGTGGAGGGTGTATGTATGGGAGTCTGTGTGTGCTCAGCAGGGCAAAGAGGCCACAGCGGAGGAGGAGGAGGAGAAGGAGGAGGTGGATGTTGTGGAATTATTCATACAGCTTTTCAATGCTGAAAAGAAAGCTTTGGACAGACTCGCACAGAAAATGTATGCGCGAGAAAACACCCACGCATACGCTCAGATTTGCAGTGACAATCGGCGCCCCCTTCGCCGTGACCCCGGCATCTGCTGCCACGTTCACAGCTGTGAGAAACTCTCCTCAGCCAAAACCTTTCTCAGGTGTTGCACAGATCTGAACGGACAGATGTAGCTGGATGGAAACAACTGCACAGGAAGAAGAAGAAGAAGACGAAGAATAGAGTAGAAGTGTTTGTTTGTGAGTTTGTGTAGTGTGACTCACCTGATAGGGGTTCTCTGGGTTGAACTCTGCCTCCACGTCCTCCTCCTCCTCCTCCACGGCCCCGGCTGTCTGGCGTCGCTGGCGGGGGGCGGTCCTCCTCTTCCTCTGTCCGCCTGCACACACACACACACACACATCACATGACGGCCTCACTACCTGACAGCACGCCAAATTTAGGAGCATAGTGGCGTTAATGTAGCTTGCTCTTCTTGATTATGCTGCTGTTTATTTTTTTTTCTCTCTCTGGCAGCATTTTTGAAGTCCTCAGATGAAGTAGAATAAAATTGTGTTTTTAAGAACTCCTGACCTCCCAGCACGCTGAAAAAAAAAAAAAAAAAAAATGTACGCTCTGTTGCTCAGAAACTTCAAAAGGACTTTTCTTTTCAGCTTGTTTTTCTTTTCTGGGGCTTTAACAAACGCGATGTTAATGGAAAATACTCTAGACCGTTTGACCTGAGTCCTCTTTGTTTTATGAAAAACCCACACAGAAAAAAAAAATTGAGTTTTTATGTTTTCAACTCTTTACCGTCTGATTTCTTACTGGTGGAGTAGGTGGGGCGGAGCCAGAAGATTGGCAGTTCGCCGCACAAGTCCTTGATCTTGTTGCTGAGGAAGGCAGAGTCTGAGAGAGGCGTGTCGGCCGCCACCCAGATCAGATCATCCTCAAACTTGGCCGGCATCACCTCGTCCTCCTTGATAAAAGAGAAAAAGAAAAATAAGCTGATAGCCGGAAATAATCACAACAAAATATCCTAGAGCTGAAGGCAAAAAATATCATGGTTGTTTTCTTTTTTGTATCTTTCTATCTTTAAATAGCCCACACTGCTACTACTGCTTCCATTCGGTCCTAATCTAATCTTCCTTAATGCTCTGCTGTTAATGCTTCTTATAACAACATAAAATTAAGCAGTAAAAAAGAAAGACCCTTGAGGCCTTACTCTACAGAGTCCCTTTGCGCCAACATTTAGCCATATACACACTGTCAGGACTCATCAGTGTCTGAGGCGAAGGGGAGATTGGATGGCCTAAATGTACAGGTTTCTGCAGATAAACTAATGAGGTTTCCACAGAGAGAGAGAGAGAGAGAGAGAGAGAGTCAGTGTAAACATGCATGCTCAGTATCCACAGCCTGCAGGTAAAAGGGGAATTCTGTAGGGATGGTTTTTTCGCCCAGAGGCATCTGTTCCTGAGGGCTTCACTGTACTCGCCACAGACGTGTTTAGGGAATGTTATCCTCCAACCTTTCAGAAATGCTGCTGTTTTTTTTTTTCTTCCTTCTCTGGCTCAAATGATTTGCTGGAGGGACAAATAAAAGCAGGGGTCCTTCTCTACTGCTCCACTGATAAGAGTTTATCTGACCTACTCTCTCTGGATGGGGACGAATGTGTGTGTGTGTGTGTGTGTGTGTCTGTGTGTATGCTTATCTAACCCATATTTGCCATCACTCTAAATTATAGCAAATGACCAGCCTGCAGCAACCATTATAACAACATCTCCCTGTCTGCACACACACACACACACACAAACGTGCACCAAATGATCATTTATGAAGCAAAAAGAGGCAATAACGCAAACACACACAAAAGCACAGACGTGAAATAAATGATCGTTTATGAGGCAGAGAGAGGCAATAAGAGCAGCCCAGCGTGATAATTAATTGTGTGTGCGTGTGCATGTGTGTGTGTGTGTGCATGTCAGTGTCAACACTCACTCTCGTGCCTGTGCGCGTTCACGATGGCAATTCTGCTAATGTGGATTTATGTGGATGTGAAGCTTATGCAGAACTAAATGATTTTAATTATCAGACAGCCTCAATTGAACAATCACAGGCGCTGGTGTTTGTGAGTTGTGATAGTAACACACACACACACACACACGGTACTGTATATTCAGTGTAGTCCTCTGCTGTGTGTGTTTTATCTTAATCGAGTCCACCAAGCTGTTTAGTGATGGAAGCCCACACATGGAAATCACCTTCCTGTCCCTGGTTTATCACTGGATTGGATGAGTCATGTTAATACCACAGCCAGCCAGCTAGCATACATTAGCATTATACCACAAGTGTGAATTTTTAGCGCAGCTCTACTAAAGCTCAGCAGAGTCATGTAGAGGCAACAGTCAGTAATATAAGTTATAACTTCTGGCTCTGGTGTTATTGACTTATAAATCAGTTTTAAACCATTTTTAAGAACAATACTTTGGTTGCCAGGTTTGAAATAACCTCCTATGGCTGGTGTGTTGTCTTTTCAACAAAATAAATAGTTTCTTGGTCCTTTATTCACAACTTATTAGCATTTGTATCTCTATTTAATAAAGTTCAGTTAGTCTCACAGTGTTAAAAGCAGGTCTAAGTGTTTTGTTTTGTTTTGTTTTGTTTTTTCACTACAGTGATCCGTCATATCTGCTGCTCTTTCCCCGAAGGTAAGGGATGATTCAGTCCAAACAACACTTTCATCATCGGAGAGACAAATATTTGTGTTCAAGCACGACAGCAAGTAGAGATAATACGTAGCAGATGTGATGTTCACCATGTTAGTTTAGTGTGCTAGCATGCTAACATTTGTAAATTAGCACCGAATAAGAAGAGAATGTCATTAGTTTTGCTAGAACTTGGTATCTGACAGTGATCTGACGGAAGTGATGACGGTTAAACATTTATGTTTAACCGTCATCACTTCCTTACTTCATAAATCCTGTGGAGAACATGAATATCTACCCTGTGTTTTGCATTGATCAATTCGGCACATGTTGAAATATTTATTGGTTAAGTAATAAAAATTTGACCTGACAATGCTAGAGGTAAAAGACAAAGAATAATCAAATATGTCTTAAATTAACGTTCATCCTCTGGGCATCATGAATGTCCAAAGAATTGGCTTTGTAACTGCCTATTAGACAGTAAAAGTTTGTCTCAATTTGAGCAGTGTGAGGTGATTTTCAGGCTAAATCTCTGAGCACTAGATGCAGTGATTGAGATTATTTTCTTTTTTTTTCTGCACGAACACAACAAAAGAAAAGTGTGGAGTGATTCATCAGTTCCCTGTCCTCTTTCAGCTCGAGTTTCTGGAACAACACATCTCAAGAGGTAAAGAGCTAAATCCTGGTAGTTTTGACTCTGGTAATAAAAACTGGTAGAACATGTGTCGTCAAGTTGCAATAAAGACGACTTGTTCCAAATCCAAATCCTGAAGTCGACTAAAAAACACTTTATCAGGACATTTATCTGACAGATTTAACCAACCCACCAGGTCGAACGTCATCGACTCCTTGTTCAGTGCCTCCACGTCGGGCAGACGAGCCTTCACCTGGGTCTTGATGTAGCATTTCTCTCCTCCTGAGAAACGAATCCCTGTGATTCCCTGTATGGATCAGAGAGGACAGAGGACATCGGTAACTCGTAACTTGTCTGGATGTTGTCCCCCTGTAATCTGTGGGTGTCTGAGGCTACACATTTGCATATCAAATCAAATAACACATCTGTCTGATGTTGATTAAATACAGGGAAGGGGGTGTTTTAGCTATATATTTGAGATTTCTTAAATTGCACTCTTACAGGGACAGTATGATTAAAGGTCAAATTTTTAATCGTTAAAAGGCCAAAATTGCTGCTTCGCTAGTCTGATTAGCTTGATTGAGCTGCTTTAATTAAAGGTCACAAAGCACCAGTCCAAATTTAATGAAAATTGGAGGAACGATGCATCTTGACACTGATTGGCCCAAAGGGGGACAACATGTCTGCTTGTTCTATATTTTTTTTCCACCAGTGCAATGAGCCAGTCTTTCCACAAGGGTCTTTAAACTTTCAACAGATCTGATCCACTTCGTCTCTAAATTGCCTGAGAGTTGGTCTGATCACTGTGTTTTTTTTGTGTGTGTGTGTGTGTGTGTGTGTGTGTTTTTCTGTCTGAGCTTCCCTGATGTTTCTGGATTATTTTCACTTCAACTCACGATTTCAAAGTCATGGACCTCCACGGCCTCATCGGATCCGCTGCCAGTGCTGAATCTCTCCATGTTATTGGCCGTGTCGATTTCCATTGAACCCTCCTCCACTTTGCCATTAATGCTCATGCTGTAGTGGACATTGTAGACCTGCACACACACACACAAAACACACACAAGGTTTCAGACTGGCATGTAAGGTATGAGAGTCCTGGGAGTCACCCCACCCCCACCCACACCCCCAGCCCTCTCCTTTTCACTCTCCTTCCGTCTTAACCCCCTGACTTTTCCTCACACATTTTCTCTCTCAAACACAAACATTCACTTAAACTTGTTTAGAAAAAAAAAAAAAACAATCCTCAAATCTTTTAAGGTGATTATTTCCCCTCTATACAACCTTTTCATCGCACCTTAACAGCATTTTCCAGCTTCATATTAAGGTTTAAACCCCCTAGAAAGCTTCATTCTCCCACTCATCTCTTACACCTCTTGCCCCTGGAGCATCAGCCGGACCAGAGAGGCCCCCTCCTCTCCACCCCCACCCCCTCTACTCCATCCTGCCACAACTCTTCAACACACACCACATACACACAAGGACTCCATTCACTAAGACTGTACCATGAAAATGCAGTGTTTAATTTACATTTTACTGTTTGCCTACTCTGCAAAAACGGAAATAGGAAAAAAAAACATCCTTCTTGAAAAGCTGCTTTAGTCTAGTGAATCTTTTTAATTCAAACAAGCTAAAAAGAATTACAGCTTAACACGCAATTCCACTTGTTTCCAGTTTAAAAGAGCTTGTTTCAACAATTTCTTCAATCATGTGACATCATTTCATACGTGTGAGCACCAGAGCTGTTTTTTTTCCTTTTTTGTGGTATAGTTCCACTTATTTTAGAAAAGTTTTTGAAAGTAGAAAGATGCACATTGAAGAGTAAAAAGTGAATTATCCACCAGATCAGAATGACTTTGATTTGATTTTCGATTGAAAGCCTTAAGGGACCATGTGAAAATTATTTGTATGGTGAGAAGCTGAATCTGAATCTTGTGCGTTATTTATTTGAAAAAAAAAATGAAATAAAAACCACAAGATGCTTTACAGGGTGATTAGAGGGTTTCTCACAAGTGTCTCCGCGGGTTTGAAAACTGTAAGAGCTTCCACACAGGACTTCAAAACCAAATAACACGGATAAATTGGTACAATGTACCCTGAAGCTTTTAATATTCACATCAATGTGCAGTTAAAAAAACAGATTTCTGTACATGCAGCTTGCAAGTTTAAACTTTATTCTGTTTGTATGTAACTTTTAATGAGAGTTAAATTAAAAATAAGTACATGCAGACACTGACATGAGATGACACTGGAGAAGAGATAGATAGTGATGTGTCTTTCTTACGTGTTTCTCGTTGTTGTTCCAGAAGTAAAAGGCTCCGACTGCCCCCAGCAGAAGCAATAGGGCTCCGGCGATCAGCACCGCGATCCCGGCCTTCAGGAGGCGGCCGGTGGCGGCGGGTTTGACAGCCACTGCCGAGTAGGCCTGAGGTAAAAACACACAAAAGCACAAGGTCATATATGATCATCATATATAAGATGGCGTATATATACAATCTTTGGTCCCTGCTGCACAGACGACATCTCGGTATAAATGAAACTTTTAAGATAAACACTAGAAATCTTTAGAAACAAAACTTACCGGAGGCATGAACTGCTGCAGGTCCTCCGGTCCCGCCGAGGCGATCGGTACTTTCTCTGAGCTCCCGGCCATGACTGGAGCCAAACACCTGAGGGAACCCCACTCCACTCACACAGATTTCTCCCTCCCTCCCTCTTTCTCTCTCTCGGGAGGAGGAGGAAGAGGATGGTCACTCCTGCTCACTGCTCACACACACACAATCACATAGGTTGTGCGTCAGTGTGTTTTGCGCCTCGGTGCTAAAACTTGCGCAAGTTTTGCGACTTTAAATACAAAAAAGGTGAGATGTAACCTCCAGCTGTGTGAACAGTGACTAATTTAAGCCAAAGTTAGTTTTTTTTTTTTTTTTCAAGGAGAGAAAAGAAAAAAAGAAAACCATTCATCATTTTTTCTCTTTGAAGATCACACGGTCTGCTCGAGCAGTTTGATTCTTAGGATTTCATATCATTAAGCTTTATGACAACCTCTGCAGGCTGCACTGAGTCTATTCAGCAATTAAGGAGATGATGAAGGAAAAGGGGTGAGGTTGTCTCCTCGAATCACCTTCGCACACTCTCTCCCCCCTCCTCTTGTTCCTCACCCATCCATACACCTCCACCCCCTCTTCTCCTCAATGCCTCTACAGACTGCTGCAGGTCAGAGGTGACTCTGGCGGAATGTCGCGTGTTTTCTCCAAACCGGAGACAGTATATTTACACGACGGTGTGCCAAATCGAAAAGAGCAAAAAAAAAAAAAATGCATTAGACTCCAATTCGACTTTCCAACTATATCTTCTCTCACTGAATTTCAGACAGAACCGCTCCCCTGAATCTATGAATGATAATGGTGGTTACGTAACGGGGCGCGCACCGTGCGCATTTGGCACAAAGACAAAAACAACATCCAGGATGGTTTTATTCACAAGGACTTCGCGTTCTTCAACTAAGAAAAAAGAAAAAGAAATTCCTCCGTGTTTTGGCGGCAGCTGCGCAGTCTCATTAAGATTTCCTGGTGTGAATGTAAGTTTGGACCTTAACGCATTAGCTCATCAGGTGTGAATGATCCATGTGGGCCGACAGGAACCTGAGCGCAGCTTTAATTCTTGTGTTGACACGCGGGTCTGAGGCAGTGAAACGCGCACATTAAAGCCACTGAGGGTGAAACGAATAACTGTGAAGGTTTTCGCTCTTGTTATGTGTGAGTGATTTGCAAGAAAGCCTTGGCGTCTGCTCTGGCACAGCACCAGCAGCACACACACACACACAGACAAACTGGAGTGACCTTCCTCAGTGGGCTGCAAGGACAGAGGCTCAGTGCTGCAATAACAGCGACGCCTGTTGGCTTTTACTGTAGTGACTGATATCTCTCACAAAACAACATACAAGTCACAAGCTCAGAACAGTATTTCAAAGTTTATTTTCTTCCTCACAGAATATTGTGATGAATAAAAAAAGAATCTGTACAATTACTTATTATTGCATTCAAATAATTTCATCATACACTGTTATCAACTTGATACACTGTGGGTCCGCCGGCCCTCAAACTCAAAACAGTTTCTGGGGCCATTTATTTTTAAATAGTCAGCATGCTTAAAGATCAATAATTACAGTTGTTATGTACACATCTTTGCTTAATTATTACTTTTATAAAAAATAAAATCTCTATATGTACAAAACTTGCATATGATACACTTCATGTCCAACAAAAAGTGATTGAATGGACTTTAAATGTGGCTCTTACAATCAAACAAAAAAACACACACACAAATATTAAGATATAAACTTATATGTGCACACTCTCCACAGTAACAAATAACTTCAAATAGTTACATTATTCTCCTTGTCAATGGATCATAAATTAAAAGTCTGAATATACTATACATTTCTTTGAGAGTGAGTTCAGGTGTGTGCCAGTGCGTGTGCAAGTGTTGGTTTTAAACGTCGTCGTTGGGGCAGTGTGTCGGGGTGGGGGTGTATACAGGGATGGATATGTCGCTGATCTCCTGCACCCTCACAGGTCTGGGTGGAGTGACCAGGACGTAGTCGTACTCTCTGTGCAGGACTTTCTCGTAGACGCTCTGCAGTCCCACCGTTTTGGGGATGTGGGCCTGGTAGTAGTTGTCCCTGCGGTGGGGGTCCCGGGGCAGAGAGGCCGTCTTGGAGAGGCTGTTGAAGGAGGAGAGGGTGGGGGCCGGAGATGGAGCAGCATTGGCTCTGACTGCTGTTGGGCTCCAGCAGCGATCTGAGTGACCCAGGACCTTACACTCACTGGTACAAGCCCACAGAGCTGAATCACACACAGAGAAGAAAGTTTAGTTAGATTTGAACTGAAACAACATCAGGACCTGACATGAGTTTAGATCTGTCTTTATTTCTATTGTCTTTACCATTTTGGCCGCCCATGGGAGGAACCAAGGCTCCATCCTTCTTCAGGCCAGTGTCTCCGCTCACATCACTGTCACTGTCATTGAAGTCACTGTCTCCCTTTCCACTGTCTTTGCCGCTAAAGGCAGGATCCCTGGCTGAGATGGTGGTGTAGGAGTTTCCCTTCCAGATGGTGATGGGTCTCACAGCCTCTTTTCCGTTCCCGTAGCCAGGCAGGGTGGAGTATCCCTGGAGGAGGAGAAAGGAGAGAGAAGGTGGAGGTTAGTTTCTGCTGGATGAACAAACTGCAATTTGTGCGTTTTGATGAGTGTAACACATCAATGAGCACAAAGTCCCAAAGGTGCATCTCACCTCGTGTTTATTCCCTCGCAGCTTGCTGTTGCTGTCTGAGTCATACACACAGGGCACCTCGCTCCCGTCCTCTGAGGCCGAGCACATGTCGCTGCCCCCGGGGTGAGCCGAGGTGAAGCCCCCGGGCTGGCTGCTGTACGAGTGACCGTCAAACGCTGCCGCCGCTGCCGCTGCTGAGGCGGCCCCGTGCAGCGGCAGCAGCGGGTTGTCGGCCACGTGATTCCTGCCCCGCTCCAGCGTGCCCTTCTCCCCGTATGAGTCGCTGTCGTCTCCGCTCTTGTCCTGTTTGCGCCGATTGCACGTGGTGGCGATGAGGATGATGGCGAGCAGCAGGAGCGTGCAGCTTCCCGCGAGCACAACGATAATCACAACCGACAGGTCCCACTGCGCGTGCACGTCGTCCTCGCCGCCGGACTGATACACCGTCCTGTCGCTCGGCGGGGAGCCCGCAATGATGAGGAAGTGTAGCGTGGCCGTGGAGGTGAGCGCGGGCCTCCCGTTGTCACTAACGGTCACAGTCACGCTCAGAGTCTCGTCCACGTCGTGGCTCAGCACCTGGTTCAGGTAGATCTCTCCGGTGGCTTTGTTAACGGAGAACACGGATGGTTCACCGGTCGCGAGGCCGTAGGTCAGGTCCGAGTTCACGCCCTCGTCCGCGTCCCGCGCCTCTACGCGCGTAATGACGTAGCCGCTCGGTGCGTCCCGGGGCAGCAGAACCTCAGCGGAGCCGTTGTTGAGAGGAGGCTGAGTGATGAGCGGTGCGTTATCGTTCTGGTCCATGATCCTCACGTACACCGTGGCACTACCGGACAGCGGTGGGGAGCCACCGTCGCTCGCTGTGATGCGCAGCTCCAGCTGCTTCATCACCTCGTAGTTAAAGCTCCGGAGTGCGTAAAGGGAACCGCTGGCCGGATCCAGAGACACGAAGGTGGAGATGGGAGATCCCATGAAGTATGTGTCCGCCAGTTTGTAGCTGACCTTCCCATTTGACCCCAAGTCCATGTCGCGCGCCACCACCGTGGTGATGTACGCCCCTGGCGCGTTGTTCTCCACAACAGCCACCTCATACACTGGTTTACTGAATGTGGGAGCGTTGTCGTTCTCATCTGTTAGTCTGATGGTGTACTGAGTGATGGTCCTGTAGGGAGGGGAGCCCAAATCCTCCGCCACTACAGTCAGGTTATATTCGGGTATTTTCTCCCGGTCTAACGGACTAGTACTCACGATCATGAAGCTGTCCTCGTACGCCTGCTGCAGTCTGAAGTGGTCGTGTCCGTACAAGGTGCAGTGAACCTGCCCGTTAGCGCCAGAGTCTCTGTCCGAGGTGCTGACCAGAGCCACGAAACTCTCTCTGGCGGCAGCCTCAGTGATGTATGCTATCCCCGCTGTGATGGATGTCATGGGGGTGATGGAGATCTCCGGTGCGTTGTCGTTAACGTCCTGCACCTGCACCACTATTTTACAAATGGCCGGACTCGGGTTCGGGCCCAGGTCGGTGGCCTGGACGTCAAACTCGTACGTGTTCTTACTTTCAAAGTCAATCGGACTCTCCAGGGTGAGCCGTCCGGTTTTCCTGTCTACTCTGAAGAGTTGTCGTATCTCTGGCGGCACCTGGTTACCGAACCCGTACACCACCTCACCGTTCAGACCCTCGTCCGGATCCTCCGCGTTCAGGTCCAGCAGGAGGGAGCCCACTGGTGCGTCCTCGGGCAAATCCACGGAGAAGCTGTTCCTGTCAAACACTGGGCTGTTGTCGTTATAGTCTTTCACCTTGATGTTGATGCGCGTCGTTCCGGTGCGGGACGGGTTACCGCCGTCCATAGCCACGAGCTCCAGCGCGTAAGTAGCCTGCGTCTCGCGGTCCAGCTCCTTCATGAGCACCAGCTCCGCATATTTAACCCCGTCGGCCCTGCTGAGCACGTCGATTGAAAAGTGGCTGTTGACAGAGATCTGATAGCTTTGGATGTAGTTGACACCAACATCCTCATCCACGGCAAAGTCCAGGGGGATCCGCGTGCCCACCGCTGTGTTCTCGGAGATCTCCATGCTCGACTCTTTCCGGGGAAACTCGGGGGAGTTGTCGTTAATGTCCTTGACCTCCACCTCGACGTGGATGAGTTTGAACTGCTCTTTGGAGAAACTGACAACGTCGAAAGCGATGAGACAGTGCAGGGTGTGTTTGCAGATCCGCTCCCTGTCGATCCTCTCCCCGATGCTCAGCTGCCCGTCGCTCTCCCTCAGACGGATGAAAGAGGAGTTGAACTGTTTCATCATCCTGAAATTGGTCCTGGATCCTCCCGATGAAGAAGAGGAGGGAGTGGATGAGATGTCCTTGGCCAAGTTTCCAATCACTGTCCCCGGTGCGTCTTCCTCAAATGTCTGATATTTCACCGTTTTTGCTCGTGTGACAGCAGACAGGTTCACCAAAAAGACGCACACGAGCACCAACAGCCCGTTCCACCCTTTTTCTCCCATGTTGACACCTTCACTCCAAAAAAATAATCAGGTGAAATTCAGCCAAAACTGCCCAAAAACGAGTCCAGATGATAGTTTAAACAAAACACGCCTGTAAAAAGCTGCTCCTCATGAGATCCTGTCCACTCTCTGGGACTCTTATTTCACTATAAAAACCTGTAATAAATATTCCATATGTCTTTCAATGCGCACTCTGGATGCGCTCCGCTCTCTCTCTCTGTCGCTCTACTGGAGGTGTGCTGCTCTCTCAGCGCAAGAGGGCTGCAGTGTCTGCAGGAGGGTTTATACGGCGAGGCATGCAAATGAGCCGCGCTGTGACCAATCCGGGCTTTGAGAGGGAAAAAAGGGGGACTTCTCAAAGATCTCTAAACCCTGTTTAGAGATTCCTGGACTGTGCGGAGAAACTTGGCACCCAATATGTGGGCTAAACGCGGGGCTTGATTTAATACAGCTATAGTTTCCGTTGCTTGTTTATGTTCCTCGGGCTGTTAAATGAGTCTGCGCACCGACACACACGGTGGGGGAGAGAGCACAGAGATGCGCAGTGTCCCTGAGATAGAGGACAAAGCATTTGAATAGGAGTCTGTTCAGGATGCTTAGTCTTATAGGCGCACTTTTGAGTGTAAAGAGATTTATGCTTAAACACAGGCTGGTTGAATCCCCCACGCACGTGTCCTGTGTAACCCACGCGAGTAAAAGCAGCCGTTGGCAGCCTCCAACTGTCCCAGTGACCTCTCCTCTGTCTCTGGAGGCAAAATAACTTCATACTAGAATAAGATGTGACTTGTCCTTTTTGCTCCAACCTTCACAGTGGCCCTCGATCCGCTCACACACACAGATAAGATTTCATATAATGCACTTTTGATGGACTCATACTGCTGAGGCAGCTTCACGTGCGTGAGACTCAAAAGAAACTGTGGAGTAACTGGTGGTAATAGCATCATTTTAATGCTCGTTTCATTCCCATTAATAAATTCCATAAATTTGCTCTGCCTTTCTATTATTCATCCCCCCCTCGCGTGTCGTAATCCAGTAATTGTTTGCCTATCAGATCATATGAGGCAAGAACGAGGACTATATCCACTTTAACATTGATTTTATTCTAATTCGGTCTCAGCTCAGATCGGCTCACGAGATGTCTCGCGCGCTAGAGAGAGGGGATTTTTTTAATTAAAGCCGATGTAACCCGGTTTAACATGCGACTCTCCTTGGCCTCGGCTGCCTGAACAGAGAGGCGCAGGTGAGGACAAAAACACTCTCACACACAGCAACAGACACACTCATTCAGACACACACACACACTGACGGTTACGCACGCACTCACACAACCTTCCATGAACCCGTTACAAATGGGATTTGGCTGTAAACGCAGGGGGGATTTATCAGGATTTCAATAGTGAGATTATATCAAAGGCGTATGAAGCCCTCGTTAGCAGTGAGCGGGATAATGGCGTAGCAGGGGCCTCCCTTTACAGCCGTCCATGCCGGTATTGTGGCCCCTGAGCCGGGTCTGTGGGGACCCTAACCCCCGCTGCCTCCGTGCAGCCCTGTGCCTAACTGCAGCATAATGAGGCTGAGCCACATGCAGCCTTTGTATCGTCCCCTCCATCCCCATTCTTACTCCCCCCTCTCCCTCCCTTTCTCCTTTCTGCAGACCTGCCCCGATCCCGGCCACGACTACTTTCATTACAGAGAGATGGGAGATGAATTGCCCCGGACATCAGGGTCCCTGCTATTAAAATACATTTAGAGAACGACCGCGGCCCCGTCACGGCTCTTTAAGAGATTTTCTCATTCTTCCCATTGGTCCTTCTCTCCCTTTCCCTCTCCACCGCATTCACCACCATTCAATCCCCCACCCCCCCACCCCCTCCTCCTCCTCCTCACCCACCCCCTCACCCTCCTCTTTACCCACCACCTCCTCCTCTTCCTCCTCCTCACACGCACACAACCATCGTTTTCAGGGGCAACACTTGCCTTGCAGGAGAAGCTAATATCAGTTGGCATGTTCTATAAAGAACCCATCTGCCACTGAAAGTCAAATAGGAGACACCTGAATGGACAACATCTAGTCAAGCAGCTTGCATAGTTAGACACAGTCAGGCCTGTCCCGAAGGATCAGGGAACATCAATCTGTGAGTCATTAAGAGCATCAAATGTAGATTATCAGCTTTTATTTTTTTTTTTTTTTTTTAAATTAAAGAAACAAGCTGCTGGCACTTTCCAATCAGGCTAGTTTATATGCCGTAAGCATTAATAGTTAATTATTAATTAGCATAATAGATTAGTTAGTTGCAGCCTAATTAATGGAAACTTTTGGGTTGCCAGGTTGTGAAAACCCCACTCTATTAAAATATGGTGTTTTACAGGAGAGAGAGCAGAAGAGGAAAGTCTTTAACTTTCACTCATGAGATAAGATTTTCACTTGCCATATGGCTCATAAAGCTGCACTTTGCCATATGCAGATGATGACTCTGTGCTGGCGCCATGTCAGAGTTTTTATTAATGTGTGCATGTTAGAAATTCCATCAAGATACTCAGGTTTACAGAGCTGCACGATCAATTTACTTGGAGGAGAACTGAAAGAAAACACTGATAATCCTCTTTCTAGAAAATAGAGGGAGGAAAGATTGTCGTTTATAATATAAAGTTTCGCTCCTGTCACCAGCCCAGCTATTGTCATACAGTCCCTTATTTTTGCAGACAACAAGATTGAGAGTTTAATAAAACATCTCTAACATTTATAACTCCTTTATTACCGGATGGAAAGTAATAAAAATTGATTTTTTTTTTCTTTTTCACAGCCTGGCAACCCAAACCTTGTTCTTTATCAGTAATATCAAGGCATCGGTGACGGTATGAGATCAGGCAGGATATTATAACTCTGATTAATCTAAGACGTCTGATCCAAACTGATCTTTCATTCACTTCACAGCTCAGTGAAGATCCCAGTGAGATGTGTTCACCGCGGGGCCGTGAGAGAATCATCCTGTTTATACTCGTTTCTTTGTGTGTGTGTGTGTGTGTGTGTGTGTGTACACACTCCGGCTGTGCTCAGCATTCTCTCTCTCACACACATACACACTGAAAGACAAGAGCAATCAAAAGCAAATTACACTGTGTTGAATTTCGGATTAAAATCCCTGCACGTGCGTGTGCGCGCGCGTTAGAAAGGATGAGGGGGAGCTGAGGATTTTTCTTTTTTTTTTCCTTTTCTTCTTTTTTCCTCTCCTACAATGTTGGACAGACTTTTGCATCATCACCCCTCCTCAAAAGCAAAGCTGTCACTTGAAGGACACACACACAACTTTAAATATATAAAAAAATCTCTCACGTGACCACCGTGTCATTCTCGCCCGTCTGCACGCGAGTTCAACAATAGCAGAATTAGACTGAGTCTCCCAAATCCCCTCTATTCTTCACGGGACATATTAGCATTTTCTTTAACATATATAAATATATCTTTAGACGTCCTGCCCCCCTCACCCCTTCTCCCCTTTTCTTCAGCATTGTGGTCCCATTTGCTCGAGTGATCGCCGGGTATTTTGGGGTCTGAAGCCGGTCGCCCGATCCCTGCCTCTTGTTGAGGGCTTAACTCATTGAGATGGAAATAGGCGATTTGGTTTCTTTTGTCCTCCAGATAAGCGGTGGAAGGAGAAGAAAGTGGAGAGAGAGCAGGAGAATGAGAAAGGAGAGATGGAGGCTGTGTGTGTGTGTGAGAGAGAGAGAGGGAGGGAGGGAGGCAGAAGGGGGTAGGAGGTGTCTAAGACAATCGATCAGAGTCCTGAACCCCCTTCACCTCGCTCCCCCCTTTCCCTCTCAGCTAACCTTTGCTTAACTCGCGTGCCATCACAAGCCTCGCGCTCCTAATTGGTTCCCAGCACTAATTATCCAATTATCGCCTCTTCGCCGGAGAAACCAGCTCTCAGGGGTTGACCACGGATAAATGGCCTCATCCTCCTGAACTATTGATGAAAATGATTAGGAGTGAATGCGCCCATCAGCTCCCGAGTGCAACACTTAAGAAAGTTGTGTCACGGCCTCTTGTGTGTGAAGAAAGAGAGTGTGGTCCTCCACTTATAGAGGATGGACGCGCTCATTCAACCCATTGGCCTTATTATTCTCCAACTCTTAGTGAAAATTGGAGACATGGTAAAGTGGCGCGCAGGTTAATTTGACTTCACAGATTAATAAAAGCCTCTATAGGTTGAGACTCCCAGTCTGGCGCTTGTCTGGTTCGTACCATTTCAGCCTTAAAATTGAGAGATCGTCACATGACGCTGCGTAAAATGGCGCATGTAGAAATGAAGTTGTGTTATAAAGAAACCAACAGTGTCTGTGTGTGAGGCCTCAGCAGGATCAGGACCGGCACCAGATTGATAACGTCCAGTTACATTAACTGTTTTTCCTCCTTTTCTTCGTCTCTTTCTTCTCTTTAGTTAACTTCTGCTCCGATCCATCAACCTCCATCCCATCTGTCGCTGATAGCTGCAACACTTTGAATAAATTCCTGCCGACAAAACAAAACAGTTAACATCTCATGAATACAGCTTTTTTTTCTTTTTTACACCCCTCGCGCAGATTGTGGTGAAACTTTAGGGTCGGTGGAGTAACCAGTGTAAAGAAATCTGTCCGCGGACACTCCCTCCTCGCTTCCACTTCATTACCGGTATTGTGCTCGGGAGCGCGCAATCTGTGCGGCCGTCTCCGCCCGGCCCCGCCAGCTTTCTAATGAGTTTCCAATGATGATTTAAAAGCTGGCTTGCCCCCGTACATACACAACCATCACCACTACCACCACCAATCTCCCCCCACCCCCCTCTCATTCTTCCTTTGACTGCTTTTGATTCTTTTGTCCGGAGTTGTTTCCAGCGCTGCTTTCTGGAGGTCAGGGGAGCGCACATAAAGATTCACACATCAGGTTCTGAATAAAGGGACGATATATTGGCCTGGGGGAGTTACATGGGACTAACTTCATGCTCTGCTTCAGTTTAGTAGCCTAGTGGGAGAATCCTAGAGGGAAAGAATTAGAGGTCTGTCTGGTCTGAGGGTGTTGTGGTGAATACAAGTTTCTCCAAATGCCTTTTACCCCATTATTTTGAAAGACAAACAGGAACTTAAAGCTAGAGCGTGAGTTAATGAAAGGCTCAGGGCTGCAGGGGCTCTCTGTCTCTCTCTCTCTCTCTCTCTCTCTCTCTCTCTCTCTCTCTCTCTCTGTGTGTGTGTGTGTGTGTGTGTGTGTGACAGTGAGAGAGTGAGAAAGTGAGAGAGAGTGCGTGTGTGCACACCTGATGGTTGCTCTGTGCCAGATTGTGTGTGCTTCAGATGAACAGATGGGGGTGGATGAGTTAAGAGAAGCATGGAGGGAGGGAATGGCAGACGTCTGGATATCACTCATGTGAAGTTATGTTGTCTCCCCTTCTCCTCTCCCCTTGCATGGTCCTACATGTGCATTCAGAAGCAGGCAGCAGCGTACAGATGAGCCACATCTGATGCGTGGAGTCGATGTAGCCAAAAGCAGGTTGGTTGCCATAAGTGCCTGTGATAATCCATCAATCAATGGGACATTGTGTGAGGCTTATACGGATCTATAGAGAATACTTTTACTGCCTAAATGCTTCACTCAACATCTTTGTGATGAGAAATTAGTAATCCTGTAGACACAAAGGTAACAGATGCATAACACAGCATCACTTCACCCAAGAAAAAAAGAAAAAAAAAAGATGGTACACATCTAAACTGTGAGCATTAGGCCAGTCTTCATATGGCAGAGTTAAAGTAACACTGTGTAACCAGTGAGCAGCTGCTACAGAAACAGATCAGCTCTATCACACACCGTTATGTGGAACCGACAAGTGTGAGACAGACGCTGAAAAAATCAACACTGAATAAGTTGTGTTCACACTGTTTGTTTTTACAGCTGCATGACTTTGTGGCAATGTCACTCTGTTAGTTGCCCAATTTGGTCCAGACTGAAATATCTCAAACTGACATAAAGTTTGGTTCAGATTTCCACAGGAAGAGACAAACTGATGAATTTGGCTTTGTCCAGATTTTCCCTGCAACAGCAGAATGTCAGAGAAGCATCTGTTTGATGAATTTGGCCCAAAAATGTTGTGCTGTCGTGGTCCCAAGAGGATATGTCTTCTTGAATTTTGCGTTAGGGCCATCATGAGTGGTTAAGAATTGTTTACTAGTGGATGAACAAAATTCTCATTGGTACAGTGGCCCTGAATGTTAAAACACAACATCAATTCATAACAACAAGACCTGTCCTTACCTTACTCTGAAATCCTGTCTTGTTTACTGAAATGTGTTGTGTTTTGACCTTCAAGGCCACCGTATACTGCTCTCAGCTCTACTTTGTGGTTTGTTTAGTTATAATTATTCAATGTTCACACTGGTAACATATTAAGCATATGAGCATTGCCTTTGTGAGCATGTTAGCACAATGATATTAGTCTTAGTGCTGCTGTTGTGACAACACAGAAGTGTATTGTGGAAGTTTAAAGCATCTTACTTCATAGTTTTCGACCACATGTTTTAGTCTCTTGAAATTATAACTTTAGTTACACAATACAGGTATTTGATTTTAACAGTGTCACATTTAATCACTGTGTGATTCCTGTCGTGACTGCGTCCACAGACTGTGACCTACATATGTCAAAATAAAAGGCACTGCTTTGCACAAATGTCGTTTTTATACCAATCAGAGACATGAAATTAGCTCGAATTATCAATTCCTCTTCATGAGATCAAAGGGTTTCATCTGCAGCCTGATAAACAAGTCAATTTTTACTGTGTGGGATAATAACATTTTGTTTTAATGATGCATTTCATTATCACATATAAAGTTTGCGACAGACTTTTCTGCTTCTGAGTGATTTCCATCATGAAAACAAACATTTTGAGGCTTATTAGCTCTTTAACTTTAAGCAACAACCCACTAACCTACTTTATTGACTCTATGAGTCACAAAAGGCAATCACCAAGTGCATTAGCAGCCAAGGTGGAAACGCTTCTTAAACTTGCCTGTTTCATAGGCAACAGACCTCCCACACTCTCTTACCTTGTAATTCCTGTCTCTTATCTACTCTCCTCCACCTCCTTTCCCTCCTCCTTCTTTCCTTTTTCTTAAACCCGCTTTCTGTTTCTCTACTTTTCCTTGCTTTTTCAAGTCTCCACAGCGCTATTTAGAGCAGGGCATCGAGCTGTATTAATGTGACTAAAGAGGACTGCGCAGGTAACACAGGTCCAGCTGGCTGTAAACTCAGCGATGCGGTTTCTCTCTCAGAGCATTAAAGCTCCCTCTGTTTATGGAGTCACCCTCCATAAACAATACTGTATAATTCTCTTTGAACATTACAACACATTCCTCATATAAAACAAAAGCAAAATATAAGGGGACACCATGCACACACACACACAAGCACAAACAGAAGGCAGGCTGCAGCACACATGCACACAACCACAGTATTATGTGATCAGTGCGTCCTCTCTGCATGTGCCAGGGAGACTTTGAAGGGAAGGCTTTGTTTTCCCTGGGGAGTAACACAACCACAGAAGACAAATAGCTATATTCAGCAAATAGTCTATATGCCCCACACCAGAAAAAAAAAAAAAAAACAAAACAAAACAGATATATCTCCACTCTCAGTATGGAGCTAATCAATATTTCAGTAGCCCAGCCTTGATTGTTCATGCAGGCCATGAGAGAGCTAATGAGGCGAAGCTGCAAAGACAATGTGCTCACCAAAGTAGGCTATGTGCTAAAGGACAAAATGATCTTTCAGATCTGGCGGATCAGTCACGCTCTGCCCAGGATGAGATGCTACTGATGTGAACCACTTGAGACCCTTTTCCGCCGTGTGACAGCTTATGAGTTGGCATATCTGTCTGAGACGTGGTTCCCTCTGATCTGCTGTGTCAAAGTCCTCACACCTCATATGCTGTTTGTTGTCGGCGCGCTTCTGAATTGTACTTAATGTGGGAAACGTGACACACAGATAAATGACGCTCGATGGTTTCAGCCTGAATTGACGTATTGGGAGTTATGAGGTTTTTGTTGTAGCTGTTTGAGTTTGAAACGTGGCTCGATTGTTTAATGTTTCCACTCGGCTCAGATCTGGGCACTGGTGAGTCTGAGGGGCACACACACCAAAACTTCTGTTAACTATCAATCAAACAGCTACAAACGGATCCAAAATGGCCACAAAGAGATTCAAACCAGCTACAAAGAAACACGACTCTAGTCATTTGGTGTCTCTTTGAGTGAGTTAGTCCTGCTGCTGTGTTGAAGAAGTGGGGGGCCTCTGCCCAGGGGCCCATTGTCTCATAATCTGTCAATGGTCTGAGTTTTTAAACACATCACAGACATCACTGTCTCATTAAGGGGCTGCACAAACACTATTGGACAGAAAAGAATGTTGTATTTTTTCTTCTCAATTTTTTGAAGGTCACATTACAACTTCCATAGACCTGCAAAATTAAAGTGTTGAATTAACACCAAGTTCATTTTGACATGTTAATGCGTCATTTCTTTCCAAAGGACATTTTCACACCTAAGGTTCCAGCAGATAGTGGATATTTACCATGATATTATTCATCATGGATCATTGTCAGGTTCGGGTCATCTTGATATTAATCTGGAGCACATATCAGCAGACTTTAGAGGACAGAGCACATAAACATCTGTTATTGAATAACCTTATAACCTATAGTAAGGTAGTTTGATTCTACACCAGAGCTAGTAAAAGCCAATCATCAGTGCAGCTTATGTTTGAAGAAACCACATTTCTCAAAGAATGAAGTAATATAGTATGTCTGCACTGCTATTTCACCAAGATATTAAGTGAAACCAGAATTCAATTTAAATCTTCCTGAGACCACCACTCCAAGATGGACTAGAGACCAGTTGTTTGGTCCAGATCAGAGTTCAACAGTGACCAAACTGTTGGTCAATGTTGAACTAAGTCTAGAAAAAAGGATAAACACTAATAATAAATTTAATTAGCCGTTTTTTTTACAAGGTTAAAAAAACCTTCAGCATTAAAATAGTTTTATTCAGTCCCAGAATATGATGTTAAATCTGTGATGCTAACACTCTACTCCACCCACTGAGAACCTTTTGACTCCACACTCGTGTTGTGAAATGCTGAAAGAAATAACATCATGGTTCCAGGACCATAGATTCAAGTGATAAAGTTCTTCTAAAGGCTGTTAGCGTGCTACATTTTAGTCCTGCGATGCCATCAAAGAGAAAAAAAACAAGTTATGTAAACACAGGGATCCTTACAGGCGCACAAAAAAAAAAAAAAAAAAACACAGCAAGCAGCACCCAATTATCTTTGCTCACAATAAGTGAGAAATAGTTAAATTAGTATTGGGTCTAGGATGTATCTTCATAGATTGGAATATAAAAAAGCAAAGAAAAACATCCGCACACTCACAATTCCTCACAGACCCTCGACACAAAGCCAAATGTAGGCTATTTTATAAAACTACAACCCCATGTCATCAAAGCTCTCCCTGCGGAGGCGTTATTCTTGATCGCTCCTCCTGTCTAAGCGCCCTATTTCTCTACATAGTCATCTTTGTTTGCAACACTTGTCTCGCGTCACAGTGAGGAAAAAGCCCGCGTTCGATTCATCTTAACAGTTTGTGTGTCACTGGGAAAAAAAAAAAAATGGGTGAAAGTTTTAAAAATTCAGGCTTTGTTGCCAGAGAACAGAAGGCTGACAAAGTTTTATAGAGGCAGCCATGAAGTTCTGCCTCATTAGATAGAATAGCTGTTCTATATTCAGGGTCTCTGTGGGGCTAACAAATGCAATGAGTGGGCCAAACTCGGTTCGTTCCGCCAGAGCAAGGGCCTCTTTGTCTGTGTTTGGTGGGTAGGGTTGGCGGTGGTATGGAGGCCGAGCGGGGCCTTTAAAAACCTGGATTTCACCACAGCTGAGTTGAGACTGTATCAGACAGAAGCTGTATGTAATGGTCTTCATCAGAAAACTCCCTAGCTTGTCCTCAAATGATCTAATCCAGTTAGTTACATCACCACAGAGACCTAGATTGATATCTACAATGATGAGAAAAGTAGGTTCAGGTGCACATGTCACTTCATTTTCCCAAACTGCGGCACAAAGAAAACATAATAGTTGAGTTTGAGTCGGTGAACACAACAAAATGACTGATCCCTTTAATACCACCATCCTCACTGTGATACAGATGATTATTTTTCTTCCAGTTTTATTGTCATTTCTATCACCTACATTGACACTGTAATCACCAAGTTATCTAAGAACCAAAGTTGTCACTTTTTATTCAAACACTATTATCTGACACTGCAATAAATAATAATTAGCTGTTAGATTAGTGCAAATGAATTATGTGCCAGTTCACATTTGTTCAGACTTCACTTTGGAAAATGTGACAGTCCTAGTGGGAAGAAGGGAAAACTCAGAGAGGGCAAACACGGGCAGTCACATACACAGACCAACAGGATGTAAACAAGACGAACAGGATGTAAACAAGTTGACGGTTTAACCAAGTTATAGACATCATGTGATCTGACAGTAAAGATGATGTGCTCCACTTGAACTGGGATGTACAAGTCTGTGATGTGAATTTCTGAGTCATCCGGTTGTGAGAACGTCACCAGCCTCAACCTCAAAATCAAAGATGGCCGCTCCGTCTTATTGATTGTCTTATTAAATCAGTCATAAAAAAATCCAAGTTGCAATTAACCAGAATGACGCTACTATTGAATATTATTTTGTAGTCTAGTGGTACTTCAGCTGTATAAAGCATTTTAATGTCTTGGAGCTTGTTGTTTTGGTTTTACAACTACAACTTTACTATTGTGATTCAGTCTCAATGTGTTCATACGCACATGTTTCATTCAGGATTAAAACAGTTACAAATGAACCAAATGATGCTCAATAGCTGCTTGGTCTGTGTTCACTAAACCCAATTAAAGGTTTATTAGGTTTATTTTTGTGTTCACAGTTTGTTATTTAATCCAAATGGACAAAAACAACAGTTAATGGGGATTTATTAATTAACAGGCACATTCTTATTGTGATTATGGGTTTTTTGTCTGAATCATGTCATGTTGTTTAGTTCTAAAAAATAGTTTTAACAGTGAAAAAACATGACTCAAAGTTTGGTACCAGTCTATTGATACATGTAGATGACATGTTATCCTGTTGAATGGGTTTTTGTTGTTCAATCTACAGCTTGATTTACTTGAATTCTAATTATGTTTATCTTTTCAGGTGTATGGGCCAAACAGAGCTGTGACAGTGCAATTTGTGAGTATAGAGTGGAGGGATGTTTATTCCTCATATGTACTCTCCAAATGATTATATTTTTAAAAAGAGGCACTAAAATCCAAAGGCCAGAGACAGCGAATTAAAAAAAAAAACCTTTTTAAAACTTCACTGACTGAGTTTAAGGACACATCTCAGCGTTGTCCTCCTAAAAAAGATTAGAGGATTAGGAAACCATCTCGAAGTTGCTGTTGCATGTCTGTGTCCTAGATTTAGCTTGATATCATCTGATTGTACAAAGAGCCACTCAGGCTGTGGAGCTGAGGGCCAGGATAATGGGGTTGAATTTGCTCTGTGTCATTATTTTCATCTTATTCTGTAGCAATCATTTATTATAGGCGGAATTTCATTGATAACTTAATAGGCTTAATCTCTATTCACACTGGCTCGCTCATTAAGGGCTAATAATGCAAATGTTATACAGGCTATTAGAGGTGTTTAGCAGCCTTGTGTCTGAAGACGTGGGTATTTGTTGGGCAGATGGACGCAGCTCCGGGGCTGCTCTCACCCCTGACCCCCCGCAGATGTCCCAAACCTCAGCCAGAGCTTGGTCACGAAGCGGTGGAAAATCAGTAATACACCGGAACCGACTTGTCAATACGCGGTACAATTAGGCGCATTTGAGCGCCAGTTCTGGCTGCGCAGCGGCGCCCGCTGCTGCGTGAAACACGCGGTGATTATAGCAAAGATGAAAGAGGGAAAGAGGCCATGCGGTGCCTTTCTCTGAATGCCTGTTTGACCGATGGCTCTCGGCTGAATGGGGCTCTGGTGGTCATACATAAATTAAGAGGTTAAGTGAGCCATCAGGAACAAATGTTTGCATTTATTAACAGAGAATAATGGCTCCCAGCAGTGAGCCCGCAACCCACGGTTTTCTCTTTGGGTTGGATTCTTAAGCGTTTTTGAAATTACCCCTAGTTTTGTAGTTAGTTTAGGCTACAGGCCAGTCTATATCTACATTAATCAAGTCCACAGATTCCCCTCAAACACTGACTCTAACACATAATGTTACAGTGAGAGCAGGAGGCTGCAGGTCAATGATTGTCAGTGGGAATATTACACTCCATACACTCCAACATACCAACCAGGAAGCACATATACACGCAGGAAAGTGTAGGAAAGTCAAATAAAGCTGCGACGTCATTAAGAGACTTTAATGTTCACGAGGCTCGTCAGAACAAACAGTGGCGCTCGTGTGAGCCGGATCCCGCAGGAATGCGCGAGGCAGGTGTAAATTTAAACTGTTAATGAGGCGCATCAAAAGGCATAAAACACGCGTCGTGCTGAGCTTTTCTACTTCCAGTCCATACACGACACAAAAGCCATCAGAGAGTTTTCCTCGCTAAACGGTGCAGAATGGGTCCGAGCTGCGGGAGTTACATTGTGGCCACGAACCCCCCCGCGGGCTGCACCAGGCCGACCCGTCCAAGTCTGAAGAGCTGAGGCTCTAACGAGACAGATGAAACGGCTGCTATTGGCCAGAGAGCGGGGTACGGTCTGCTCCATCACTGAGCTGTATGACGATCAATTCAGAGCAATAAATATCAGAGAAGATATTATAGAAACGATCATCTCATGAGTTTCTGATGAGACAAGGACGAACAATAAGTCAACACAGTTATAACTGATGTCAAATATGGATCAACATATTTTACACTTATATTAGCATCTACAATGAGATCAAAAGCTTGTAAACAACAGGAATGGTGTGTGGATTACCACTACTGGTCTGATAGTATATATATCTTTATATATCTTTACGGAAATCCCACCACTACTTACACTTTATATATTTTGTTGCTACACTTGTGTATATACATTATTATGCTGAGTGTTTCTTATGTATGATTGGTGGAGTGTTGTTATGTTTGTTTTTCTTTCATTGATGTTTCTGCTGCTGTAACAATTGAATTTCCCCAGTGAGATATTAACAATGTCTAACCTGATCTAATCTACAATATCACAAAAACACTTCACAAGTAGAAGTCAATCTCACACTAAAGACTCCCATGAGTCACCTTGAGCAGCTATTATTACTATAGCTGCTGGTACAGATTGGTCTTTAACATCTTTAACAAATATTTAACAGCGCACTGTATTTCATGAGCTTGTCATATGTTTTAATGTAAAATCTTGTGCTGAAAAGCTCAAAGCAGTCAGTCATGACAACCGAGACCTCTGGTGTTGCTGTGGTTTCCTGCACCAAGACATCAGCAGCAGATGCTTTAATGTCCTGCACCTTGTGAGGTGGAGCCTCCATGGATTGGACTTGTTTGTTCAGCACAGATTGGACTGAGATTTAGGGAATTTAGAGGCCAAGTCAAACCATCCTGAACCACCTTTGCAGAGCAGCAGCAGCATTATCCTGCTAAAACAAGCCACTGTCATTAGGGGAAACTGTTTCCATGAAGAAGTGGACTTGGTCTGAGACAGTGTTTAGGTAGGTACATGAATGACAGGACCCAAAGTTTCCCAGCAGAACATTGTCTAAAGCATGACACTGTCTCCACCATCTTGTCTTCTTCCCATGGTGCATCCTTGTGACAGTTATTGACGTACACGTACAGGATGTACAAGAAAATATGGTTCATCAGACCAGACAGTTTTCTTCCATCATTCTGTGGTCCAGTTCTGATGCTCATGTGTCCTTTGTAGGAGCATTTGACAAGACAACTGAGGTCAGTATAGTGTTTCCTGACACCTTCCTTTGAAAACCAGCGTTTACTTTTTCAGCTATTTGACCTACAGGACCACACAAATCACACAGATCAGCCTTTACTCACACAACAGCTGCAGTTTTGAAGACGCTCTGACCCGGTTGATTATATATCATCACATCCTCACTCTCTCCATTTTTTCCTCCTTTCAACAACAACTTCAAGGACGAATTGTTCACTTGGTGCCTGATACATTCCTCCCATTAACAGGTGCCACTGTAATGGGACAATTAATGTTACTTATGTCATCTGTCTGTGTCATAATGTTATGGCTGATTGGTTTGTATCTGCAATGTCTCTATCTAAACGGAGTGGATGCTTCAGTCTGTCAGCAAGTGTATTAAGACCTGAGACATATAGACCTACTATAATACAATGTATTACTGGAGGAACGTTTTGTCGCTGTATTGATGTGTAAGCAACATTTCACTGCTGTATTTCGTCAGGGTGGAGCTATTTTTAAAGGAACAAGCTTAACATTTTGGGAAATATGCCTAATCACTTTCTTGTCGAGCATTAGAGGAGAAAATTGATACCACTCTCATGTTTGTAGGTAAATATAAAGCTACAGTCAGCGACTGGCTAGCTTAGCTCAGCATAAAGACTGGAAAACCCATCTATCAGCAATTTTAAAGCTCACTAATGTAAAAATGGATAATACCTTCTTTTATGGAAGATAATGTGTTTCACTGTTTCTTGACTGGAATTTGTCTCAAGACTCCCAGAAGTTACTGGTTCCACTTGAGAAATAATACAAAATATAATAATTTAACTCTACAAGTGTTGATAAGAGCAAGGCTAGCTGTTTGTGCTAAGCTCAGCTAAGCTAAACTAAGCAGTTACTTAGCTTAGCTGTCCACCAGATATACAGCTATAAAACCCATCGCAAATAGGAACATGTTACTGTAACACTCCTGTTTTACATTTGCCATCAGTGTAGATCAATATTAAATATGAACATCTCTCTGCCTAATCTGGAAACTACAGAACTGCTGTTCCTCTGGTATATGATAATAATAGACTGGTACATCACCTGAAGCCACCCCTTTGATGAAGTGCAGGAGATATGAACTTGCTGGAATAATGGAAAATCTTTTCATCTGAATGAAATTTACATCATCTATCACTTCTGAACCAAAAAAATCTCCCCCCTTTTCATATCATCTGAGTGACCTTTTCCACTTTATTTTCCAACATCAGTGTGAATTCACAGACACATGGGAGCAGAAAACTTTTCTATCTTTTAGTTTTCTGGCGATGGAAACCAGTCGTGAATGTTCACTAATACAAGGCAAATTGTCCTAAGGCAAAGGAATAACATATTTGAATGATGAAATCCAGCACGATTCCCTTTGGCAGGCAAATTCCCTTAAATCCTTGTAACTCAGCAGGCACGTAGGGGTGGGTTTTTTAGAAATTAGGTGTATGTGTATGTGTGTGTATCTCCCTGAGGGCTGATGGGAGGCTTGCATGCTTGCTGTAGGTGGCTACATGCAAGCGTGTTGTTTAAATAAAAGACAGTTTATGCAAATGAACTCGTGTGACCAACTCAAAATATGACAGCGGAGCCACACGCAGAGTTTTTACTGTGCAGCTCTTACCAGTGTTTTTAACCGGAGACTAACAAGGCACGGTGAACTGTCGGAGCTGAGCAACAGAGATACAATCATAGCCATTAGACAAGTTAATGGGTCTTATGAGAGGCTACATGGAGGACCCCCTGCTGAGCCTGAGGACGAGGTGCATGGGGGAAGAATTAACAACAGTCAGATCTGTGGCCCAGTATTTTGGCCTTTGGAGAGTTGATAGGTGACAACCAGAGCGTGTGACACATCGGCATGGCTGTCTGCTGTTTGTGTGGAGTGTGAGGGAGATAACAAACAAGGTGAGGGGGAGGGAGGCGTCTCTCCCTCTCCTCTCTTCTGTCTTCCGTTCTCCTGTCCTCTCCTCTCCCAGCTTGTCAGTCATTTCTCATCCGTAGTATGGCGAAGGTGGCGGGCCTCCAAAGCGTGGCCTACTTTCCCCACTCACACACAGAATGGAAATGAGCTCAACTTATTTCACCGTGAACGTCTGTCTGATTTTAATTAACATCACAGTGGTTGTGATACACCAGCACTCTGTCTATATCTTACAGCAATGAGATCCCACATCCGCCGCCTTGTGTGTGTGTGTGTGTGTGAGAGAGTGACAGTGAGCTGAAATCCATAATTTAACCGAATGCCCACGAGCTGCACACAGTAACACTGTTTTCAACACGCTTCTCTCAGGTCTCACATGAACAAGTGTTGCTGTGGGTGTTCTTAAACAACACACACGCCGACTCACATGCACAAATACACACACAAACGCGCACACTCATATGCTCTGCCTACTCCTGTATTTTTAATTGTTGTTCATGTTCTCTCCTCCCCCAAACATATAGCATCATAGAGTTCAGTGTTGTGCAGCTTGGCTCTCTCCTTTTCTTTCGCTCCCTGTGTTTGTCATACGGCACACTCAGTGTATTTATAGCATATTCTGTCAGACAATATAGTGCATTTGTGTGTATTCATTTGGAAATAATAACATTGACAACTGCTTGAGAGATGGAGGGGCTGCGAGAGGGAGAGGGACTCATTTTGAGCGTGTACCCACTAACGAGCTGTATTGTGCTCCAGGCAACATGTATGATAGCTTCAAGCCGCTGTGTGTGTGTCAATGTATGAGTGTGTGTGTGTGCCTACTTATTGGCAGCTGAGGGACGGTCTCATTTTTTTCCATAATTTTTTTTTTGTGCTTCACTCCTCTCATTTCCTCTCCCTTTTCTCTTTTCCTATACTTTCTGTCTCCTCTCCTCGTATCCTCCTTCCTCTCTCCTCCTCTCCTCTCCTTGCCTTACCTTCCCTCTTTGCTTGTCTCCTTTCCTCCTCCATTTTCACACTTAAAAGCAGGTTTTGTTCTATTACAGCCCAAACTCTTCCATGCCATTGTTTAGAGTGTAATGCATTATCCATCTCTATTCCACTTTGTTCGCTCCACTTCACTTCAAGTAGCTGCAGCTCGTGAGCAACACACACTTGGGCTGACACACACACACATGCACAGACACACACATATAAGTACAGGCACATCGTGCCACGATCCCATTAGCTTTAATATTTTAGCAGCGTCATAGCATTTGCCAGCGGCCTTGTCACCGCCTGCTCCCCAGGGACACACATCCTAGATCAGCCCTGCTTGTCCTCACCCTCCAACATCACCATCAGGACCAGGGGGAGGTGAGGATGGTGTGGGGGTGTGCAACTCGGCTGACCTCAGAGCTGAGTTTGCACTGTGCCCAACCATCCCAGGAGTGTCCCCCCTTCCCATTTTCATCGCCATCCCCAACATCACTGCTGCTGCTGTCATCTCGAGGGAGGAGCAGGAAGAGGAGGAAAAAAGGAGGGCTGGAAGGAAGGAAGGGGGGAGGAGGGGAGAGGCAAGTGTGAGTGAGGGGGAAAGAGGGTAAGAGAGAGGGAATGAAAATAAGATGAGCAGAAGTGGGAGAGATACAGAGAGAGGTTGTGTGGGTGGGCTATGGGGTGCTGATTAGGCCCTTGGTTTGAAGTGTGCAGAGGCTTACACTCATGTATGCGCACACACACACACACACACACACGTTTTCACCCCGTCTTTATAACTCATTCAGTGTTACAAAGGCTTTAGAAGTGTATGGTGAGGAGAGTGCCCCGCGTTTAGCCATTCTGTTAGAAATTCTCGGCCCTTTGAGGTAGAATATTTCCCTTTTGTTCTGAAATTCATGCCTGTGATCAATTATATGGCGAGGTCTACTGCATAATGGAGCTCCCTGTGTTATGTGTGTGTCTATATATGTAAGTAGCAGTCCGTTTTTTTTTCCTGTCTGCCAGTGTCCATCTGTGTGTGAAGATTAGAGTTGGATGTGAAGAATCAGCAACGACTCTCTGATGCACCGGGCAGAAATTTGTCTTTGTGCTCACCTAGGGCATAAAAAACTCATCACAGCACAGAGGGCTCTTTTGTACTCGGACCACACAATGCTCTAACTGTGCTCCGTTCATTTGGCCAAGGTCTTACCACTCGTTAGCTATATGGAGGCTGTGAAAGCGTGCGGACACAAATCCAGCAGTGCACACACCCAAACAGCATAAGCTATGTCCTGGGAGTTATAACTCATGCATGATCACTAAATGGAAACATTTGTTATCTGCACAACAATACAGCCAGAGGAGTTGAATCTTTTATGGTTCCCTTACCCCACCCCACCATCCCCCCAACCGCCACCTCTCCCCAAAAGCCCACACATACACTGACACACACTGAAATACACACACACTCACAAATCCTGCCACACGTTGGATACCACAGGTCATCCCCCTGTGAATAAACCCAAAGAGGATGCATCGAGGCATAAACAGCCACACAACACCTCCTTCCTCAAACCTCAGACCTTCATCAAACTTTAAAACTCTGAGTTCACACACAAACACACTCACACACAAACACACGCTGTGGGCCTTCACGCCTTGATAATCACACATTTATGAAACATTAACACAAATATATCCCCTTTGTCTTGATATGAAACATTCAGGTTCTTGTTCAGACTGATACACGTTCTCTGTACTCATCCTCTATTCACATGGACTAAACCAGGGGTGTTCAATTAAAATTCAAAGAGGTCCAGTTAGAGAAAATTTCCTCAAGCAAAGCTACAAAACATCATAACAGGAAGGTGGGGGTGGAGGCTTATTAAAAATAATGAGTACACTGGTAATAAATAAATGGTCTTTTCTCATTTGAAGTAAAATAAAAGCTGCATGTGTGAAATTCAGAGCTTAATTTAATTTTTCTAATGACATAAAAAGTGTTGCTTGAGTTTCCCTTTCTCTTCTTTTTCATTTCACGTCTCAACTAATTTTACAAAAAAAAAAACAAAACATCAACACGTCCATTTTCTTTGTGTGTGTTTTTGTGTGTGTCACATATTTGTTGGAGTGCACAGATCTGATTTGCTTACGTGGCATCACGTGAGATGATTGACAATGCAGTGAGGTAAAGACTAGAAAAGCTGCGCCGACAAGAGCTGATAGCAAATCCTCGGCTGTAATGCGATGCATGAACTTGTCAGCACTCATCAGTCAGACAATGTCGACCATAAGCAACATTAAAACCGCAGAGAAGCTATGGGATCAACTTGCTCTGAATTTTGAGAAGCTACAGACTGAACAGTCACTTTATGGCAGACGTACTCTCTTGTTGAGTTGCTGATGTGTCTGCTAACAATGCATCAGTCCCAATAAAGAACCAAACTAGTTGTTTTACATCTTTCACTGTGTCAACTTTGAACAGCACAACCTTTTATTACTGCTGACTAATTGAGACTGCAGGTTTTCAGACTGGATTTACCCTCCAGGCAACAGCGAGCTGCCAGTTATTTCACTCTACTTTTGAAAATCAACTTTGAAGGACATCCTTGATAAAGCTACTAAATCACAATGAGCATTGTGTTTCTTTTATTTTTCTGTGAAGGTTCACAGTATTGTTGAATTGTAATGGTTTCTAAGGTTTTCTGTTAAAAACAAGGCGGAGGATCAGGTGCATACTGTTGTGTAGTAAACAGTCACAGACGCATTGTCATTACTCCACTTGGTTTTGGCAAGCGAGCAAGAGAGAGGACAGAGACGTATTCAACACGGTAACTTGGACAATGAGAATTTTCTGGACAGTGACTTGCTCTATTTACACATCTTGTGTGAACCCAGGTTATAGAAGAGCTCTACCAGTGTGAAGAATGTGTGTGTGAATATGACAAGTGGTTTAAAGTGCTTTGAGTGGTCATGAAGACTAGTAATGAGCATGTAATTGCAGCCCACTTACCATTTACATCAGCTTCGTGGCAGGGAGCTTGTATGTCTGTGTCTTCAGGGTAAATGGACCCCGCAAGGGTCCATTTACCCTGAGGACACAAACATTTGCATCACACACACAGCTTCACCTGATGAAGTCTCAATGTAGCTCAGTGTTGCAGTGACAGAACCATAAGAGCTTAAAGCCATGCAGCTGTACTCAGGTACAGCAATATACTGTACATGCTAACATACCGTGCTAATATGCTCATATAACTTGTTCATATAATGAGTATCATGTCAGCTATCCTTATGAATTAGCTCCTGAGATATTTGCTATTTATTTTCTGCAAATATTTCTACATTATGTCAAGAAAAAAGCCATCATGAAAATCCATCCAGCATTGATCAATTTTAGCAAAAACCACAAAAGCCATTCATAGTGACACTAGAGGAAAGTCAGAAGTAAACAACGTGCAAACAACATCCTGCAAACTCTGAATGTGTGCCACAACTTTAGTTTTGTTCTGTTAATAGAGCAGATGTTGAATATTTCACAGTGTAGGTAAAAACTATTGCCGCATTCATCTTTTTTAAATTCAAAATTTGATCACAATCACTTGCATTTTCAATGTTCAAGGCTGCTTATTGTATGTCTTAAGTTTGATGTTCAGACAACATGAATATGGTGCTTCTTGTCACCCAACTCTTTCATTTTGGTCCTTGATGCAACCTTGAAAGAATCACCAAAGAAAGTGTTCAAAATAAGGGTAACAAAATGTTCTCTGTGAAAACTTACCAAGTGGAGCTCAGCAAGGGCATTGGATTCAATTCATTAGAGGAGGTCCAAAAAGTGTGTGTGCGTGTGAGAGAGAGAGAGGTCTAGGTATTGCTCCTGTTGTTCCACAGTCACATTATAGAGACTTGCCTTTTTTAAGTCCCAATAGTCCTGTGACAAAAACCATTAAATTCTAAGGTTTCAGTAGTTTGAGCTGTGAAGTTGGTGTGTATTTAAGGATGAGGCCACAGTAAAACCGATTCCACACATTGCACAAAACTGAAACTTTCTACACATTGTCCAAAGAAGGTGTGTCATGTCTGACTGAACTGATGTATGAATGGAACAGGTAATTGTTTGGAGAATTGAATGGCAGTCTCTGGCATGTTCTGTGACTTGATCCTGTGGTGTCTGGCACCAGGACACCGTGGCAGTAGATTCTTTGAGTCCTTCGGTGCAAGGGGGGGGTCCATAGGTCTAGCTTGTCCTGACACATCTCACAGATGCTCAGTCAGATTAGGATGTTGCTAGTTTGGAGCATAAGTCAACATCTTAGGGTGCGTTCACACCAAAAGGTCCAGTTCCTGAACCAAACTCAGCCAAACCAATGCCAGAAAATTATACATTGTTCAATTTTTCAGCTGGTTTGGTTTGTGTTCATAAAGGTGAAACTCAAAACAGTTAGGGTTAGCATTACCTCTTCTAAGTGGACCAGAGTGTGCTTGTTTGGTCTGCACTGAAGATCGATTCCAACGTTCACACATGTCAAACTGAACTGCACCGAGACGGTAAATGCTCCAGGGTTCAGTTCAATCAGACTAAACGAGGTTGGTGTGAACTCAACCTTGGGTTCTTGGGCCATTTCTTCAAGTTTCTGTGGTGCAGCAAAATGTTTTGTTCTGTCGGGTATATTGTGATCAATGTTACTATTTTGACCTGTCAGTAGTTTTTATTGCCATTAGATAGATAGATAGATAGATAGATAGATAGATAGATAGATAGATAGATAGATAGATAGATAGATAGATAGATAGATAGATAGATAGATAGATAGATAGATAGATAGAACAACTGTTGCCAAGTCACATTGTCAGTGGAGAAAGGAGCCATAAAGCAACACCGTGAAAAATTGCTGGGTGGAGAACAGAGAGAGAGAAAGGTTGAGCGAGCCTCACACACATTTCACACACATGCATATACTCACACACACACACACATAGACACACAACCTAAATCATCATTGGAAAATCATTAGAAATCTGGCGAAGTAGAGGGGCACAGATTGAGGGACAAACCCCCCATTCAAGCACACACAAAGAAAGCCCTGCACACACACTAACACACACACTAACACACTCACAGAGAGGCAGCCGGGTGGAAGGGAAGTGGGGCGGTTCCAATGATACACTGCTGCGCACACGCACTCACACACACACACACACATTCACACAGCTCCAACTTCACAAACAACCCTCGGTACTTCCCACCCCGCCAGCACGCCCACCTCCATCGACATTTATTGCTCCTTCTGTGTGAATGTCTTTGAGTTTCATTCACATGTCAGCCACTGTGTGTCAGTGTGTGTGAGTGTGTGTGTGCATGCTTCAGTGTGTGCATCTATGGGCTTGTCACTGTGAATGAGTGCTCCATTAGTGATTCATTTGTGTGTAGTTAACCATTGTGGAGAGAAGGCAACATTTTATTTGTCTGAACTCAACCCTGACCATATGGCCACACCTCGCTCCTCTTCCTCCCCTCCACTTTTCTCTCCACCTTCTTTTACTCTCCCACTGGACTTAACACTTCTTCTCCTTCTCCATCTCTTCTCCTCCCCACTTCCTCTTTCACCCATAGTTCATCTGTTCACCCCCGCTAATCTAGCACTCTCTGCTACAAAGTTGCCTCCTTCCTTCAGACAACTTTCCAAGAGCTATCGTGCAGTGTGTGTGTACATCTGTGTGTGTGTGTGTGTGTGTGTGTAGATACAGTATGTGAGTTTGTGTTGTAGGTCAATGGGGACGGGCCTCTTTGGCTGTCAGCTACAATCAGCCCTCACGTGTGCCTGTAATGTTGTGTATTGTCCAAACACATCACTAGAGGAGCATCTGAGACGTCCATTAAAGTTCAAAGCAATTTATCACTATCTCCCTCCTCCTCCTCCCTACGTCTCCCATCATCTCTCACTCCCTCCTCCTCCATCTCCCCACACTGTCACTATCTCCTCCTTCTACTTCTCCTCCTTCTCTTCTCTTCTGTCTCCATCCATCACATCCATCCTCCCGCCCTCCCTCCCCTCTTTTGCTTTTGGATTAAAATTCAAATAAGATTAATCGCTGTGGCTTTAATTTGTTGGCTAAAGCAGGTTGTGTGAGGTGTAAAATGTAAATATCATTCAAAAAAAAAAAAAAAATAAGATAAAAACACTCTCTGAGTCTGTGATTCTGTTTTGTACGCGTCTGTCTCTCTGCCTCAGTCTGTCACACTTGTTAATGCACGATGCCCTTGACATCTTGAGTGTGATTTGTGACAAGCGGAAGCTCCTGAAGGCTTTGAGCGTGTGTGTCCGAATGTGTGTGCGCGCGTGTGTGTGTGTTGCTATGTGCCTGCATGTGTTTTTTTCTATGTGACAGGAGCCACCCTGGGGTATGATAACTTTAGATGGCGAGTTTAAATATTAAACTGGCCTCAACAACTGACAGCTCTCTAACACCCGTTCAACAGCCGTTCAACATGCGTGTGCAAGCTTCGTTTTTTCACAAACACTCGCCCACACGTGTTCCAGCCTTGACAGTAAGTAGCTTTCCTCAGTATACACACACACACACACACACACACACACACATCGCTGTGCAGATGTGTGTGAGCAGCAAAATTGTATATGTGCCTTTTGTGTGTAGATGTACGTGTGTGAGTGTGTATGCGACACAAGGTTGGATTTGGACTTGTTTTTAATCAGTGGGATTTTGCAAATGGCCTCGGGCTTCTCCCAGGGACTAATTAGTGATGTGACTACGGCATAATAAATAAACACACATATGCACGTATGCACTCCAATGCAACATCAAAACACACACATACACACAAAGAACAGAGAGGAGCAAGTTAGAGGAGAGTCAGGATTTACAGATCAGATGAAGGGAACGTAAATTTACAACGGAAGTAAACAAATGCACTGATGCTGCCTTATCCACACTGTTGCTTTCCCCCATCTCTGCGCTAATTTCTTTCTTTTCGCTCTTTGTCGCCCTTACGGTGTGTTATTGTCGAGTTTTCACTTTCTATTTCACTCCCTCTGTCACACACACACACACACACACAGAGATTCAGCTATTTAATGTGTTGACAGCCTGCGCCCAAGTGAGAGCAGAAGGTTGACGGCCTAAGAGAATTCCTCAGGCTTTACCACATTGCACCTTAATGCACATACACACTCACACACACACATTCTGGCTGTGTAAACCAGAGAGATTAGCAGCTCATTACCATACCACAGGGGGGCTACACACGGGGGACTGTGTATGTCTGTATGTCTGTATGTGTGTGTGTGTGCCAGCACACCTCAGAGCATTGTCTTCTGGTCATAACAACAACTGCTCCATTATTTGTGTGTGTCTGTGTATATGTGAGTGTGTTCCATAATGAAAGTGTCTTTAATCAGAATAGAACAGAAGGAAAAAAAAAAAAAGCGTCCAGAGAGAATTACTGAATTACTGAATATGTTTTCAGCGCAGAGACAATTATCAGATTAAACAAATTCACTGCGTTAAGCAGCTAATCCATCCATCCAATCAGCGAGCAGGACAGAGGCGGCGGCAACACCTGCTCCCTGGCGGTGACCTCTGACAGATGTTGAGATGTGGAGATGATCCACTTTCAGAGGCTCTGCTCAGATTTGAGGGAGGATTGTTTCATCCTTTTGAAGTCTGGCATTTGGCATGAAAAGTGGGGAAAACAACCCAGTTTACTAAATTGTACTTTTATTTGGGAAGTTGATTGAGGTGCATGTACTTTCAAACTAAAGTTTAATTTTATTTTCACAGAGTGGATTGATTTTTTTTTTTTTTGACACAGCTGCATTTAAAGCTGTGTCAAAGACTTCTAAGAAGAGTTCTCAGAAAAGAAGAAGTCTGAAAATAAAAACTGAAGTGTATTTTTTAATATTAAACTGGGTTTAAAACAAAATTTGTTATTCACTAGAGCAAAGGACATAGACGTAAGCTTACATCTAAGCTTAACTGGTTGTAGTATTGAACAGGTATCAGTATATAAATATCTGGGCATCTGGATAGATAGAGTTTCTCTTTTCATATCGAATGTCTTGCAAAGCAGTTGAGGCAAAAGATTGGGCTTCTTTACAGAAACAAAATTTCCCTCCCTATGTCTTGCAGAAAAAGGATTATTGAGGCTGTTTTCATGCCTGTGCTAGATTATGGTGACATAATCTATAGGAATGCCACCCTCTCCTCACTTAAAATCCTTGACTCAGTATACCGTTCCGCAATCAGGTTTGTAACTGGTGTTAGCTATAACACCCACTACTGCATTCTGTATGACAAAATTGGTTGGCCATCTCTAACTGACAGGCGCTTTAGACACTGGGTTCTGTTCATTTATAAAACGATCATAGACAAACTCCCATCATACATTTCCTCTCTGTTAAATAGGCAATCAGGTCTCTATCATACCCGCTCTAACAGTTATCTTCAACTTACAGTTCCTAATGTTCGTACCGAATTAGGTAAGTTAGCCTTCTGCTTTGATGCCCCCATGTCTTGGAATTTAATCCAACGCACCCTTAAGCTTGTGTCTCTCATTTCTTACGAGCAATTCAAGACATAATTACAAAACTCCCTACCCCAGTCTGTAACTGTTTTCTTTAATCTTTTAGTGATTACTGGTTTTACTTTTGCTGAGAAAATTGTATATTAATTATTTTATTTATTTTATCTATTTGATATTATTTATCTTAACTTTTATACTTTTAATATTTGTATAGCCCTGTGTGTGTGTGTGTGTGTGTGTGTGTGTGTGTGTGTGTGTGTGTGTGTGTGTATACAGACGTATCAATATAAAATTGTTAGTTTTATTGTTACCGGTTAGACTATGTTTAGCACTGATCGGCTATGCTTTCATTTAATCGATTGTATCTCGGCTGTATTGAAAAAAAGGGCTGCCCTCAATGTATTTTTCCGAGAATTAAATAAAGGTTTCAAATCACATTTTTCCCAAATATAGCAGCTTAGACAGTGCTACCATGGTTCTGAATGTTTTAAATGATGTGTGTGCATTGATCGATGGTCAGTACAATCGTTTGGCCTTGGTCAGTTAAACTCAGTGCAGTTTGTATCAGACCCAGTTGTTAAGCATTTTTTAACCAGTACACTAGATGTTCTGAGGCTGTTCCCTGTGAATTATTTAAAATATATAAAAGTTTCATAATAGGTCGACTAAACTTTATCGAGCAGTGGAAAAAGGAGTTTTTTACCAGAACCACATACTGGTGTTTGTGAAAGTCAACAAGTCGCACACAGGATCCAACAAACCTTTAAAAACAAATCACTACGGTCACCGATGAGGAGTCATTAGCTGTGAAGTTGTCAGTTTAGCTGTGATTCACAGTGAGTTGGTGTCATCATCTGATTACTCACGAGCAACAGACTGGTGAGATAATAACTTGGGCTGGCAACAGACTTAGTGCACCACTGAGCTGATTTGATTTTTATCAGAAAGACGATTCAATCTGATGTCATCCATTTTTTATTCTTAAATTCAGTCAAAACAACTGCATTGTTTTTGCATCTTAGCATCCTTTGTACAGCTTCCAGCTTCTGACATGAAACAAAAAACCTTCTACATCTTGGTTTTCAGTGAAACATGGGACCTGAGACACCGAGCTGAACTCGCTGTCAAAATGCGGCGGTGGTGTCTAAACACAGTTCTCCACCAGTGACAATTGGCACGTAGTGGCCATACAGTCCACTGAGGAACTACACATGTGTTGTTGTTGTGTTGTTGTAGCAGTAAACCTTTGAGAGCCATGCAGCAGCATCAGCGATTAACAAACAGCACACGCTGACACATTTGTCATCACCGCTGGCGACTTCAATCATGCAAATTCAGAGACAACATGTCAAGTTTACTGCAAGAAGCAGAAAATACGTCGCACCCCGCTCACATCCAAGCTGTAGGAGTCCTCACTCTTACCCTGAAGACTGTGTGGTGTTCGTGTGTCTGTTTTATGCAAATTACCAACACACCTGAATCTGAATCAGCCACCATGCTCCTGCTCCACCCTGCAGAGCCACATGAGCTGACCCCAGCTTGGAGCAGATAGTTGTAACTATAACTACAACGATGCCAGAGCATCACAGCAGGATCTTACACCTAACATCAGAGAGCGGTGCTTCTCATTCTGACATTAAGCCTGAAGATGCTTCATTGACACAAAATGGCAGACTGATTGTGCACACATGTCCCCTGTAAAAGCTTTGTGTTATTACTTGTTATGAATAACAAAACAAAACCCTGTCTGCAATTATTTACCATTTCTCTGTTTTTTTCCTGTGTACTGCAAAGACCTCACAGACAAAAGACAAACACTCCTGTGCTCATGTTTCTGGCTGCAGGAGACAGCAGGCAGCGTTCACAACAACCACACACACACACACATCCTGTGCAAAATCTATTTTAAAGCTGACAGTCGGCAACTTTCTCCTTTAAGACAAAGGAAGTGCAACCTGAAGCCTTGATCAGGACGAAGGCCAGTTGTGATTTATTTAGACTTATGAAATGATCCCTGCCACGACAGTGAAGGTGAGCGAGTGAAAAGTGTGTGTGTGCCTGTGTGTGTGTGTGTTACCCACTCACTCACACACACACACACACACACACACACCTCTTCACAATCAGAAATCAGCGCTTGGCTGCAGAGAGAAAAGAGAATTCATTAAACTCAGCCACCCACGCTGGGCCACAGAATAGACGGGGGGTAGCGAGGGATGGAAGTAGGGGAGGATGACGATGAGAGAGAGAGAAGGAGGAGCAAAAGGGAAAAACAGAGAGGGGATGGAGTCTTCTTAGCAGGGGCCCATCAAATGAAGTGTATAGGGGGTCAGCTGAACAGAAAAGCTCTTTAGGAGTAAAGGGATGAGAGAAGGTGGAGTGAAGAAATAACAGAACACCAGAGGAGAGAGCATGACTGTGTGTGAGAGAGGTGTTAGGCTCTGCTGCTGAGGAGCTGTTAAGTTACACAAGCAATGAAAATTAACTCTCACAAACTATTTCAATTCGTATCACTATGTATCGTCGAACCACCTCACTTCCAGCCAATGGCACGCTGTCGTCTCCCCGGCTCAGGAGCCAATCGGCCACCCGGCTCCGCTACCTCTGCCCAGAACCTGACCCACTGCCAATCAGATATCGTGCCCCTGGTCATCATGTGGATGTGACCTGAGGCCAACGTGTCAGCCGTTACCTCATCCAGGCCTTAATCTACAATGCACTAATCTGGTTAACTAGAGCTGTGTCTGAAATGAATAAAAGCCTAATCTAATTCCCACTTAGCACCAATTAAGAGATTATTGACCTCACATCCTATTATGATAATCATCAGGTTTTGGCAAACAGTCAAACAGCAACAATAAAATGGTAGAAGCACAAGAGTCAGACTTTGGTTAGTGTCGATGATTCAGTGAGTAACAGTAGTCACTGCTCAGATAAGATGCAGATATACAACGGAGGAAGAAATGTGAGGTTTTTCTATCTGCCTTTCAGACACACACACTCCACCTTAAGCCTTTTACTGTCCAGAGTGTCAGCAGACGTCTTCGGCACCATGGTCTGTCACACAGACTGAGAGAGAGAGAAAGAGCGGTGGTGTGTGTGAAGTCAGTGTGTATTCATGAACAGTGTGTGTGTGTGTGCCAGAGAGAGACAGAGAAAGAAGCTGAGGGACGGAGACGTGCAGCAGGGAGGGGTGTCCTTGAAAGAGGACAGAGGTGTTCAGCTGGATCTAATGTGACGGAGGAAACAACTGGGGCACACACACACGCGCACCACTGTTGCATCAATAACATTCCTTTCCAGGAAAAAAAATACATTTGTAGGGATAAATTCACATGAACCCACAATCTGCCCTACTAAATCCATCTGTCCCATCCAGGCCTCCACAGACCAGCCTTTCATATCACCAGTACAGAAATGGGAATGAGAGAGTCGGGGCCGAGCCCCAGCCCCGGCTCTCTGCATCAGGCCTCAGCATCATTATCATCAGCAGCGGGTCCTCTCAGATGCGCCAGCACAAGATCAAAGGAAAGACTCTCAATCTTCTCCCCTCACTGAGGCAGCACAGAGCTGCTCTATAACTGGCATCTTGGTCCTGCGATAATCCTCCCATTGATCTACTTCACAGAGTTCAGTCTGCGCCGAGGCTTCTGGGTTGAGGGTTAAAGATGCAGAGGAATGTCTGTCAGAGTTTGCGGCACCGGGTGCCAGAACTTATTAAGCCATGCGCCGACCGAGCTGTAGCCTACCTCACAGTGTCCTTTTTCTTGTTGAAGCAACTTGTTTTCAAGGTGCTTTGTTCATGAGGTAATGTTAAAGTTTCATGAGGGCTGCTTGCATTTGCATTGATTCTACCCAGATCATCATGTAGGCTTTTTTTAATGGATACAAAAATAGGTTATGTATTTAGTACAAGCAATTAAAAAGCACATCCGCTGCAACATGTAGGAGCGGGATAGAAGAGGCAAATTAATTCACCTTATTTTCTAGTTCCTTCCTTTTCCTTTGAAGTCCAAGAGGGGGAGTTTAGACTGGAAGGCAGAAGCAGAGGGTGGAGGGTGAGGATGAATTCAGGGAACAATAGACCAGAGAGCCATTACCTCAGCTCTGCCACCGGGCCTCCCTCTACTCAACGTCTCCATCTACTGCATCTCCTGACGAACTGCCTGCACCGTTCTGCTGACTGGCATTGCTGAGTTGACAACATGGCAGTCTGTTGATATAACGTGTAAACACACAAAATGGAAAAAGGTTAAGTACGGCACACCGCTGCATTTTGAAACTTGTCAAAGATTTACTAGGTAAACACATTTCAAGGCACAAATGGAGCAGTTACAGATGAATGTTGTTTGATTACAACATATAAACCTGCACATCTTAGGAGGAACATTAATCCTCTTCTTTTTTTAGCCTAGCTTAGCATAACAAGGAGGAAACAGCTAGACATGCTCTGTTTGTTCAAAGATTTAAAAACAATCAGCTAAGCTTTTAATTTCATCCAATTAAAATATTATAAAATGTTTGCTGAGTCTGCACAAAAACCAGTTAGTAGAATTAGTAGGTTGTGCTTCTATGTGGGTTTATTTGATAGACTATGCTTTGTATTTATGCTAAGCTAAGCTAAGATAATTGTTTGATGTCTAGAGAATATTTTCCAATCTGTTAGTCTAATTAATTTCATAAATACATTGTTCTTTGGTTTACACGTTATGAAACTCACTAAAAACACAAGACTGACTCATTTCATCTCATCTTGAGGAAAGCACTGCACTTCACTATAATCTTGTACACAATCCTCCATAAAACCACAGCTCATTTTCTTTATTCTTCTGTTGTTTTATGGATTAAACAAATGAGATTAGACGTTAATTAATGAGCTTTAGAGATCCCAGTAGTTGAATAATTTTCCTTGGAAAAAAACAGCCTATCTTTTACCTCTTCTTCTAGGTTGTCACACTATGCTAAGCTAAACTAGGCTAATCTAAATGGTTAGTGGCTGTAGCATAGTTAGCATTCAGACATGAGAATGGCATTTATCTTCTCACATAACACATGGTAAGAAAAATAGTAAAACATTATTTCCTGAAAATGTCTTCAAATAATATAGAAAGTGTATGGTTAGCTTAGCTTAGCCTATCTTAGCATAAATAACTGAAGCAGGAAGAAGTCATGAACAAAACCAAAAAATGATCCAAGATCTATAAGTATAGCAGCATTTCAGCTAGTGGTGCTAGTGGGAAAGTAATTGTATATTTGGACAATCAGGTGAGTTGTTTCTCCATTTTATGCTAAGCTAAGCTAATCCAGCTGCTGCCTTCATATTTCTTTTATAGGCATGAGAATGGTGTCAGTTTTCTGATCTAACTCTTGGCAAGAAAGCAAAAAAGCTAATTTTCCAAAATGTCAAACTATCCCATTAATCTTTTCAGTTATCTACAGTGATAAGAAGGAGAATATTGAATTTAAAAGACTTGGGACAAAGTGGAGGAAGCTCTAGCTCTACATAAAACAGCGTGAGTGAGAAATAATGAGAAATAAAGAGATAAAACGACCAAGCAATAATGTGGCTGGGTTTGTTGAGGAACGTACTTTGGTCAGCATGTATTAATGTGAGTTTTTGTTATTCACAGCAGAGTGTGAATGTGTATGTGTTAAAAGAGACTTATCACATGTGGATTTTTTTTTTCCTTTATAAATACTATGAACACACATAGACCGACTCACACAGACACACAGCTACTCACACGCATCCGACTTAACGATTTTTCACCACACGATTTTTCCAAGCTTGGCGAAATGCATTGATAAGCAAGTGTACGCATACACACACACACACACACACACACACACACACACACTCTGCAGTGTGAAATTGGGTCAGCAGTGGAGAGTGGGCTTTAATGCTGAGCACATACGCTCTCTAAAACTGATCTGCATATTCATGTGGGTGGCTATCAAAATGACACTCACACACACACACACACACACACACACAAGTAGACATGCACAAATACATGCACGCACATAAATAAATATATGCATGTACACGTTGGCCTAAACTTATCCATCCCACACACGTGCCCACATGCACACACACATGCACACACTCAGAAACGCACACGCAACACTGACAACAAAGCCCAAAGAAAAACCCTGAATCTCATGGATATTGTAACTGTCAGGAAGCTACAGGGGGCATTTATGTTCTACTCATTCTAATTCTGTGGCTTAAAATGAGAGTCTTCCTCTCCCAGCTATGCCATGTCAATCATTTTTCTCCCATTCCCTTTCACTTCTTCTCTTCCTCTATTCACCTCCTTCTCCCGCTGGCAAAAAAAAAAAAAGCAGTGGCCATCTTTCAGAGCAAAGTGAAGTCTGGCTGAAGTCTGGTCGCCCCGGCAGAGCAGCTCTCATTACTTCCTCAACTTTGTGAGTTGAGTAGCAACACTGTCAAAAGTCTTAGAAACGCTCACGCTTGTCCATAAAGATATTCACACACCAAAAACTGAAAAAAGAAATATTAATAAACATCACCCAGAATCATTCTACTGCTGAGCTTAGAGGAGAGTTAGAGAAAGACAGGCAGAGTGAAGTAGAGGTGTGAATGAGGTAGGAAGGAAGGGGCAAAAGAAGGAAAAAAAAGAAAGATGGAGAGAGGCAGAGAGAATGAGAGGTCTCTCCCTGAGGATATACTTGTCAAAAACCCCTACTTTGCGTTTCTGACTTTTTCGACGATGAACAACAGTTTTCTCTGACAAAGCATTTTTCTGCTTATTTGCAGACGGAGGGAGGAGACGGGGCTCAAGTTGGAACGTGAGAAACCGAAAGGATGTAACAAAGGATTCAGAGCCAGTAAGCAGATAGCTCTGAAGGCCGCTAGGGGCCGGGGGAGAGGAGGGGAGGGAGGGTTGGGGGAAGGAAGGGAAGGGGGGTACGGTGCAGGGTGAGAGAGAGAGATGGTAGGGGAAAGAGAAAGGAGGAGACGGAGAGAATGAGACAGAGTGTGTGTCTCTTGTGTATGTGTTTGGGGACCCACACACTGAGGCCTGAGCATGTGATTTATTTCAGAATACTAATGTCTCTTTGATCTGCTCTGCTTAAAAAAAAAAACACCCTGCTGGGATTGCGGGCACACACACACACACACACACACAAATGCATATATGTATTTATGTACACGCTTGCACACTCCCGTACATAGGTACAAGCACACACGCACATACACACACATACAATACTGTAGTGTCCCCTCAACTGACTGCTGAACAGGGCTCATTTATGCACACACACACACATACACACACACACATACACATATTCAGTCAGACACACACTCCAGGGCATCTAATCTACTTTAACTATCATCAAATCCATAGAGATCCAATTACAAAGATAGAAGGATATTTGTTTTTCTCTGTGCATCCTAAAAGACTAATTAAATTTTCATGTAAAGATGAATTTATTTGATACAACACAAATGTCTTTTCATTTTCATAATTGTAATGTAATATACTTTAATTGGGGATCCTGTGACTATTACAGCTGCAGTTCTAGTTCTGTACAACACTTAAATCAGTCACATGAAAAATAAATGCAGGATGGTGAGGAAGTCACTCTACATATCTCTCTTTCTTGTGTCGCTCTGAAATTATTTTCGAGTCGGGGTCACAATAGTCACAGCATATCCCAGCATGCATCGGGCCAGAAGGTAGTCAATCAAAGAGCAAACAAAAAGCAGACAGACAAATACAACGACTGAAAACAGAGAGCTTTCAGTTCTCCTGAGTTTCTTGTCTTGTCTGTCTGACCTCACCCTGAAGAAAGAAACAAGTGTAACTATATAAACATCAGATAGATGACATGTTGTAGAGAGCTCACAACGGGAAACCAGCAACAACAAAAAAAAGAACTTAAACACACTCACAGCCTTATGTTAATATATAGCCACCAGCTAATATATTTGTAAGAAATAAAATGCATATGTACATGACCACATACAGTAATCACTGTTATAGGACACAATTCTTAACAAGACCATAAGTCTACAGCTATACATGCTAGCAGCTCTGCAGTGTGCTAATGTCAGCATTATAACATGTTTCCACATTTAATATCATTGCGTAGCCTGTTACCATGCTAACATTTACTAGCTAGCACTACACAGAAAATACAGTTAAGGCTAATGAGGATGTCATCAGTACTGTAATCAATAGAGATATTTCAGTTTGGACAAAATGGCGAATTATACATGTTTATAGCGGTCGAGCAAATATGTCATATAAAATTGTTCCAAAGTCCTATATATTTTATCATATATATAATATAATTATACATATGCATATATGTCTTTATGTCAAATGTGCATCTATTTTCTGTGTAGAAGGTAAATACATGTAAATATATTATATTTCTATGGGATGCTGGTGATGCATGGCCATACATTTAAAAATATATATGTACTTTTTTATACCTTCTACAGTCACCAAGGCTTTTTATTGTTTGTCTGTTGATGTCACAGTGACAGAAGTACAAATTTTTTGTTAGCAACACTCACAGTTTGTATATTGGTTGAACCTTGAAACAGCCACCAAAGTTTTTAGAAAAGTATATGAAATGTGAACACAGTGACAAAGTGTTGGGCACTACTGCAAAGTTTTGTGGCAACGTGTGTAATGGTGAAGATCGTTCTCCTCTTTGTTTCAAGTTGTAGAATAACTATTGCTGTAACATATCTGCGCTGTGTGATGTTTAGTACATGCTGTGTGTTGTTTCTCACTTTGAAGTTTTCAGTCAATCTTCCCAGTCAGCTCCTATTTTAGTCACTAGTTTCCTACATGACCCATAGTGAGCTTGGATAAACTCCACATGATACCTACAAACTATAAATATGAGTGCACCATACGTGTCTTTGTACATTGAGTTTGCAAATGAACTGATATTTCACTCTCTTCATTAATTAATCCTTGTATCATTGTAATCGTATATAGTTTGACAGCTCTGGGAAGAAGTTGTTTTCCAACCAATTCTAATACCAGAACCTGACATTTACTGTTGATGTTGCAGAGGTTGTAAATAGCCGAGAGATTACTGTGCTGTGAAACTGTGGCCTTGCTGAAAATATCTTGATGTTGTCTGAGTCTGGACAGATTTCTGCACCAATGAGAGAAATAGATCGCAAAACAGCACAACAGACCCAGAAATTGATAGTGCAGTGTGTCAGTGGTTGTTGTGTAAGTTGAAATGTTTTCAGGTGTATTTTCTTTCAACGTGTCTGTCCATACAGCTCAGGCTTGAAATAGCGAGGGCTTAGTAGCTTCTCTCCTCCTGCCAGCCCCGATAGTCTCAGTTGAAACATGGTATCTGTCAGAGACTCCAACTCCTCCTTGATGAACACCTCCAGCAGCAGCAGCAGCAGCTTCAGGGAAGTCAACACATGCAGCTGCTGGCCAGACTCTTCTTGGCTTTTCAAACCTCCTCTTCACAGCAAACAGCAGATGATGTAGCAGCTTGGTGATGCCACTTTTCATAAGGGGCTGCTACAGGGTGGCACAGTGCACTGACTCCAGTGAGTTATGGCATCAAATGTAGTCATGTTTCAAAAGGTACAGTTCATCTGAACTGTACGGACCCTGAACAGATAGGAACCTTACCAAAAAGAGAGAGAGAGTGAGAGAGAAAGAAAATTAAATGAGATATTTCCTTATGGCTGCAGTAATATTATATAGATATTTTTATATTGAAAGTTAATCAATTGTAAAGCAGATAGCTTATAGTGACAAATTAACAAATACAGTTGGAATCAGAATTGTTCAACCCCCATTGCGAATTATGTTCATATAGGTTTAAATAACTCAACACATCCAATATTACACATGGTTTCCTCCACATTCAGCACCAACTGCTACTTTTAATGATTTAACTGTAGTCTCATAATTATTCAATCCCTTCATGACAAACATCTTTATTGATCAGTAGTGCACCCTTTAGCTTGAATGGCCTGCTGCAAACTTGATATACAACCAGTTACCGGGCTCTTGCAATGTTTCCCAAACCTCCTGGCCTGGCTCTGGTCAGTCCAGGTATTTGGATCTTTGTTAGTTTGTTCTAGGTGCCTCAGTCAACAACTCATTTGCAAATCTGTGCTATACAGTCATTGTTAAAAGAGACATTTTGTGTTGTGTTTGGAAAAAAAACTTGTAATACTAGTTGCAGTGGGTGATCTGAATTGTTTGATTTATTTATTGCACACAACTTGCAGCATTGTACATTTTGCCAATAAACCTAATTAACAATCATGTTTGAATACTATTGATTCCAGCTGTAATTAACACCAGATTTTTATTATTTGCCTCAGCTATGTGGAGCTTTATATTGTCTTTCAGCTCATTGTCTTGTCTTGTTTTCATCCTACAACTTTTCACAGCTGTCTGGCAGGAGGAAAATTATTTCAGTGAGAAAGTTCAGACAGAAAAGTCAGCAACTAGCCAGCACATATAGCAGGACATTTAGCAGCTGTGGAGCCAGATATTTCCCTCTAGACCCTCTAAAACAGAAGGCCAAAACAACCAAGTGAATATTGGAGTCAAATTCATTTAATGGCCACAATACAACTTGAAATAAATGCATATGTTACTCTGTATCTAAAGCAACCAATGTGCTATCATGTAAGTCTTATCAGCCTGTGATAATATGTCAACCTGTGATAATTTGGAATAGTCTGCCCCCAAGTGGACAAAAAACATCAATAATAATCATAATAAGTATGATTTTATGCCAGGAGCACTGGAGAACTAAAGAGTTGTTTCTAATGCTGGTATTAATGTTTCTTTACCTGCATTTGCATGTATTGGTGACTCCATGTTAGTAAAAAGGACTCACATGATGTGTCAGCAGGGTTCATGAACCAGCCTTTTTTATATTACAGTACCTTTTTGGACAATATTTCTAATATGTGTTTTCTTTAAAACTAAAATGAAGTGAGTTCAAAGCAGAGGAATATGTGAATATAAAAACAATTTTTAAACATGTTTGATTTTTATGAATTAATGTGAGTGTGTGAACAGATTCAAGGTCCCCACAATGATAAAAATATACACACACAAACATATGTAAAGTGGTGGAGAAATACTGGCATTTCAACTATGTTTCATGGAAATTAAACCAGTGTTGCTGTTTAAAAAAAAAAACTCAGATTATATGATCATCTTTTCTAAGGACATACAGAAGTTAAATATCATTATGAGTGATGTGGTGGTCCTCAGCAAAACATTTAGACTACAGCCATCATGGTTGACCCATAGAAATTAGGTCAATATCCTGAATTAAATTGAACTAAAACCTAAGCTAAGCCATTTATCATATTCAAGACAGGTTTCCAATATTGGTTCCCTAATGTTTGTAATGTTAATATAATCCTTTAATGTCACAGAAGGTGCAGCCTCCACCCAAAACTATGTGTTAGTGTCACCACGTGTTTTAAAGGAGTGCAAATGTAAACAAGAGAGAAGAACAATGCAACAATGTTATGACATAGTATTTCTTACCTGTGAGGACTGATTTCATCAGAGAAGACAGTAGCAGGAAGTAAAGACCTCATCCCATTGTTTCTAAGGTTGATGGCGCCATCTAGTGGTCATTGTGTTACTTGCAGAGTCTGGGTGGAGCCTAACAAAAGGGCTGTGTCTCGATTTATTGAGACGTCAGATTATTTTATAGGCCAAAATGGGGCTGGAGGACCTGGCGGCTCGTCTTAACGACGGGGAGTATAAAAACTGGCTGAAAGCGGGTCGATGTCTTCTCATATTGAAGGATGGACTTCATCCTTTAATCAACCAACACATGAAAGCTTTCCACGGAGATCTTCTCAATCGAAACGCTCTTCTACGGAAACACTGTCAGACGTCTTCCTGCAGACCGACTGGGAACAAGGTGGAGTTAAACTAGTATTCAAAGTAGTGATTTAGGTTTTTGGTTTCTTTTCTGTGAAACAAAGATGTTTGAGAGTCAATCTGAGAGTGTATCTGTGGTTCCAGCTCTCAGGGGTGTGCAGGGTGTGTAGTGAGTGGCAGACAACTATCCTGAGACACCACAGACAACCTGGAAACACGGTGAACTGGGACAACTGCTGCCCTCCCTCCTGGAGCACAGATCACTGGGAAGTAGCCAAGGTACTTTAGACACACTAACACTGATGAGTCAAAACTTTATGAGCACTTTTATAAGACCTTTCTCCCTGCCCTGAAGCTGTCAAGACTTGGACTAACACAATAGCAGCAGATGATTTATGCTCATATGTATTTATCCAAACCATCTCACATGCTGGGTCTGGTGAGATCTGGTGGATTTTCAAGTCAAGACAACACCTTGAACTTGTAACCACTGTGGAAACAGTGGTTCAGGAAAAACCACTGTTTCCAAGTAACAGAAGCATTGTCCTGCGGAAACAGGCCATTGTTATTATGGGGTACAGTTTCCATGAAGGAGTGGACTTGGTCTGCACCAACAATTACGTGGGCGGTGTCAAAGTAACATTTACGTGAATGAGAGAATCTATTTCCTAGGCAGAACATTGTTCAAAGCATCACACTTGTCTCCACCAGCTTGTCTTCTTCCCATAATGCATCCTGGTGTCGTGTCTTCACGAATAAGTGATACAAACTCATCATCACAATTTGTCCGTTGTCAAAGTCGCCCACATCTTCATGCTGCCTATAGATATAAGATGAACTACTTTGTACGTGGTGTGCAATGCCCTGGTCTCCTGACCGGAGGCTTGAAAGGAATTAAACACTTTTGTTCACGGATATTAGTGTGCAGATTTTCTCTTAGAGATGAAAGACCCTGGTAGTCTGTCAGCCATGATAAGCTCCATAGCGTTATGACTCGTACAAACCCCTAAAATCACAGGTCAGCTTGGCCAGGCCTAAAGTGTTACTAAACAACCTTTTCCATACATTTTCTAGAAGTTAGTCTGTGGCAGAGAAAGTGGAAACCACTGGGCTGGCATGGAGAATACTTTCCTGAACATCAATTTACTTACCTGTATCCCACCAACAATAATAACATACTATAGACAGGGTAGGTCTACACTCATGGGCATTTGTATAGATTTGTAGAGAACTATAGACAATGAACTGTACACAATACATTTTCCAGGCAAGGAAAATATTTTTTTAACATTCATAATGAAATGTGAACATCCATCCATTATATGTGTCTGCACAATCCAGAGTCCTTTCCTGTGGGGTGGGGGGTGGTAAGACAGAGGCTCTATGTGTAGTATTTAGTGTCCTAGCAACAGCACAACTTTACACAGTTTCTCCCTCAAACTGCTGCTCTGTAGTTGGAGAGTATGAACTTTTGCCACATGGTGTTGTGTCAACCTGTGAAAGGAAGACAAGACAAGACAAGTGAAATTAAATCATAGTGATGATTGTCAATGCCATCTTAAGTTTCAGCAATGTGGTCACAAAGATTAAACACATCCTGAAATCTTACCTATGAAATATTATGCCTCGATCCTTTGTCTTCTTCATCCGCTCGTTCGAACAGCTGTAAGTGGCGCAAAAATCCAGCATATTTGCTGATACTGCTGACGCAATGTTGAAAGACTACTGCTGAAAAACCCCATTCCAATATGGCGCTGGTCACATCTAGTATAATATATATATATATATATATATATATGCCCCCCTCTCACCAGTCAAAAAATCATGATATGCTTCTATCTGATATCTATTGTTTTATATTTCTACTTTCTTACTACTTAGTTTATCTTATTTTATTCTTATTCTTATTGGGTGTACACCGGGACCAGGGAATCACCCCTATGAAACATTTCTGGAGGCGCCACTGGGAACAATATATTCACTTCACTTGTCAGTTGTCTTGTATATGTTGACTCGTCATCTCTCCGTGTAGGCCTACATGCCACGGGGTCAGGGTAAAGTGAAGGCAGCAAATCAGTGCGATGCCTCTGCTCTGCTCAACCTCATCAACCACTGCAGTTGTTTCCAGTCTGTGGATTCGAAAGTTGTGAGAGAGGTAAAATCATTCATGATTTTTTTTTTTTAAAGTGGGCACATATCAGTCTAGGTCAGTGTCAAGTGCTTAGTTTTAAAAATGGATCGTGGGTCTTTGTGTTACATTTGACATTTGGAGACAACAGAAATTCATGCTCAGTGTGCACTGATAAACCGTTTATTAAAAATAAGGGTATGTGTTATTTATATTCTTTTATGATATAATACATTTTAAACATATTGTATCCCCAAACTTAGTGAAAACTTTTTGTGCTTGTTGTGATTTGTATTTTCTAAATGGTTTAGAGCATTGATGGAGATCTAATATGTCCTTTTTATGCTCCCGACCCTTTAAGTATGTGTAATAAAGGTTGCGTGTGTGTGTGTGTGTGTGTTTCCAGGTGATCCGGTATAGAAATGAGTTGATGCATTCCTGTGAGTTGCGCATGAAAGATGAATGGATGAGATGTTACCAGGTTGCTCTCACACACTTTGTGCAGCAGTTCAAGAACGTCCCACAGATGGTGACAGCAAGAAAGGAAATTGAGGAAGTAAGTGGGTTCGTTCGTTCGTTCGTTCGTTTGTTCGCTCGTTCGTTCGTCCGTAGTTACATTACTTACATTTTTTCCTCCAGGTGCTGGCTGCTGATTTGTCGATCTCAGTCTCTGGCGTGGACCAAATGGACTCTGAACTACAGTGCGATTCTCTCCACCAACAAGAGATCAGCGGTGACTTAATCAGCCAATGGGAAGCTGAGTTGCTACAAGAGCAGCTGCAGGAGTTACTGTTCGCTGCTGATGAAGATACAAAGACACGGGTACAAAGACTAAATAGATGTTCATGCGTACTCACAACATTTTACTCACAATAAATGAAAATAAATCGATCAAACATGTGATTTGAACTTTCTCTTTAGGACTCTGAGCTGCTGAGGGGGCTGGGTGGTTTCCTGCAGGCCAACAGAGATTTGGGTGAGAGGTTTTCTGCAGAGCTGCAAACCATCAACTCACTGAAGGCAGGAACATAAAAAGAAGGAAGAGTTAGATCGGGAGAAGAGTTAAATTGGAGAATGAGGAGCACATTGAGCACTGCATTTATTATTATTTTTTTTTTTTTTTTTTTTTGAAAGATGAAATCAGTGTTTCAGAGATTTGCATTTTGCTTGTACTTTATACAACATTTTATTAAAAATCCGACAGCTACCTCTCCTGAGTCATTTATTCATAGATTTTCAGTATTAACGTATTTATTAATAAGAAAACAGAAGTGACAGCAGCTACCCTGCAGCTTGATGATGCAGAACATTTTAACCTTATTGACCAGCTGAGGTTTACCAACGGAAAAAAAAAAAAAAATGTTATCAATCTGATTTGTGCAGATAAGTTTCATTTCATGTGTTGAGGTGGTTTAAAATGTGACTGATCAGGTGGCTGCAGGCACAAACGCCAGTCGTGCCTGGGCCTCACTGCCACTTTATAAGTACACTGAAGTCTGGGCAATGCAAGAGTCTGAACACACCTTGTCTAGTTTTACTGGTGTGATGTGCCCGGCTCTGACCTACTGCTGCCAACTGGCCGTTGCAATGAATTAAATCAGTCTATGTTTTAACTGCCACATAATGTTTAAATAGATGATAGAGATAGATAGTGTTTTAACAAATGCTAAAAGGTGAAAGGGAAATAAATGTCACCGCTTGTGACACTGAGGCTGCCTAGTTACTTTTATTTTGTCAAATATTAAAATAAGTGATTATATTTAAGGAGGATTAAATGGGAGGAATATTGCAACAGTAAAGGTTTATTCTTTAATTTATGTAAAGTTTTAATGTTAAGCACTTGTTCTTACAACGGCCTTGAAAGTTTACTTTTTCTATTGATAGTCAATCATTTGTTGTTTTTTAGGTTTTAAGGAGCATTTATTCGCTTTTATCTGCTGAATCTCTACAAAGAAACAACAAAACATTTATTTCTATCTCACCTACTTTCTCTATATATATTAAAATAACTTTTCAGTGAGATGACAATACAGACAACAGATGGAGCTTGAAAAACAGTGCAGATCAGTAACATTATTAAAAGTAATTATTAACAGCAAAAGAAATAGATTTAAAAAAAAAAAAAAAAAAGCCCGAAATGTTGATGTCAAAAAGCTGTTTTAAGTCTAAAAATGCAGTATCTGTCTAGTGTCCACATTTCCTGTGTGAAAAAAGAAACTTCAGCAGCTTGGCGGTTTTACTCCTTTATCTTCAGTCAAATCACATGAAGTTAACAGGCTGAGCGCATGTGGGAGGAGTTGATATCTACTGTAGCGTCGGTGGCAGTTTGACACCAGTTGTCTGTTTTTTGTTGTTTTTAATCAGTTTTTACTCTTCTGTTTAGTCACTATCTTTATTTAGCTGTGCTGTCACGAAACCTGGAGGTGATGCAGTAAGTGAAGTGAGTGCACAACATTTATTCTGTGTGTGCGTGTTTGTCTCATGGGGCCGTTACATTTCTGACGAACAATATGCTCTAACCAGGAAATAACTTGAAGAGGGACTTTATGTAACTGCTTCAGTGAAGTGTTGTTATTTTTTCATAAAAAAAAAGCTGGTAGGTCTTTGTGTGTGTGTGGGGTGGGGTGTTTGGGTGGGTCGGTAGGGTGTAACTAAGTCTTTGTAAATTTATCAGAAACCACATTTGCACATCTTTCATTTGTCACAACCACATCCTGACTGTGTATTAAGGTCACTGAAGACAGTACAATGGTGTGATGGTGTTAACATGCTAAAGATGGTGGAAGTTCACACACGATTATAAAACATAGCACCAATGTTCATGTAATATCATAACAATAATTACACTGCACACAGGTGGAGACAGAAGACAGGCTTGGAAATAATGTGCGACAGCAGTAAGTGAGGTAAAAAGCCACAAAATCAAAATCAGTTACTCCTGTTTAATCTTCCTTTTAGGTCAGTGAGAGTTCACCTAGTGAGCTTCCGCTAGACAGAAAAGTGTGAAAACTAGAGGAGCTTTTCCTGCCTCGTAGCCCATAAGACATCTGCTGCCACAAATTACCACACATACATCTTTCTGCTCACACACGAGCTCCTGTCTCTGAGGCGACATGGAGCAGGAGGGGATGCTGGTCCGATCCATCTACTTCGGGAGGATCGGACGTGAGGCCACGGAGAGGCTGCTGGAGAGGTTCGGACACGACGGCAGCTTTCTCCTGAGAGACAGCGAGACTGTTCCGGGAGCATACTGCCTGTGTGTGAGGTGAGCACAAATATACACCTGAGCTTTCTTCGTAAACCGTTCCATTTACCTCATGTGGTCATTCATCTTAAACAAACTGAGTAACTTTGTATGGAGAAAGTGAGTAGGAAGTAAGTGAGAACCTTTTTTCACCTTTCGTTTTGAACCGAAATAAATTAGTCACCTTCTCCTCCACAGTCACACATGTATACACCTCCTTGCATGTTGAATCTGTCAACTGGGGACATGGGAGTACACTTTGTGGAGTTTCAGATGATATGCTTTTTGTGATTCACAGAAAGGCGCCGTACGTGCACATCTTCCGGCTCATACACGACACTGACGGCTGGTGCTTTGAGGTGACTGAACACCGAGTACGGATCACACATGTTTACACCTGTGCGCGAGGACATTATTGATGATTTGTGTGTGTGTATGTGTTCATCAGAATTCAGGCATCAGGCTGCAGAAGTTTAGGGCGCTGGAAGCATTAATAGACAACTACAGAAGAGGTACAGTCTCTGATATCAGGTTACCTCCCCTCACACATCCACTGGACAGAGCGCAGCTACAGCACAACTCAGGACAAGGTAGGACAGACGGACGGACACACACATAGACGCACGCACAGTGTGTTTGTGACACTTCGGTGCTGACATGTGTTTCATGACTGCTGACCTACTCACCCAACTCTAACACAGTTTCATATGACTCCTTCACAGAATTTACTTACATGGAAATGAGCAGTAGCAACAGTTGATCGACATGGACAAAGTGTAGATGAAGGTGACATTTCAAACATCTGTGTAGACTCTCACATATTGTTTCTATTTTGTTGTGTGTTTTTTTTTTTCAAACCACTCAGTGTGTTTGGAAACCACTTCTTTTTTATCTATGTGTGGCTTTAAGGGTGTTGCTGAAATTCTGCACAGGAAATGCATCGATGTAAAAAAAAAATGCAGATTGTAGAAGCTGTTGTGGGCAAACAGTACCCCACTGTGGGAATTTTTTCTTCATAATCATTTCTAACAACAGGAGCCGACAAGTCAATTGATTCAGTTTCAACTTTTTAACACTTTTTTTTAACTATCTAACATGTAGCAACTTACAAATACTCTGCCATGTGTGTGTATTAAACCCTTGCCTTTTAATTACTTATAGAGACATTTTTAAAAAGAATATTTTCAATATATTTTTTCAAAGCTCTCTGATCTGAGATTAACATCAGGAAATGGCTTTAAAAATGTCAAAGCTAATAAAGGTTGTGTCGATTCGGGTGAAAAGTTTCTCTGTAAATATTAATGAAGAACTTCTCAGAAAGCAGCTGATGTAGTGTCAGCTTCAGACAGATGCTGCTCAGATCTCAGACACATGTGATTCTGGCGGGGTTTTCCACATTCAAATATGATAAAGTGCAGCAGCAATCAAAGCTGAATCACATGACTTTTCTGGCAGTTTTTACATTTTAACTGAAGTGATTCTTCCTGTTTCTGCACCTGAGACGGTTTTGGTTTGTCTGAACTTGTCTGTTCAGTTTATCTTTGCACAAACACCGGACACATATGGAAACAATTAACCTGAGTCTTTGTAAAGGTGATTTAAAAAATCCCCCTATCACCAGCACACTTCATTTTATAAATGCTGATGTTACACATTGTTTCCTCTACGTTGGTTTTGTTTCTCTATTTATAGCCTGTGGGTTTAGCATAATCAAAGACATGAAGAGATGAGAGCTACTTATATCATTCAAAGTTTATTTCACACACACACAAAAAAATCCACACTTGTAAAAGCTCTTCATACACACTCCAGGGCCAGATAACTGCCATTAAACAAGTCTTGTTTTGCTTTGTATGATTTCACTCTAATATTTTGTTGTTTTGAAATATTGTTGCATTAAAACATATTAAAATATCACAAATCTGAACAAACATTTTGGCCCTGACTTAAAAAAAAAAAAATCCCCACCACCACCAACAACAACAGCAACAACATAAAAACACAATTTCTACAAAAATGCACATAAATATTAGTTGAATGTTGTGTTTTCAGGTGCTTCAATGACAATGAATGTCTCCTGAACATATTTTACAACTTCACACTAAAGTTTTCCTCCACAGTGTCGTCCACCTCTGTGATCACCTCCTCAGCCTTCGATGACTGAGCAGGTTGGAAAACCTGCAAAAACAAAAAACAAAAAAAAAGAAGTTAAAACTGTGCCAACCACGGTTCATGAGAGTTTGTGGTTGAGTGAAGGAATGTGACTTAAGTGAATGTGTGTACATTGGTGTGTACTTACACTGAATGTGTCATTTTTTTCCAGAAAATATATGTATCTTGGAGGTGGGCGAGGAATTGGAGGAAACAGAACTTCAGATAGCCTGAAACACATACACAAGCACGCACACACACACACACACACACACACACACACACACACACACACACACAAAAGGATATGTTAAGGAAGTTTGTGTATGTTTTTCAGTACAATTTTAGAAAAAAAGGGGGGGAAAACACAAGCATTACTCTTTCACTTCTCATATTTGCACTTGGTTGAGTTTAAGTTTAAGTTTGTTGTCTTTGTTTGTGAAGACAGAACTTGTGTATCAAGTAACAGCTGAACACTGAACAGTTGACTAGACATTTATAAGGAGCTGTGTTCGTGTGTGTGTGTGTGTGTGTGTGTGTGTGTGTGTGTGTGTATTGAGACGGTACCTCTGATGGCGCACCAGCAGCAGCACAGACAGGAGGATCATGGGTATTCCAAGTGCGATCGAGATGATACAAAAACTGTTGAGTTTGTTAACCACCTGTTCCACCACTACAAGCACATGAGATCATTGTGATGAGGTTACTGCATTCATCAATATAAAACAGTCAACCGATGGATGAGGATGACAACAACACGTCACCGTGACTTCACCAAATAGCACTCACTGATAACAGGGCTCCATTCACTCCACTGGTGAAGTCCAGTACAACTGTATGTTGACCTTGTCCGCAACCTCACTCTGTAGACATAGTTGGGTTCTGCGTTCAGCGCTTTGTATGACAGCTCATCACTGATGTTTATGAGTATTCCCTGTTACAGAAACACTCATCAAACAGTTTCCCTTCATTTAGGTTTATTCTACTTTAGGTTTAATGCTGCAGATTTGCTTCTGTTAAAGTGTTGTGCCTGTTGTTATGATAATCGACATCCTCAGTGATTCTCACAAACACACAGACAATAATACCTGGTACCCCAGGTCCAGCTGGTATTCAAAGCAGTGGTAGGTGTCTCGGTTGTATGGTGTGTTCCACGTCACCACTAAGTCTCTGGCCTCCATCTTTGCAGAGATGTTTGAAGGTGGAGGCAGGATCTCTGTGGGACACACATGCACAAAATTAGAAAAATAATTGATAATACTTTATGAAGGTCTACAGTGGACAGCTGTGCTGGATGACTGCACCCTCAGGGTCGAATGACAACAAGAAATAACTTGGTTTTCCCCTAGTGCCATAATAATATCAAAACAAAGCTCAACCAAACTGTGACTTCGACAGTCTACGTGACTTGATCAAAACCAAGAATATGGTGTTGAAGGATGACAACTAGTGAAATCATGTTGTGTATGTTGTGTATATATATATCAGTTGTGTTTACTGGTAAAGTGATCTGAGAGAAAGCTCAACCTTGTGCTCACAGGTAAAGTCAGGGCCACTTTCCTCTACTGAACAAAGCTAAAGTTTGCTTGGTACTTATGTAGACATGGTTAGGTAAAAAAATATATATATATATGATGACTCATGGCAGCCAAACATATATGTTAAAGTCAATGCACTTCATTAATCTGATCAGACTGACAACCAATAACCAACTTCCACATTTGGTCTACTCGGTAACTTTCCGATCACGTTTTGCATAGTAGATATAACTGAGAAATAGTGTGTTGTTCATCCATGCAGTTCACTGTCAAAGTGCTACATAGTGCAAGTATTCAAATGAAATGAAGACCATTATAAACATTCAACAGCAGTAACGGTATAATTACCATATGATTCCATTTCGTATATGTTCCTGTAGGTTGTCCACTCAGTGTCCGATGACTTGTTGAACTGAATTAATAAGTAAATGTTGTGCTGCTGCACAACCGAGGATATAGATCCGACATTTTCCACGGACAAGTTCGAAATGTTCAGAATTGGAAGTGTTTCATCATTGCAAACGCTGGATGAACAGAGAAAAAGTCAGATATTCAAAGCAGCTGGTGTATTTGAATATGCACCTGTATTGTAAACATTTCAATCTCTACTTGTAAAAAAACCACAGCATGGTATTGATCAAAACTTTGCAATATTGTTACAGTGTCAATTTAAGAAATATGAGTACCTGATAGAGACAGAAAGCTGAGTATTGTCTGGTAAAGTTTCAAATGACCAGGAGCAGTTGAGTAGATTTACTGGGTAAAGGAGGCAGGTGAAGGTTTCAGTTGCACTCATCTCTGAAGAAACAACTTCGTCTGGTGAAGCTGAATTTCGCACTTCAAGCTGCGTAACATAACATAAAGAACAGGATACAGAAAACGATCAAATGCCAAATGATCAAATATCAATGTATGATCAATTATATATACATATATGTGTGTGTGTGTGTGTGTGTGTGTGTGTGTGTGTGTGTGTGTGTGTGTGTGTGTGTGTGTGTGTGTGTGTGTGTGTGTGTGTGTGTGTGTGTGTGTGTGTGTGTGTGTGTGTGTGTGTGTGTGTGTGTGTATGTATGTATATACACACACACACACACGGATATTTATACGTATATATATAATATTTTGATCCTCACCCCCTCCTCAGGTAAGTTCTCACAGATGTTGTCAGAGTCATTGTTATCTAACTTTGCCGCTGCTGAAAGAGAACATGTGTACGTGTAAATATGTAAATATGTAGCATGAGGAAAAGCACAAGTCAAATTGTTTTCAAGTCCTAATTTCGAGAACACACACCAGGAGCAGAAGGAAGCTGGTTTCCTCAATAACAAAAAAAGAAATGCAAGACCACTCTGATTTAAGCAAGATAGGTGAAGATTATGCTGTACAATAGAGAAGTGTGTTTGTGTGTGAGTGTGTGTGTGTGTAGATATTCTTCATACTGTGGGGACCTGTGTTTTAAGAATGATGAAAGGTTGGGTTCCTCATAAGTTACAATTATTTGTGTAAATTGTTGTTACGTTTAAGGTTTGAGTAAATTCCTAGGAAATTATTGTAAGTCAATTAGAATCACAAATGTGTGTGTGTGTGTGTGTGTGTGTGTGTGTGTGTGTGTGTGTTTCACCCACCGCTTTGTGATGCCAACAAAAGCAGAAAAATGGACCAAAATCTTGGAGACATAGGAAACAGCAGCATAGTCAACCTGAGGAATTTACACAGAGAGAGGGAGGGGGCCGCTATTATGTTACTAAGTTCCACGCTGAGTAATTTGCTGGCGTTTTACACTTCCCCCTTTTTTAAGTACTTTCATTTAGATGCAGACTTCCAGTAAGACATTCAAACATATACATTTCCTCATATGAGTCTTATTTTTTCTCATGGTCACTTACAGTAATTGTGAGTTTTAATAATGTCCCATTATTTAAGAAAACATTTGCATTTTACTAAAAAGACAAAAAAAAAAAAAAAAAGTTATCAGGTCTTTGTTTTGTTTTCTCATTCAGACATTATACTTTCTCTCTAATAGTCCTGCCTCTCAGGAAACGATAGATGAACATACCCATGAACCACTATCCCCTCTGATCTAACAGGAAATCTTCCTACAGTACAACATGATATTATTGTGAATAAACTAGAACTAACAAAGAGCCCTTACCCCCTGGTGTTGTTCCCCTGCGTCTCTGACTGCGTGTGTGAAGAGACACTGACACATTTCTGGAGAAAGAAGAAGCATGACGTCAGCTGCTGCTCAGAGCGTTAGGAAAGTGTTTCCTTGTTCTCTCTATTACAAAAGAACATACAACAATTATAATATATATATTACAGTGCTGTGTAAAAGAAAAGTTATAGGCAACCCACATGTTTTTTTTAGCAGTGCTTTAAAGACCATACATATGTATTTATCACTTTCTTTATGCAGATATAATTAGAAATTACAGTAAATTGTGGTTGTTGTTCACTGAAGCACTGCTGGGACAATAAATCTAGGGGGCATGAATCCAAAAACATTAGTACATTTTATGTGTTCTTAAATACTTTGTACAAATGTCCAGTATTTTCTTATTATATCTGCATAAAGAAAGTGGGAGTCAGCAACGCAGGGGACCAATAAAAGACTTAAAACGACAACAGCAATGGCAGAAAATAATAGAATAGAAACAGGATGACCTAAAGGCAAAATACGTCCAGTGACCTGACGTTTTTTAAAGTTCGTGTTTTATTACTAGAACAGTATGTAGAAGTACGAAGCTCTTCAATGTTTCCCTTTTTTGACTCCTATCATGAGAAAATGCAGAAAAAAGAACCAAATAATATAAATATTATCGATGCTAAAAATAATTAAAACGAAGAACATGTTTTGAATTTATTCATAGACAGTTAGGGTTTGAAGCTTTCAGATCTCCAACAAGTAATTTTTTTTCCTCACATTTTAAAAATAAAACACAGAAATGTACTGAGCAGTTATAATGTTACAGTGTGTTTTTGCACTTGTGGGATTATTTAAATGTTGTCTCTGTCGTTTACATACAATATATCTGTTGTATTTGTTACATATGTAGGTATATTTTTGGGGTCTGGTATCAAACAGGAGGCAGGTACTTTGTAAAAATATATATATATTCATATTAAATATTAAATATTTACATCAATAGAGTCGATAAACACATCATTGCTAAAAAAAAATAATAAAAATGAAATTCATATGGTTTGTGCATTACATCATCACTTTGCGAAACAACTGTTTGGTGTTCAATGGTTTTTCTAATGTGGGAAGTAAGTAATGTAAAGTGAGGGGTGGTTTGTCATAAACCCAAGACGGGGAACCCTCAAACTGTTTCACTTCACTTCAGGTAACAAATTGTCAGACTGTACTGTTGGGTTGTAGTTCAGAGTTACTGAAACAATTGATTACAGTGATAAGTCACAGGAGACAGGGTGGAAATCACTGTAATAAAGACTCTTGATCAGGAGAACATCTGTCTTCAGTGTTATTATTACCCTTTATATTATTATATCATTATTATATTATTACCTTTATAAAGTGCAAACATCATCAAACAGTGCTCTTACACACAATATTTGTCATTTTTAAAAGGCTGTCTGCATCTCTGCATCTGTTTGCATCTCTGGCTGCTGTAGTGAATGAGATTATATAATTGTCCTAGCTAATTTAGTTGAAATCTAATAAACTATTTATCTAAAAAAAAAAAAAAACAGAAAACATGAGAAGTACAAAAAAAACGTCAATAACGTGAAAACCTTTTCTTTTATTAGATGCAGTCACTTGCAGTGGTTTAATGATTTAATAGTCGTGGTCATACTGTGGATAATTTAACGTAAAAAGTTAGTTCCCTGACCGGGAATCGAACCCGGGCCGCGGCGGTGAGAGCGCCGAATCCTAACCACTAGACCACCAGGGACGGTCGAGAACAGAAGGTATTCAATCTGTTTTGTATTCATCACTAGCCAAGTGATATTATAAGGATGAAAGTGTTCGTTTAAAAACCACTTCTTACACACGTTATCATTCATCTTTCTGTAACATATTAAGTATTGTCTTCTACGCCTCGCGGTGGAAAACACTACTACACGAGCTGTAAGCGGTGTCTGTTATTATGCTGTTAGCGGAAGCTGTTATTAATTTCTGCCACCAGGAGGCGTGAGACTACAATAACAGCTCCACCACATTTTGAATGAATGTATCGTGGTTTTCCTCTTTTTTCCGCGAAACACAGGACAGAAAGTCAGCACAGCCTCAACGTTTACTTCAAGTTTCAAAGGACAATAGTTCACGTAAGATATTTCTCATTATCGTAGAAAAGGTTTCACGTTAGCTGGAATCTGTCTTTGCAACTACAGTGTGTTAACCGTGATGTTAATTTAAATACATGATATAAGTTAGCTTGATTTCCTACGTGCTTGTAGCATTTACGATCAATAAAAAAGTCACATTAGCTGATTTTTATTACGTACTACTAGTGTAAAGTGCAGCTCATCGGTGTAAATGATCGTAAAAACGTGTTGCCTTAATCTGTCGACGAAGCCTGTAATTATAGATTAATATATTATGTCTTATAGTGACTTTACAATGCTAATACGGTTCGGTCACACTTTAACTATATAAAGTAGAAATCCACCGTCGGGGTTGGATTTAAAATGAGTATAAGAAAAATGTGTCTAAAGTCTATCTCTTTGTGTCTTTTTCATTTTCTCTTTCACTTTTAGTTTCAAAATGTCAGCCAAAAACACACTGAGGTGCAATAAAATGAACATCCTGGAAATCCTGGGTGGAGATTACAGTCTGATCCTTAACAAAGTTCATGAGAAGAAACTGATAACTCAACGTGAGTACAACAACCTTAAAAGCATCAACAGAGAAAATACGGAGGGCCACGTCACTGAGCTTGTGGATAAGATCATGAATAAAGGAGAGAAGACCTGCCAAGACTTCCTCGACCTCCTGCAAACCGATGAGGGCGTTGTAGAAACTTTCCCTGGACTCGAGGACTTACGGCTGAAGGACACCTGCCACCTCCCTGCACCTGTCCAAGCAAGTTCATCGAACAGCAGTGGTATGTTAACAGACGTGATTTGGTATAGAAATTACATTTTGCAGCTAAAGCAGCTGAAGCCTTCATCAGTAACTTCTCAGCTTTGTGTTGGAGGTGTAATCCTGTTTCACTCTTGATTTTTTTTTTCAGTTGGTTCATCAGTGGACAGCAAGAGGCAAAAGATGGTGAGCTCTCAACCCAATGCAAAGCAGACACAAGAAGGTCTAAAAACCTTTAACTCAAATAATCACAATACACATTTTCATCTCAGAAACTTCAGACACAAGCTGATAAACTTGTATAAGCACATAGAACATGTTTGTATTATTTTAATATCTCTTAAAATGTCCATGTATATAAAATTATTTGTGTGTGTTATTTTTCTTTCAAGAATGAGGCATATGAGTTGAACAGCCAGCCCAAGGGCCTCTGTGTCATCATAAACAACAAGTTCTTGGACAAAGTGAGAAACGGAACCGACAAAGACGCTCGTATGTTAAAGAATTTAAAAAGTCTCATTGTTTTACACCATTGTCCCATGTGTTGGTGTTTGAGGATTAACTAGGTTTATAACTTAATTTTCTGCAGAGAGTTTGGCAGAGGTATTCAGCTGGCTGGGCTTCAGAGTCCTGATGTGTAAAGACCAAACTCAGGACCAGATGGATCGGACATTGAAGTGCCTTGCAACTCTGAGCAACAATTCTCAGCTGCAGGAGTTCAATGTAAAGGAGTGGTTTGGCTGTGACTTCTTTGACCTTCAGGAGACTCCTGTGAAGCACGGAGATGCTTTCATCTGCTGTGTTCTGAGTCACGGAGCAAAGGGTGTGGTCTATGGGATTGATTGGAAGCCTCTTCCAATAAAGCAAATAACCAGAACTTTCAAGGCGACCCATCAGTCAGCCCTCACCAGCAAACCTAAGGTGTTCCTGATTCAGGCCTGCCAGGGAAAGGATGAACACCCTGGAGTGTTATTACCAGATGTGGAGGCTGATAATTCTGATTCACTATCCATCCCTGAAGAGTCTGATATTCTGATCGCTCTGGCTACTGTTGAAGACCATGTATCTTACAGACACAAAATAGATGGGAGCTGGTTTATCCAATCTTTGTGTCAGCAGCTAAAGGAGGGATGCCCAAGGTGAATTTCAAACTCAAAACAAAATATTTATTCTCGATCTTTATTTTGGAGAAGTGATGACTATGAAGTTCAGACTGTACATTTTACTTGACCTTAATCTTGTACACTATATGTTGTTTTAGGAAAGAAGACATCAAGACCATCCTCGATCGTGTGAATAACGAAGTAAGCCAGAAAGAGGCCTGTGCGACACCTGGTAAACGGAAACAGATGTCTGAAGTTAGGTACACCACGACGAAGGCTCTTATCTTGTCACCACCTGGCATCTGAAGCTCAGTCTCCAGAAATTATGCAATCACAGTGTAGCTAATGTCTTCATCAAGAGTATATAATTAAGTCAGAGAAAGGGTTTTCTTAAATATATATTGTCTCATCATTTTTATCTTTCTTAATCTCTTATTTTTCTATTCATCACAATGACCAATTGTCTTTTATACTCTCACAGATCATGTGACATGTATCTTTATATACATGAATAAAATCCAAAAGCTAAAACTTTTCCTGATGCAGTATTTTTTAACAGGTCTGTGGCTTAAAAAACACCTTAGACCAAACATCATTATATAGACAAACATTATGGAAAAAAATGTTGTTTGTATGTTTATTATTTATGCCTAATATGTCTTTAATGCCGTAATCTATATGTTCAGACAGCTATAAACAACAATGACACTACAGAATAATATGGCATTACATTGAAATACACACACACACACACACACACACACACACATATATATATATATATATATATATATATATATATATTGACATTAATTGTTATTTATTAAACCTTGTTTTTTAGTTGTGGCTTCACACACACACACTGAAAGAAGAGACCAGCTCGCTGGACCAACACAAATTCATTAAATTTCCACAAATCAATTAAACATCAGTGCAAATGCTTTAAATCCGATAAACTTAATTATCAATTTTTTTCAAATTAACAGTTTACATTGTTTCACCTTAAATTGAAGCCAAGTCAGTTTTAAAAGTGGAAATTATAAATTTCAGGTAAAGTAGTTTTTTATTTGTTCTTTTTTTTAATAGTAACCTTAGATTTTAGGATTTTTTTTTTTGTCTCTATTGGGAAATATTTAACATACAATACGGTATTTTGTTTCCAGATTCGGCTGCGCGTGCATTGACGTAGTTACGGTCATACAGCGTCGTTGTCATGACGACCTATTTGTTAGTCTCGTTTTCTATATCGGGTGAAGCTGCACGGACAAGTCCATCTTAAACATATTCATTAATCATCGAACAACCGATATTACGCAACAGAAATCAGGTCTGTAAAGTGTCTTATTATTATTATTTTACGGCCACGAGTGTTTTCCTTCGATAACGGTCAACGCAAATGATGGAAAACCCGCTGGAGGACGAGAGTGAATCCGGCGGTTCTGTCGCGGGGACAGAGGGAGACAGACACGGACAGATGAAGCTGACAGCGTCCGACGAAGCTCTCGCATTCATGTCCAGCATCGGTGAGTGAGTTGTCTCACTGTTTACTTTGTAGGAAAAGTCCAGTGTGGCAACAAGAGACAGAAGCTGCGTCCCTCAGAGTTACCAGCACCTGGTTTTGACACGTCTGTCGTTGGACCAGCCTCAGTATTAGTATTAGTAAGTAAACTTGAAAATACATTTCCAGGTTTTTGTTAAACTTAATCTCCATGTTGCATTTCCCTCAGAGCCTGCAGAGCTGCAGAGGTGTGTGTTTCCAGACTCTCTGGTGACCGTGTCCGAAGGTGGCAGAGACCTGGGGAGCTTCAGTGTTATGGTGGAGTTTGCCTACAGAGTCCAGCAGCCCTGCATGCTTCTTCACGCTCAGAGCCAAGGAGCCATCGACGACTCTCCCTGTGGAACAACAGTGACAGGTGACATGAGGAGGAGGAGGATGTTCTCTTTATTGTTTTATCCAGAGGTGGACGCAGTACCCAGCTTCATTTACTTCAGTCAAAGTACAGATACCACTGGTCAAATGTTACTCTGATACAAATGAAAATTGTGCAGTTAATATTTTACACGAGATAAAGTACTGAAGTACTTGCTTTTAAACGTACTTGAGTATTAAAAGTACATTTTCTTTCACATTTTCACCTACAACACCTGACTAGTTTGTAGAACCTGTAAAATAAAGAATTGATAGAATGTTTATTGTTTGTTTGTGTGTTTGTTTTTTAATTAATTGTAACAAAACACCTCCACAAAACAGCACGGTAGTTGTGTGACACAGCCCTGTCAGTGTGTGAACACATGTATGTGTGTGTCAATCAGGAAGAAAGTGGAATAGCTGTAAATGCAGCTTGCTCAGAAAATAAAATTGTCAAACTCTTACTTTTCTAGAACAAATACTACTCAAGTGAAGTACAAATATTCAAAAACTGTTCTTGAGTACAATACACAAGTGAATGTACCTCATTACTGTCCACTTCTGTGTATCAGGGCACCTTACCTTTATCATTTATCCTCATTCATAACTTCAGCCTATCTGACTACTGATCTGGAGGTGCTTGAGGAAGATTACCACGAATATGTCAAGGTGAGTCATTACAACTGTCACACCCACTCATTGTTGCTTGTTGTTCCAGTACAACTTTCTGTCTTATTTTGCATTTCCTGCCTTTAAACACACTTAAGCTTAAAGACCACAGCCTTGACAAGCGGTGTCACATGGTGCAGCAGGACGGGCAGATGATCATCAATAAAGTTACCACTGTAGGAGAGGTGAGAGTTAAACAAAGCTGCTATCATTTTATGATGGAAGTTCAAAACAAGTTGAATTCACATGTTAATGTTTCACTATTATCTAAAACATTTTTACTAGATGTTGACAAACCTGGTAAGTTTTCATTGTGTTTGTTATGTGTGTGATTGCAGGAGGTGACGAAGGAGACTGTTTCTTATCCCATGTCTGCTCTAAGAGGGCTGGTAACAGAGGGATCGGTCTTGTTGCTGATGCGCCTCATTGCTTTGAGGAAGAAAGTGCCAGAACACGTGACCTTCATCTCTTTTGACCACAGATTACACATCCTACACACCACCCTTGTGAGTATTAAAGTGATGGTCTGAACCCAGGGTCTGATTCAAACACCTCGTCAAGAGATATTTTACATGGGTCAAAGTAATTTGGAGTGACCGTATTTTGTGCTCACAACCAAATAGTTAACAATTAAAGTAAGTGGGGCAGTCAGCCAAACGTATCTAAATTGTCATTTTATCCACTGATAAAGCTCAAAATATCACTTCACTTCAGCAGTAGCATGAATACGATCCCTACACATAAACCAAAGTATCTATAACTTAATAAGTGTACCAAGAGTTTATTTATATAAAGACTGTTTTACAAGACTTACCCAACAACTGGTGATGAAAGGTGTTCCAAATCAGCAGATTCGTCATTTCCTTGCTCTTTAAGGTTGTTCAGGAAAATGATAAACGACAAGCTTTCATTGTTTATTGTTAACTATTTGGCTGTGAAAACAAAAGACGGTCACACTTGAAATTACTTAATTACTAATTAGCTCTTGGGGGGGTGTCTGGTGGTCTGTCTGTCTGGTCTGTCTGTGACCTGTTTAAAGTGAACTGAGGTCTGTTCTTGTTCAGAGTGAGCTGGGAATGAAGCATCTGGAGGTTGGGAGTGAGACCATGGAGGTGTTTGGGGTGGAGAGAAATGTTCTTTCTGTGGAGGATGGCCCCACTACCTGGCACTGCTACTTCCTGGAAGATGGGTATGACCTTAAACTTTTTGGTTATTACAGTCTCACTGACAGATTGTGTAACATGCCAGGGGCATATGCAGGTTTAGTTAAGTGCTATCAGGCTACATAGAGCTATACTTCAGAAGATAACAAAGCATTTTACACATAATTGTGCCTATATAAGATCTAAAATATTGTAACATTAGTAAGAATATATATCAGATGGAGCTCAACTGAAATCAGTTTGTTAAACAGTGTTTTCTATGTTTACTGATCAGACACATGGCCAGCAGAGGGCAGGTCGGGTCACCAGTCACTATGAGGCTTCTGCAGCTGCCGTCACATCTTGAGAAAGGTAACAGTTCCCACACATGTAAAAGTGGAGGAGTTTCTAATGAATGATGTTTGTTTGTCTGCATTTACGTGTGTGTGGATGTTAGGTTTAGAGAAGAGCCCCCTGGTTTGGGAAGAAGACATGCAGATGCGCTCCAAATTCCTGGACAGAAAGGTGAATTCACATGTTTGTCCCATTTATTCAGAGTGAATAACTCATTTACTGAGTCATTGTCACCACATTTTTTCTTTTTTCAGGATGAGTTGAAGGCAGACCACGGTTCGTACCTGAGACAACACCCAGAGATCCGCGCCCTCATATCTGACTTCCTACAATTCTTGCTGCTGAGGAAACCAGATGACATCTTCCAATTCGCCAGAGACTACTTCCTCTCATTTTCTTCCCACCGTCCTCCAGAATCAAGTCTGAAAGCTGCTTAACTCTAAAACCACAAGCTCAGAAGTGTCTTTTATAATGTGCTGTTTGTTTATCACTTTAAATTGCATTTGTCTTTGGAGCTGTGTGTGTGATCCTGTAAAAACTTGAGTAAAGTGGTTTGTTTCAGACAAGTGGTTTGGTTTTTTTTTTTGTTTGTTTATTTAATAACCTGTCCAACTGTACAGTGAAGGCAAGTTTGAACAAGCGCTGCTTAATGACGTATTCATGACGTTCACGCAAGTTGCCCAAAGGAAATTCGACTGTGTAACTTCTGGGATAATAAAAGCTGTTTATTGAAACGCTTCTACTGCTGTTTTTTTGTTTAAAGGCATGAGATATAACCAATCACCACCGGTCAACTTAAAGCCGTAACTCAAGAATTTCTCAGGGCTGAGTACAGACAGGCAGTCACGACAGAAGTCCAATCAATTAGCTAAAGGCCTTTATTTTGAAAGGGGCACAGGCATCAGCGAAATGAAAACGAAACTAATGAGGAAAAACTTCAGAATGAGTCGTCTAATTTGATAAACGTCTAACTGTGGCAAAGGAAACGTTGAACTGAATCGAGGAGGTCCGGTCTTTGTGGATCAGCCGGTAAGTTTAAACATATCAACTCACGTGAGGTGAATTTTAAACGTTGACATCGACGATTTATTCGATTTATTCGATTATGAATGAAACAACGTGATTTTGACCCGAAAAGATTTTGACGCAAAGGTCAAAACTTTTTTTTTTTTTTTTTTTTTTTAGTCGTTGACGTAGTGCTGCATTTTCCCCACCGGTGATTAAAAGCATCAACATGATCCTGTATTGTTGTAATATATTGGTATATAATAGGTCTACACAGTATTTATAAAAGAGAAAACGTAAAAAAAAAACAAAAAAAAAACGAGAACATACCGTAAGAACACAATACGGAAAAAACTGTTACAATTACAGTCTCGTGATTCCACTTTATGGCACTTTTATTGATCTATTTATTGATCTTTATTGATGCCCAAGAAGAAGTTGTCCGTGAAAAAAAAATCTTGATTTGCGAGTCAGTCGATGACACATTACTTTTTATATCTATCTCTCTGTTTAGTGCAGTTTGACTCCACCATGGATAGACTGACGCTGTCCCACATCGACAAGGAGCTTGATTCCTCAGAAGTGGCTGCACTTTGCTTCTTGTGCCGAGATCATGTCAATAGGAAACGCCTGGAGGGGGTGAGACATGTTACTGTTGTTTTTGTTTGTTTGTTTGTTTGTTTGTTTGTTTTTAACTTATCTTTATCTCCATGTTACCTTCAAGGACAATTGTCTCATTGATCAGCAGCTCTGGTTACAGATACTGTTTATTTTTTCTGATACACACAAATCACATTTATCAAATAGTATAAGATTTAACAATATTAATAATTGTCAGGATAAAGTTTTTTCTGGTGGTTTCTGTCTCACTCCTTTGTTCTTTAAAGACTTGTAAAACATTGTTCGGGTGTATGTTTCATACAGATCCGTCATGCTAAATGGCTGTTTTTGAGACTAGAAGAAAAGAGGTCTGCTGGATGATCCATCTTTCCTTCATGAGCTGCTCAACACCATCCATCGAGCAGATCTACTCAACCGGCTGAAGACAGACAGCAGGCGACCAGAGGAAACGGATGCAAGGCCTCTCCTGTCACAATATAGGTAAGAAATCCACTGAAGAGCTAATGATACAGTCAGTATTAGTCCTTTGTTTTATTCATCCACTCTCTTCTTTTCCCTCCTCTGTTCTTTCCTTCAGGGTGATGTTATACAGAATATACGAGAACTTGACTGAGGAGAATTTTGAGACAATGAAGTTTCTTTTGGGGGGGCAGTTTCTTTTGGCCAGGAAACAACTAGAGAACTGTGATGTGAGAATACACACACACACACACACACACACACACACACACACACACACACACACACACACACTCAACCACATTTAGATACATTGTGAATTCTCCCCATTATAATCAGCAAGTAATAGAGCACACTAACTCAAGTATATGATGTAGAACAGGTATTTTCTATGACATAAAATAGAAATATTCAGTGTGTACACTATATTTAGTCGTGAACACAGTGTAGAATTTCATATTATCATCATTTGTTTTTGCTACATTATTGCGTTGGCCGACTATATATTGTTGTATATGTATATGTTGTATATATTTTATTACTGTAATGACACATAGTTTTCTGCATGGTTATTATATTAGCCCAGACAATGCTGTTACTGATGTTTGCAAGTAAAATAAAATCATTTTGATAAATTGTTTACACACAGAATTTTTTATGTTCTCTACCATCGACTTTTACTGCACCAGAGATGTTTTCTACATTTCTGATATTAGCTGCAAAACCTCTAAACTCAGACCTCTCTTTTAATTTCAGAGTGCCCTCGATTTATTCACAGAAATGGAAAAAAATGATTTACTGTCAAATACAAAGCTGACTAAGCTGCACAGTACGCTGAAGGAGTTGGATCAACAACTAGCTTCAACTGTGCAGAACCACATTGACGGTATGTGACACACTTACACCCACACAACCACAGTCGTGGACATGGTAGTGGGGACAAAAGGGGACCTGACTGAGCGGTTCTCATACTATTCTTTTTTTTAAATTTTCTACTGTTTTTCTTTTTCAGATCAAAGAGAGAGAGGGGGAGATAACTCCACACCACCCACAGACACTTCTCCTCCTCCTCCTCCTGACGACGACGTAACATTCACACAAAAACATTTAATTTCTTCAGACATGTAGCAGAGCATCAGTGTTTATGATCTGTCAATGTATTTGTGTTTGTGTCCTGTAGCCAGAGGAATATTCTTTGACTCATGTCCCTCGTGGTGTGTGTATGGTCATCAATAACGAGGACTTCTTAGGAATATCGCTCAGAAATCGACGAGGAACTCAGCAGGATGCAAGTATGTATTCTTGTTTAACAACCCTGTGATCTAATTTATTTTATTTTATTTTATTTTATTTGATGTATAATAAGCAAATATCTTCTTGTGTGTTTTCTTTATGTGGACAGTGGCTCTCAAAGACCTGTTCAGTCGCCTTGGCTTTGATGTGGTGATTCGTGATAACCTGACTGCTGATAACATTCGACATGAACTAGAAGAGCTGAGGAAAAAGGATTTTTCCGACCACGATGCCTTGGTAAGTAATAATGCACACTTTCAGACGCTCAACTGTACTCAAGGATGAGCTGATTAGATTTTGATTTTTGAACTTCTAACTCAGCATTAATTTCTTGCAACTGAACTAGTTGTAGGAAACAACCACAAGGTGTTAATAGTTACTATTTAGTTGCTATACAGATTAAACAAACAAGAAATAACTTGTTTTAAGGGGATTCAAAAGTGCTTTAGTTCTAGATAGTTAGACTAACTGTTTTCATTTTTTATGCTAAGCTAAATTAGCTAACCAACTGCTGGTCATAGATACATATTTTTTATATATGTAAGTCATATATAATAAGTCTCAGCAGTAAAGTGAGTGAATGCATTTCCCAAAACCCCAATGTTCCTGTCAAACCTTTTAATGATTTATATTTTAAAAAGTGTTTTTCCTCTGATCTTAGGTGGTGTGTGTGCTCTCACATGGAGAGGAGAGATGTTTCTTCGGGACTGATGAGAAAACAGTTTTCCTGGAAGAGTTGACACAGCCCTTCACGGGCAGGTTTGCTCCCACCTTGACTGGAAAACCCAAACTGTTCTTTGTTCAGGCGTGTCAGGGTAAAAAATACCAGGGAGGATCTGTGCCGTGTCCTGTACGACAAAGTCAGGAGGACCAGGTTAAACAGAGTCACCTGGAAGAAGATGCTGGTCCCGTCTATGTTGAGACGGTGTCCTGGGACGCTGACTTCCTGCTGGGAATGGCCACCGTGCAAGAGTGCAAGTCATTCAGAAACATTTCCACGGGCTCCATCTACATCCAGGAGCTGTGCAGGCAGCTGAAGAGAGCAGCAGAAAGGTGAGAGCACATTGAAATATACATGCACATCTTGTTAGATTTACCACTTGTAACGTTTGTTTTGTGATGTTTTCTGTGCAGCCCTCAGAGGGACGACATACTGACTGTGCTGACACGTGTGAACAGGGAGGTCAGCAAAAGAGAATACCTAAACTACAAACAGATGCCGGAGCCAAAATACACACTAACCAAGAAGCTTGTCTTCAAATATGTGCGCTGAGCTGTCAGATCCTTAGATACTTATTAGATGTGTGTTGTGTGAGACAGTTTGACCATTACTGGTTGTATGTATGTGTAATCTGCTTCCATGGTACAGGGAGGACGTGTGTGTAAATTCTGAGACAAAAAAAAGCATCATTGTTATGAAATATAAGAGAAATGTTTTTGACAAATTTTTGATTATTAACTGCATTTATAGAAATAAAATTTATTTTGGAAAGAGTTTTTTTTAATTAGATTTTTTTTTATTATTTAAATGTTTCATTGCTTAACTGCCCTATTTAAAATGCATTGTTGGTCCAACCTTAAACATTCAACATGTTAACAGATTAATTTTACACATTAATTTAATGTGTGTGTGTGTGTGTGTGTGTGTGTGTGTGTTTAGCATGATGTAATTGTTCATGTTATTGTTGTGAACCTAAATGATCTGATGAATCACAAAGCATGTAATTAATTAGATACAAATTTATTTATTTATTAATGGCTTTATGACCCTACTTAATATACATTGTTGGGTCACCGTTAAATTTGTAACATGTAAACAGATATAACAGTAATATACTTAATGGGCTTAGGGATTTAATTTAATGTGTAAAATCTTGCTGGTGACACATCAGAAGAAAAGAATGAAAACGTATTTAGCATAAGATTTAAAAAAAAAAAAAAAAATTGGGTGTTAAAAAGTAAACTTTGTTATGCTGTAGCTGTTGCAAGCTGTCGCTTGAAAATGAGTCAGCTGAGCCAGACAGCTTATGTTGCAACCAACATGCTAAACAATATGTGTGTGTATGTGCATGTGAGAGATTCCTCTGGACTCCACCCTGGTGTTTTTCCTGTTCCAGGAAATGTTCAACCACCGCTGCCTCTGTAGCTGCTGATGGCAACTTCCATCACTTTTGCTGGAATTTATCTCAAATACATATTTGACAATTGAATCACAAGAAACTTTTTTTTTACAACATGCCTCAGTATTTTGGAGTTTACTCAGAGGTCAATGTGGTGGTTCCTGAGCGGTTAAGGTTTTTGCAGAATAGGACGCCAAAGCAGAATTTGTGATTCAGTAGCAGCTAAACTGTTTGTTTTTTTTTCCTTCTTTTATTTAATGTAGCAGAAAAATCAACCACATCTAGCAGCAATTAACAAAGTATACAAAATAAGTTATAATGGGTGTGAAAGTTACCGCAAGAGGGTCAAACAACTGACTGACAGAAAATGAATGAGGGAGTCGGTCTTTTGACTGCAGTGGGGTAAGTAACCATCCATTAGTCATGACTGGATGCGTCATGTTTTCAGGTTGTAAGTATATCCCATTTTTATAAATGTGACATTTCATGAGTAACTTGAGTAAATCCTTTTAAATTTGGCACAAACACTCAACTGGACTCAAGGATGAGCTGTTTAGATTTTGGTTTTTGACTACAACTTCTAACTGAACTGGCTGTAGGAAACAAACTACCACAAAGTGTTAATAGTTACTAAGCAATGATCTACTGAGAAACTTTTGTTCATGACTTTCATGTACATGTACATATACACATACACAAACACGTGAATAGACACTTACATACCCACAGCAGTTAGAGCCCGATATTGATACTGACTGACTATACTGGAAATTGCACACAAGATGGGAACCTTTTTGTTTTTAGTCACACTGACAGATTGCGTAACAGATTCAGGTTACGGTAAGTGCTATCAGCCTGCAAAGAACTATACTCCCAAAGATGACAAAACATGTTCCTCATTGTTTTGCGTATTTATGGTCTAAAAATAATTATTTATTATAATTATTAAAATATTTCTACATGATCAATGAAAATTACTACACACTTAATACAACAAGATGATTCAAACATAACTATTATAACATCAGTAAGAATATATATCAGATAGAGCCATGGATGTCGTTAGGTCCATTTCCTAAAATGTTCCTAAGCCCCACTATAATTATGGGTAATTTTTTTCGAAATTTGAAATTAGTGCACACATGCACTTAACACAAACCAGCAGGAAAACAAGTAAAAATTAACAATAATAGGCCTACAAGTCTTTATTACAACTCTCTCAATCCTAGTGACGTCCCCAGATAGAGCTAACTGAACTCTAACTAAAATCATTTTGTGCAGGGAAAAAAAACCACTTATACTACTTGATAAATATGTGTTTGTTAAACAGTGTTTCCTGTGCTTTTTGATCAGACACATAGCCAGCAGAGAGCAGGGGCCCGTTTCAGAAAGTGGTTTAAGTGAAAACTCAGGGTTTCAGAGTTGAGGGAAACTCTGAGTTGTTGGTTTCAAAATGCAAGTTGAACTTGCTTAGTTTTTTATAGTAACAGACCTAATCTGCTCACTGGCAGGTTTAGTCACCATAACTCAGAGTTTCACCTCTTCAGACTGAAGGAGGTAAAGACATTGTGTCCTTTTCTTTGAAAAACCTGCTGATATAACCGATTATTATTGCCAGTGACAGTTTTCTGTACAATATGACACTCAACTCTTCTGTCAGAAAAGTCATTTAAACTCTTTCTCTACATGTTTGTGGTGTTTCCTGGTTATAGATGTAGTAAAATATTGCATTAATGAAAAGAGAAAACTGCTGCTGCACCAGAGGTCGACCCTGATAACGACCCTGACTGGATGCAACAGTTCACAAACAAATCCCAATCATTTCTTCAAGTCTTTTTTATTTCTTTTAAGTAAATGTGCAATACAGGGTTTTAATATTTTGTGTTGAGAGAAGTTCAATCAACTTGTTCCACTACCCACATTTAACTACTTACATCTGTTATAAGAGGCTCCACAAGACAGATGACACTATAACCAACTGTATCTTAATTTCTATGTGCAATGAACCGTGACAACATGACAACTCATCACTATCTCAACTACCCAAGCACAAGTCATCAATAAATCCACAATGAATATTTACAAACCCCCTACAAGTAGAAATATACACACATTTCTACCTCAAAGTCTCTATTGACTGTCAGTGTAGTTCCAGTTCCCCTCATGTCAAACTGGAGGTGCAAATCTTTTTATTAGTAGCCATTTATCCACAAATATTCTCTACTGATCCTGATGTGTGTTGCATTGATGGGGTCTTTTTGTCTTCTCATCAGCTGCTCTACTCAGGATTAACTGAACTCAGAGTTGAGTAAACTTATTGTTATCACCTGTTCTGAAAACGAAAACTCAGACTTAGCCAGTCTCAGAGTTCAGGTTTAAACCAAGAGTTATTTAAACCTGTTTTATGAAACGCGCCCCTTGTCTATGACGTAGGATGACGTAAACGGAAGAGGAGGTAGCTGACCTTAGCAATAAAAGCACATTACTTGCAAAAACGCCACGCAATGAGAAACGTGCCTCTAAGTAAAACTTGGGCATAAGAAGAATATTTTTTTATTTTTTATTTTTATCCTTTTCATTTCAGAGAGGCCATTATGCTCATTATTAAGTCCAATGATGAGCTGGTGGCTTTTATTTAGAAAATCAACACATTCAACTTTTTGTTCTAGACGTCTAGTAGTTGAGAAAAACACCGGATGACTGAAAATGAAACCACACTTTCAGAGAAGACGGAAGGAGCAAGTTCACCGAGAATAATTTAATAAACTTTTCTCTGTGACGAAGAAAAAGTAGAATTAAATCGAAGGCGTCGAGTCTTGTTTACTATTTGGAGTCAGCTGACACCGACAGTGGTAAGTTTTTGTCGTTTTAATTCACGTGATGTGAATTTTAAAAGTTGACGTCGATTTCACGCTACAATATTAAAAAAAATAAGATAAAAGTAAGACTTACGACCTTAAAAGTTTCTTTAAACTTTTTTTTTTTAACAACATCATGATGATCGTCTACTGACGTTGTAATATAATGACGACGATAATAGTTAAGGTTTGTAAACACCCGCACAGCATTTATGATAAAGATAATGTATAAAACAAAACAAACCGTAAGAATAAATTAAGGAAAAACTGTTACAATCCAGTCATGTGACTTGATGTCTGCAACAGATACATTTCCTTGGTATTATGTACTCGAGGATGCGTCATTAAGAAAGAAAGGTAAATGCATCTGCCCAAAACCCAGCCCCAGGACAGTTTGGGAGTCATGTTTCATATCTATCTCTCTGTTTAGTGCAGGTTGACTCCACCATGGATAGACTGACGCTGTCCCACATCGACGAAGAGCTTGGTTCCTCCGAAGTGGCTGCACTTTGCTTCTTGTGCCGAGATCAAGTCAACAGGAAACGCCTGGAGGGGGTGAGACATGTTGCCAGTGGTTTTGCACTTGTCTCTAGCCCGTGTTACGTTTAAGAGCAATTGTCTCATTGATCAGCAGCTCTGGTTACAGATACATTTTGTTTCTGATACACAGTCACATCACATTTACCAAATTGTTTGATTTTTTTCCCCCATGTTTTCTCCTGTCAATAATTGTCAGGATAAAGTTTTTTTCTGGTGGTTTCTGTCTCACTCCTTTGTTCTTTAAAGGCTTGTAAACCATTGTTTGAGTGTGTGCTTTGTTGTTTTCTTACAGATCCATGATGCTAAAGGGCTGTTTTTGAGACTAGAAGAAAGAGGTCTGCTGGATGATCCATTTTTCCTTCATGAGCTGCTCAACACCATCGGTCGAGCAGATCTACTCAGCCTGCTGGAGACGGACAGCAGGCGACCAGAGGAAACGGATGCAAGGCCTCTCCTGTCACAATACAGGTAAGAAATCCACTGAAGAGCTAATGATACAGTCAGTATTAGTCCTTTGTTTCATTCATCCACTCTCTTCTTTTCCCTCCTCTGTTCTTTCCTTCAGGGTGATGTTATACAGAATATACGAGGACTTGACTAAGGAGAATTTTGAGAAAATGAAGTTTCTTTTGAATGACGATTTGGCCAGAAGACAACTAGAGACCTGTGATGTGAGAACACACACACTCATTCACTTGACCACATTCAGATAAGAAAAGATGATATACAATGAATTCTCACAATTTTTCTATTAAAATAATATTGTACACCTTAATTTAGTAAATATATAATAACGTGCATACAGTATATTTTGACATGAGTGCTCTTATTTCAGTTATAATTAGGCTTAAGAATATTAATTATGTAGAATATATTATAATTATATAGAATTTCATGTCAACATCATTTGCTTATGCTACATTAATGTCTTGGCAAGCTAGTCTTTTGTATAAACTCAGACTACTCTTTTAATTTCAGAGTGCCCTGGATTTATTCACAGAAATGGAAAAAAGTGGTTTACTGTCAAACACAAAGCTGACTAAGCTGCACAGTACGCTGAGGGAGTTGGATCAACAACTGGCTTCAACTGTGCAGAACCACATTGACGGTATGTGAGACACTTACACCCACACAAGCGCATTTACGTCTAATTGTTGTATTAATCTGCAATTCATCAAGTGATTGTACTTTATTTGCAGCTACAAACCGATTTGAACAAGTGAGGATATATCCCCGTGGCACCATGAATCACCAGGTGTGTTATTGTTGTTTTCTTTTAATCAATGAATCCTCCACTGGGTCAGTTTACTGATCACTGTGACTCTTTCCACAGAGCATCAACAACAACTCTCAGCCATTATGGTCTCCTCTGTCAATAACTGATACTCAGCCCAGTCGTAAGGACCTTTTTCACATTATTTGAAATTAATTTTGGTATTTAATCACAAGCTTCCCATTCATTCACACACACAGCCACTGAAACATGATGCCTAAGTACGGACTCAAAGCCTAAGCAATTCACTCTCATACTATTATTTTCTAATTTTCCACTGTTTTTCTTTTTTAGATCAAAGAGAGACAGGGAGTGTTTACTCTGATGCACAAGCACCCACAGAGACCTCTCCTCCTCCTCCTGACGACGACGTAACATTCACACAAAAACAAACACCTTTCATTCATTTCTTCAGACATGTAGCAGAGCATCAGAGTTTATGATCTGTCAATGTATTTGTGTTTGTGTCCTGTAGCCAGAGGAATATCCTTTGACTCATGTCCCTCGTGGTGTGTGTATGGTCATCAATAACAAGGACTTCTCATCGCTCAGAAATCGACGAGGAACTAAGGAGGATGTAGGTATGTATTCTTGTTTAACAACCCTGTGATCTATTTTATTTTATTTTATTTGATGTATAATAAGCAAATATATTTGTGTGTGTTTTTTTATGTGGACAGTGGCTCTCAAAGACCTGTTCAGTCGCCTTGGCTTTGATGTGGAGATTCGTGATAATCTGACTGCTGATAACATTCGACATGAACTACAAGAACTGGGGAAAAAGGATTTCTACAACCACGATGCCTTGGTAAGTAATGATGCACACTTTCAGAGCAGTATGACTGTTTTATATTCTCTTACTTTGGAAATTCCCTCTTTTGCTTTATTGCTGAGTATAATGTAAGGAGATCAACATCATAATCTCAACAGTAACTGTCCAATAGTCATGACTGGATGCATCATGTTTTCAGATTGTCAGTGCATCCCACTGAGATGCGTTGCCTTTATAAACACAAACCGAACCGTTTGGGAAACACAACAATGTATAATTTTTTGCCATTAGTTCGGTTCGGTTTGGTTCAGAAACTGGATCTTTCAGCGAGAACTCACCCATGGATACATAATTTTTGTACAATACAACTAAGCAAGCATTTTTGTACTAAATTATATTTTAAAAAGTGTTTTTCCTCTGATCTTAGGTGGTGTGTGTGCTCTCACATGGAGAGGAGAGATGTTTCTTCGGGACTGATGGGAAAACAGTTTCCCTGGAAGAGTTGACACAGCCCTTCACGAGCAGGTTTGCTCCCACCTTGACTGGAAAACCCAAACTGTTCTTTGTTCAGGCGTGTCAGGGTAAAAAATACCAGGGAGGATCTGTGCCGTGTCCTGTACGACCAAGTCAGGAGGACCAGGTTAAACAGAGTCACCTGGAAGAAGATGCTGGTCCCGTCCGTGTTGAGAGGGTGCCCTGGGACGCTGACTTCCTGCTGGGAATGGCCACCGTGCAAGAGTGCAAGTCATTCAGAAACACCACCACGGGCTCCATCTACATCCAGGAGCTGTGCAGGCAGCTGAAGAGAGCAGCAGAAAGGTGAGAGCACATTGAAATATACATGCACATCTTGTTAGATTTACCACTTGTAACGTTTGTTTTGTGATGTTTTCTGTGCAGCCCTCAGAGGGACGACATACTGACTGTGCTGACACGTGTGAACAGGGAGGTCAGCAAAGGAGAATACCTAAACTACAAACAGATGCCGGAGCCAAAATACACACTAACCAAGAAGCTTGTCTTCAAATATGTGCGCTGAGCTGCCAGATCCTTAGATACTTATTAGATGTGTGTTGTGTGAGACAGTATGACCATTATTTGTTGTATGTATGTATTAAACATACATACATACAAACTTCTCGCATGGTACAGGGAGGACGTGTGTAAATTATGAGACAAAAAAAAATAATTTTATTGTTATGAAATGTTACCGAAACATTATTTTTGACAAAGTATTATTAACTGCATTTACATAAAATAAAATTTATTTTGGAAAGAGTTTTTTTTTTTTTTCATTATCTATAGGCCTCAGCATGATAATTCATGTAAGTATGTGGAATCTAAATGATTTGATGAATCACAAAGCATGTAATTAATTAGATTTTTTTTTTAATTTAAATGTTTAATTGTATAACTGCCCTATTTAAAATGCATTGTTGGTCCAACCTTAAACATTTAACATGTTAACAGATGTAACAGTAACATTTTTAATGGGCTTAGGGATTTAATTTAATGTGTAAAATCTTGCTGGTGACACATCAGAAGAAAAGAGTGAAAACTAATTTAGCATAAGATTTTTAAACTGAAAATAAAAACTTTGGGGGTAAAAGGTAAACTTTGTTTATGTTGTAATTTAACTTCATTGTGTTACCATGACAAGTGTGTGTTGAGTCAGCTGAGCCAGACCGATCACGTTACAACAACACACTAACAAACACGTGCGTACATGTGCATACGTGCGTGCAAGTGCATGCGTGCATGTGCGCGCGTGTATGTGCATGTGAAAGATTCCTCTGGACTCCACCCTGGTGTTTTCCCTGTTCCAGGAAATGTTCAACCACCGCTGCCTCTGTAGCTGCTGGTGTTGACTCACGTCACGCCTGCTGAAATTTACCTCGAATAGAGAACATATTTGACAACTGAATTACAAGAAAAAAAAATATATATATATATATATAAAATCCTCGGTGTTTTGGAGTTTTTTTTTAATTTATTTATTTAAAGCAGAGAGGGCGTGGCTGTGGTTGAGTGGAGAAGGGACACATCTTTCATTTTGCCACTTGTCTACTACGCGGTAGGACTCCTGTTACCTCTCACTTGGTAAGTGGAGCTAATTTGTTTTATTATTTTGTAAACATTTTCCATTTTGTTTTCGTTTTTTGTAACACGTAGAGAGAGAGAAACAAACACGTAGAGGAGTTATTTTGACGTGTCCCTGATGTCGTCGCTGTAGTCTTGAATGTTTCTGGCTGAGCTCTTTATTCACAGCAGCGTCGCTCACCTGAAAAGGTTTATTGTGTGTGTGTGTGTGTGTGTGTGTGTGTGTGATCTCGGTGATTAAATGTGTGTGAGCTCGGTGAACAGGGTGTAGTCTGAGTCCTGCTCTGTATCCTTGTCACTTCAAACGCAACGATTCATTTTACCTTTTATTTGAAGAAATTCACCCTGTGATGAAAACACACAGGTGAGTCTGCAGCGACGTTAATTACTGACGGTCTCGTTCAGTCTCTGTCATGTCAGTGAACCAGTCTGTCCTGGACCAGCAGCACCTAGAGAGGATGCAGCCAGTGTTGATTGGCTGTTTCCTAACTTCACACTTGAGTAGTAGACTTTTTTTTTAATTGGCTGTAACTACAAATTATTGTAGCCACTAATTAATTAGATTAGTTATTCTACAGAGGTTGATAGTTACACCCTCCCTACTTTTATGATCCTATTCTCTAGGACCAACAGGCCATTAAAATCATCTGCTGTGTTATGGATGGACAGAGCAAGAAGAAACTTATCAAAGTGGCACTGTGATGATCTGGCGCTTTCACAGTTGTTTGTTGAAGTAGCAGACGTCTGAAAAGTCACGATGACTAAGGACAAAATACAGGAAATTTTCAAGAAGCAAGGCACAAGAAGCAATATCACATGGTGAAATGAAAATCTTGATTGAGATTTTCAAAATGAAACAGATATTACAAGCTTTGACAAACCGGTTCTTACTGTTTTTAGTGTTGCTGTTGTTGGTTTGTGAACCTACATTACAGTGGGACACAGGTTGGGCTCACTTCTCTCTGAATTATGAAGAGAAACACTGTTTGAGCAGTTGTAGTTTGTATTATGATATCAAGAAGTAAACACACTGATCACTGTGTCAACGGGGCGCATTCTTTACTTTACGACTGACTCAGAGCCACGTGATGATTTGGTGTTAGTGGAGATGATGAAGAAATGTGATTTGGAAAATTAAGTGACTTTTTTTGTTGTTGTTTCGATACAAATCTTTTGTCAACACAGTCCAGACACCATGGTTTTTAAACACGCAGACAACCTCATTGTTTTCCTGTGTTATCTGCGGCTCCTTCTGCTTCCCTCTCTTGAGTTTCTGACAGCACAAACTGTGAAGCACTTTTTCCATTCAGTGTTTTCTGTCCTGTTGCTTGGCACTCGGGTCGTGATGTAATGGCAGCACAAGGTGGAGCCGGCCCCATGAATTCCTTCACTGTGTGTATTCCTTAAAAAGTCCCAGTGAAAATGGAGCTCAGGGAAGGTTTGGTGTTTTCTACATAACCGAGCAAATAGTAAGGAGGCAGAAAAACAGATAACGATGATATAATAAGAGGTAAACTCTCAAGATCAGCTGTTGATCTATGATGATTTTAAGTGCAAATCCAGCGACGTTTAAAGTCTAAATGATTAATGTTGTAAATGTGGTTTCATTTGTGAGTGAAGTGCTTAAAGTGTCCTGTTAAAATACCACAAATTGTTTTATTCTGGCTGCAGGAACATGCAGTACTCAGGCCATATGTGACTACAGTGTGTGTGTGTGTGTGTGTGTGTGTGTGTGTGTGTGTGTGTGTGTGTGTGTGTGGTTTATTATTAGATATTTCCCTCAGATCCATGTGGTGGTTTTCATGAACCACGTTGCTGATCAGAACCATATGTTCACTTTAACCTGATTCAACCTCAGATGTATGTTGTAAGTTTCGACTTGTGTGTGAGCATTACTCAGCTGAAATCTGAGTGTGGGAGCAGTATATACACACACACACACACACACACACACACACACACACACACACACGGTCACTTCTGAAGCCAGGATTGTGCTTTTTTTTCATAACTGTCAAGAGATATTTCTACTCAGCAAACATCAGCAACAGTGTCCTTTTAATATCTTTCATTACTTGAAAATGAAAAAGCAACACTTGTTTTTGATTTGCATGCACGAAGACACTATATTTATCATTATATTTATAGATAGAGCTGTATAATTACCCACAATATAACTATTATAAGAGTTACATAAGAGCTGCTGGACATGAGTTTTGAGGAAAATAACAGTATTAATCATACTAAGTCATGTCAGCTGATATTTATTATTTCACATAAGCACTGATGAAAAAAACAATGAAAAAAAACTTGGAAAGAATTTTTAAAAAATGTTGAAAAATACACTTGTCTTCATTAAAACCAGCAGCACATGAAGTTAAGGATGTTATTATTTATATTATATTTAAGTTAAAGAAGTGGTAATTAAACAAAACAATAATCTGTCAGGAAACTGTGGGTCCTGACTTTCATGTACATGCACACGAATACGTGAAGAAACATTGTTACAGACCAAACACACAAACAAACAAATGCACGTCACAGAAGTTGCTTAAGGCTCATTCATGCTTAACGTTAGAAACGGCACAGGGAGTGTGACAAAGAGCCCAAGGTGTTGACTTTCCCACTAAACTATATTGATCACTGTCTGTGTTAAGGATCTGTGGGACGTGTTAGAACAAGTCAGTCACAACCTGTAGGACATAAAGGATCCTCTGGTGCCAGAAATCATAGGCTGAGGTCATCTCGGCTCAGAGTTGTTTTAGAGGTAAAACAAAAGCCGCCACAGTGAAACTGAGGTTTTTGATTTTGCCATGTCTTAAATACAGTGTTAATTTAACCTGCGACTAAAGCATGTTGTTCTCGGTCATATGTAGACACACTGCTGATATCGCCTTATAAAGCTGATATGCTAAGATGTTAGCTAACACACACACACACAAGCTACTGATACTGAGATTGTGACCTATTTAGGGTCTTGTTTCAAGAACTTGAATTTGAGAACAACATTCACTTTCCTGTTTGCTTTTTCTGGTCTCAACTGACTTTTACTGAGGGAAACTTTTAGCTGCCAAATGCTTCACTGATCTCACCAGCTGGTCTCTCACTTTGACTGTTGCCTGCATGTTAGTAGCAAACAGGATTATAGATGTTAAAGCTTTTCCCCTGAAACTGCTGCTGGTTGAGACTGACCAGAGCAGCGACAGTTAACCAGAGTAAACAAGAGTTGAGCTACTTAAAGGCATGTCATTCCTGCTCCCGTCACATTCATCGACTCTTAATGCAAAAAATACTGATTAGAGCAGCACCATGTACCTGCTGATAATCTGTACATGTGAAAAGATTAAGCTCACTGGCAGTTTATTGGCTCCTGACGTTTGTTTTGTGATTATCGGCCTCTTTGTACATAACAAAAAAAGGTGTGAATTGTGTATTTCTTGTGCCTTTTCTTCTCACAGGCGCCATGTCCAGGTCTGACTACCCTCCAGGGTACGAGGACTCCCATGGCCCGCTGTACGGACCACAGAGCGGGCCTTACGCTCCACAGAGCGGGCCTTATGCTCCACAGAGCGGGCCTTACGCTCCACAGAGCGGGCCTTATGCTCCACCCCCTGCCTATGGCTTCCCCGGCTACGGTAGTTCCCAGCCGTCTGCCCCCTACCCCTCTGGTCCAAATGCCCCATTGTACCCGGGGCAGCCAGCGGGCTACCCTGCTGGTCCCTACCCAGGACAGCCTCAACCTGCTGGGCATCCAGGAGCAGGATACCCCAGCCCTCCCCCCATGCCTCCTATCGTCCCTCCCACCATCCCATCAGACATCTTGAGCTCTGGTAAGACAGGACGGGCTGAGTATATCACTGTTTTCTAGTGAGTTGTTGCCCTTTATAAACAGCACTCTGCCATAAACTACGTCATTTTGAAAACTGAAAAAAAGCCACACCCAGCTAACAGTTCTCTGACTGGCCAAATACTGACACCGTGGTAATAGTTGAATCATAGCTCTTAAAGGAGCAGAAACAGCTCAAAAGTGTAGCTAATTCAAATGTTACGGCTTGAGTTGAAGTTTAAAAGGATCAGTTTGTAGTTTTTTGGAGGATTATGTGTAAATACTTTAGCACAGATTAAATTAAATTATATATAAATATATATAAATGTCTAGTTAATTTAATGGGGTAAAGTGAGCCTTTTTTTTTAGATATGATGTCCACTAGCCAAAGGGAAAATGATAGAGATGTAAAATATCAGGATGTCTCCTGTCAATGCAAATGATAAGAGCACGTGTAAGACAAAGAGTGATTAAAATATTACTTGTCAAGGCTCAACTTGCTCCAGCTTTGCAGTAAGTTGATTCAAGTCCACTGGAGGGCAAATCCTTTTTTTTTTTTTTTTTTTTTTTTTAAAAGCAAAAATACAATCTTAACCCCCTTTGTTGATCACATAAAAGTGTAGTTTACACCACACAGGCAGAGGCTGGTCTCCTCCCAGTCTGTCTTTATTTGTATTCAGAGTTGTTTGTATTTTTTTAGCGTGCTAAAGTTATGTAATCCTTTTTCAAAGACTCAAATTAACATGTCTGTCTCATTGTGGAGTAAATTGAAGCACTGGATTAAGTTACCCTAAGGCATTTAGCTCACTTTATCCCACAGCCAGCATTTTGGAAAAAAACTAACCTATCTTAGCAATTTAGGCTAACCTTTAGCTAAACGGTTCATGTGGTTTAATACACTAGCAAATCATCAACATGTATTTTACATATGTATATAGACCTGGATAAATTTGCTTTGACAGGAACATCATTATAGCTGACATTGATTGAATTTTCTTTGATAAGCAAAATGTGTTGTTTTGTCTGCGTTTCTAGAATTTATATAGGGGTTGGTCCGACTTACCCACTGGCTCAACATGCCCCTCCCTCCCCTATATTCCTTTTTTAAATCTTTGGACAGAGTCAGGCTAGATGTTTTTCCCCCCATTTCCAGTCTTTATGCTAAACTAAGCTAAGCTATGCTAATAATCTCCACATATAACTCTCTGTTAAGCATGTTAATATAAGTAGGGTATCAATCTTCTCAGCAGGAAGATTTATTACATTAGGATGTGACTTGTCTGGTGAGTTTGTTTCCAGCAGCTCCTTGTAGTTGGTGCTTATACGTCTGTTCTGCTGATGACACAGGTGATGGGTTTGCGGCAAGCGGCAGCGGCTGGGACAGTGTGAGCATTCGACACGCCTTCATCAGAAAGGTAAAGTGTAGTACGCTGCACTGGATTAGAGAAGAATTGCTTTTCTCTTCTCTTTCTCTTTTCCCTGTTTTCATTTCACTCCAACCGGTCGAGGCAGATGACCGTCCACTGTGGGTCTGGTTCTGTTGGAGGTTTCTTCCTGTTCAAAGGGAGTTTTTTTCCTCCATTGTCGCCAAGCGCTTGCTCATTGTGGAAATGTTGGGTTTCTCTATGTAAAGTGCCTTGAGATAAATGTTTTTATGACCTGGCGCTATATAAATAAAATAAACTGAATTTAATTGAATTTTCTTTAAGAGAATCCCTAGAAATTTAGTTAACAACACACTTCTAACCACCTGGATCCCAAGTTACAACTATATTATGTAATATTTATATTACATTATTTACATCATACATAATGGTTTATATTTTCATAATGTAAAGATATTTAAAACAAGATGGCTCAGATTTGACTGCTCAGACAGGAAGCTGTGAGGCCTAACGTCTCTTTCCTTCATGTGTTTTTCAGGTCTATTTGATTTTAGCGTTGCAGCTCATGGTCACCACAGCCATTGTGGCTGTGTTCACGTTTGTGTGAGTACTGAGTGTGTCTTTTACATGGTTGAATGTATGTGTGTATATCTGCGTTTCATAACATAACCACGTCCTGTTCTTCACAGCGCACCCGTCAAATCTTTTGTACGTCAGAACAAGGGTTTCTACTGGGCATCATAGTAAGTCTCGCTCTGCAGTAGCACCACCATCATTTAAAGAGACGAATCAAAATGAAAGCTGGTGAATATTCTTCACTTGAGTCACCTCGGTGTTTTTTTGTTTTAGTGCCGTGTATATCGTCACCCACCTTGTTCTGGTCTGCTGTAAGGGCCCCAGGTGAGTGTGTCCTAGAAAGAATATTTTGTGTCTGTCTGTCTCTGTCTGTATAGATAGATTGACCCAAATCTGCTGTTTTCTCATCTCACTCTCTTTGTAGGAGGAAGTTCCCATGGAACGTCATTCTGCTGTCCATCTTTGTAAGTTAGGCACGTTGTGGTTGACTTTTTAATCAGGAAACAGAAATACATGATTACTGACAGTTTCCCAGACCAAGATCAAGTCTGTTCTTAGTATTTCTTATTTCTCTCTTATAATTCTGACAGAAAGTCAGAGCTTGATAATCTGGTACAATAGAACTGAATTACTCACCACCCACAGAGGTGACTCTCACCGCTTCTGTGCCTGTGTTTTATAGTTTCTTGTTTCCTTCTTATGTCATTTCCAATTTTAGTCCGTACGGTTGAGTCATTCTGACTCTAGTCACCAACTAATATTTAGTGGTTAAAATTTGTCTGTTCAAAGTGCAACTGATTTTAGTTGAACAACTTGTGTATTGTTGTTTGCTGCTATTAAACTGTCATTTGTGTGTGTGTGTGTTTTTTTTTTTTTTTTTTTTTTTATAACAGACGCTGGCTCTGTCCTACATGACAGGAACCATATCCAGGTAAAATAAATAAATAAATAAACCTGTTAAATTCAGATACTATGAAAACACCCAGACAGTTTCCTCTTGTATTAACTGAATCTTGTTCTTTCTTTTTAGTTACTATGACACAAAAACAGTGTTTCTGGCTATTGGTATCACTGCTGTCGTGTGCATCGCAGTCACTGTTTTCTGCTTCCAGACCAAGGTAGAGTATAGTGTGTTTATGTGTGGTTTGTGTTTGCTGAAGTCATGTGAATTAACATGATTACTGACTGTTCCTCTTTTTTAAAGGTTGACTTCACCAAATGCCAGGGCCTCTTCTGTGTTTTGGGCATTGTCGTATTTGTGACCGGGATCATTACAACCATCGTGCTCTCTTTCAAATATGTGAGTTCAAATGTCAACAACAGAGCATCATGTTCTGTCACCTTGTTCTTCACATCCTCATGTTTTCATCGATGTGATGACGTTGTGTGTTGTTGCAGATGCTGTGGCTTCACATGCTTTATGCCGCTATGGGAGCTATAATCTTCACTATGGTGAGTGTCACACATTTTTGTGTCATACCACTATTTGAGCTGTCGTCAGTACAGAAGCATTATGTCTTCATGTTGTTAGTCCATCTCATTTTTGTGACTTATCCTAACACTATAAAGGATTTTAGAACAAATGTTCACTTCATTAGATTTTGGTGGCTGAGGCTGAAGGGTCAAGGTCACCGTGATCACATAATTTGGCCTTAAGAACACAACATCTCATGAACATTTTGAGAAGAAACAGGAATTGTCCCAAACATTCACCTCAACTATTCGTGCGTTTTACTGTTTAGATGTTGGAGTGACGTCACCACTATAAAGGCAATATATTGACACTAATATCTCGGTCTTGAGGAAAAACCTCCCAAACCTGACAAAAATGAACTAAAAGATGAACTAATTCAACTTTGTAGCCAAAGATGAAACAGAAAGTCTAAAGACTAATTTCCCCAGCTGTATGCCTGTAACCCTTTGTGTACTGAGGCAATTTTGCTCATTTGAATAATTTTATTTTTGCCTTTATATACCATTGTGAATAAATGTGACATGCCTGAAGAACTGCATAACAGGTCTTCTGTTTTCCAGAGGGATTCAAAAATAGTGCAAATATCACAAAGAAAAGACTAAATTAAGATATTTTTTTACATTTTACATAAATATAATAAAACTTACGTCGTCATATGTCTTCTTGGGTATGGACGACAAACAAAAACTAAAATATAAAACCAGCACTTTTGAAGGAAGTTTGTTGACGATTGTTTTTATGCTGAGACATCTTAAACCAGTCACATGATTTGATCAGGCTGTCACGGTTTCAGGGGTTAAATAAGGTTAATATGTCACAAATGTAAACACATCCTCACAAGAGCTGATGTAACATTAACAGGGGTTGGTCTGGAGCTGCTTTGAAATTCGATTCTTCAAATATTTTTGTCTTGGAAGCTCCAGACAAACAATAATATGCGGCAATTAATAAATTATTTCCTTTAAAATGAATAATAAATGATGTTTTCTGGTTGTAGTTCTTGGCGTACCACACGCAGCTGCTGATAGGAAACAGGAAACACTCCATCAGTCCAGAGGAGTACGTGTTCGCCGCGCTCTCTATCTATGTCGACATCATCCAGATCTTCATTTTCCTGCTGCAAATCATCGGCTCTTCGTCAAAATAGGGTCACCGTGGTACGACGAGGCTCAGACAGACGCTCGGCAGCAAAACCAAAACCATGCTTTATACAAAAAAAAAAAAAAAAAAGTTTTACTTGATTTCAGTCAGAATCAGAATTATTTTGTTCATAAAATCACAGTAAATTTCAGGGAACATGTCAAAGGGCTGAATTTGGGATTTTGTCTTTGCATAAGTTAATCCTATGGTACAAAAATGCACTTTTTTTTCCTGAAGTCTATGTTAAGCGATAATAATACTAGTACTACATTATAAATGTCTGTGGACATTAAACTCCAGCTGCAACATTTATTCGCTCTTGCTGGACGTCAGTGTCTTTAACGTTTCTCTGTTTATAGATTAGCTGCTACACGTGAACTGTTATCCTGTAATCTGTGTAAATGTTGAGAAAAAAAGTTAATTATGTTTGTTCCAGTGTTCAAAATAACACACTGGCCAACAGATCACCTCTCTTGTTGCCTTTAAAGTACAGTCGGGGTGGGCATTATACAATAATTTAGTTTCCATTTCATGATCCAGTCAGAAATGTGTCACTTCGATGACGATCACTTACCACAGAATAAGAATGAATTATTTTCTATGTTTCTATTAAAAGGGAAGTTTGACAGGAAACAGCTGGCAATTTAGCTAGCAGTAGTAAGATCACTAATTAGCATGATATATTTAGTTAAATGCGTCAAACATCAACAGACGCGTCAAACATGCAGAAGACACGTTCACACTTTGGTTTCAGTACAGTTTCAGCAGCTGAGAGATGGATCATATTTCCTTTAAGAAAACAGCCTCAATTGCCCACCAGCTTCTACGCATTATGATAATCTAAGCTAACCGTGACGACTAGCCCACCGCACTTTCACATTCACAAGACACGGGTGTTGGTATCAGTCGTCTCGTTTCACTCAAAGAAAGTGAATCATAAGTAAATGAACAAATAACAAACGTGAACGAACGTGCGCACACGCGACATCTGGAAATGCTAAGAAAGCAGCGCTGCTCTGAGAAGAGGTGCTGGTGTAATATCCACATGTGAAGTTACATTATGTTCGATGTATCATTTGGTGTTTGTCCAATGACACTGCTACGGATTTAAAATAACAATTACTATTTATAGTAGAAGTACATTGGAAAGTGACATGCCCACCCCTGAAGTATAGCTCTGGTGTTGCTCTATTGTAATTATTTACATACTTCATCACTATAGTGCCTTTTACAATGACAATAATTGTGAGATTATGGTTTTTACTATATGAAGTACAGGGTTATACTCAAAAAGCTTTCATAGTACTATTACAGCGCTGTCGTATTTACAGTCTCACAACGCTATGTGGGCTGGATTGTTACACGGGATTCATGTACATTATTTTATGTTTGTATTTTCAGTTATCTTCCTAAAATTAGAAAACATTATCAGTAATACAGCCACCATGTTGGAAGTTGAGCAGTAGTGGAGAAACTCCTAATAAACAGACATTAATTTAATTGAGCTGCACTTATTAGAGGGATTGTTACACAGCGCAAGTGACTGTTGATATATTGTTGTGTTACGAGCAGATACGAAGAGAAGCAGCACGGTGGTGGTTTTCTGATTATGGGGGTGGGGTTTTTCCAGCTTCGTCAGCACACGGTCACGTCATGTCATGTCTCTGGACGTGAACGACTCCACCCTGCTCATTTCTCTTCCTTAGTAAATATAGACGGAAGACAAAGTTACATAAAAGCCTTTAAACAAATAGGACAGATGTGATATTTTGACTGCGTAGCACAGATAAAAAGCCGGTATAGGTTTGTAAATATAAATATATCAGAGCTATAGAGAATGTGTTTGCTTTTTCATATCAAATAAAAGATTTTTATTTGAGTTTGGGTTTGTGGTTCATATGCATCTGTACCAGTTACAATTCATGACCAAAGAACACGTTTATAAATAGATACTTTCATTTATTTTCTCTTGTTATTTTTACAGAATATCAGCATGATGTCTGACAAATATGTAGAGTATTAGCCATCTACTGTATGAACGGGAATCATAAACTCCCGATTCAAGGCTTGTCCCTTCCCAGATTTCCTTCCATTAAACTAAAGAGGGAATATTCCCCAAGTTTAATGTCTTAGAGCTCAAGACATTGCATCCAGAATCAGTCTCAGGCAGTAGTGCAGGAATCACAGTCTCAAGGAAGCAACAATAAGGATACAAAGCAAATCATCACAGTCAACCATGAACTTCACTGGTCCACAGTGATGCTCTGCCTGTGATGGTGATAGCGATTGCCTTCACACTCTCCCTCGTTTGACATGCTCATCCTCTGTCGAATCTTCAGCTGCTTCAGTCGGTTTTTGTCCACTTGTCTCTTGGCCAGGAGGAAGGTGATGATGCCTGCTGGCAGACCGATCAACCTGGACGGAGACGAGACAGAAACATGGGATGAAAACCGCATTTATTTATCTTTAGTGTTATCTTCATCATCAGAGGCTGTTTATCTTGTGTTTTACTCAGCGATGTTTCTAATAGTTATTGTTGAGAGACTAAAATATGCTGCCAACTGGCCAGAGAATAACCCTTTTTATTTTTATGTCATCGTCTGTACAGTAGCTGTCACTGCAGATAAACTAAATAAATAATCAGGGTGGTGATGTAATGTGCCAGGTTTAGGGAGAATTTCACTTAGACAGTCATAAGTTTTACTTTAGCTCCAAACAAATCAAAATGTAAATTACTTTCATGAAAGCAACCGTTTCAAAAAAAGTGACTAAAGTTTCGTGGCAGATTTTTGTGTAGTTGTCTGAGAACTGAGTGTTGTGTGTGTTGCACTGTATATATGTAATCTAACCTTTTCTAGTACATGACACAATCAATAACAACAGCGTTAAAGACAACAACAGATTATCAATAATGTTGTGACTGAGGCAGCACTGAGACCAGGGATGGTTGTGACAGCATCACTTTTACCAATAAGGGATATTTAAAGTTAAGTGATCAATTTCATATGTAATCACTCCCTCACTGACCTCACATATACATCTACATGGCTGTGTGAAGAAGTGTGCAGGTTTTACAGACAAAACATTCATTTTTAGTTCAGAAATTAAACTTTTGGACCAAATCTATATTTTGATTAGTACTGATACTGTTGATGTTTGAATGATACAACTTGTTTTAGATTAAAGAGGAGGGTTTTTTGATAATGAATTATGTGATGTAGTTGGTGAAGTTGAAGATTTTGCTCTTTGTAGTAGACAAATGAGGAAACTGTGTCAAAATCTAAAGGATCAACCACGGATCTTACAAGTTACAATCCACCAGGGTTGATTGTAAAGAGCTGATCATCTCTGGTGCTTTGGATCAGTCTTTATTAATTCAGACTCACCACGCATATCCAATCGGGATCATGGGGTTTTTCGCCTTTTTTGTGGGGATATACTCCAGATCTGCAAAATCTATTTCCTTTTCCCTCTTGACGTCTGTTTGTTTACTGGTTTTCTGTGGTGGCTCTGACATGGAGCTGCTCAGGGAGGCGGAGCAGACATGTAGCGGCCGGAGAGAAGTCTGAAGCCGGGAACACTGACATGATGCCGGGAGTCGGAGCCACCGACCGGACACAGGATATAAACCTGACGGGGAAGAAAACGCACATCGATAGTTGAGTTGACTTGAGTCTCTACAAACAGATTAATGTCGAGGTTGAGCTTCCGCGTTTCACCGAAAAATAACATAAATTCACAGTTTTCCACACAAGTGACTAAACCAAGTGCAATCTAAATGATAATGGTATTAAAAACCTTAATATCAGCCCGTCACGGTGCATGAAACGTTAATAAAAGAGTTGTTTTACCTTTTAACGTCGTTCTCGCTGCGGTCACGTAGGACGCCGCCATGTTTGTTGAGTAACATATCGCACATGCGCAGTAGCGTTCTCATATTCCTGCTGCGCTGCTGCCACCTAGCGGACAAAATTAATGTGGTTCTTCTGTGAAATGCAGGAAACTTCTCAATCAGACAAAACCAAACAAACGTGTTCATGTCAAAAAAAAAAAAAACATTTTATTTATTCTTTTATTTATTTATTTAAACAACGTTCTCATTTTACAAAAGACAACACCATAAAGATGAAACCAAAACGATGACCTGCAATGTCTGTCTCTGATATAAAGTTACAATAACAAACTATTACACAGTTCAGGGCAGTTTTCTTTAACTCTGAATCAAAGAAAAGCAGACAAGTGGAAGAAAGAGCATATTTACAAAAATTTTTTTTTCCTTTAAGAGCCCTAAAATTTAAACTTTTTACAGTAGAGATGATAAACTCAAAAAACAAGTCTAATAGCATCTCCGGTGCTACTGTTATATGTACGTGTTACATATGAGCATTCATATTCATATTCAACACCTTTATTATTGATGTTTCATATCAAAAGTCGTGGATGCTGTGAGAGGAGAAGAAGGAAACTGTTTAATCTTCCAGGATGTAGTTGGGGTTGACGACCAAGACGCCTTCTCCTTCTGAGCTCTCGGACTCGGAGCCTTTCAGCCCCGCCTGAGACAGCTCGATGAGGATGTGATCCTGTGGAGACGGATGCAAGTCGTCAATTAAGCTCACGCTTTAAAAAATAAATAAATAAATAACTGCTCACATAAGGAATTAATGTTGACAGAAGGTAAACTCACATAATGCACCAGCCTGTGGATGACCTTCTCTATCAGCCCCTTCCTGTTGACGAGCTCTTCCTCAGAGTCGATCTCCGACTCGATCTCCTTCAGATACCAGTTCACCACCGCACTCTTCTTCAACTCCTCCTCTTCCTCACCTGCGAATGACATGCAAACATGATTTAAAATCAAAAAGTCAAATTAATTCATTAGCAGACGGTAGAAAAGAGATCACTCACCCTCTTCAGCTTTGCGCAGATGCAGGACGAGCAGGTTGGAGATGCGTTTGTACTCGGTGAAAGACAGACGGAGAGACGGTTTGGGCTGACTGCTGGGCTCGGCGTGGCCGTTCACACCGTTGGAGTGGCCGTTAATTCCATTAACGTGGCCGTTAACACCATCTGCGTGACCGTTTACACCATTCGGCACATTGTTTGCTGCAAAGACATAAGCGAAGTTAGTTTGATTTTCATTAGATACAAACACATACAGATATGTCACCGGTCTGTATTAATGTGTTTGCTGTGACTGTACCTTCCTCCTGCTGCTCTTCCTCCTCCTCCAGTTCATCCTCCTGCTCCAAGTTGATGTCAGGCGTCTCCACTCTGATGATGGATTTGTTCAGAAGACGGAAAGCTTCCTTTACATGTTTGGGCTGAACCTGGAGTCGTAACAGCAAAAGACAAAGTTCACCAATTTGTATCGTGATTTACCACCAAGATTCACAAACTGGATCGCCAGGTTTAGATACAGACATACTTTTAATGTATTTTTTTTTTTTTTAAAGCACTTTCTTTTGAGAAATGCTATATAAATACAATTATTATTATTAATATTATTATTTCCCCTGTAAGCAGTAACATCTGTACCCAGTTTGCTGAGCGTCTGTGTTTACTAAACAGTTTGTACGCACCTCGTCGCAGCAGTGCATGCGCGCCATCCCCTCCGACAGGCGGATCATACTCTCCAGCTGTCGCACTGTGATCCTCCAGGCAGACTTGGACACGCCGCCGGAGCCGTCGCGCTGACGGAGACGTTTGTACTGTTCGACAATGAACTCCTCTGATTCGCTTGAGATCTATGGAAACACGGTGTGAAAAGGTTAATTTAAATTAAAAAAAAAAAAAAAAAAATACCCACAAATTTTACATTGAGTGAGTGCAGGTGAAAAGTCAAACACACACCTTAGGTTTGAACTGCCTGGCGAACAGCAGATATCTGCGGATCTCATCCAGAGAATAGAGTCTGTCCACTGACTCCTCCACACGGGAGTGCAGGTCTACGATACGTCTGGCGATGGCATAGTCAGTCACCTAGGAGAAATATGTAATTAAGACCAAGTCAGAAATTGAGCAAGAATGAAAAACAGAGTATCAGTGATGGAAGAAACAGACAGACTCTGTCCTCATACCTCATTACAGTCGTCGACCAGGATGAAGAACAGGTCGAAGCGGCTCATGATGGGAGCGGTCAGGTTGACGTTCTGTTTCAGGCTCTTGCTGCGGTCGTAGCGGCCGCCTACAGGGTTGGCAGCGGCCAGGATGGATGTGCGAGCGTTCAGCGTCGCCTGGAGGAGACAGACACCAAGTCGAGTTATTATACAGCAGGAGACAGCTGAAAGGGTAATTGGTTTAGTAAAAAGTTTGACTATACAACAAATAGAAGCCTTTATAGGTGACTTTGTAACAAATGTGTATCATTTCAACATTCAACCGAGCTGTGTGACGTGACCGATACCTTGACTCCAGCCTTGGTGATGCTGATGGTCTGCTGCTCCATAGCTTCATGAATGGCCACCTGGTCCTTGAGGTCCATCTTGTCGAATTCATCAATGCAACACACACCCTAGAAGCAAATATGACTGTTAAACACCAGCAAATAAACCCAATAGCATCCTTTATCGTGCTTCATAACTCCCAACACTCACATTGTCGGCCAACATCAGAGCTCCAGCCTCGATCACAAACTCGTGTGACTCCTCGTCTCGGACCACAGCGGCCGTCAGACCTGCGGCGCTGCTGGCTTTACCGCTGGTGTACACGGCTCTGGGACTGAACTCCTCTACGTGCCTACACACAAACATTTGTATTTATACAATTGTACTAAACTACAAATACACCAAAATACATTCATGTAGTAATCAGCGTTTGTGTAACTTACTTGAGGAACTGGCTCTTGGCCGTACTCGGGTCTCCAACGATGCAGACGTTGATGTCTCCTCTCAGTGAGGTTCCCTCCATGGTTGTCTTGGGAACGCCTCCGAACAGCATCAACAGGATGCCGCGCTTCACCTCGTCATTACCTGAACGACCATGATGATCACACAGTTAAGACACAAACAAAACTCCACAGTTTTTGGGTGAAGGGTGGACTCGGGCTGTAGCACTAACCGTGGATGGTGGGGAACAGGCTGGTGCACAGGTTGTGGTACAGGTTCTTGTCCTGACTCATCTCAAACACTTTCTCCCACTCCCTCTCCGTCATCTGACTCTTGATACTTTCTGCAGTCTGCTCCTCCTCACGCAGCTCCTTCCCACCAAACTGTTATAATGAAAACACTTTGGTTAAGTATCGGGAACAACAAATGTCTTTCAGGGAAATTCATACATGTTATTTATCCATGTGTGGCTCTCTTACTCGTGGGTTGGTCGGGGCCACGTTGCAGGCCAGAAAGGCCAGCCTGTACGACAGCTCTCTGACTCCTAGAGCTTTCAGTCCCCTCAAACCTTCAGACTCGAAGCCCTGAGGTCCTCCAGCGACCCGGGTACTGGTCTCTGCTCTCACACCTGGAGGAAAACAAACAATTAGTTTAGTCAAGAGACATAAAAAACAACAATTAACACTAATTCTTCCAAATACTTTTTTTTCTCTTTAAATCATCATACCAGGAGTGCTGAGCTGAGACACATCAGGCACCACGATCAGGGTCCCGGTGAAGTCACAGCGGTCTCCAGCCTGAGCCGTCTCCACAGCCTCGGCCCTCAAAACGATCTCCAGGGAGCGTGGGATTGAACCGCGGGGCAGCTCGGCCTGTGTCTCCTGGATACGCACCTGAACACACAGTCACTCTGTCACAAACTGAGTACTTTGTACTTTTTTTGCCACTGATTTTATCTTTAAAAGTTTCTATAAGTCCGTAAGTGTTTGTTACAGTAATTTCAACTGACGTAAACCATCTGATTTGATTGAGACAGCATTGTTTTTATAATATCTGCACTGGTTACATCATTTGACCTAGTGCACGACTACTACCCAAACAAACTGGAATGTAGGTTTAACATAAGTTGTGTTCTTGGTGTGTGTTAGTGTATGTGTCAAATAATTGACTGGATGTCTTAATTTCACTCTGGGATTAATCAAGTATCCATCTAAACATCAAATTTATATAACCACCTCCTACACAGTCTCATAAATACCTTCTGGAAGTCGATGAACTTGGATTTGTGTGTGTCCAGGTGGAAGCGGGAGCGGTTGTTGCACACAGGGTTTCTGCAGATGGTCGGTGGCGAGTATTTAAACTGCTGAGGGACGTCTTTGATCACCGCCTGACAGTCCATGCACAGGAAGGTGCCACTCACCTGGAACCACAGACACGTCACTATAACAAACACGAGCGTCACAGCTTCGATTCTGCTGGTTTGCTCTGACGTGTGGAGCATCTTACCAGCTCGGGGTGGACTGGATGCGTCCTCACCACCTGACCGCTGATCCTCACCAAGGTGCCGATACGCATGGACGACAGCTCACGGATTCTGGATCACACATGATTTTAATGTTTCGCTTATCAAAGTGAGATCAACAGGAAACGCTGCGCGTTACGACCGACATCAAAGCTTTCATGTCTTACTTGTGTCTGGTGGGAAGATCCTCGATGGCGACGTAAAACTCTTTGTTCAGAGGAACATTCCCATGATCCCTTGCAAAGTTACGCACGGCCCGACAGAGGAAGGGGTAAACTCTGAAAACAGAGAAACCTGCAGGTGAAATCTCTGTGGTTGTTTGTGCACATGATGATTTTTACACAAGATGTGAGAGCAGATATAGATTATGACAATATTTTTAAATTATCTTATGTCTGTTGTTTGAGTAGAAATCATTAGGTCTCGTGACCTGAAGTTCACTCACCTGTAGTACTCCTCCTGGATGGTGGTCGCCAGCTCCTGGTTGAAGCCCTCTAGGTCTGTGAAACTCACCAGCAGCGTGTTCCTCTCAGGCCTGATCAGCTCCTCAGCCTCGCGGACATACTTCACCTCCCCATCCCCGGTCTGAAACCTGCACGAGGACGCATGCGGAAGAGAAATAATGAAACAATAATGAAACACAACAAAACAAAACACAATCAACAGTCGATCTACGTCAATATCTTCACAGTTTCCGATGAATAATATAAAACAGAGGAGATATTTTGGCCGACGTCAACACAAAGAAGCTTTTCTGCGGACTGACTCACTCCTCTAAGAAAGCCTGGAACAACTTCTGGCATTTTTCTGCCAACTCGTCCTTCACCATCTCTCCGACATTTTCCGCAGTTGCTGTTGCAACATCCATGTTGAAAAAGAATAATCCTCAAACTGCGATAAAACAATCACAAACTCGAGTTAGTCTCAGATCCGCTCCGGACACACAAGGCGACACGCTCCGGTCCTCACAACACACTGATACTTTCGCGCGAAAAGGAACACCACGTGACGTTTGGCGCGCCGCTCTCGACCAATCAACGACGGCGTGTAAATGTTCCCAGACTTGTAGCCAATCAGAGGGTGGAAGTGTGAAGCGACGCAGGGTCATTTTTTTCTTTTTTCCCGCGAAACGTTTCCTGTTTTAAACGTGTAAATAAAGTTTAAGAAAAAAGAAACGGTGAAGACGTTCATCTTTATACAGGATCAACTAACTGATGATTCAGAGTTGATCTACAGAGTTTTATAGATGTTACTGTTGTTGTTGAATTAAAAAGAACCATCAATGATAAGTTGTGTGTATTATATTTAAACTGTTTGTGATTATTTAAATGCAGTGATGTAGTTCGCCGCTGTGACCACTGGGGAGCAGCAGATATTCACGATTTTATTAACGTCATTGTTACGTCAACTCAAATTAAATCCACCCACAACTGCTGAGTCCTTTGTCCTGGTGCTCGACAGACAGACAGACAGACAGACAGACAGACAGACCTACTTGTACAGTAAAACTACCATCACTTGTTGCAGTAAACATCCTTAAATAACCAAGTCTGGTAGTGTCACTTATGATGAATAAATAAAAATAAAAATATATTCTTAGAGAGTTAGGAGGTTCTTAGGAGAGTTTCCTTAGTGTAAAGAAAGGACTAAGGAAACAAACTCACTGAACATGTAGTGTAATGACTGTAAATGACCACTAGGTGAGGCTGCAGTCAGACTCACGGTAAAGAAACGCAGTAACGTACTTGTGTCTACAGTGACTCCAATAACCAGAAATTCATACATCACAATAATCATTTATGTTATTTATCACATTATTATAAAACTGATACAACAGTTGGAAAAACTGGACACAAAAATATTAAATATACTATAGTTGTAAACAGGCACAACGATATTTGTGTTTTAATGATAAGTGTAATACTGATAATAATTTATATTGACAATATAATCCCTAAATATGTCTTTTTTTAAATCATATATTATATTTACATACACGTTTATAGAGGTTTTTTTTGTCTTTGTATGTTGTAGTCTTTGACTGGGAGTATATATAAATATTATGGCACATTATGTTTATTAATTACTTTAATTAATACTTTGATATGTTTATTAAGTACTTTTTATGAATGTTGTTTAATTTCCAGTACCATCTGATTAAATCAAACCCACTGATGAAAGTCATGAGGTAAAGCTGAGGGCATGAGCAGACATCTGATATGAGGCTGTTGAATTAAGATAAGATGTGAAACCGGGGTTAAGAGAAGACTGGAACCTGAAAACTCAGCAACTCTGAATGATCTGAATGTTTGTAAATGTATTGATATACATTTACAAACGTAAAAGCGGAGGAGAGTCCTTCAAACTGCACACAAAACAATGTCTCATGACCATCTGTGAGAGCAGAAACTGATGACTACTCTATTATTTCATTAATTCCTATTTCTGTTCCCACATCATTCTCACGTCTCCACCTGCTGGGGTCAATACAAACACTCGGGCTATTGGTTTCACCTGTCACATTGTATTAATCCACCAGGAATAAAGCAGGAAGTTATTGCAGGCCATTTGGACACAACCCAGTCTTTCGCTCCCTTTTTATTTCTCCTTTTGTCTTGACCTCTGGTGTTCCCACGATTGTTCAGTGGCAGGAAACTCAGCTTGTCTGAATATGAGGAGAGAACCTGACCATCTGTAGGTAGACACATACACACAAACACACACATAGATACAGCCTCCAACACACACAAAACACTATCAGTGTCACAAAGGTTGAATTTTTTTTTATATAGTATTTCCCTATGAGCACGTACAGCCATGTTTGACCCCTGGTAGTAAAAACACTTCTGTTATTTTGAGTCAAGATAAATACAGATCAGCCATCATACATAGTGGTGTTATCATGCAGCAGGATCAACTGGCTTGTGTGCAGAGGTGAACGTTGATGTGTCAGATGTAAGGTGGCAGGTGAAAAACAAGACGCTGGGAACAAACTGTTGAATGAGCAGCAGGATATGAAAGACTTGAGGGGAGAGACGGTTTTAAAAAGAATCACTTCCTGGTTTGTTTGTATCCAGACGGTGAAACATTTTCATTGTCTATTATGGTGTACCACACACACACACACACACACACACACACACACACACACACACATACACAGTGGGGTCTGAAGTAAAACTGTGGCTGAAGTTTGAGTGCTGGCTTTCATGTTCATGTGTGCTCACGTACACAATGTGTGAACAGAGCAGGATTTACGACCTTTTGTTTGCACAGACCCTCAGTTTTAGGACGAGTGGCATCTTTAGTTAACTAAAGAGTCGTTTCACTCGCCAACAACCAGACTGTTGAACCACTTCACGTATTTTATGTGGCCTAAAAATGTGCCCACGCCGTCTAATAATGTGGGTGTAAATTCGAAAGTTGGCACTAAAACTTCACTTCAATTCAATTTTAACTGGAGTAAGAAGAAGAAAACGAAACGTCACAACACTAATACTTGTAATCTGTTAATGTCTTTAGTTGACTGCTCATACATGCTAATGGAAAATTAGCTGTTAAATTCTCCCGTAAAATTGTCATCTTGCAAACATCCCAATTTCTTTCTTTCTTTATTTCTCTCATAAAACATTTATAAGACCTTTTGATTTTATTACACCATTCAATCTTATTGGTCTTATCAACGTGCCAAATCTCAACCCACTTTTTCTTGCAAAAGTTTCCAAAACCATCAGCTTGTGATGGCAGCTCCTGTGCACCCCCCAGGTCAACCAACAGAGTTTCTTTTGGATTCAGTTCTGATCTCTGGCTGTGCTGGTTAGAAACGCCAATCTCTTTCCAGTAAAATTGTTCCTTTGTTGACTTGGATGTAGGTCGGGTTGCTCTCATAGGTAAAGGGATGTTATTGCGCTCAGATGAAAGTCTTTTTAGCAGCTGCATAAAAACCAGTTGTCAAAAACTTTAAATAAAGATAAAGATGTCCGTTCACTAACGTTTTCCTGTGATACTTCCTCACATTAGTTTTTGAAGACTTTTTTGAAATGTTGCCAGGCTTTGATGTTTTTTATTTGTCACATAAGTTTCCCATCTTACCGCCTCACGATTCAGGTTTATGAAGAATATGTTACATGTTTCATGTAGGACATAACCAGTGCTTTGACAGGTGGAACCAGTTGCCTGCTGGGAGTGTTTATATTGATCTCAGTGGGTGGAAACGTGAGAATGATGTGGGAATACTTACTAGAAAATCCTGCAGCTCCAGTAATGTTACTGTAGTGTCTTTGCAGCCTCTCTGACCAGTTTTCATCTTGTCTTTTCCTCGGTTCATATTCATATTATCTTGTGATGACTGTCTGCATCGTGCTTCATGGTTCATCTAATGTCTAAAGTCTTTTGTACACTTCAGTCGTTCTCCTGACTGATACCTTTCAAAAATGTAACCGGAACAATGAATATCACAATCCATCCAGTAATGATTGAGAAACTGTACTAATGTGTAAAAGACATAATGTCTAAAAGTCATTAGGACTCAGCCTCTAAGGAACTTAAACATTTGTTTGAATGTTTGTGCCGATACAACTACATCTATACACCTGTTGGTGCATCATGGTGGATTGATCCATCACGAGACAAATAAAACACAAAAATCTACTTTGTCTTTTTTCGGATCATCATATGTTCTTTTGAATTCTTCACAAAGAAAGAAAAAAAAACATTATTATATTTAATATCGTATAGATCTGTTGTGTGTTTACATCTCATCATTTTCCGTATTGGTGAATGCTGAGTTGTTTTGTGTTTGATTGTTTTAGCTGCTTGTTTTTCCTAAAATGAGCTGCAGGAAGTCTTTCCTGTTTTGAACACACTATAAATAGAAAAGAAGTGTGTGTGGGTGTATGTGTGTGCAGATGTGTATGTGTGTGTGGGCGTATGTGTATCTGTGTGTTAAGTGGAGATGTGAACAGGTAGCAGGTAATTGAAGTTTATTCCTTCATATTGTTCTACAACATTACTATAGATGAAACCACATCAGGACATGGGAGAGAACAGTTACCATGATGCACATACACAGTGTGTGTGTGTGTGTGACTGTACGACTTATTGTCAGCTCTTCATTGTTGCAGTGAGTCAATGTATTCTTCTTCCTTCTCTTTCCTCCTCTTCCTCTTCATCCTCCTCCTCTGTGCCCCAGGAAATAGGACACAGTAAACTTCCAGCTTCTGTTTCTCACACTTCCAAGTGGAAGTAGGTTTGTGGGAAGCACTTTGTGTGTGTGTGTATTTAAAAGTACGGGAAAAATGGACCTCCTGACCCCCTCATGCTCTTGTTTCTCTCACGTAAAAGAAGCAAACTGTTTATGTCATTAACATAAATCTAACCTGCAGTCTCACAACACTGTCACACACACACACACACACACACACAGTGAGTCAGGTACACCTGGTTATCACACATCATCACACTGTAAAAGGTGCAGTTTCAACTCTCAGACTGAACTGTTCTCGCTACACATCAGTGCTCCTACATGGCAGATGGCTGAGTGAATATGATGCAACACAAAGAGAAGCACATTGACGATAGTAAAGATTAGCACACACATTGTGCCACCGATGGGCTTCAACTCTTTACCTTCAAAATATGTATGTGTGTGTGTGAATCGCTCGCAGCTCGGCTCCACACGCACGTTAAACACAGATCACAGATTTTCCAACCATTGTCATTTCAACGCTGCTGCTGCTGCTGCTGCTGCTGCTGCCAACTGGAAGTTTACGCTTCCGTTTCCACCTTTCCTGTTCCTTTTGTAAATGCGTTTTCTGTGATAAACACTCAACGGCACCAGTTGATTAAAGACTTCATTATTACTGCAATCTTTTTTTTTTTTTTTGTATATCCATCTTCAGATGAGAATTTTGATGAGAGGTTTTGGTGAAAGGGTGTGTGGTTGTGGTTCAGTGGTTGAGAACGAGACAGAAATTAACACAGTTTCACTTAGGAAGTAAGAGATGTATGACACTGTAATATAAGCTACTTTCACACAAAAAAAGGTTTATTTTGCTGTTTTATTACAAACATGTACAACATAATACAAACACAGCAGCACTGAAAAATATCATCAAATCACTATTTACAAGAGAAAACCCCAGAAGAGGCAGAAGACGAGTCGTAGACCAGCAGACTACTCCTTAAATTCTCAGATACTTTGTGTAAACTTCTTCACAAACACAAACACACACATAATATATATATACATTATATACAGTACACACACTCAACAGTAAAAGTCAGCACTAGCTGGAATGTAAACTGGAGGATTCGGACTCTGTGGTGGTGGAGGCCCCAGTTCGTCTTCGTGGTAAAATCTTCAGACTGGAGGCCCGGCTCAGGGTCAGAGCTCTGCGAGCCGAACTCTTGAAACTGGCCCCCAGGAAGGCGTAAAGCAGCGGGTTTAGGCTGCAGTGCGCGAACGCCATGGGCTCCGCCACGGCCAACCACACGCTGAGAACGGCCTCCAGGCTGCAGCTGTGAGGCAGGACTTCGAGGCGAAGAAGAGCGTCCACGGAGATGCCGGCTCCGTAGGGCAGCCAGCACACGAAGAAACACAGCACCAACGCTATGGTGGTCCTAACAGCTCGACGCTTCTGCCTCTGACCCCCCAGTGGTCCACGAGTCAGCCTGGTGACGATGACGCAGTAACACACAAGCAGGACCAGTCCGGGGATCACCAGGCCCACCAGGACCAGCTGGAGGTGGAAGACCGCAACCCAGAGAGGAGCGTTGTTTGCTGGGTAGAATCGCTGGCACAGAGTAGCGCCCTCTCCTCCTTCCTGAGTCCTGGCGAATATCAAGTCTGGCACAGCGAGCAGGGCAGCAGGCAGCCAGGCACCTGAGGGAGGAAGTCATAAAAACACATAAGAGACTGTGGCAGAGAAAGAGATTTCCTGAAATGATGTGAACAGTCTTTCACCCCTCACCTACATACACCAGCCTGTGAGCGAGCAGCTGCCTCAGCTCGCCGGTGTTTGTGTCCGTGGCTCTGACCACAGCCAGGTACCGGTCCAGACTGATGAATGCCAGGATGAGGACGCTGCCGTACAGGTTGACAGTGTAAATCACGTGCACGCCGATGCAGCTCGCTGCCCCAAAGCGCCAGTCAGACAGAGCGGCGTCCACGGCCCAGAAGGGCAACGCCAGGACGAAGAGGAGATCAGCAGCTGAGAGATGGAGGCGATATCGATCCGTGAGGCTGCACTTTGACCTGCAGATAAACACGAAAGCACAAGACTGATGAATCCAACCTGTCAAGGTCACGTTGAAGTCAAACCACTTCACTGTTTCGTCCTTCATCCTCTCACCTGCGTTGGCAGCCCAGCACGAAGACGACCAGGCCATTTCCAGTGATGCCCAGGGTGAAGATGAGAGCGTAGACCACCGGTAAGAAAATCTTCTGAAACTCGGTGGTCATCACATGTTCCCCTTCACAGGGCTCCTCCAGATCTTCCCCGAGTTCGCCAGAACCAGAGCCAGAACCCGAGCCTGTGTCATTTAAGTTGTCAAAGTTGATAAGCTGAAGACGGAAAGATGAGGGATGATAATGATAAGGAACTCAAACTGCATCAAAATAACACAGATTTGTAAATTAAAATAAACACTGTTGTGCTTGACCTGAGTGAACTTACATCATAATACGACATGACGGAGTCGGTTCCTCTCCTCTGTGAGCAGAGTGAAGTGAAGGTTTCTGACCGGAGATCTTATTATAGGCTGTTCAAACTCCTCCCCTTAACACTCCAACACATCTGTGTTCCTGCTGAAACGTTTTTCCTGTTTTCGAGGTGTCAGGTGCTGATAGTGGTTCTATCACAGGATACTCTGTTGTGTGTGTGTGCGTGTGTGTGCATGTGCGTGCGTGAGAGTGCTGCTTGAGTTGTTTTGGCCCCTTTTGGTTAGTGATAATCAGGACCTATTGACGATACAAAAGAGGATCAGACAATATGTAATGTGTAATTTATGTGTGTGGCATCAACAGCGTCTCCACGCTCTGATAAATCAGTACAAGCAGAAACAGTTTCAGCTCCCGTTGGCATGTGAACGCACTTGTAATGTGTTTGCGTCAGAATCTTATAAGATTCAGGCTGAGCGTGTTTGCGTAAACACGCATGAGGCAACACAGAGATGTGGGGGGAAGAGAGGCAGCGTGATATTTTGTAAGTGAATGTGAGATGATTATCAGTCCTCCTCTGCGCCGCCGTGGCTGCAGGATCCTTCACTGTCAACGGACCGTGAGTGTGTCCTGGAAATCCTGCGGTCGACTAGAAACTTAATATTTATCAAATAATACCAATTTGCTTTGTCTCAATTGGATTAGAATAACGTAACTAAGTCGTTAGTGTATTGAGTTTGTTGTTAAACATCCTCATGTGTTGCTGAGTCAGTCTGCAGACACATTTCCTGGTTTAAACACCTCTGACTGTAAATCCCCATCCATCCTCTCCCAATAGACTAATCCCAAAAATAAACAGCAACACCACCAGCAGCCCTCAAGAAAAAAAAAAAAGAAACTTCAAGACCTCAGTCTCTTATCTTTCTTCTCATTTTCTCCACCCTTCCTCCACATTCACTGTTATCATTAGAGAAATCTCAGAAATAACACTGCTGTGTAAAACTCCTCGAATCTGGAGCACACGCTGAGTGAGGTTAACAAAACAAACAAAATAAAAAGGCTCGTTCCTGGTTTGTCCTCGGAAAAATTATCTGGATTGATCTGTAAATCGCTGCTCGGAACAGGCGTCTGCCCTGATCTTCCTGACATTTTAGCATTTCATCCAGGGGAAATTAAAAGAATTACGATAATTACATTTCATGTGTGTAGACTGGGCTACGTCCATATTTGTATGTGTGTTTCTTTTGCTAAATAATGGAAACCTCAATTTAACCGCCTTGATGCTTTTTTGATGCACTTTGTGATTATGAAGTTGTGAAGAGAAGTGGCGCCACCCTGTGGTCATTTAGATATACAGCACTGAAATTAAACTAATTTCTTCACTATATTTTCACACCATCGAATGTTTTTGATAATTAGAGTTGTTTTGTTCTGCACTTTATTTCCATACCACAGACTAAACAGACTATTACAGTTAATATGCAGCTAATTCGCAGCTAATTAACATTTCCTTTGTGGATAAAATGTGATCCATCAATAACACACTCAGAAATCCTGTCTGTTCTTGTCCTGCACATAAACTGTTTTCATACCTTTTTTGTCCACTTTTCCAGCGAGAACGCACGACGAACAAACAAACCAAAAACAAGAACCAACTGAGTTAAACTTGAAAAAGCTCCATCAGCATTTGATCTCACAACACTGCTTCTGTTAAACTGTTTGTTTAAAAAAAAAAAAAAAAAAAAAAGGAAAAAGGCACCTTGCTAATGCGTTTCTTTGACAATCATACTGTTGCTGCCACGTAACTGAGCGAGCAGTTCTTGGAATCCATTCCTCTTCCGTGTTTTCAGTTTAGGAGGAAGCTCTTTCAGTTTGTTTTCCTCTGGGGCGGTAGAGGTAACCAAACCAACCGTCTGAAGCATGTCTGTTTGGTTGTAGATTTCTTCCCCGGTGCTATTCTCCAAACTTGCCCTGCTGCTGTCACCGCTGGTTGGGTGATGATCGCTGACGTCATCACAGCCGGTGCCGCCATGCTGGCGGCGGTCGTTTCTGTCGAGACGCTGTTGTTTGGCGACGCGAGAGCCCTCAGAATTATTTCTGGTCCTCTTCCTGCTCTTGCTCTTCTTCTTCTGCTCCTTTTTCTCTTGTGTTTTGAGACAGCACCTCATGTTCCTGAAAGAGGCACAACAGACGACATTTAACAGACTGACCTGAGGCCTGTACTACGAAGCGAGTTTAACAGACCCAGGATCTCTTTCAGTTATCTGGCTTCACTCATCCTAACAATCTCAGTCTGGCTAAGTGGTCCTACGAAGCTGGTTATCAACTCGATTAGTTGACCCAGGTTTTTCCAATCTAGATGTGAGCGTGTTCACATAAAAGAGGCGGAGTTTGCAGCAGATGTCCAATCACAAACATGGAAAGAAAACCAGTAGCAGAGCAACGACTTCGCAGCCGAAGAACAGACGATGATTTTACAACAATGAGGAAAACCGGCCGATAATTCAGGAAAAAAGCAACACGGTGGCAGCTGCTAAAAACAGTAAAGACAACTGGTAAAAGATCGTTGATTGTGTAAACGTGTAAGTTCACAAGCCCACAAAGCACAAGCAGATGTAACTGTAATTAAATTAAAATCAAATCAATAAACTGCTGAAATCTAGACTGTTCTATCAGTGAATAGGCTGATACAATTTTAACATTCGTGTTCAGCTGCAACCTTAGCGGCACAAAACAATAAAACTAAATATAAGAATATAATTCAAAGTGGTCAGTAGGCGTATTTTCATATCTTATAAGTCCAATTACAGTTTCGGTTTGTCAATCAGTCTCTGATTTAGGACGACAAGCACAAGTACTGTCTGAGGGACAGTCAGCGCTCGACTGCGCTGTGTTCAGAGTTAACTCTGAAGTCACCGCGATAAGAACAAATCCTGCTTCGTGGTACAGGCCTCTGCTCTGCTACTGAAGGAAATGTTTGTTGTGTGTACAGAAGTGTTACCTCTTCAGGAAAATGCGTGGCCTTGAGCAGAATGCTGATTCCTCTACTGCAGCACATCTCTCATTTTGTGTAGTGTATTTCTTGCTTTGAAGTCTTGTCATTATCTCACGTATAAGATCTGAACCCTCCCAAACTTTTTTCTTGGACTTTACTCTCTTCTTGGGTTTCCAAAGTTTGATCAGGACCCACTGGTCACATTTTAACGATTTGGGATCTAAAGAATAAAAGAAAACAGGGGGTTGAACGTGTTAGGATCCATCTGTGCTTGGTCTCCATGATATGGATGTGAAAGTGCTGTTTTTTTACTCAAGCTGTCACTTTTACATTTGTGATTAGATGAAACACATAATTTAATAGTAATAAAAATACTGTACTGTAAAGTTTAAACTAAGTTTCATCAGTATAAAATGTTTTGACCATCACTAACAGGTCAATGAGATCACTGTTTTTGTGTCATTAGATAAAAAAACATGTTTAAATGCAAACAGATATATATTAAGTCTGCCAAGGAGCGTTTGTGTTTTTTTGTCATTTGAATGTGACAAAAAATGATATCTTATTGACTGCATGTTAATCTTTTTTGTGTTTTGCTGTAGCAACAACCAAGTTTCCCTCTGCATTTTCATCTTGTTGTACATGTGAAACACAGATGCACTTACCATTGTCTACGACTTTGTGGGGCATGGGTGCTTTCATCCTCTTTGCCCTGTGATAGAGCCTCTGGCAGTCTGAACACAAATCCCATAGAAATGTTAATTTCTTGGGAGTTGTAAAATATGGGAGAGAGGGACCAGAAGTTATGCTGCTGGCGACAGATGCACGGTCATCATCAGAGTCATCTAATTCGTTATCATTAATCTCTATGAACTTTCCTTTATCTTCCTCAGCCATAGATTTTGCCCTGGGTGAGTTACTGATGAGGTCGATGAGGTCACGGTTGCTCCCTTTGGATGCATTACGCACTTTATCACCATCTTTGGTCCCTTTCTGCTTTTTATGCTTGTACTTGCGCTGCAAAACTTCCTCATCAGGGCTGGGGCTTTTCTGAAGGTTCTTGTTGGGCTTTGTTTGTCTGAGGGAGCGTCTGGGATACATGGGTATTTTCCACTTCAGACAATATTCAAATGACCTGTGACAAAGGTAGGAAACGTCAGTGACAGTCTGTGATACAGCAGTGTAGGGCACAGATATGTCATCATTATGGTGCGTAACGTAACTTATGTCGCACCTGCAATATTCAACTCTAACCAACAATGAACGAGTGGTTGACCACAAGTCATCTGTCTCTGGTTCACCATCAGCTGCAGGCCTGTACATTTGAAAACAACACAGAGGATTAACAGATTATATGAGGAAAAGTATTACTCAGTATTAAAAACAACATTTTAATTAAGTTTAACTGTAGCAACGTCTTCTCAGTAAACTATACAAATGCTTGAATGGCCTTCTTTATGTCCTACAGTTGTGTTTTTGTCAATAAATCTGAGTTACAACAACTTTATAATTAAGCATCATGTATTTAAGCAGAATATTTTAATGATGATGGAGCTCCGGACAAGACGATGACGGAATGACAACTTTATATCGTGTTTCCTATTTTTAGTCAACGTCCCCAAACTAACTTGCAACTAATTTAACACTCAAATAACGCGAATAACGTGAACGTGTTGGTTTAATATCACGTTGTGAAAAAAAATAATTCTTAAAATTCGAGAATAGATGTAATTTGACGAGATTAAAGTAATATTTCGAGAATAATAGGAAATATAACGATCGTTTAGCTCAGTTAGCATCTTGGCTAAGCTAGCTAGCTAGCTAAAATAAATAAGCAAAATAAATAAAAAATAATTCAGGAACACAACAGTTTGTTGACTCCGCCCTAAAAGCTCGTCTGCTGTGACTTTACAACTTACTTCGCCTCACTCTGTTCGCGGTGAACGTGATGTGTCATGACAAAACGTTTATAACTCGACTTTTTTGCCCCTTTTTAACTTTAAAGCAGCGGCTAGTTCAGTCGTTAACATTCTAGCTCGTGCTCTTTATGGGCTCGTGTACCTCGGGTTGAGCTGAGTTCTCCAGGACAACCTACCAGAAGATGCGCGCGATGGATCCAAACAGGATTCTTCTTCTACTGTCCGCCGACATAAAAACTGCACGTTAGCGCCCCCAGCTGGAGAAACACGTACACGGCAGGAACTGCATCATCACAACTATCAATCATTGAGTAAACATTATATATGATGGTTAATCAGGTTTAATGGAGGAAAATGATAAATAGAACATAATTTAAAACAATTTAAATGTTTTACTTGAAGTTTTAAGGTGTAATAGCATAATAATCCTAACACTAAAATTATTTTATTACATCAGTGATCTATTTATATCACAACGATCCATTTATTACAGATGCATGGATACAATACAACCATAAGGATTTTATGTATTTGTATGTTAATATATTTATCAGACCTCTAAAGTTCTCAGACCGATCTATGAAATCCTACACAGAATATCAGTGATGAAACATTTACACAAACAGTAATTTATGTTAAATTGGTTTGTGGAAATATTATTGCTTTTTTTTTTTGTGTGTGTGTGTGTGTGTGTGTTTAATTTCAACAGATAATTTCTTGCTTGTGTTTGTATTTGTTTAGTTTTCTTAACCATTGAAAATATGACCCCAATTCCAAAAACTTGGGACATTGTGCAAATTGTAAACAGAAACAGAGTGCAATGATAAGAAAAACCCATGTTTTATTCATAATATCAATTTTATTGAATATATCAAATGTTTAAACTGATTTTTTTTTTGTCATTTTAAGTAAAAAAAACAAAACAAAACATAATCTTAAATGTCATAGCAGCAACACATCTCAAAAAAGTTGGAAAAAAAGACATTTCTTTAAACAACAGTCTGTAAATGTCTGGGGACCAGTTGCTTAAGTTCTGGGAGAGTAATGTTGTCCCATTTTTGTCTGATACAAGAATCTAGCTGCTCAATTGTCCCAGGTCTACTGTGTTGTATTTTTTTCTTTATGATGCACCAAATGTTTTCAATGAGAGAAAGATCTGGACAGGCCAGTTCAGTACCTGGACCCTTCTCCTGCGAAGCCATGATGTTGTAATTGATGCAGGCTCTGGTTTGACATGGTCACATTGGAAAATGTAAGTCTTCCCTGAAAGAGATGTCTTCTGATGGGAGCAAAGCAAGTAAGCAAGCAAGTTACTCTAAACGGTGAATTGTATTTATTTAGTGGTTTCCATCACAGAATAATGCCTGTTTCTTTTGCAGTGTTGTTGATGTTGTCTAGCCAGCAAGGCCAAATACAAGTTTATGACAATTTATGTGTGTGAAGGCTTGATAAACATTTTCACATATTTTAGACTAGAGATATGACTTTGAATTCAAGAGGAGCTTGCTGATTACCGACGAGTGAGTAGGGAATAATAGGATTATCAATGTGACCACAACAATCACTGTTTCCTCCACTGAACTTTTCCCCAGTCCTCCAGTGTCAGCATTCCTCTCTGTCTGATAGCAATAACTTCAACGGCAAAGTAACAAAATCAATGATTGGCCACTGTCAGGAAAATTTCCCTTAAGAAGTAGAGCAAGAGCAACCAGTTACAAAGTACAGAGTTAACCGATACGGAGTAAGTGAGCCCAAGAAATGAGCTTCTAACATAATATTATATGCTGGACGGGATGTTGCTAATCACGAGAGGAATACATTGACCTTTTCCAAAGACAGTTGCTGATTGATTGTTTGCAGCTTCCTCTCTCCGATCAGCTTACTGGAACGAGGCGCGATCTCCAAGTATTGACAGTTTCTGAAAATATCAAAAAGTCTAGTTACTTTATTTCTGTCGTTAATACAGTTTCAATTCACAATTTCCTCTTAATCATCTGCAGAGTCCTTCGACACATTCCTTCTACCAAGTTGCACTTCAACTTATGTTACCTTTTGCTAGTACAGGTTATTTTCTATTAAATGATTAAGCAATGGATAACAATATAAAATACAGTTACATTTTCCAGCCACCGACCATCAGCAGCTGAAGGCCGAGATTTTCACTCTCACTGAAGTGAGGACTTTGAACACAAATACACAATTCTGCTCATTCACAGAGGAATTTCATGAGCACAGAGACAGACAGGAAACTTGAGGGGAGGGGTTTGGTTTAAAAAAAGAAAAAACATAAAACACATGGGGTGGGAGGAGTGTTCCTGGTCTGTTTTTTCTGCAGTCTACTCCACAGAGTGAGGTGCAGCCACAGAGGAAAGGAGAACAATGTGGAAAGCAACAATGTTTGTGTTTTTACTGGTTAACATGGACATGCAGGTGAATGGTGCTGTAGATAAGATGACGGCGTCTGCAGCAGAAACATCGACTCCAGAGAGGAAGGTGAAGACAGAAGAGACAGAGGTTGCTGACACCACTCCTACAAATGGTTCTGCTTCTGCTTCCTCAGCGTTTGTGGGTAACTTGCTGGTGGTGCCAATGGATGGAAGTCACTGGGTGGGTATTAAGGCCATTGCCCAAGAACTAGGTCGGCGTGGACACCGGGTCACCGTGTTGATACCAGAGGTCAGCGTGAGGATGGGTCCGGGGAAACACTACGACACCGTTACCTTCCCTGTCCCTTATGACAAGGCTTACATTGACTCCGTCATGTTGGGGCACAAGGAAATTCTGAGGAAAACTGCACAACCTTTCATGGAGAAGATGAAGAAACGTATCGCACAAATAAAAAATATAACAAGTTTACTCCACACCACTGCAGAGAGCCTACTGTTCAACGCCAGTCTCATCTCACATCTGGCGCAGCAGGTGAATGCAAATACACAACATCTGTGCTGTGTTTTGAACTGTTTATGTTAAATGTGAAAACTCTGAATCTGGTAAATATGGGACAGTGTTAGAAGAAATATCTAAACAGTTATGTCAAGTGGAAGCCCTGCATTTCAAATCCCAATAGATAAAAATACATCAATAAAATATGTTTTATGCATCAGAAATAAAAGTACTTCTATGACTGATATTATTAGATATCATTAGATTGTTAATACTGAGTAGATTGAACTATTTTTTGTTCAGCTAGGTAAATGAATCCAGAAGATAAATTGTATCTACATTTAGTCATTTGTCAGATGCTTTTGTCCAAAATGACTAACAAGCCACTCAGTCATCCTGAGGTGTAGTGAAATGTTACTGCTGAGATGTTACAGAAGATTCACTCTTCTCTCTTTTCACTCTGCAGGGCTTCGACGCCGTGCTCACAGACCCCATGGTGCCCACTGGCTCATTGATAGCTCGGAAATTAGGTGAGGTCTTGTTCACTGGGCATGTGTGTGTCTTTGTTGCATCTGCGTGTTTTCTACTCGCTTGTTAATAAATGTTTCTTTAGGTCTCCCTGCTGTTAATTTGCTGAGAGGGATTCCATGTTCCTTGGATATGAAGTCTGCAGGCTGCCCCTCTCCTCCCTCCTATGTGCCTCGCTTTTTCAGTAGATACTCAGACAGAATGAGCTTCACGCAGAGAGTCGTCAACACTTTGGTGAGCGTTCAGAGGCACATACATACGGGCAGGTGTATACGTAAAGGATGGCTATGTTGGTATTCTTTCTATTGTCACAAATTTGTCACTTTTGTTCTGTGGAAATAGGTGTTTCTGAGATGTTGTCACTGGAGCACCAGACCTAGATTAACACATCACAATGAAACTGGTCTGGCTCATTCAGTTTGATCAGTGTAGCAGAACCTCTGGTGTCTGTCTCTCTCTGCTTTACTGCACATTACAATTCACAATGACCCAGTAAACCTTGAACTGCTTCACTGATTAAATGACCATTTTCAGCTCTTAAAATCTAGCTCATATAAGTGAAAGTGTACTCTTTCACACTTACACTGTGTGTTTGTTCATGTGCTGCTACCTCTGACCTACAGGTAGCTATATTGGAGCCACTGTTTTGCCGACTGTTGTACTGGCACTTCGACCAAATAGCCTATGACTTCCTGGGAGAGGAGGTGGGCATAGCTGAAGTTCTGTCAGACTCTGCTATCTGGCTGATGAGGTACAGAGTACAAAGGTTATTTATTGATATTTGGGCGAACATAAACTCTATGTAGAAGAAGCTGTGCACATGTTTATATGACACTTAAAGGTTAGGAAAGTAATTTTACAGCTACTTAGATTGTCTGTGAACTTTCTTACCTGATGCAACATTAACATTCTCATATTCAAATAAATTCTGTGCTGTTTTTTTTTTTTTTTTGTAAATAGGATCGACTTCACATTTGAGTTCCCACGTCCACTCATGCCTAATGTTGTGCTAGTTGGAGGCATCAACTGTGACATGAGAAATCCTCTACCAGAGGTGAGACCGTTGTGTGTTTCTAGATTTTATTTAATTTCCTCCTCACTGCTCTTGATTAATGCAGGAACATGACAATTGAGGGTAGGGAAAGAAAAATTAAATCAAATTCCTGCGATTGCTTTGTGTTTGTGCAGGATTTGGAAACCTGGGTGTCGGGAGAGCGCGGTTTCGTGGTGTTCACTCTGGGCACCATGGTGTCAGATATGCCAGAAGAGCTGACCGCCGTCTTCTTAGATGCCTTCAGACAGATTCCACAGAAGGTAAAAAATACATTTGTGAAAAATTATGTTTTTTATTTACATCAGTAAATGACACTTAGCTTCTTCTGACAGGTGATATGGAGATACACAGGCCAGATTCCTGACAATGTCCCAGAAAATGTGAAGATGATGAAGTGGGTGCCTCAGAACGACCTATTAGGTTTGAACACTGTGTCACATTTCAAAAAAGTACTGATATTGTCTAGTTCTTAACCGTTTCACTAATTTTATGCATATTTGCATTACTTAGCACATCCTGGAGCTCGAGCTTTCATCACTCATGGAGGCTCTCACGGTCTGTTTGAGGGACTGTGTCATGCTGTTCCCATGCTGATGCTGCCATTAAATGGAGACCAGCCAGACAATGCACACAGGCTGGCGAGCAGAGGAGTTGGAGTCGTGTTGGATATTTTTTCTCTCACGACAGGAATCCTCCTTGAAGGATTGAATGAAGTCATAAATAACGCCAGGTGAGAGCGTCGCCCACACGATGACTGTCAACAGACCTGTTTATTTCAGTGTTGTGTTCTTTATAACTCTTGTGTGTCTCCAGTTATAAAGACAACGTGCAGAAGCTGTCAGCGCTCCATAAAGACCGGCCAGTCAGGCCGCTTGACCTCTCCGTGTACTGGACAGAATATGTGATGCGGCACAAAGGAGCAAAGCATCTTAAAGCTGCTGTCCATGACCTCAACTTGATCCAGTACTTCTGTCTGGACGTTATAGCGCTGCTAGCTACTGTGCTTCTGATCTGTTGCATACTGACAGTAAAATGCGTGAAAACATGTTTCCGGAGACTGAGCGGGAAGAAGAAACAGGACTAATATGGTGTTTCATTAAAGATTAAAAAAAAAGATTAAAAACTCATCACGATCATCTTGTTAATATGATTAGTTAGTCAAACGTGTGAAGTAATAAGAGTGTGTAAAGCATTTGGTGATCAAAAGACATTTAATAAACAGAAAATACATATTATATTTATACTCCAACATGGTCTGGTCTTAAATGACAATAGTGAGCATTAGTGGCCGCCCTTCTTGGGTGGGAACAGGGCGTACTCTACAGCCAGAGCGACTGTGAATGCAGCGAAGCCCCACTTGAATCCTTTCAGCAGCACATCTGACAGTTTCACAGCATGAGAAAACTTGCCGGCATATCTCCAGGCCTCATTACTGCACCAAGAGAGATAGAGAGAGAAGAGACAGACAGGGAGAAGTGTGAGGAATCATACTAGATACAGAACAACATCAGCTACGTCTCACATGAGTGAAAACACCAACCGTGCCCACGGGTCTTTGAGGCCCCTGGCTGCCAGTCTCTGCTGTGTGAACTCCATCGGTGTTCCCTCCGTCTTCCACTGCCGCCAGTCTGGCATGGACATCTTGCCGTGGCCGTGGTCACCTCCCATACTGAAAAAAAAACATACACAAACAACCTGGTTGGCTTCCTGAATTTAACTGGATTTAGATAAGATGAGAAAAACCTTTATCAGTCACAACAGGGAAATTTATATTGTTACAGCGACAAAAAAAAAAAAATACGGGAACTATATAGAGAACTATGAAATTTACATAGGGTTATGGACAATAAAAATATAATAAATATACATATTATAAACATAAAACAGAGTATGTGTAGACTGATATACACAAAATGTAACAACATGTACATAAACAGTATAATAGTATGTACCAGTATATAAGCAGTATATTTAAATAGTTTATAGCAGTATGCATATGAACATTTATATTAACTATCTATACACTGTACTATTTATGTGGACATTTGTCTAATCACTGAAACCAGATTGGTGTTGAGGTTAACAGATTTTGTGTTCACTATTTACACCGGAGCCTAAAAAAGAATTGATCCAGTCTACAGTCAGAACAGAGATGATTTAGTTCTATAGTTATTCTTCCTGTCACTGTAGCTGGACACAGGCACACCAAGCTTCTGAAAAAAACATCACTGTGTGCATGACGTTTGCAAAACTGTAGCTTGATCTTTATGTTACAGGTTAAATGTCGGTGATGACAGTTCAACGTCTGAAGTTATGCAGCAGGACAATGACTCAATAGTTTACAAAAGTAAATCTACTACAGAAATTACCTAGAGCCGTGCACACACACACACAAACGCATGCACACACGCACTCTTCACCCTGTGGAGGTTTCCAGTCAGAGCTCAGCACTATTATAATTAAAACAAGTCTGACAAACTACTACTTTTGTTGTTTGTGTGTTATTAACTTAAGCGTATCGTATTTGTTGATGTTTGCGACTTGGACAGAGATCAGATCCATTTTGTAATCAGTTCAGTTCATTCAGAAATTCCAGTCCACAAACTCAGTGTGACCACTGGCTCATAATCCAAAAAGCTTTTACAGTTGAGCCTAAATATTCATCCAAAGTACACAGAAGAATATTTAAACCATCTCATAAACTTTAACTTCTTTTGGTACAAAACTGACATAAAATATCTGTGCAACCTCATATTAATATGATGATAACATGATGAGACAGGTTATACAGCAAAGTTGACAAAAGATAATTTTCCTTACAAATTAAATCTGACGCTGTGAAGAGCAGGACAATATGTAGAACGACGGCAAAGACTTTATCAATCACGATTATAAACGCAGCACTTCGCTACATTACACAATTACAGTCGCTAATGTTGCATTATATAGATATACCATTTATTTTGAAGAGGAGTTAGTCTCTCAAAATAAAAAAAAAGATTTGTGAGTAATAGTTTACATTTTGACAGCTGTTACATTATAATATGTAATGTTTACCGTGTAAGTGTGACTTGTTGAAGCTAAGCATGTTTATTTTCGATGTGTTTACATTAATTCAATGTACAAACAAACACACATCTGTCATCTGTTAAGACTCAGTGGTCACACATTTTAAATCTGACACACACCTAATTTTAACAAAGACTGGCTGTTTGACATCAACCACTGTCTCCTGATTCAAATTCATAACAATTGACATCTTCGTCCGTTAAAAAAACAAATATATATTTCCTGAGTTACAGCAGAGACACATGAAGCGGACGGTGTTTCAACTGTTAGCATTAAGCTAACTAGCTACGGTCCGTCGCTTCATTTAGCTGCAGCGTTTGTATTATTCAGACACAGTTTCACATGTTTAAAGATGATGTTGTCACCCAGTTTGATATAGCGACAAAAGATGCCATAAAAATTTCGATTTTTATAATATAAACACATCGTACCTGAGCTGATTGTTGTGACCTCTGCTGCTGGACTTTAGTTTGCGACAGACAGCGACGTTTTACGGCAAAACTACGGCAGCGCCTGTGGACCAAAACACAAGAGTGCGCTTTGACATTTTCCCTAAGTACAATGATGCGCTGTAAAATAATAATAACTTAACTATAATAATAACTATAATAATACAGAAATATAATAATAATAATAACTATAATATTAATACGTCTCATCTGTCTATACAAGATCACCTACATGCTTAATTATTATTGCAGCCTTGTGTGAATTTTATCAGCTACATAAACTGAAAGTAAATATCTTTCAGCACAACAAATAAATAACAATTTAAAAAAAAAATCTAGTAATTCAATTAATAGTAATCCGCATCTGGATACATTTTTTCAAGATCCCAAGACATATCTAAAATATTTATTAATATATAATTATTATATAAAGTAAAGTTGAGTAACGTATGAGTCAAGAACATACCACATAAATATTTAGTAACATTATATTTATTTATTTGTTTTAATCTAATGTTGTTTTGCATTGTAGTGACAAAGAAAGTTATTTTTCTGTGACCCATGTACCATTACAGTATAAAGAGAAAAAAAGTCACACATTTAGTGATATTATATAAAGATGCCATCATTTTATGTTTTGTATGTTACACCAAGATGTCAAAATTAACAAACTGTTTTTTAATTAAAGATATTGATTACCAGATATTAATTCTAACTTCTCAAAAGCTTTCGTTACCAAAACATATGTTTGATCTGCAATGAATTACTCAAACAAGTCCCGGGTTAGATAAGCCTGCAGGCACCAAGACCAAGATGTTCACTTAAAACTGAAAAGTCTGTTGTTGCACTGAAATTAAAAAAAAAAAAAAAAAAGTTTTGCTAAAATTATTTACAGTTTTGTTTTCTGTCTGTTTTGTTGTCATTTATTTTCTCTCGTAAAAAAAAACTTGTACAACTGTGTTAAAGGTAAACTATGCACAATTTTAAGTTAATGTACCAGCTTGTGTACCAGCACTGTGATGGTTAAATGACTCTTTACAGGGTGAATGAAGGGTCTCTTGGCTGCCTCCACCATCTCTTGGTGAAAAACAAACACTTGCAAGATCAGTGTCTATGACCCGCTGATGTTGGATTCACAAAGGGCGAGTTCAGCGGCACAACGTTATGCAACAGTCTTTCCCAGCTGATTTTAAAAGCTGTTGTAAGTAGTCGTGACCTCTACTTCTGTTGAATTAAACGTTTTGCTTCGCATCATACATCTTGAACACAGCCTTACTCACAGACTGTAGGAGAACTTTCTTAGAGAAAAATGTGACCAGACTTGCAGTAGTGCACCTTTAAAATGACTGTTCACTCAACAATTTACAATTACTCTACATACATTCAACAGTTTCTGCTGTACACCATTATCCATGAAATTCATTATACACTTGTGCTGCAGTAAATTACATACAATTATGTACATGATTAGCACAAGTAATCCAACGGTCTTATATTCAGGCCACTGTGGTGTTTGACTAATGTGACTTGTGGGATCTCTACAGCTCCACATCACAGAGGTGTATTGACAAAATGTGCGTTTATGAATTAGGCTCAGATTATGTCTCATTGACTGTTACAGAACTTTTCATGCACTAGAGTTTGCTTTTTGGATCGAGCAGCTCCTTCAGGGCGTCCAGGTTCTCCCCCTCTGGAGCCTCGGGCCATGAACTGTGGTCTGGAGACACAAACACAAACTCAACACATTAGAATACAACATACTGTAAGGACTAAAGTGTGCATGGGTGGATGTATTAGAGAAGTATACACACCGGGTATCGTCCACATGGTTTGGTAGAGACTCTGTCCTGCATCAACCCTCAGTGTGGCTCCAGAGATGTAGGAGGCAGCAGGAGAGAGCAGGAAACACACTGTAGATGAGATCTGGAAATATAAACACAATTTAAAAAAAAAAATTTATTATTATGATAGTTTTTTAATAAGTAGTGTGGTCGAGATGCCCTATTTTGTTGTTGCAAATCAAGTGTACATAAATTAGAGGTAAGGAATGTAATCACCCTACAGTGATGTAATATAAAGACGTTTATATTTGTAAAAAAAAATTTTAGATATCATTGTATATTTGCACTATAATATCCAAAACAGGGACATAAATGCATTAAAATGAAATGTCAACAATCAACACCTAATTATTTTGAATTATTTTGCACGTTTTACTTTCTAAAACGTTTCACACCTCCTCTGGTACTCCTAGTCTCTTCGCAGGACTAAATGGAACAGACATCTTGAAAAGACTTGGTCCAAACTCCTTGTAGTTCTCCATCGCTGTTTTGGAAAAGATTGTACCCTGCACCCCAGAAGAAATACAAAAGGTAGAAATGATCACAAAATCACAGAACTCCACAGGTGACTCGTGCGTTAACTTGTGACGTGTACGTACAGGTGCCACAGCGTTGACTCTGACTCCTGAGTGTGCCCACTCGATGGCTAGACTTTTGGTTAAGTTATCCACTCCCGCCCTCGCTGCTCCAGTGTGGCTGACGGAGAAAAGGACACATTGTTTCAGCATGAGAGAGTCTGTAATAAGGTCAGGTGTGAAACTGGAAGGAGGTGGTGCTCACGCCATGCCCGGGAAGCCCCTCCACATGTCAGCGATGATATTGACAATCGCACCTCCGTTCTCTTTCATCCATTCGGTGTAAACTGTGTGTGAGGGTGAAAGCAACAAGGTCACACTGAGATCTTCAAACACTCATTGACTGTCATCTGATCTTCAGCTTACCCTCTTTGGAGCAGTAAAAGGTTCCCGTCAGGTTGGTGTCGATCACGGCCTTCCAGCCTTTAGAGGACATGTGCTCCGTCGGGCTGCTGAACTGGCCTCCTCCGTTGTTCACCAAGAAGTCGATACGGCCGTACTGCTTCAGCACTGTGGACACGAGAGCCTTGACCTGCAGCACAGGGAGTCAGTAAAAGATTACATACTGCTCGCATATTGGCGACATTAGACTGAAGCAGTTTCACGGGCTGTATGAGCGTGTGTGAGGAGGCTCACTTCATCCTCGTTGCGGATGTTGCAGGGTAGGGGGGTGACACGGGCAGGGCTGGAGGGAGGGATTTTTTGTCTCATCTCCTGAGCAGCTGCCTCCAACCTCTCTATCTTTCTGCTCGAGATCACCACACTGCAGCCTGAAGACAGAGCTAGTTAATAGGCGAGACCAGGGATGGTTGTGACAGCATCACTTTCACCAATATGAGATAATGTTAGAGTCAAATGATCAATTTCATGTGTAACCGCTTCCTCATTGACCTTAGATGTGAATTTATATGGTTGTGTGAGGAAGTGTTCAGGTTTTACAGCAAAACAAAACAAGAAAACAAAATGCATGTCAGGTAAGAAATAAATGCTCTGGACCAATCTGTATTTCGATTAATACTGTTGAAGTTTGAATGATGTCACTTGTATTAGATTAAAGAGACTAACTTAACTTAACTTAGCTAAATAAACAAGATCTGACAGGGATGGGTATGGCTGTAACACTTTTACAAAAATGCTACAACTATTTTCAGTGGATCAGATGTGTAAGTTACTGAAAGACCTTCATATATCTGTCATCACTGTGATTAGACAGACAACATGCACACATTAACATTAACATGTTCACGTTTCATCATTTAAGACTAACACACTGTTCGTGTTTGTTGTTTCTTCAAGCATCAAACATCTTCCTATATTGTTGATGTGGATTAGGAGCTGTTTGTGACCTGCTGAAGGTTTCCATCCACATGTGTTTACCATTCATAGTTATTATCACAATATGATCTTTAAGAAAGTTCTTCTGATGTTAGGATCCACACAACTGACACTGATCTTCATTTAGCATCAGTCATGACTTCTTTTTGTTCTTAGTAAAACACAGGAAGATGCTTTATTGTTGGCACATGTGCATTAACTTATATAGATGATATATATATATTAGAGATATATATTCGAGATGTACTTTGTGCTCTGATCTCAGGTTTTAATTCTCCAATATTACTGTTTAAACATATTTAAATGTTTTTGTGTATATCTAGTATATTTTGGTGTTATATTTCCACCGTGAATGTTTCTATCATACATTTATCACATACTTGACTTATATTGCAGTTGCTTTGTGCCTGTGCAGTTTATTAACAGTGAAAGTCTCCACTGGTCTTGAATCTGTGTCGAAGTTCACCTGTTTGTTGTTGTTCTCTCTCAGCTCATTTCTCCTCCAACAAAAACAAAACCGCATCACTCACCGAGCTCCAGCAGCTCCGCGGAGATGGCTTTACCGATACCGGTGCCGCCTCCTGTAACTATTGCAACTTTGTGGTTGAACAGCCCCGGTCGAAACACACTGGAGGCCGCCATGTTTGTTTCTGGATACGAGGAGGGTAAAGTTCACGACATAGCGCCCCTGCTGGAGGAAAGTCTGCGGTGCATCCAATGACAAATCAGTCGCCACACACCAGAGCTGTCTCATGAAAACTACAGTGTTTTTTTTTTTTTTTTTTTTAATATAATAAATATTATAGCCACTGAAGACTATTTACTGTTACAGACAAATACTTTTTATTTATTTATACAATATATAAGCAAACAAGACGTGGACCAAAGTGCACACTGATATCGATGGATAAGAAGGATCAAGATTTTGTTCAGTTTCTGTTTGTGTCTCCTGAAACACAAAGTCACATCATAAAATTAGCATGAACTATATTATTCTACATGTGAGTCTATCGTTAGTTTTGTTTCTTTATAGAAAGTGTACACGTAAAGACCAACATATTCATAGAGTTGATTTTGTCATTTGTTTTTGTTTCATTGAATAAAAACGTCATGAGCCTGTCTTGGTCTGGGTCTCCTTCCTTGTGTCTTTCTGTGAATGTACAGGCAAAGCTGTAGCTGCAGTTTTTCCGCACGGGTCATGGGTTGGGAGGTTCGTTTGAGGACGTTTGAACACACAACTTTAGCACTGACCAAGCAACTGTGTGACTCTGGCTCAATGTTGTATTTCAACACGGAAGCCAAAGTCAACACGTTGGAACAAGCCACACCATGATAATAGGTGTCGGTGACATGGTTGAGGCATAGGCAGTGTAGCTCAGGTGGATCAATTTTGCGCTCTGGAACGAGAGCTCAGGGTTCGCGTCCCGGCTCTGGCAATTAAGCTTTCCTTATAAAAGGAAATAAGAAAACAGTGTTAAAAAAAAAACAAACAATAAAAAAAAAATATATCTTCATTTGTGATCGATGTATAAAGAAAAACCATGAAAAACAACTGACAAAGGTTTATGACCGACGTCTAAAGAAAAACACCAAAAAACATGGTGTGTAGGAATAAGGCTCCACGAAAAATCGTCATCTTTGACCAACATATAAAGAAAAAACATGAAAAACAGTCGGTAAAGGTTAATGACCAATGTATAAGAAAATCACCAAAATATATGGGATGTAGAAATCAGGTTCCACGAAAAATCGTGATCTTTGACCAACGTATAAAGAAAATCACCAAAACAGTTACACATTTCAGAGTATTAATGTAGAGAGCATCTTAATACATGAGAACCAACCTCACTGACTTGACACTTACCTCAAACCGAACATTGGATACTTACTTACGGCCTTCGTTCACCCAGAGGTTCAGAGACAAACTGGTCTTCTCAGATTTGGAACCAAACTACGTGGGACTGAACTACTAAGAAATCACTTGGGAGGATGAGTTTCTCACACACTCTGCTGTCTCGGTTTAATATCTGGCTGGACACTGATGAGCTGGCTGTTGACATCAACTATGGCGCGACGAATATTGCAAAGTTCTACATCACTGGGCTGCTACTGGCGATACTGAACTGGATACAATCAGCCAGCTTCTTCTCTCAGTTCAACGTGGGACTAAACTATGAGGAGCCTCTTGGTCAGGTCGTAACAATCGACGGTGCAGGAGGGAGGCTCGCTGTGATCTCTGTCAGCAGGCTGACTGGTGTGGTGTGGCACGCGATCAGAGCAGAGTAGCAGAGGCGGCTTCAAGCGACTAAATGTCTCTGAGAGAAAAACATCATCTATCCGCTTCAGTCTGACACGATGTCACTGACAGACGCAACCACAGGACGATTACAAGGGCCACTGACTGACAGGGGCCAAAAAGTATTAGAATATCATATCAACATATTATGTCGGGGGCCCATTGTCACATCCTAGACCAGCGTATTCACGAAGCTGGTTACATGTGATTATGTCTGGATTCCGTGTTTTATATGTATGATAAATTAAAGAAAATATTAAATTAACTGTGATTTAAGTAGTGTGAAGTATATTATTCTATTGGTGAGTGTGTGGTTAGTTTTATTTGTTTGTAGAAAGTGTACATGTAAAGACCAACATATTCATAGAGTTGATTTTGTCATTTGTTTTTGTTTCATTGAATAAAAACGTCATGAGCCTGTCTTGGTCTGGGTCTCCTTCCTTGTGTCTTTCTGTGAATGTACAGGCAAAGCTGTAGCTGCAGTTTTTCCGCACGGGTCATGGGTTGGGAGGTTCGTTTGAGGACGTTTGAACACACAACTTTAGCACTGACCAAGCAACTGTGTGACTGTGGCTCAATGTTGTATTTCAACACGGAAGCCAAAGTCAACACGTTGGAACAAGCCACACCATGATAATAGGTGTGGGTGACATGGTTGAGGCATAGGCAGTGTAGCTCAGGTGGATCAATTTTGCGCTCTGGAACGAGAGCTCAGGGTTCGCGTCCCGGCTCTGGCAATTAAGCTTTCCTTATAAAAGGAAATAAGAAAACAGTGTTAAAAAAAAAACAAACAATATATAAAAAAAAAAATCTTCATTTGTGATCGATGTATAAAGAAAAACCATGAAAAACAACCGACAAAGGTTTATGACCGACGTCTAAAGAAAAACACCAAAAACATGGTGTGTAGGAATAAGGCTCCACGAAAAATCGTCATCTTTGACCAACGTATAAAGAAAAAACATGAAAAACAGTCGGTAAAGGTTAATGACCAATGTATAAGAAAATCACCAAAATATATGGGATGTAGAAATCAGGTTCCACGAAAAATCGTGATCTTTGACCAACGTATAAAGAAAATCACCAAAACAGTTACACATTTCAGAGTATTAATGTAGAGAGCATCTTAATACATGAGAACCAACCTCACTGACTTGACACTTACCTCAAACCGAACATTGGATACTTACTTACGGCCTTCGTTCACCCAGAGGTTCAGAGACAAACTGGTCTTCTCAGATTTGGAACCAAACTACGTGGGACTGAACTACTAAGAAATCACTTGGGAGGATGAGTTTCTCACACACTCTGCTGTCTCGGTTTAATATCTGGCTGGACACTGATGAGCTGGCTGTTGACATCAACTATGGCGCGACGAATATTGCAAAGTTCTACATCACTGGGCTGCTACTGGCGATACTGAACTGGATACAATCAGCCAGCTTCTTCTCTCAGTTCAACGTGGGACTAAACTATGAGGAGCCTCTTGGTCAGGTCGTAACAATCGACGGTGCAGGAGGGAGGCTCGCTGTGATCTCTGTCAGCAGGCTGACTGGTGTGGTGTGGCACGCGATCAGAGCAGAGTAGCAGAGGCGGCTTCAAGCGACTAAATGTCTCTGAGAGAAAAACATCATCTATCCGCCTCAGTCTGACACGATGTCACTGACAGACGCAACCACAGGACTATTACAAAGGGCCACTGACTGACAGGGGCCAAAAAGTATTAGAATATCATATCAACATATTATGTCGGGGGCCCATTGTCACATCCTAGACCAGCGTATTCACGAAGCTGGTTACATGTGATTATGTCTGGATTCCGTGTTTTATATGTATGATAAATTAAAGAAAATATTAAATTAACTGTGATTTAAGTAGTGTGAAGTATATTATTCTATTGGTGAGTGTGTGGTTAGTTTTATTTGTTTGTAGAAAGTGTACATGTAAAGACCAACATATTCATAGAGTTGATTTTGTCATTTGTTTTTGTTTCATTGAATAAAAACGTCATGAGCCTGTCTTGGTCTGGGTCTCCTTCCTTGTGTCTTTCTGTGAATGTACAGGCAAAGCTGTAGCTGCAGTTTTTCCGCACGGGTCATGGGTTGGGAGGTTCGTTTGAGGACGTTTGAACACACAACTTTAGCACTGACCAAGCAACTGTGTGACTGTGGCTCAATGTTGTATTTCAACACGGAAGCCAAAGTCAACACGTTGGAACAAGCCACACCATGATAATAGGTGTGGGTGACATGGTTGAGGCATAGGCAGTGTAGCTCAGGTGGATCAATTTTGCGCTCTGGAACGAGAGCTCAGGGTTCGCGTCCCGGCTCTGGCAATTAAGCTTTCCTTATAAAAGGAAATAAGAAAACAATATTAAAAAAAAAACAAACAATATAAAAAAAAAATATCTTCATTTGTGATCGATGTATAAAGAAAAACCATGAAAAACAACTGACAAAGGTTTATGACCGACGTCTAAAGAAAAACACCAAAAAACATGGTGTGTAGGAATAAGGCTCCACCAGAAATCGTCATCTTTGACCAACGTGTAAAGAAAAAACATGAAAAACAACCGACAAAGGTTTATGACCGACGTCTAAAGAAAAACACCAAAAAACATGGTGTGTAGGAATAAGGCTCCACGAGAAATCGTCATCTTTGACCAACGTATAAAGAAAAAACATGAAAAACAGTCGGTAAAGGTTAATGACCAATGTATAAGAAAATCACCAAAATATATGGGATGTAGAAATCAGGTTCCACGAAAAATCGTGATCTTTGACCAACGTATAAAGAAAATCACCAAAACAGTTACACATTTCAGAGTATTAATGTAGAGAGCATCTTAAGTCATGAGAACCAACCTCACTGACTTGACACTTACCTCAAACCGAACATTGGATACTTACTTACGGCCTTCGTTCACCCAGAGGTTCAGAGACAAACTGGTCTTCTCAGATTTGGAACCAAACTACGCGGGACTGAACTACTAAGAAATCACTTGGGAGGATGAGTTTCTCACACACTCTGCTGTCTCGGTTTAATATCTGGCTGGACACTGATGAGCTGGCTGTTGACATCAACTACGGCGCGACGAATATTGCAAAGTTCTACATCACTGGGCTGCTACTGGCGATACTGAACTGGATACAATCAGCCAGCTTCTTCTCTCAGTTCAACGTGGGACTAAACTATGAGGAGCCTCTTGGTCAGGTCGTAACAATCGACGGTGCAGGAGGGAGGCTCGCTGTGATCTCTGTCAGCAGGCTGACTGGTGTGGTGTGGCACGCGATCAGAGCAGAGTAGCAGAGGCGGCTTCAAGCGACTAAATGTCTCTGAGAGAAAAACGTCATCTATCCGCCTCAGTCTGACACGATGTCACTGACAGACGCAACCACAGGACGATTACAAGGGCCACTGACTGACAGGGGCCAAAAAGTATTAGAATATCATATCAACATATTATGTCGGGGGCCCATTGTCACATCCTTCACCTCTGGCCATAATTGAACATGAAAATTAAAGACAGTTGACATTTCATTTCTGTTTTTCTTTCTTTTTCTTACAGAAGCCCAATGTTTCTTTTGTTTTTCAATCCATAATCTTTTATCCAAAATAAATGAATATCTGATAGAGGAAATCCCCAGAACCCTTGTACTTAAATGTTTCTCATAATGTGTGATATTTAATTTGACCTTTAAGTTCTTTCGCCTGTATATTGATGAACCTAATAAAGGGAGATGTATCATTGACTGTCAATATGGGAATAAAGTGTAATATGGAAATTGCAGTTTTTTTTTTTTTTTTAATCTCACTTGTTAATGTTATTTTAGTCACTTGAGGCATTGTCAACTAACATTTTGCAGCAACAAGTCACATCAGAGCCAGTGTGTAGATGGATAAAGGCAGATATATGGAGCACGGCTCCTGGTGATGCTACATCTGTATCTGACAAGTCAGTATCTATACAACGACCCTCTAATAGTACTCAGTAGTAAGCACCTTTTCCTGTTGTTCATTTCAGATAATTGGAGCGAGGAAAATAATGTCCATGGATAAATACAGCAAACTTAACTGACCCTGTATCTGTAGGTTAGTCTACTAATTTACTCCAAGAAGCAGGTATTTACTACTAACCAAACATAAACCAGAACCCCTTTCCTCAGTTACGCTACCCCAACTGCTTATTAGTGTACAACTTTATTGGCAGTCTGAGCTTCGTGAAAACTTCTCACTCCTGCAGGTTTCTTCTAAATAAACTACAAGTTTAGATGTTACAGCTAAATTGTGAAACAGATGTACAAAGACACAAACAAAGGATTCCGCTCCAGACCGCTTTATTTTAGGATGTTGAGGCCATGTCCAGGTCGGTTAAATTATAGAAAACAAAGTCCCAAATCCACCAGTGACGGTTGCACTAGTTTACTGGTCCTTCAACTCCTTCAGTCTCCTGATTGCGGACTTGACTGTGACAGCGGAAGTTGTGCTGAAAAAAAAAAAAAAAAAAAAAAAGCATTTAATACATCAACTTAGGCACCATCACCATATTAACATGATAATAAACATCACACATTTAGAAAACTACTGCAAAAATCCTTTCAGTCATGCACTTCAATATGTTAATATTTCTATTTTTCAGCAACTGTCAATTTGCTTGAAAAGTTTATTTTTGGTTCACTGGTATTGTGAAATAGGATTATGCTGGTTTTTAGGTGCTGAGAAGTAGCTTTACCCACTTTTCATTTCCCACAATCTTGTCTGGGACAAGGCTTTAGACTGGATGGTTTAATTTCCTGCTCCAACACACTGATACAAATGCCTTTGTCATCCAACTGACACACACTGCTTCCTTTCACTAGATCATGAAAAGAAATAGGTGCTGGCCTAAAACTAGCCACTAAAATTAGTTTTTACGCAATATGAACAGAGAAATAAGCCACAGTTACTGGACTATGCTTCATTTGCACAACAAACCCCCAAATTTGAAATAAGGCTCTCAACAAACAAAATCAACATTTTTTTTTTTTTACCCCACGATCGATAATAGAGCAGTGATTGCGTTAAACAAACTAAGAGTCAGACCAGATTACATCAACTCAGATGAAGCTGCATGGTAAAATTACAAAACACACAATGAAACTTACTTGTAAGTCCAGGCGCCTCCAGCCACAGTTTTCCTGCAGGACCCACAGTGCCAGATACCAACAGCCCTCCTCTTCATTTTGGTCTGTAAATATTAAATAAAGCCCATTAGGGTCAGAAATAAGGGAATCAAAATGTCTTCACTTTATGATATGAGAACATTAACATCTGTGCCATCTACTGGAGGCAGTCATGTGTGCACACTGCCTCCAACATGAAAACAGTAACAACATTATCCTACATTAATCCCTGAGGATGTGCTTACCTTGCCGCAGAAGGAGCAGGTATATTTAGCATGCTGGGAGATTTCAATTTTCTTCACCATCTTCCTCAGCGACGCGCCATAACGCGTGCCATATTTACCAACGATCCCCACCTTCTTGGTGCGCTTGGCCTGTGGACAACAGGAACACACAGTGAGATACAGTGACACAATCTACGACAAGAACCGATACATTGAGGTAACACGAATGACACATTTCTCATTTTACTTTCTGACAGTGCTGGACTTGCAGGGTTGTTGGACTAATATCGCTAAATCTGTTCACAAATGTATTAGGGTTATTAAGATCCGCCTGACAGCTAAATGTGTAGGGAATTAATGCCACAGTCATCATCGCATGTGTTGTATTTCTGCCTATACGAAGTAAAACCGTAGAAACCGGGAGAATTAGCTTCCGTCGCCGGTTGTGCAACTAGCTAACCGACACAAGCTGCTTCTCACGGTGTTAGCAACCTAGCTAACGTTAGCAGTTTCAACAACCCAGGGCCGAGTACTGAGACAAACTGCTTAGACACACGCAAAACCATTTTTATTAAACAACTGTGGGTTGTCTAAACGAGGACAGAGAACAGAAGTGTAAGCTAAACAGTGAGGTACCGTGACTAGCCCGCCCGGTACATGGACCCGTAAGTGTAGCCATGGTGGCAGCCATTACTGTCTCAATGGGACATGAAAACATCATTTTTTCTATTGTTACAATCACAAAATCAACACAAAAATACTCGGATATAACAAAAGAGGACACTAAAAAGCACCCAAATGTGTGATTGTATCATTTGTAGCGCGGAAAATGTTAGATTGATACGGATTAGGAAGAGGACCTATTTGCTCACCATCGTTTCAGTGGAGACGCAGGTCCAAAGAGGGATTGCTTACCGCGCAGGCGCGATTTACCCAGTCCAATGCGGTGCATTATGGGACATTGAGTTTTCTAGGAATTCAGCTAATAAGACGTAAAAAATACAAAAGATTATCATAAAAACTATGGATTTGTTTGTTTAGGTGTTTTAGTTATATTAATTTAAAATAATAAATTAAAACTTCTTAGAAAATAAAGAAAATAAAAACGGAAACGACTTAGCCCGTAACTATGGACGCTCCAGTAGATCCGCGCATGCGTATTAACATGATGAACGACAACATCCCTCCTGCTGCTGAGTAGTAGTGTTTGTCCACTTTGTCCGCTTGTCATAATGCGGCTTTTGATGCTCGTAAAGATATGATACTTTAAATATATTCTGTCTTGTCGACTCAGTGAGGTGATACAACATGAAGCTAACACGGAAACTGGTTCTCGCTAAGGCGAAGGCCTCCGACTTGGAAAGCGTGAGGAAACTGAACTGCTGGTAAATGTTTACATTTTAACAGACAACGTATTTAGCTGTTTTTTTTACTTTACGCAACGATGGTCGAGGTTAATTAAACCACAGCTTTTCTTTATATGTCGTATTTATGGTAACTTTTATTTATTTACAGGGGATGCAGCCTAACTGACGTGAGTAGTGGATGTCCTGTTTGTATTGACATAAATTGTCAAACTGACAGTTTTTAACCATTATTATTATTATTTCATCGAAGCAGTACGTATTATTTTCTAAGTGTTTTCTTATACTCTGTCTTCCCAGATTACTATCTTCTCACAAATACCCAACATAAAGGTGTTGACCCTGAGGTTAGTCTGACCTATACAACAAACAGCCATGACACTTGTCCTGAATCATTTTGTGAGTCCTGACTGATCTTCTTTCTCCTCCTCCACAGTGTCAACAACATCTCGTCTCTCGCTCCTCTGGCTGGCTGCCTGTCCCTGTGTGAGCTCTACCTGAGGAGGAACATGATTCCTTCGCTCGCTGAACTCTCTCATCTGCGACCCTTGACACGTCTCCGAGTGCTCTGGTTGGCTGAGAATCCCTGTTGTGGATCCGAGTCCAGTCAGTATCGTCTGACCGTCCTGCGCTGTCTGCCTCGTCTCCAGAAGCTGGACAACCAGGGTGAGTGTGTGGTGTCTTTGTTACACTCCCCAGTTGAAACACAATCATTCAAATAGTCTGGACCGGGCTGTAAACTGGCAACACAATCTGATAAGAGCCTCTGATCATCTCCATCAGCTGAAACGCTTTGGCTCCTTGTCGCAAGGTTTTGAATTCATTCTTGACAAAACAGCAGCTGGCATAAGAGACATTAAAAAAAAAAAAAACATACATAAGTGCGTGATGTTTTGTGTGTGCAGTAGTGACGGAGGATGAGCTTTCACTCGCTCTCATGGAAGGTGAAGTGGTCACCACCCCGCCAAGCAGTGTCCATAACCAGCTTTCCACAAATGGACTTCCAGACGCAGAGACAGAGAATGATCCACTCAACTACAACATGGAGGAGACCAAGTAGGTTGTAGGGTTATATAAAAAACAAACAAAAAAGCATGTTAATGTAGATGAATTATAATAAAATATACTTTTCTCTTGATGTTTGTTTATAGCAAAATCAGAGAAGAGTTGGGGATGAAGCCTCTGTCCAGAGACAAGTTCCCCTCTCTGTCGTCTCCGTCAACTAAAGAAAGCAAATCATCTATGAAGAAGGTAACATCCTGTCTCTAAACAGTGCAGGCCTAAAACTCAGTGGACTCTTATTGTCCTGTATTTGTCAGAAACTAACCGATCAATCTGATTGTTTTTATAGTCTCACACTCTTGATGCAGTTCTGCTGCTGCTGAACGATTTGGATGAAGAGGAGCTTCACATCGTTTACACGGCTACACAGAACAGACTCCAGACTTACACACTGGACTCAGAAACACTAGAAGACTCACTGCAGACACAGAAAACGGTCAACATCCAACACTGAAATGTTTCACAGCATGCACTCGGGGTCAAACCTCTTACTCCCCCCTTTCTATGGCTAAACCAAAATCCTCAGAGACGAGAATCAGGGTCCCAACTCATCACCATCCCTTCCTCCTGACTTCAGCATGTCATGTGATTTAATGTCACTGACCCTTTCTCCTTTTTGTGATGCAGTTCTCACATACTGAATCATTTCATTGGCTTTCTGTTTTTTTCACACTGATAGCAGCATGCCTTTCTGCCTTGTAAGAACAAAAGAATGTAATGTTTTGCTAAATGTAAATCTATTTCTGTAATTGAGACAATAAATTGCAATGCTTTAACTTTGAGAGTTGAATTTAATTACACAGGTGTTTGCAGAAACTTGTCCACACTCAGACACAGAGTGAATATCACAGTGCTATGAAGTCATAACATTTCATCAGTTAATTTGATGAACAGAGCCATTATATTAGTCACTAATTTAACCAGAATCTCTGCTGGTAAAGTCTTTTCATTCGCCCTCCTCGTTCTCCAGGAAATCCATCAACGTGCTTGCGTCCACAGCCACGATCAGGTACTCAACTCCATCTGCACCCTGGAGAATCAAGGAAATGAATGTAAGTGAAGACTCTGGAGTATGCAAAGTGTTACGGCACAAAGCAAAAGATAAGACGTCTGAAATTAAAACAGAACTCCACCTTGCGTGTCCGAATCAGTTTGTGGTCTCTGAACTCAGTCAGCTGAGTCCTCAGCGTGAGGTCAGAGTTCACCAAAAACGCTTCTCGACAACGTTGGTAGAAATCTTGGAATGACAATCCTGCTCAAAGTGACAAGAAAATGTTACAATGCAGACACATTAAAAGGGAAAAATCTGATGTTTTCAATTTGTTCACACCTGTATACGAAGGATTGTCTTTGTTTTCCAGCTGAAATTTCACCAGCAGTTTGAAAATTCCTCTGCAAACAGAAAACACACAGAAATAAAAAAACTCAAATAAGGCATTAAGTTACTCAACGGCTCATTATTATTACCATCATGTATGTGGTTACCTTGCATTGGGTGTCAAGCTGCGCAGCACGTGTGTGAGGGAGGAAAGAGCGAGCGCACCAGTCTGCTGCACCAGGAGCGAGTTTTCGTACGATGTCTCTTCTGCGTAGTGTTGAAACGTCACACACTCCCACCACAGCCAGTTGAACTGACTCTGTTTAAACTGGTCCCACACTGGGGAGAGATTCAGAAGAGATTCAGCTGCAAAGACCCATTTAAACACAATAAACACTGCAGTACACACACATTTACAAACACTCACCCAGCGGAGCGTTGATGTGATCTAAAGAAGCCACTAAGTGCAGGTTGGGGAGTGATGCCAGCTGCCCCAGTGCACTCTGGGTCTTCTCTCCTCGTAGCATTGGTCCATCAATATTATGGATTATCAGGTATATGTGGAGATCTGGGCCTGTGAGGACATTTTTAAATTGTAATACACATAATTTCAATAAAGCAAAGCAATATGATCAGCACACACTCACTGTCTTTAAGGGTCTGAGTGATGAACTGGACCTGGTCTGAGGGAGTTCGGAAACTTCCCTGGTGCTCGAGAATCTCACATGTGAGAGCATTTAAGATCTGCAATAAAACGTATATATAAAGAAAAAGATCAGTGTTATGTGTGGGCTTCTTCTTTAAATCTCAAACTGGTAAACTGGTTCCACAGCTGTTCACATGATACTGACTGATTTAAGAGTGATAGAGGGGAAGAATCCATTAACAACGAGGTGGATCTCTTGAGCCAAGTGAGACGCACGGAAATCCTCCAGCAGAGCTTTTTTGCTTCCCAAACCGTAGACGATCACACTGAAGCCCAACCTACACATACACAACTTCGTTTTGTACCAATTTTAAAATGCAAAAGCCTTAAAATAAACTATAAACAAAGCACAAACAATGCTCACTGTAAATGTAACATCCATTTGCTAAAGTGGTTTTGATGTTTACTGTGCAGCCGCTGGACTTCTTTTGAGTAGCAGGATGGTTTTCCCTCTAAAAGCCGCACCAACGTCTCCTGGAAACACAAAAATAAGGATAAAGTTTATGTCAGAAACTTGGGAAAGCAGCAGATTTAATACATTTAAACTTAAAGCTGTCGTGTACTGACCCTGTCGAGTTTTGGGGTATTTAACCTCTCAAGCGTTCGGTCTGATGTCAGGACCTTTGAACTGCCGTGGGCTTCAAAATACTCCTCAACCATAGTGGGCTGGTTGAGGGGTTCAGTGTTGTTCTTACTCTTCTTGGCAGGAGTCTTGTACAGAGCAGCAGACAAACCTTTACTAGGTGTCCTTGGAGTCTTCAAATTCTCCTTGTCCTCTTTCTTTGCTTTCTGCTCTTCCTCCATCCCATCTTCATCCTCATCCTCTCCAGAGTCTGAGGGTGACAGCTCACTGTCGCTGTCTGACCGAAGGCTTGGAGCTGAAAATAACAAATACAGATAAAGTAATATCCACAGATTTATCCAAAGCCCCAGTTTACATAACTTAACTGTAGAGAAAACATGTCAAAACTCACTTGTCATTCTCTTTCTGAGCCTGTGGGGTGTCGTGGAGACAAACTGGACCTTCTTGTTCTGTTGTTTTGAAAAAATAAGAAAAAATCAGGTTATACTCAGAAAACATCTCTCAGCATAGTAGAAGAGGTAAACTAACTACAGCTTAGAGAAAATAGCAACATGAAGTAAAATGTCCTTTATTCTCACCCTCTGTGGTGTCCGGCTTTCACCTCTGTGGTCTAGACAGAGAGAGATAAAGAGAAGAAAAAAGAACAGATTTATTTGTATGTAAATGGATAAAAGATAGGACATAAACAGGGAGGCAGGTGGAAAATACTGGACTCACTGCGACTTGTTCGAGTCGGTGTGGATGGTTCGATGTTTGGAGTCTTGCTGAAGGTCACACTTTTCCCCGGAGTCCGAGCCAACTCACTTGCTATATATAACAACACAGAACCAGTGCATCATGTGCTAAAAATCAAGTTAATAATGATCTTATTATGTATGTCTAAGTTAACGAGGCTCTCACCAGTCTGGGCCATGCCATGGCTGCGTTTATTTTTCTGAAATGTGAAAATGGAAGATCCAGCCACTCTGGCCATACCCTCCTCATCCTCTGAAAAGCCATGTGAACAAATACAACATTATTTACAATGATTTTTTCATATCATTAACAGCAATTATACTATTATCTGGCTGTGTCAGGAAGAACTAGTGTTGGTGCATTAATTCCTCCACTGAACAAAATGATGTAAAACAAACTATAACAACCCCAAAAGAGTCATAGTTATTGTTTTATTTGTTGTTTGTGGAAACTAGTTGCTGTTTTGAAACAGACACCTGTATATTCTCTGTTTGAGATGGCTTTTATTGACAGAGAGCTAAAAGAAAACCTGAAATAGGTCGATTAGGAGCAGATGTTCAAAAGGACAGATGTTCCTCTCACCTTCAGCGTTGTTTGTCCCTAAAGCCTGAATATAATTCTGCTCATCAAAGACTCCATTCTCATCCTCATCGTCTCCTTCATCCTGTCTGCCTCGCCGTCCGGCCGGACTCTTGAATTTGACCATCTTCTGAACAGAACCAGCGCTGCTCTGAACACCTGACACAACACAACACAACACAACACACACACACGGTGGTTAGAGACAATTCCTCATCAAGACATTTAAGTAGCAGCAAGTGTTGTCAATGTTGTCCATACCCTCCTGTTTGTCCACGATGTGCTCCAGAACATCTCCATCTCCGATGAACTTCACCCCCAACACACTCATGGCTGCAGAAACTTAAAAGACACACACACAGAGGTTTGTTTTCATGACTTCAGGGGACATTTCATTGACTTGCATTCATTTCCTGGAGACTTTCCTGTAAAACCTAGAGATCTCAATTGTTTGTACCTTTATCTAAACCTTAACCAAACCTTAACTTATGTCTTCACCTTAATCTTAATCCCATAAAAGACATAATGCGTGTGTGTTAACGTGCGCGCACACACACGCGCGCGCAGTCACACAGACGTGTGTTTATATATAAGCGTCGTCTTTTATAACTAAACAAAGACTTTTAAATCAGTGAAGTTGAGTCAGTCATGGTGACCACAACAGACCGTTAGCTTGATGTTACGTTTCTGTGTCGAGAAGTGAACACACACCGTGGCCGTTCAGCATCAGCAGCAGTAAACCACGGCTGTTTAATATAATACAACATCTAAACCGGGAGCGGAAGAATTATAAAACACAGCTGAACTGAGAAAACTTACTCAACAACGTTGATATCACCCAGAAAACGTTAACAAATCTTTCAAAACCTGAGAGCTGAGCTGAGAGCCGCTGTGACAAGTTTCCGCGCCATCCTCCTGAAGTTTAAACCACGTGACAAGTGAAAGGTCGGACTGTGGCCAATCAGAAAGCCGCTTTCAGCAACAACTTCATTTCCCAGAATGCCTTTCACACCCGGCGTGTGGTGCGAAAATATATATAAATAATAAAATATAATTAATAATAACAATTGAGCAGTAATCTTTTGTGTAATAATTATAGTATATTATAGAACAGGGTTATTTTTAAAATCACCATCACAACAGCACAATTAAATAAAAATCAGAATGTTTTAATGACATCCATTAAATCTATGTGTATCGCAGCACAAAGATGAAATGAGTAACCTGTAAATCAGTACTTCTAAAGAAAGAAAAAAAAAAAACACCTGTTAAATGCAATGCACATTTCTGTGTGGGTTTTGCTATTAGAGAATGTAAAATAACTAAGGCAGAAACTACATACACGCCTGCATTGTAACTCACTGTTTTTGTCATCAAGTAGGCACATATGGATAATTAAATGTAACATCAAACTTTCAATCTTGAGTGATCTTCAGAATTAAACTCCACTACTTGTGTGTGTTTTTATCCAAGAAGAAAAGAGAAAGAAAAGTTGAATATTCTTCATCTGTAATTAGGGAGGCTAACAACGTTCTTGTATGTGACAACAGCTCTCCAGCTGTTCACCATCCTCGAGTGGGTGTCCACTTCCCCAGCAGACGCCCCTCAGAGTGCACGTAGTAGACGGGATGCATTGCTGCTGTTGCACATGACTGTTGAGACCAGAACAGATGGTTAGACAGGAGGTGGGGACACATAAAACTGATAAAGCAGCAGTAACTCTACATTAAACAGTACTAACATGGTAGGGGATCAGTGTGAGCAGGGAGCCCAGCGGGTATTTGCTGTAGTCCAGCGTTCCTGAGATGGGCTCAACTCTACCGTGCTCCTGGGTCATAGACAACAACCTGGAGGAAGAAGTGACTTGTCAGTCTTCAGCCACACTTTAGATTAAGACCAAGATTAGAGGTGAGAATAACTTGAGCATTACTTGAGGTCTGGATGCCCTTCAATCACAGCATATCCAGTGGGAAGTTTTCCAGCTCCATCCAGACTGATGAAAGGTGAAATGTTACATTAGGACAAATTTAGATGACCTCTTCAACCGCCATTATTTTACACAAATATGTTTGTTGTCAGTCACACATATTAAGTGGTTTATCTGCAACAAACATGGTAATAAACACAAATGAAGGCACCTAATTCCGCTCCATCCACAGTCAATTAGGAGCTGGTTCCTGTGAGGACAGTGTCCGATGACTCTTGTCAAAACCCTCACAGCCACATCTTCTAGGCTGCATGAGCCAATCACGGACTGCTGCACATCTGAAAACCACCCAAAAAAAATCAAACCACTGCTGTTTGGTGACTTCTGTTTGGTCAACAAGTTAATTTCCTTCTACATGAATGACTACGCACCATAGAAGACATAGTTTCCAGGATGTACTTCACTGAGCTGCCCCATATCTTTTACTGGGTGACTGCAGGAGGGGGTGGACCCGATGCTGGATTTACAGGTAATGCCAACAGCCTTCAGTCTGCCAGAAACCAATGCAGACAAATACAATCAGTCAAATTAACCTAAATAAACAACAACAATTTGGCTCTTTATCTGCAAAATATTACATATTATGATGAGCAATGTAGACACAGTGCTGAGTGAGTCTGTCTGTTGTTTACTGACAGGTAACAATGGTGGTTTAATCAGAGCTTTTTTTGTTATAGAAAGATGCTACATGATGCTGTTGAAAGTGATGCTACAACTATCCCTTTGTTACAACCATCCCCGGTCTCTCCTAAATACAGTGGTTCACACTAGTACCAGTAACTTCTGTCTTACTTTTCCATGAACTGCAGCGTTAAGCTGGTGGTTTCCTGGGCGACGGTCTGGATTTGCTCCACTCCTCTGCAGTTATACGTGTTGCCACAGTGAGCATATATTCCCGTCAGCTCTACACCCTCCGCCCCAGCAATGGCTCGAGCCAATTCAAGTGCCTCAGGTTGCGAGTGCAGGACACCAGCTACGACAACAAGAAAAACATAAGATCAGCAGCTGCTTTGTTGCTGATGACAAGAGGCATTGTGGCTTTTCTGCCCAGCAAACCTCTGCCATTGCCACAGTCTAGTTTCAGCCAGACGTGCCACTGCCGACCATCCCTCAACGGCCTTTTCTTGAGCTGCTCCAGAGCATCAGGGTGATCCAGTAAAACTTGGAAGAGGTCAAGTCTCTCAGACAGAGCCGCACAACACTCTACCTAAATAGACACAGATAAATTATGAAATAACAAATTGCAACATGACTCAAATGTTGATGTTATTAATAGAAATTGATAAATCGATTGGCAGAAAGTCAATCAAGTCACTCGTTTGCAAAATTTCTTGTTAATTGAATCAGTTCCATGTGTTCTTTCCTTGCTAAAATGAATAATGTCTCCAGTGGGTGTGTACGTATCCTGTGGTGTCTGGCTGCAGATTCTTTGAGTCGTTGTGGTTGTGAGGTGGAGCCTCCATGGATGTAGTTCGTTCCAGCACATCCCACAGATGCTTCATCAAACTGGGAACTGTGGCATCTGGAGATGTGTTCAACACCTTGAGATTTCAGTCATGTTCCTCAAAACTTTTTTTAGCATTGTTGCTATAGTTGCATTGTTCTTTTTGTGCGTACATAACAACAACAATGTGTCATAGTAACATCCAGGTGAACAACAGGACCAGACACTTCCCAGATTGTACAGAGATGACCAGATTAGTGTTGGCCCATGTGGAATAAACTTATGTAGATGCATATTTTATGGTGTGTTTTCAGTTTTTAATTCTTACTTTTTAAATCTTTCTGTTACAATTTACCCCAGGTTGTGTTGCAACCTACCCTGGTAGTAGGGTTTGTGTATTAAGGCAAAGAGGACCACGTCTATAGATGAGTTGAAAAAACCTTGTCAAAGGGAACAGAGTAGGCATAGAGGATGTCATCAAATCCATGGTCAGCGTAGAAACTGGCCTCTGCAAGTGTGGAAACCACGATGCACCTCCGTGATCCATCAGTCATTATGTCAGCACACTCACTAAAAATTATCAGAGACACAGACCAATGAATGTGACTGACCTAAATGTATGTGTGTGTGTGTGTGTGTGTGTGTGAGAGAGAGAATGTGTGTATTCATACATTGTTTTGTGTGTCTTCATGTGCGGTCGAAACTGAACTCCCAGCTTTTGACAGCGTTCGATCATCCTCTGAGCATTTCTCTTCACTTTGTCCATGTCCACCACCAGAGCAGGGGTACACAGGGCAGACAGGGGCTCCCCCTCCATGCTGACAGCAGCACTGCAGCAGGAAGGAAGGACACACACAAGCGCATGCACGCACGCACGCACACACACACACACACACACACACACACACACACACACACACACACACACACACACACACACACACACACACACACACACACACACACACACACACACACACACACACACACACACACCATGTAATTAAATTTTTGTGCATGGCTACACACTGGTCCCACAGTCACATATTCTCATCACACACATACAGAGATACACTGGTTGTTACACATTCATTGATAAATTATATATTTCCCATCTCTGTTGTGTTGCAGGCTGCAGGTTATATAATATAGAGACCTTTGAACTCTAAAAACTTAACACTAGTTAAAGTTAAATGATATAAAAACGCCAGACCTACTAATTGTGAAGTCACTTAAATTGTCCATAAACATAATGAAACATGATGATATATCAACGTATCTCAATGCATTTATTCACTCACCTCTGCAGCGTTTCTGATTTCTCGCCACTAGAAAATCTGGTCACACACCAGCTGACATGACGTTACTCCTGCGGTCCTACGGTGGCCCTGAGTAGTCAAACTTCTCCTAAACCAACGATTATCACATCGTTCACTTTAAGTAGCAGTAGTGGTCACTTTCACTAGTAGTAGAAACACCAGGACGCCACCAGGTGGAGACCAAGGGACTGCGGTCAATCCAGCCGCCGCACGAACTTTTTTGCGCGTATTATTAGTATATTAACAGTACAGACGCTTTGACATCGGCCAAAATAAACGCAGTAAACGTAACTGGTGTTTCCTTTATAGGTTTGCTGGTATTTCCACTTGTTCACAGTGACCATGACTGTTACCACAATAAATTTAATTAATTTTTACTGCATAGTTTTAGAATAAATTGATTTCAAAATCAACCCTCTGATCATAATGTAACCAGGTGCTTTGAATATGTTCTCATATTTAAAGCATCATAAAAATAATTCCTTTATAAGTTTGCTGGTAGTTCCACTGGATTCTTGTCCACAGTGACCATGACTGTTACCAGAATAAATCTCATCAATATTTACTGTATAGTTTTGGAATAAATTGACTTCAAAGTCAGCCCTTTGATCAGCAGACTGGACTAACTATGAAAAGTTATCAGTTTAAGTTTGTCTCCTCAGACTAATTTTGTGAAAATAAACAAGTTCTACAGAGTCAGAATGTGTAATATGTGTTAGTCATTTTTGTTATGATCATTTCTTAAATGTTTAATCCCTTAGATACAGTTTAAGATGTATAGGTCTACTCCCCATTCATATCTGTGGTTACTGGTAATTTGGGAATTATTAAAACACCATAGTTCAGAGCAAAAAGATCTTAAAAAAATCAAACATATTATAGGTCATTTGTTCTCAAAATAAACCAAATACAAACATGGCCTTTTGATTTAGTTGAGTTAAATGTTTACTTCTGTAGATAAAGTAGTAACCTGTTAAAATGCAGGAATGCAGGAATGGCATCTACTAAATTAAAAATTTTCTGGGGGAGAAATTCTAGACCTCCAAGTGGCCCCATCTGGCCACTCCTATGAAAAATTTCTGGAGGTGCCACTGAGTAGAAATGACTAACAAGATGACTAACAAGATACATGTTGAATGTAATATGTATAACTACTGTGTATATCTATCTATCTATCTATCTATCTATCTATCTATCTATCTATCTATCTATCTATCTATCTATCTATCTATCTATCTATCTATCTATCTATCTATCTATCTATCTATCTATCTATCTATCTATCTATCTATCTATCTATCTATCTATCTATCTATCTATCTATCTATCTATCTATCTATCTATCTATCTATCTATCTATTTATTTTTTATATTCGTACTAATCAATGTGAATCTGCAACAATAGCTAATGGCCAAAGTTGATAACAGTAGTAAGTAATAACAGTAGTAATAATAATACTCATAATTTTCAGACCCAATCAGGCTATAATAAACTATTTTTGTCCGTACTGTGGTCTATTAGTGAGAGCAGCTGTGTTATATGTATTTATCCAACAGATGGAGCCAGATCCACAAATATCCCCATTTCTCAAACAGGATCGACACAAAGACGGTTTATTTTTATTTTTTTATTATGGGAAATTGTTGAATATTGCATTCCATAGGGAATGTGCATGTGTGTGTGTGTGTGTCTGTTATATGTTTTTTCTTTGACTGAAGTCACTAGTAGAGTCACGTCTCTGCTGTTTCCACTATTTAATGACACATGACACACATGACACATCTTGCAAACACAACACACAGTGCTGGGGTGACCACATTATGATTTATTTGATCTTCATGGTAACAAATTTGTTGTTTGTTTGTTTGTTTTTCAATGTTTTCAGCAGTATGTTTGCCCTTGTGTGTGTGTGTGTGATCATTGTGTGGTTGAATGTGGTATATATATATATATATATATATATATATATGTGTGTGTGTGTGTGTGTGTTTGTGTCTGGTCTGTATGTTTTTATCCCCTGAACAAACTAGAGAAATTACAGCATTAACAGGATGTGACAAAAAAAAGTTTTCAGAACCAGTCAGATGTTTTTCGTTCTTTTCTATTTTAGCACCATTAATGTAAAAAAAAAAAACTGTGACTTTGTGAAATGAGACAGAGACAGAAAGATAGAGAGATTTTTTTTCTTCTGCAAACTTAAAATTAGTACAAAATAAAGACATACAAGTTTACAATTTTTTTCGTACACATTCAATAATCATACACCTCTCCTTTGGGATACCTTTTTTTGTGTGTCTTTGACTGTCTTGGACCGTGGATTTGAAACAAATAGAAAAACGTTGTTATAGATGATATTTTCAAATTAACGCTTTTGTTTCTTATGTGAGCTACTCCTATGTGGCATGTTTTAGCTTTTCTAAGTTTAATCTTCACCAATAAAAACGCAATATGTAGTCGTCTCAGTGCCTTACATCCATCATTCATAATCATAATGATCTCAGAGGTTTGTTGATGCCTCTGTGTGTTTTTAATGTTTTACACTGAAGGAAGTTCCTTCTTTCATTCTATGAAATATTTTCTAACTTGTGGTTTAGAGCGTTCCTCACTAGCATATCCAGCGGATAAAGCGCTCAAAGAACGCGGGTTTGTTCAGACTGGCGTAGTCATTTCCTCTAAAGATGGCTGACATGTCTCCTAGCGACACCTTTTTCAGCACCTCTTCATCTGTGTCGGTTCCCATGGTGATCACTGTGGGAACACCCTCTGCTCGTCTCATGGCGCTAACACCCTCCTCCAGCTGCTCGCTGGATGTGATGCCATCCGTGATGAAGACAAAGGCCACCTCAGCATTGCGACGGGTCTTGCGTTCTCTCTACAAAGAAATGTAGAAATAGAAACAGGTGAAAATAGCTGGCGAAGTTTTCATTTTGTTTGTGTGCTTATTAAACTAATTAAATCCAATATCAACAGTGTTGTTAGGTATTGTGTTGAAGTTTGGAGAGAATGAGGCTACTACTTATTCCAAAATGCACACTACACAACTAGCTCCATAACTAAGGAAATTATTTTAAATGTTTGGAAATATACTTGTTCACTTTGTTGGCAAAAATTAGATCATAAGATCATAACCACGCTCATATTTGCATGTTGAATATGAATCTACAACCAGTAAGCAATTAGTTTAGCTCAGTATAAAGACTAATTCTAGTTGGATGGGTGGATGTGATAGATAGATGTGGGTGCTTGTGTGTTGATTTACCTGTAAAATCACCACATTGTTGACAGCATGGATGATGGCGCTGCCCAGAGCAGAGGAGGAATCCATGTAGTTGACAGCTGCCAGTGAATCAGCGATCACTGTGAGATTGTGTGTGAGGGCGAACTCCACCCTCTGTTCTGTCGGGCTGCCGTATTGCACCAGAGCCAGACGGGCATTCCTCTCGTCAGTCGCGCTGTTGGCCAGTGTGAGGCGACGAGCTACGTTCTCGATGAACTCCTTGGCCTTGAGGTGGTTCTCCAGGCCCATCCTCTCCGAACCGTCCAACATGAACACAATATCCACAGGCCGCTGAACGCAGCTAGCCACAGCGGGCTCTGGAACAGACACATACATAAATGTTTAAATCAAATAATGTCCACTGAGGTACAGCTGGGACACAGATGTTTAATGATCAAAGCCTGCCAAAAAAAAATACCGTGCAAATAGTATACTTCCATACATGGCTAGCTGCAGTCCAGCTGTGTGATTTACTCTAAACCCTCTCACATTGCTAGTGGCTTCATTAAGAAAGCACTTTTAGTTTGCTCTAACATTTTATTATCTTTAAACATTATTACAAAAACAACAATACATTCCTTTTTATACAAAAGAATATAGTTTCACATCAGCGAGTTGCAGTCACAGAGCTGACGATTATAGCCACTGTAAAGTCATTTCCCTCTAGTCATCCTATCTTACAAGCTAAGCCACATGCAAAAAAAAAAAAAAAAAAAACATGCACCCATCAAGGGCATTGCATACAATAGGTCCTTCATTGTAGTGCCAAGTCAATTAACCAAACATTCACATACACCAGCGTCTGACTCATATACAGTATACTGTCTATAAAACCAGATATTTTCCACGTCATGGCCTTTTCACCAGCATGAGTCATTCCCAGAGCACAAGAAAAAATAACTAAAGACCGTAACCATGGATATGTGCAAAACAGCAACAAAAAAACAAACAAAACAAACAAAACAAAAAAAAAATCATGAGTGATTCAGCGAGGTCTTGATTCACAGTGGAAATAAAGCTTCATCAAAAAAAAAAAAGCTACTGTGCACTGTTCACAAGCAACTTGAATGGCTCTGGAGAGGAATCTCCCTCTAATAAATGGATGACATCCGTTTTCCATGAGAATGGAAAATGTTTCTCCACCAAAATGGAAGAAGTGATATGTATCATATTACTAACAGACATACTTTTTTCTCTTTTTTTCTGAAACACCACACCACTATCGTAATGTATGAGAGGGAGGAGGGAACATCATGAGTCCACATTTTGACTTTTGGCCCATTTTATACAGCACGTACATACATACATACATAATGCTGTTTTGAAGTGTTATAACAGGGCCAGCTTCATATCATGCAAGTCTTTTGCATCAGCCCACATGTATATTGCACCCACTGAGCTAAAACAAATGCCCACAGTTTTTAAAGAAACCTATCTTATGTCCAGCAAAAAGCTTATTAGTCATTGGCATCTATACTGGCGAGGTAGCATGGTTAGCACATCAGCATTAGCAGAGTCCTAGAGCTTTCTCTGGGTCTCCCAAAATGTTTCCATAGACATATTTGAAGGAGTCGATGAAAAGCTGGGTCCACTGCTGCCTCTCCTCTCCTTGGGCGAGTTTGGCTCTCTGGGCTGTGTACGCCATGGTTGCCACTCCAACCCCGTACTGCTGCTCGTTCAGGCCGATCAGCAGGTTGGCCACATCCTGCTGATCGGTGGGGACCAATGAAGGAGTGCCTTCCTCGGCCAGTGGCTTCCAGGAGGGAGGGGTTTGCCCCACAGAGATGCCCCCTTCTGCAACAAGTGGGCGGAATAACATTGTGGGCGGGGTCCCACCTTCAAAACGCATCAATACAGCCAACTAAGACGCCAGAAGTACGCCACAAAAGTTGCACAAAAAGACAAATTGGGTCTTGTTTGTTGGTTTTACAGCCACATAAGTTAACTGTTTCAGTAAATAATTCAAAAGACATTTTGACCTCAATTGAAGCCACAATGCATCTACTCCTTAATATAGATTAAAGGCGTCAGAACACTTCAAACATATTTCTCATCATCATAGAGAGGGATAAGGACAATTAATCATTAAAAAGGGGATAACGATGCACACATCATCCTTATCACCTTAATATACCTGACAAAAAGACACATAATGCTTGCGCATGCTTGTCAGATTGTCCGTTTGTCCCAAACTTTGACGTTGGACAGATGAACTGGACTGATTGACGATCCAACAAGCATTTTGTTTAAAGGATACTGAAGCCTTTATAAATCTGGTTAATAATCCAGCCCTAAGTGTTGACACAACATATACAAACACAAAGCGAACCCAAAAGCTTACTTGATTGCATAATGGTTCACCTTACCTGATTTACATGGAAGCTCAGGACAGACAATGATGGGCTCTGAAACCAAAGACAAGGACACAACGTCAGAGGAGAGGGTCAAAAACTTAAACAACAGCTCACATTCATTCTGAACATATTGTGTGTTTCTGTTAAAACTGTACCTGGGCAAAGTAAGGTCTCAACCTCATCAATGAACTCCTCAGCCACCAGGTCTACAAAGCGCCTCATTTTCCTCACTTTCTTGTCCTTATTACAGACGATGCTCCTCAGAGTCTCATCCTCCTGAACCTGGTCGAACATGTCTCCAATACCGATGGCGTGCACATCAACACTGGGAACGCTGCTCACATGCACCAACAAACAAGCACAAGCAATGAGTTAAAAAATATTACCATCTCCACAAATGTTACTAAATCCCTAAACTAAATCCCAAAGTATAAATCCCCAGTATCAGGCACCTGCAGAGGTAGTTGAGCAGCGATTCATCTCTGGGGTCTGAACGTCCGTCAGTGATGACAACTACAGTGACTTTGGCTTTGGCTCTGCGGCCGTCTCTGATCAGGTTGTCGTAGGCAAACTTCAGAGCAGATGGAGTCCATGTTCCTCCAGCAATCCACTCCAGGTTCTTCACTGAGTTCTAAAGAGTGGAGAACGTGGCATGTGACGATATTAGAATTATTAAATAATTCAGTTGTTACAGCAGCAAAAACATCAATGGAACAAAAACAAACACAAAGACACTTCAGTAATAATACAAGACATACTATACACAACTTATATACAAGTTTAAAATATAGAAGCCTTAAAAATAGTATAAAATATACTATATAAGATGTTACATACAGTACAATACAGTATTTATCTGCATATACATATATTTATATATACTGATAATAAAATAATATACTTATTAAAATTATAGTATAGTATATCATTATATTATATGACGTTATCATTTGATCAATATAAAAAAGAAATGTGTATGTTGTTGTTTGTAAGCATAGTGAGGACAGACTTCTAGCTACACAGCCAGTTCCTCAGGTATCTCCGCCTTTTTCTTTAGTTCAAAATGGCCTCCTTGTGTTTTGAGTGTGTGCGCTTATGTGTGAAACCTTGAAAGCAGCCAGCGAGTCAATCTTGGGATCATTGAGCTGGATGGCCTGGAAAGTTCCTTGATGACTGTACTGAACGACTCCCACTCTTGTGCCTGAGAACACACGCAGCCATGTTTAAAATGGCAGACATTTAGAAACAAATAGTCTCATGATTATATTTGTATATTCACCTGTTTCTGAATTGGGATCTTTGGCGAGAGATCCAAGCCTATTGATAGTGTTGATGACAAAGTTTTTCTCCAGGGTGAAGTTGGTGAGACCCACTGACTCTGAGCTGTCAATCACAAACACAATGTCCAAAGCTTCGCAGCGCTTCTCGCAGTCTGCGGACAAAAATACAGACTATAATGACCTGACATTTTACCAGCGTCTGTACAAAGGATAAAGCGATGCAGGCGTAACTCACCACAGCAGCCACATGTCTCTCTGATATAGGTCATGACATCACATTCCTGCAGGAAGAAACAAAAATCATCATATTAAATAATCATATCGACTGTATCCTGTGTGTTTCAGTTGATGTGTCAGCAGCTGTCAGGTGACAGGTCCTTACAGTGAGGCCGGGATCTCCCTCAGGGCCTGGATCTCCCTGTAGAGGAAAAAAACACACATAATATCACATCCTGCCTCTCAGCTTTTGTCCAGTTGGAGATTATTCTCATATTTACACAAATAAACATATGAGCACATAGGCTTAGACTGGCTTCCTCTGGTTGGATAGAACTGTATTTTTACAGTTTCATTAATTTGCACTTTGTCAGTGAGCAGAAAAGCAAGTAAATGCAGATTTTATGTACATACATCACGCCCAGGGTCTCCTCTTGGTCCTCTGCGGCCAGGTTCACCTGGGGGTCCTGGTTCACCCTAATGACAGCAAAGAAATTATAAAAAAAAAAAACTCAACTATAAACACAAAATTTTCCATAAGTTGTAGCATGAAACCATGAGGAGTTACTTACGTCTTCTCCTACAGGTCCTTTATCTCCAGGCTCGCCTTTTTGACCACAGTCTCCTCTGCTGCCACGAGGTCCACGCTTACCCTTCTCTCCTTTCTCACCCTGCAGCAGAGCAGAGATAAGATTTGTCAGCAAAGAGTCACTGCAGATAGAAAATGTAAAGTAAAGTGCATGTATACATTACCGATTCTCCTCTTGATCCAGGATAGCTAAAGCCAGGTCTACCAGGGTCTCCCTAAATAGATATGAAATCAACAGTCAAGGCAAATATCATATAATATGCAGCCACAGAGTTCAAAACAGACCGGAGAAGGCAATATGACATATTTACTCATATACTCACCTTTGCTCCTGGAACTCCAGGCTCTCCTCTTGGCCCTGCATCACCGGGATCACCTCTGGTACCCTACAATACAAAAAGTGTTAAAGCAAGCTAGATGAGGTAATGATACGTTTGATAGAGTGTCCATATGTTACTTTTAACCTACATTCTTCCCTTGCTCTCCTGGCGGCCCTGGTGGTCCTCTGGGCCCTGGCAGACCATTGTCTCCCTGTTCAGAGGAGACGACAGGTGCAGTTGATGACACAGAAACTCAGATTTTTTGATGTATTTGATGTCCATATGGATATATAAAGATTATGGACATAATAAAACAGGTCTTCTTACCTTTGAACCTTTGGATCCAGATTCACCTGGGAGTCCTCTCACACCCTCTGGCCCCATTTCACCCTGAAACATAAAGCTGGATAAGTTATGATCCCTCCTAGTGGTGGAATAATGTCCTTCAATCACACTGGAGCCTAAACAATAACTTCACAATGCTGTAATATTTTACATCTCTAGAAATGTGAACATGAAATTATACCTTGTCTCCTTTAGGTCCATCTGGCCCTGCTGCACCCTTTGGCCCATAGTCGCCTCTTCTCCCCTGGACCAGAACAAACATTAGAAAAACATCAGCAGTGTTGGATAAGTTACTTCCAAAATGTAATACATTATAAATCACTAGTTACTCCTATTTCAAAGCAGTTTGTTACATTACAATCTTACTGTCTCTAACTGTCATGCCTTACATGATCACTGCATTACTTCTGGGTTACTTTTACCAAAATAACAGCAGAAGAAGAACTTGGCTTCTAAAATACTAAAATGTAGTTTACTGCAGCTCATTCTACATCCAGTGGAGGGCGATGTGGTGTGGCCCAATGACAGTAGGCCCTTAAAGTTACTAATAACTATATAATTAATATAATTGGATCAGTTAAGGCTCAACATGCAATACAAGTAACAATAACAGCCAGAACTACAAAAAATCAAAGTCTGGTAAAATTATTGTCTTTAATCTTCTGGGTTAGCTGAGTACTTGCATGGCACCGCTCTAGATGTTTCTTTACATTGTTTGTGATATTTCAAGATGTAGAGAGTTCTTTCGGTTTTGCACAGAGAATAACACTTGACCGTTATGTTCTTGTCCTTTTCTCTGATGAACTGAAAATAGAGAGACTACGTCAATCTCATAGCAAATGTGCTATCTTCTGCCATCTTTAACCTTCGTCTTCTGTCAACAGGAAATAGCTGTTTACTCGCCAAATTTCCTCTTGTGCCAGATGTCTTAGTTGAGTTGGTGGTTTAAAACAAAAACACCACAAAATTTTGAGTTAAATGTGTGTGGTAATGCATGTTACTGAAATATGTAACAAGTATAATATTACTGAAAATGTAATGTCTCACATTACTGCATTATAGCAAAAAGTAATGCATTACTGTAATTACATTACTTGTAATATGTTAAGCCCAACACTGATAATCAGGAAACACACAGACAGAGATACACTGATGGAGACGATCATGGGTGAATCAAGCGTTCTTACCGGCTCGCCTCTCTTTCCTGGCCCCCCAGGAATTCCCTAAGAAAACAACAACCAGACAGGTGAGCCACTTGAAGTAGGTAAATTAATCTGTGTTTGATTGTCTGTGGTGATGAACTGAGTCTTACTGGATTTCCTTTCTGTCCAGGTTGTCCAGGTGATCCAGGGTTGCCTCTTTCTCCCTGTAGAAGAAATAACAAGACAGTAGCCATTTAATTACAATGTTTTGACTTTTTAACATGACCTCTAGTAGTTTTGTTTCAGGAAAAAACAAAAAGCCACTTTACCTTTGGTCCAGGCTCGCCAGACAAGCCGGGGGGACCGGCTCTACCAGGACGTCCATTATCTCCCTGAAGACAGGACACAAACACGCAAAGTTTAATCATGAGTTGGACTGATGATAGTTTGTGATTATGTGAGGATGAGAGCCTTTACTTTATCTCCATCACTTCCAGGCAGACCATGTTCACCAACGTCTCCGGGGTAACCATCAGGACCCTGCAAACCATCAAATACTCCACATAAATAACACAATGCAGAACAGGTGTAGCAATAATGTTAAATTGTGTTGTCGTACTCTGTCGCCTGGGTCTCCTTTGCACCCGGGAGCGCCAATCCGTCCAATTTTACCCTGAAAAGAAAAAGAACAAAGAGAAAACATTAATTAAAAAAAACTTCTATTTGGACATCTATAGTTTCAAGAAATATTTTCACAGTTCCTACCTTGTGTCCATCAGTCCCGTTGCGTCCTCCGATACCAGCCACACCCTAACAATAAAGAGAAGAAACAATCAGACGAGAAAGACCAATTATGATCCAGATTTAAGAGTAAATTAGAAATAGAAAAGACCTACCTTCTTCCCCTGAGCGCCTATCTCTCCCTGTGGACAAACAGGAGATTAACAGTCATTTCATATGTAATGAACCATTAACAGAGTCTCAGTCTCAGCAGTTGATGGCGTGGATACTTCACCTTGTCGCCTTTAAGACCTGGTTCTCCCTATAGAGAGGAAAAAAATAGAGAAAAATCAGTCATCACAATTTAGTCACATATTAAATGATGTTTGATGGAAATGATGATGAAATGATGGAAGTAAAAAGGCATCTTACTTTGATACCGGGCTGACCGATGGGACCCTCAATACCAGGGTCTCCTGGACGACCTCTCTCTCCTTTCAGACCTGGATCTCCATTGTCTCCTTTAGCTCCCTGAAGTCAATCAATTGGAAGGAGAAAACATCTCTGAGGATGAAAGTGACTGGCGTATAAACCATAAATCTGTGTTTGTTTGTCGTGAAACATACTTTTTGTCCTCTGTGACCTTTTGGACCAGGAGGCCCTGGTGTCTCCAGACATGATACTTTGTAGCACTGATGAGACATAAAGACAAATGATCAGAAATGATGTGAAGTGTCAAACTGAAATTTCACATTTCTGATGATTTGTTCTGTTCACTTACCTCAGAGTGCGCCAAATGTTTCTGTAAAGACAGACAAGACAAGGTGAGAACATAAGAGGCCCTAATCATGTTTCACTGTTTTCTTGTGTGTGCGAGAGTGTGTGTGTTACCATCGTCTTAATGATGCGGTCGATCGTGGCTGTCTGTAGGACGGCTCTGCCCTGCCTCAGATCAACAGCTGTGAAGTTACTCCTGTAGACCATCGCTGGAGAGTTGGCAATTTCCCTCAGACCAGTCTCGTCGACGTTCTGCGATGCTGCTATGACAAATATCCGGATGTTCTCATCGCGAGCCCTCTCTGCTGCCACTTTGATGCCCCCACATGGGTTTCCAGTCACATGTCCGTCAGTGATGACCACAGCAAAGCGGAGGGCCTTGGCGTGTGAGCCTTGGTTCTTCATGTTTTGGCTCATTTTTTCCAGGGCACAGTCGATGTAGGTGCCTTTACCCAGGTAATCCTTGATGATTTCGACGTTCTGAAAACAATGAAACAAGTACTTGTCATTAAGATTAGCTTAGCAAACCAACTGTTTTATTATATTAGATCTACACTTATTTCTTTTGTGATGCTACCTATAGAGAACAAGTTCATTTAATTTAGCATAAACACAGGAAACAATTGCCAGGTAAGTAACATGTAAAGGCGTTAGGAAGTTACTGCCCCCAGTGATAAATCAAGCCGAGTAAAACCTTGATTTTTGGACAGATTAAACAGAGACATAACGTAAGCTAGCTTCATTTTCCCAGGCTTTACATTAAGCTAAGCTAAGCTAAGCTAAGCTCATCAGCTGCAAGCTGAAGCCCTAATATTAATGGACAAATCTGATGATGCATTCAGGCCACAAAGACAAATGAAAGATGCAGATACATCTAAATAGTTTAAGACACATTGAAAATATTTCAACTTGCAAAACTTATCACTGTTGAGCTTCTGCTGACTTGAATAAGGATCAGGAAATGAGGGACAAGCTTGTCAAGGTTGTCGGTGGACAACTGGAGTTGTATAGTACAACTTCTGTGCTGGTAAGTTTTGAAAATGTGGATCTATCAACTTGATAGATGCATATCACAGTTGGCAGCAGTATTACTGTGCAAATTGTCTCAGATTTGTAAGGGACTACCCCAGGGGTCCAAAGGAAAACAAATCCCAACATATTTATGTTCCTTTCTCTAGATCAAATGCATGCTAGGCATGGCTTCAGGTTAGAAATACCCGTTCTTATGAAATGAAATAAGGGCCTTTCAATTCAGATGATAAAGAAAAACAGTGATTCATAAGCTTTGTAGTTTCTCTGGTTAGAGCTGCCAGTACCAGTGCCAGTTAGTACATTGTATGCACAGTCTAAGTCAGTGTTTAATCCCTTTGTTGGGCACATAAAAAAAAGAACAAATCTTTAAATTGGTAGTATATGTGATATGTACTTGTGTGTGTGTGTGTGTGTGTGTGTGTGTGTGTGTGTGTGTGTCACTCACAGAGATGAAAATGTTCTTGTTTGTGATCGGACTGAACACCCTCTGTGTCTGGGAGAAATCCAGTCCACCGACATTCCAGATTTCTTCATCATCTAAACGTCTCACAAACTCCTGAGTGAAATCCTACAACATGACAAGACATGATGCAACAACTGAGACAAATACAACCACTTTGGGCGACGGTCATTTAGAGATGATGACATGGCAGCTGTTGAGGTTTAGATAAATAACACTGGACTTCAAAGAGGAACCTTGATGCTCAGCACGAGTGAACCAGGAGGCGGCTCCTGCAGTGCGATGGTCTCAGATGTGTCTATGGTGAAGTATATGTCTATGGGACATTCAACTTTCTCTGGAGGAAATACACACACACACAAGAAAACACACTTTAATAACCCCATGGAAAATTGAAATGTATTTAATTAATTTAATGGTCACTGAAGCTGTTAACATATTAACATGTTGTAGTGACTGTGTGACAGTCGACTGTACTCACTGCCGCACTCTGTTGCCTGGCCGTCAGTCAGGGCTCCGAAGAGGAGACAGAGAGCGATGACCTCTAACCCCAACATCTTCCTCTACTCCTGTCTGACACACACACACACACACACACACAGGAACAAGACACATCCCTCAGTCAACAGTTAATATGTATATTTACATTTGTAAAGCAAAGGCAGGTAAGAATCAAGAAAAGGGGAAAGACAAATAAAACACAGAGAAACAGAGGAACTGTGTATTAAAACACTCAGCCTTTTAGAATAATATTGACAGATCTCATATCAGAAATTATGATTTCATCATCACGTCACTTCTGATATGATTGCTGCTTTATATTATATATTCCCAAAATAACTTTCTTGATCCAGATTCAACACCTGGTTTTACTTTAGAAGAACCGCATGAACAAACGTCTGCTGTCTGTTGCCAAGGGGACAAAATGGCTGCTTCAGTTATGTAATAGATTTGAGTTGAACATGAGGTTTTTCTTTCTTTCTTTTCTTATTTGGTTTAATGATAGAATTGGCAAAAAACAAAAAAAAAAAAAAAAAACAAAAAGCTAGAAATCAGTGATTTATGTCTTCACAAGTTTGATCATTCATATAGAAATCAAGGCGTGGGTCTCAACACACTGTGATTCTGCAGCTTAAACCAACAGATGTTCAGTAGGATCCACTAAAATCTGAACGAGACTGAGCGTTCAGTGTTTGACCAAATGCTAAGAACAAAAATTAAGTAAATTTCTTTATCGTAATTTATCACTTCATCTCTTTCAGGGCACAGGAAAGTTAGACAAATATTAATTTGGGCGATAACAAAAAATGAACAGAGTCTAGTGGAGTTTGGCAGCTGAGAAGAGGCTGCTGGATGAATATTTTAAGTCTCATGTTGGTTTTATCCCACAACACTTCACAAGGCCACAATCTGCCACAGTCTGCTGCCCTCCAGAGGATTTCCCCTCCAAGGTTTACAGGCTGTTATGACTGGATTAACCCATAAGGGGGGGCCCCAGTGCATTGACCAAAAGCTTTTAATTAAATTCAACTTTAAATGATTTGAATTTAATTTACATGGGAATATGAATCAGCTAAATTCGGACCTGGGGGGTTTAGACTTTGGCCTCTGATTTGGGTCTGACATTGTATTGACTGCAAAGGAAGAAAAGGCCTCTGGGTGGAGGTTGACAGTATCTCTGTCTGACACTGCAGATAACATGCCATAATAGCCTGGAGTTGATTTAATAACTATGCATGACTCTGCATCATGAGATCTAGACCAGTGACCAGTGGGGCCATATACCAACTCTTGCCCATCACAGCAGAGCTCTCTCTCTCCCCCTCTCTCGGCTGTGGCTCCCTCTAGCGGACAGACCATAGCTCAACATCTGCTGCCGCCGCATGCAGATGTTCCCCACTCCTTTGCTGCTGTTCAGGCCAGCAGAGCGAGAGTGAATCATCTTAGCTTAGCTCGTCTTATGATGCAAAATTATGTATGCACCGACAAAAACACCGCTGACAGCGATCAATGTCGTCTTTTTTTTCTTTTCTCATAAACAAGTGGTTTGTTAATTCAAAGCATCTGCGTATCTAAAGTTTGTTGGCGCAGCAGTTTGGTTTAGCGGACGGGAAAAAAGCGCAATCATTAAGTGAATGGAAGCAAATTTTACTTACTAACTCTGCACAGAGCCGCAGAGACAGAGGGAAGGACGAGAGAGAGGTTCATAGGGAAGAAAGACGAGAAAGAGACAGGGAGAGTATGGCACAGAGTTGTGCGTAAAAGTGCCACATACCTAAACTTTTTCCAACGACTTCAGTATTTCGTGGGGAGTTGATCTTCTGTTGACTATCTCATATCAGCAGGAGGAAAAGCCAAGAAAGAAGGTGTTTCCGGGATGAGAAAATGAGAAATAAAGCGTTGGATGCGCGTTTACTTAACGCAGAAGAGCCGTCCGCTTACTCTCTTGTCCCGGTCCAGCCCCAGCTACAGGCTGTGACCCCTCCTCCAGTGCGCACACGGCGCAGCCCAGTGACCGGAGCCGTCCACTTGGAGGCGCCGTGGCTCCGCAGGAACTCGTGTGTGCGCGCGCGCGTCCCAGTGGCATACTGTACTAGTACAACTCCCATGCACCTTTAAAGGAGGATGCCAAATGTTGGCTGATTTCTCCCCAACCCTTCATCCCTCCAAAGACGTCTTAAACTCCACCAACAATGTAATGTCCGTTTAGCATCAGCAGAAATTATATTGTGGCCTTCAGTGAAACACATGGTGCAAACCTGGGGACACACTGAGCTTTCGTGTCCCTGAGACTGAGCATTTGGAGGTTTAAAAGTTATCCTCATATATGTGGTGAGTCAGATTGAAAAAGAACAGGATAAAGAGCAGACTTAACCTCCCCAACATCCCACCACCCCATACCCATAAACACAACCGGCCTTCGCTTGTGTCTAGTGGCCTGGTTGCAATTAGTAGGCCGAGTGAGAGAAGTTTATGCTCGGTGTAAACACTGACAGCACGTCCATGAGTCTGCCCACCATGTTTATATGCATGTAGGTGCTTCAGCCGCCTATTTGTGTGTGTTAAAGTCTTTATGGCCACAGTGGGAGGTCTTTCAGAGGATTTACCAGTCAGTATACATCTGCACTGATATTTACTCTGTGAATGTAAAGCATATTTTTATGTCATTTTACTAAAGCAACATTGGCTGAACATGTCAGAGACTTCAATTTGCTTGAATCATCTGATGTGGCCTGTAGAGCTGCCAGAACATTAACCAGTAACACTGCCACTAATGTGTTGTCCAGCCCAGATCACAGGAGGCAATGTCAGGAACAAGCTTTTCATCCAAGTCAGTCCTTGTTACAATGGATCATCACATATCAGAGACGAAGAGGTTAAATTGGTTTGAAAGATGCTGATGTGAATGGCCAGAAATGTGAAACTATACCTTTAACTATATCACATCATAACATTTAAAAGAAAGTTTTCCACTAAAATTAGAAGCAACGATCTGACCTTTATAGTCATTAGACATTGTTTCCACCCTTTTAACAGATTTGTAGAATTTTTAGTCTGCCTTGCGTTTTTAGTTAACTTTACTTGGCAAAATTGTGAGGTAAAATCCATCTCGAGGTGCTTGGAGGTGAGACAGCACTCAGAAATTTTGCCAAGGGAAGCAAGTAGGAGAGGGGATGAGAAAAGAAAAGAGGGAGAAGAAGAAGAAGAGGAGGAGGAGGAGGCGGCCAGCTGCTGACCAGAGTTATTACTGAGAATCTCTCCTCTCTCTCTTGTCTTGGCCAGGGATGGGTTTTTCCTTAAAAAGAAAAGAGGAGAAGAGTGGAGCAATTTGCATGTGTGTGTGCGTATGTGCATGTGATGGGGGGATGTGGGAGTGGAGGGAGGTGAGGTGGGTGTGTGGGTGGGTGGGGGCTGTAGCTGGAAGAGGGTGTGTGGGGGTGTTCTGGTCTCTCTTAAAAGTGTGACTCATAGAATTGGAATTGACCTCCCTCCCAAATAAGAGTGAACCAATGTCTGACTCTTTCTTTCTCTCTCTCTCCATTTTTTTTCTTTATTTCTTTCACATGGACTAAAAGAGTGTTTTACTCTGGGGGATTTCTGCATAATCAGTTCCAGAATCACAAACATCTCAGCTCGACCAACATCGCTGCAAAATTTTCTCTTTCAGTGCTGCACAGAAAACTTCTGATAAAACACACACACACAGGGCAACAGTAGAAACATAAAAAAGCGAGTCATGCAGATGTATACAAATGTAAATGTACAAAATCACATTGTCAAACAGCACATACATGATCACGCTGTCTGCAGCAGGCACACAAACATAAAGTGACAGCGCTAAAAGTTATTTACACGCCTGTCCTCATCTCAAAGCCTGTCCATGTTTGCAAGTGATTCACTGCCTCCAGATGTTCACCACTGTGGCTCCTGCATCAGAAATTCACCATTTAATAATGAAAAACAGGATATTACATTTAACATATGATAAGCTAACATTCACTCCCATTCTTCTTTGCTTCTTTTTGGAATCTTTTCTCTGCTTTTTACCAGATGTGCTCTCTGTTCAGACAAGGCAGCTGGGAGTCGTTACCCCAGTGCATTACAAACACACACACACACACACACGCACACACACACACACACACACACACACACACACACACACACAATCATGCACACACACAGTCAAGTCCATGTGTGAAACTTATGTCACTGCCCCTGAATTTCAGCGGAAATTTTGTGCTCAGGTCTGAGAATAAAATGGCAGTGAGAGGTCTGATCAGAGGGAGGAAGGAAACTGAATCTCCAAAAAATCTACACATGCACATAAATGTGAATGAACCCGCAGTGTAAATCAAACACAGAAATGTGCATCACCGTACACGGAGTCACACCTATCTACACAAACAAATACACTTGTGCAGAAGGCTTTGAAGAGTGCAGTTTTTGCTCTGGATCTATGACACAGGATGAAACCTATTAACTTTTATCACACACTACCAATGAATTTCGTTGGAAAAGTTGTGCTGAGCTCTGAGAATAGGACGGCGGCGAGAGGTCTGATTGTTGTGGCTTCAGAAAACAGAAGGAAGAAAGAAGGAAACTGAGTCTCAGAAAAAAAAAAAAAAAAAAAACACAGAGGGTCCAAGACAAATATCTGAGGAACAGTCTTCTGTGGCTTCTCACAGGCACAAACTGTTAGCATGTTACTAACAGTGAATTCTGGTGGAAATGTGTTGCTGATGTCTGAGAATAGGATGGATTAAAAAGAAAGAAACACTAAATCTGTACAGAGGACCCAAAAGAAATTAAACAAGCATGTAAAAAAATGTTATCGAGGACAGGAGCATTTCCATGTGCACAAACAAACATGCATGCATGAGTGCAGTTTTGGCTCTCCAGATAGCAAAGATACTGGCTGTGGTCTGGCAGACTTTTGGATTCATTTTGGCACAGAGGAAGCAGGGTGAATGCCTTTGGTTTGACTATAGTTTACCACACTACTTAAAAAGTAAAGTTACGCAAGGTAAAGGCTTTTGGCTTGACTCAGGGGATTCTGGACTCTTTTTGAGGCAGTTATGTCTTCGTTTTGGAGTTCCATAATTGGTTTTGGGTGATTTTGGCCTCCTTTTTGTTTTTGTTTTTCTTTTGCACCCCTAATTTGGGCCATATAGGGACCGTATATCCTTCCAAAACTTTGCCAAAATTTGCCCAAATTTAGCCAGTAAGGATTTTGCTTTCTGGGTCTAGACCTTCAAAAATGACTTTGGCACAGGATGAGACAACCCAAACTAGATAGATAGATAGATAGATAGATAGATAGATAGATAGATAGATAGATAGATAGATAGATAGATAGATAGATAGATAGATAGATAGATAGATAGATAGATAGATAGATAGATAGATAGATAGATAGATAGATAGATAGATAGATAGATAGATAGATAGATAGATAGATAGATAGATAGATAGATAGATGAATACTTTATTAATCCCAAACTAGTACATGCTTACGTCCATACATGCACACACAGTAACACTTGTGAATACGAATGGTCCATGTATGAAACTTATCACTCACTACCACTAAATTTCAGTGGAAAAGTTGTGCAGAGGTCAAAGAGTAAGATGCCTGGATGTGGTCTGATGGTTGTAGAAAAAAAAAGTGAAAAAATAATGTCACTAACAATGAATTTCTGTGGAAAGGAGGTCTGCAAATAAATATCAAATATCACAGATAAAAAAAAAAAACAACTGAAATTCTGCTGCAGTTTGAGAGTGAGGATTCAATATGAAACATCTGTTTTTCATTGCTACAGAGAGGAAGAGAATGTATTTGCAAGTCCATGTGAAGAGTAAAATAAAGTATTAAAGTAGTGACCATGCAATGTTGACCTTTGGAAGAGAGATTCTTTCTCCTCCCGTCCATCTCCAGTAGAGAGGTCAAAGGTCAGGCCTGGTGGCAGCACAACATACCTGGAGTTGAGAGATTCTAGGTGTTTTTGCTCAAGGGCAGGTTCTCTCTGATGTTGTGGATTAAATTTGAGATAAGCATTTGAAGATACAACACTGTCACTCTGTTGATCTCAAAGTTGCCACAGAATTACACACAGAATTGTCACATTCATCTTATTTCTGCATTTCACTACAGTTACACTCTTACTTTCAATGATATATCATTGAATTTATTCTTAATTTAAAACAAGAAGGTCCCGTTGAGACAATATCTCTTCTTCTATGGAGTCCTGCTCAAAATAGACAGCAAACATAAGCACACACAAGGACAAATGACTCAACAAAAACATGTCAATACACAACAAACAGATGCCAAACACACAGGGAGATCAAAAGCTAAAGAGAATCTGGTATATAAGGACACTTTTTAACAGTAATGACGGTAATGTTGTGTAAAAACAAATGTAGAATGCCTCGCAGCTCGTTCCAGGGCAGATTTACCCAGCTCTGTTTGGGTGGTTAAAGGGGAATAGTGTTATAGGTTTTGGAGCAGTATGTTAGTAAACTAGCTGTGCACAGTACTTTACCCAGTAATTAAAAAAAAAAAAAAAAACAATAAAAATGATCATATGGGTTTTTTTTTTCCACCAAATGTAGTCAACTGAACCATTTTATAAAGTTACAATGATGCTGGCTGATAAACATTATTACCCGCCTAAATTTAATGTAAAGCACTGCAGTTGAAGGGCTGCATAAATAAATGTTGATTTATTGATTGATCAACAAAAAAACTATATTCAAGCCGTAAATAATAAACAAAAAACTAGTGTTAGTGTGAGTTTGTCAGAATGCTATTAAAATGTGTTGTGGTGCAATTAATGCTTAGTGCTTATATGTCCATACATGCACACACACTAACATTTGGGCACACATATGGTCCCTTTTATCACTTGCGACCACCAAGTTGTGCAGAGGTCAGAGAATAAGATGGCAGCAAGAGGTGTGATGGTTGTGGATTAAAAAAAAAAAAAAAACAGGAGGAAGGAGGAAACTAAAAAAAAAAAACTACATGTGATCCAAGACAAATTTATGAGGAACAACCCCCCACCAGCCTCCGTTGAAAAGAAAAAACCTTCAGTCAGACTGAAGTTCCACTGAAAATGTCAAGAAGTGTTGAATACAAGAAAGTCAAAGGGTAATGAATGCTAACATGAAAACAAAATCATCATTTTGGTCAGTTTAATACCAGTTTTGATTTAATAAGAGATATCTGCAATAAGCTAAAAGCAGCCTGTAAAGAATCCACTTCCTCTTTTCAAGATGGTACCATGGTATAAATAATAGTGTCATCTGAATGGAGGTGTACCTATGTTGGATTTCAACCTACACCAAGATCATTCATTTGAATAGAAAATGATATTGGTCCCAAAACAGATCTCTTTTGCACACCATTGCACAGATTTAGAGAAGAAAACAGAACGAGTTTCTATATCAATTTTAGTATCAAAGTTGTACACACATACAGTCCAAGTGTGAAAGTTTTATCACTCATTACCACTGAATTTTGGAGGAAAGTTGTTCAGTGGTCAGAGAATAGGATGTCTGATGGTTGTGAATTAAAAAGAACAGGAGTAAGGGGGGAACTAGGTTTCAGAAAACACAAGTGATACAAGACAAACATCTGTGGAATAACCCCCACACCACCCCAACATGATTGAAAACACAGCTGGAAAATTACATAAATACTGGTGAATTTCAGTCAAAATCTGGTCCTGTAGTGAACTTCAGTGGAAATGAGGCCTGAGAATTAGATGGATGGGAGAAGAGGGGGGAGGGAGGAGAAAGACCGACATGTATCGCAGATAAAGAAGTTGTACACAGAAGCAAAATCAAAACAAAAATTGGACATTGGAAAAAAAATCAGTCAAACTGAAGTTCCAACTGAAGTAATTAATGCTAATGTGAAAAAAAAAGTCAAACACCAACTCAAGAGATATTTTATGTTTGTCGAAATAATATTGAGTTTGACCGTCTTTTGTGTTTACAGTCAAATATCTAACAATGAACTTAAGTAGGGCGATCAGCCAAACACATCTAAATTGTCATTTTTTAACCACTAATAAAGCTTAAAATATCACTTCACTTCAGCAGGTGACTTCAGGTGACTAGAAAACTAAACTGACCCCAAACAGACCCCTTGTGATTGAAGTTAATGTAACATTTTATTCAATAAATCAATATCATGATGTCATCACCGAAGACGATCGACACAATGTGACCAGTTGTGACCAAACATCTACAAACATGAGGGACAAACTGAAAGTGAAGACAACTATAAATTAACACACCACTGCATGGATTTCAATGAGAAACAACAACTTAGCATTTTGAACTAGCCTTTAATAAAAATGCTAACATACTGGTGTTTAGCATGTAATGTTGACAATTAGGGCTGATTAGGGCTGAATGATTTGGAGAAAAAAATTGCAATTTTTCTGCCAGATGTTGTGTTTGGATTTGATTTGAGATAAAGTTCAATATTCATGTTGTAATAATGTAAAACATGTGATGGAGCATTACCAGACGAGACTCCATTTAAACTGCTCTCTATTCATAATACAAGGATGAGTTAAGTGTTTATTTCTTTTAATTAGCAGAAACATTGAACAAGTTGTTTCCTGACACTTTTTAACCATGCACTCCTCGGGGGTTCTTGCTTCCCTCAATCACTTGGTGTCCTATGGGCAGAAAATGATGTGGTTGGCAGAGCAGCAGTTCTGTGAGCTGAGGCCATTATCCTACATGTTTTTACTTGAGCTTCACCTGTTGTTGAAGGGTGGACTCAACAGGCAGGTGGTCCCTCTGATTGGTGAGCATGACAGTAACATGAGGCGGCGGGTGATTCAAATATGTCAGATGTGATGTATAATTAACATACAGTTAAGTCAGTGTTGTATAGAAACAGAGTAATAACACATCACTACTGTACTTAAGTATGTTTTGGGGGTGTCTGTTCTTTACTTGAGTTTTTTTTTTTTTTTTCAATTCCATTAGCTTTCACTTAATAACATATTTTTACTCTGATACATTTTCAATGTTCAGTGTTGTTACAACAAATCAGATGAAATGAAATGTGTTTTCTCTAACGCTCCGGTTCACTCTAAGTCAACCTGTGACTGTTTAGTTTATCAAAACCATGTTTGAGGGTTGATGGATGCTCCATCTTAAAGGGTGGATGGATGGAGAAACTTAAAAAATATCAATAACAAACAGAAACTTTGGTGGAAAAAAACACATCTTTTGGACTTTTGTTCAGGGTCAAGCAAGGCATTGTTTCTGAAGATTGTTTGATTCACTTCCGTTACTTAAGTACATTTAATTATAGATTATTTGTCATACTTAAGTACAGTAAACACTAGACACTTTAAGACTTTTAGATACTTTTAGATAGACTTCAGATACTTTAAGGTACCAAGGCTCAAGATCATCATTGAAATGAACACCCTGGGGAACCTAAACATCTGTACTAAAGTTCATGGCAATACATTATTTAAATGTGGACAAAGTGATGAAACAATAAACCGTATCGACCAGTGTCGGTAACATGAAGGATTGTTGTAGAGTAGTGAGACGTAATGTTAATTCTTCAACTCTACTTTTGTGTAGCACATGTAAAGGTTCTGGTTTGGGAAACCATGTCCCCATATCAGTATTGAGTATTTTCATTCATATTTGTTTATCTTTGTGTGTGTGTGTGTGAGTGTGGACAAAAAAAAAAAGAGATGAGAGTTTGGTGTAGCAACCTTTATTGAAGGAGCTCTTACAACTTTACTGAGGTTGTGATTCCTCTGGAAAAAATATCTTCTTTTACAACAAGGGTAGACGCTGATACACAGAGACTAATAGCACCACAGATAATAACAGTACAGCGACTCTGGGCCACTGAAATCAACAAAATAGAAAGCCTGGAATTTACATTTGAGGGAGTTGAAAAGGTGTGTTTTCTCTGTGTGTGGGTGTGTGTGTGTGCGTGGGTGTGAGGGGCTTGCAGCATTAGTCCCATTAGGTTTTTTTTCCAGCTTTCAACCATGACAGATGTTTTCCTACCTCACAGATGAAATATAAAATTGCATGTGTTTGTTTGACAGAGGCCTCTGTGCTAAAGAGCAGGTTCTTGTCATTGTGTCATTCGAACCAGTAACCTCTGTACGAGTGTTTATGGAGCAATCGCTTGAGGCAACGCATAAAAAATCACCTAACTGCTAAACACATATATACATGGAAATCACATGCACATACACACACGTAGAATACAAACACTCAGACAAGACTAATTGAATCAACACATTGAATCCAGCTGTTGTGTCTTCATTAGCACCAGGTTGATGTGCTGATGGTTTTTGTTTGACAGTCTGCCTGATGTCACATCCTATTTCAATTAGGTGACCTTATAGAGTTTTTTCCCCCCACCAAGTCTGGTCCATGATTTTCTGTTTAAAACTTTATTGAGGGCAAAACATAAAATAAAACGGCCAATCATGAGCAAGCCTTCCAGGTTAATAGTCATTCATGTACAGCAGGTACTCACCAAAGAATTTGTATCTGTAAGTGTTCAGTTCACAGATTTCTGTTCACTTGTGTAAAACTGTGATACTGCACATACGGCAACTTCTTGAAAAAGTGGGAAGACCTAAAAAAATAACTCCACATTAGACCCTATACGCAATCCTTCAAATGGTATAGGTGTCAGTCCTGGAGAGACAAGAGTGAAGCCGTTTTCAACTCACACTAGGAATTTGACCTAAGTCAAAGCTGATGGTGATACAGGGATGCAGAATACCTGAGTAGAAACCAGCCTGATGCTACTAAAAAAATAGAAAGTGAGTTTAGATGCGGCTATTTCTGATGGCTCTCCAGAACTGAGGTGACGCCATTAAAATGGGACATTTTCACCCTGAACTTTGCCTCCACTCGTTTAAAGTCATAACACCTTAAACTCTAAAATGGTAACATCACTTGAGTTGTGAACTAAAGATACAAGCTGATACAACTTTCCTTGGAGTCTCAATTCAGGGTAAAAAAGTCCCATGGACATTTCATTTGTCTGCCACACAATCATCTGTCATTTGTGACGCTTAATTTTTTTTTTTTTAAATCTTTAAAAAGTACTTGAACACAGTGTTTGTTAAATGAGTGAGACTGTATATTCATAATGGGACTAAAAATCTAAAGCGTGTTGGTCCTGTTGTTTGGGGTCCTGCATTTAGCGTACGGACACTCTGCGGGAGACGGTCTGGGAGAAGACGCCGCGAAGCAGAGAGGGGTAGTCTGGGACGCGGAACAGGTGACGCTGGGCGTAGGTGATGTCGTCCGGTCGCCCCCTGCTCACCAGTGTGCGCAAGTTGGCCTCATTGATTTGAGTGCCGATGGCGATGACGAAGAGCTCCACGTTGGCGTCCGCCACCTCGCGAACACGTTTCTCCAGCACGGCCGGCGTGACGGACTGAGACCTGCCGTCAGAGAACAGCACCAGCTTCTTGTCCGATCTTCGTCTGCTGCCTTGGGAAGTTAAATTCTTAATGCTGTAGGCCATGGCCTCTAACACATTGGTGCCATCGTTTTGGAAGACTGCCTGATCAACTTTATTAGATAGATCGATAATACTGGAGGTCATTGGTTGGTCCGTGTGGACACTTCGACTGTACTGGGCCACGCCCACTGTGACATTCACACCCACGTTTTTCTTTGCCGACAGGAAACGCTCAGCCAAATTGCGGACAAAGGTCTTGCTTGTCTCAAAGTTCTTCTGGCCCACGCTGGCTGAACTGTCCATCATTACCAAAATATCAGCATTTTGGCTGAAAGTGACTGAAATACACACAAAAAGGCACAATGCATTAAATCACTAACAGATCCCATTAGACATACAACATACAGCTAGCAACATACGCTTGTAAAATTAAAACTTACTGGGGCAGTTGTAGTCTGGACATTTCTTTTCTGGATGAGACACAGACAGAGGTTAAGTTAGTTTATTTGAAGTGGGTAGGAAGTATTTCGTTGGTGTAGATGGTTAAAGAAATGCATTTATGTCTGTGTCTGTGTGGCTTTACCTTTACAGATGCTGGATGTGAGGTTCTGCAGGAATGTGTCGTCAAGCAGCTCAGCAAAGTTGTTGAGGACAAATGAAAAGCCTGGTTTGGCGCTGTCACTCTTACACACCACATCTTCAATCTGTTCTTGGCTGGGCGAACGACCTGAGTAGTCCTTCACTCCAATACCACCAACCTGGAGACGAGTAGATAGATGGGTTCTCAGTTTAGCTGCTACATTGCTCGTCACTTACAATGCCTATCAAAGTGTATTTTACTCACCAAAATGTTTCTATTACATAGTACATTGAGGGGAACTGGGTCCCTGATAATATCAGAGCGGCCATCGGTGAGGACGAGAACGACGCGGTTTTCCTGTGTCATCAGGTTGATGACGGTTTTCAGAGTATAATCCAAGGCCTCGCCTGTGTATGTAGCCTCGGCCAACCAGTGCAAGTCTTTCACTGCCCTGTGCACAGAAACATACACATTTGGTGATGATGACTAAGATTTAACAAGAATCAAGAAGCTTTATTTGTCATTTGTACACGCACATAGTGTTCAGGCACATAGCCAGTGCAAAATATAAGCTGCAGAAGTAAGAAAAGTAAAACAAAGATGGCTACTCAAAACTCAATAAATTGTATGTCATTGGTTTGAGCCTGAGAAGAAAGTGAGCCAGGTGATGCGCATCCCGGATGATGTTATTGGCTTTTTTCTTGCAGCGTTGTGTGCATGTTGTATCCATAGATGGTAGTTTGACAACTGTCCTATTTGCTGCCCGGTCAAGAGTGAAAATAGTACTTAGTTAAGTTAATACTTCTGTCTGTACAGAGAAAAAAAAAGTGTTACTAAGAATTTAAGTAACTCTAAAGGAATCCAGATTCAGCTGTTCCTGCTTCTAATTAGCTGATGTATTTGTCTCGTGGCTCCAGCTCCATATTTATCGCAAAAACAAGATTGATGATGACAATGACTGTCAATCATCATCTTGGCAAGAAAGTCGATACACATTTTTGGAAAAAGATGTAAAGCTATTCCTTTTAATTTACAAAAAATGGTAAATAAACAAATGTGTAATTGAGACCACTCCAAAGTTGTTGGCACGTTTGATGGAGCCGGGCTAAAACAGTGAAAACACCAAACGAGAAACAACACTGAATTAGTAACTAGCAATTGCTCGGCTTGTCCTTGAAGATGATAATCAGGTTATTGTGATATTAAAACACAGAAGACGGCAGTTGAAGCAGTGAGATCAGACCTTAGCAGTGGTAGCAAAACTGAATCATCCTGGATTAGCCACTGAAAAAGCAGCAGTTGTGACTGCATGCAAGTGAACTCACTGTTTAAACTCGATGAGGTTTGTGATGTTGGAGCCAAACTGAACAGTTTCCTGGGCTTTAGATCCACTGTACTGGACTACAAACAACCGGGACTCATTACCTGCAAACTGGAAAGAAAAACATTGCATGTTAACTGTGTGTATTTTGCTGAGTGTGTGTGTACGTGCCTGTGTGTGTTATGTCTACAAGCATGTGTTTTCTTCTGTCAACATTTCTGTGTCCCACCCATCCTGACTAATTATATCCAAAGTGGAGGAGGAGAGTCATTGGAGACACATAAAAGCAAGTTCCAAAACCTAAGACAATATCTTTCATTCACACTTTCTATTTTGAGGTCTGTTCTCAAGGCATGCAATTCTAAACATCTCGGAAAAATTGTTTTTGCACAACATTTGTTTGGTCATTTTGAATGAAAACAAAGACCACAAAGGTCAAACATAGTTTATCTTACACATGTAAGATTCGGAGGAGGATGTTACCTTGACTTGTTGGTCTTTCATCAGTCTGTCTATGATGGTGATGATAAAGTCTTTGGCAAAAGCAAAGTTTGTAGCACCGATACTCTCTGAGCTGTCAACGACGAACGCCAGGTCCAGATTTGAGCACTTGCACTCTGAGGACAGAAAAAAAAAACAACAACGCATAAACAAACTCACACTGGCCGTAGAGCATGGGCAATAATGGTGAAAATGATGTGTTTTCGGTTGGGTACAAACTTACCACAACAGGCTGCCAAGAGATTTGAAAAAAAAAAAAAAAAAGCATGGAAAAAAACACAAATCTAAGTTAATTGACTGTGCAGAGAAAGACGTAACACAACATAACCCACATAACCCGGCATTCTCCAGGTTCTGATTATACGTTTGGCCAATCAGACACCGAGTTGAAAAGGGCAAAGTGTTTAACGTTGACTTAAATGTTGTAACTTACAGCAGAGTTTCATGATGATATCCAGAATTTCGCATTCCTGAAGAGAGAGAGAGGTGGAGTACATGTTACAGTATCGCAATGCGCTGTTAAATCAAATTACATAACCCTCAAACCTAACAACACATATTCAGGCCCTCGACTGTTTCAAGCTGCTCCAGAGGAAAAAGAAAACATGACAATGGTGATTTTTTACTTAGAATACCGGTCGATGAATGACTATGTGTTTCTGTGTTGTGTGTTCAGGAAATTGGATGTGTGGCTTTGGCCTGAATATACAGTATCAGTTTCAGAAGGGGTTATTAAGTCTGTGGTGCTTATCCTGTGGCTAAAATGAGGGCAATGTTTCAGATTAAATTAACTGATTCCATTTTTTTAATACTCACATCAGTTCCTGGAGGTCCAGGAGGCCCAGGAGGTCCCTGAATGGAAAGAGAGAAAGAAAGTGAGCAAATACAATATGAGAGACTCAATGATTTATTCTCCTGATAAATGTGAACATTTATCTGGTTCAACTGGCTGGATAAAAGTTTATTTGGTCTGACTTCAGGAATACATAGTCCTAGAAGAGTTACTTGTTTTTTAATTGGAATAAAAAGCTAAAAAACTAAACAAAAAAAAAAGGCGATTCTTTGGAAAACCTTCTCTCCTTTGACTGCAAACCAGAATCCCACATCCACACCCACGCATTTGTGCACACAGTTATCTTTCTGCAACAACATGTAAATCTCCCGAAAGTTCATAGCCACAGCATTTTGTTTTTTTGCTCGGCTGCAGGAAAACCATCTGTTTTGTTTTACCAGACATTAAACTTAGTTTAAGAGCATTCTTTCCTGCAACAAAGACGCCAGCCGAGCTCGCAAGTCAAAGAGAGAGAGAGAGAGAGAGAGAGAGAGAAAAAACAGAGCGAGAGAGTAAGAAAGCCGTTAAGTGTAGACGAAAGAAACTTCCCTGAGAATCACATGACGCAAACTGTTCATAAAGAAATATGTGGCACAGACACAAAACAGAGGAGAAGCAGAAAGATGAAGGGTGGAAAGGGAAGAGGAAGAAGTTGGAATGGATTCAAAGTTGGAAAAGTGTGTGAGGGCTGATTTTGAGTACTGACTGGCTGCCCCAGAGAACATGCTCTTAACACACAGTTTTATATTTAGATTCAATCTTTGTTTATTTTCTCACAAGATACAATACCACAAGCTTTGTTTGCCAATTGGTGAGAGGAGACAGAGAATTACACCGTCTTTCCTACTTGCAGTGAGTCAAACTGAGGGACGTCACTTTTTTATGTCTAAGCGTGTGGTTTGGTGGTGAGATTAACCAACTTTAGCTCAGTTACTGGATGTTAAATGATCAGCAAGAACCTCCGCCCACAGGTAGGGAAATACACAGCACTGACGGTTGGTTTGCTTTGGTGTTAGCCCACATAGTTACAGTAGGTACAACAGTGATTTCTGTTGTATTTCTGATAGTAAACAACAATCCCTGAACGTGGCCAAAACCAAGAATGATTTGATTCTTACAACAAATGCTTGTGTGGTCAAATCCTATTGAAGATGACAGATTTCTATTTTAGTTCAAAATCTATCAAAATACATCAGTCAACCACACTATTATACAAAGCATCATGTTCTTTTGTTTCCATTAACACAAGACAGTTTATTCAAAATACCCTCCTGCTGTTAGAAATACTCATTAGATCACTAAATATAAAATCTGCTATTTCCTCCTGTTTAAGTCCTTGGTGATATGTGAATATGTCAGTTTTCTTGAGCTAAGCTAGGCTAATCTTATGACCACTTACCACTGTAGGTATTTACAGAAAAGGTGACAAAGAAACTACATTTGAAGTTAGTTTTACAACAGCCTCTTCAGCGTCTCAACTTACATACATCTGGAGACAAACCAACAATACAATACACAAACACACACACACACACACACACACACACACACACACACACACACACACACACACACACACACACACACACACACACACACACACACATTCTCTATGGTATTCTTACTGGTTTGCCCTCAGGTCCTCTGTGACCTTTAGCCCCTTTAGGTCCTGGAGCCCCTGGATCGCTGTTCTGTGGAAATAAGAGAAAATAATATGGTCATTAAAGAGGCCCACCACTGCATATAATTTATTTTTATTTATTTATTTATTTTTAATCAATGTGAAGCTACAAGATGAAAACAAGCATTAGTTAATTATCACTATTAGTATCCATGTTGAAAGGTTACTGCAAACATTAATCACATTTTGAGTGAAAGGTGTAATATTTTCATGACATGTTGACAGCTTTGTGTCTTAGTTATACACACTCTCAAATGGCTGCAGGAGATGACACAGTTATGTGCATGTGAGCGTATGTTCACCCATTACATCCACTGGTCAGCCTGCAAAGCAACTTGATAAAGATCAACTACTTAAACTAAATACGGCTCAGTGCTTCAAGTTGGTAAGTTGAACTTGTACATGAATGTTTTTCCTATATTTGGTCATGGTAGTTCACATTACTATCTTATTCATTACATGGTCATAAATAAATATTCATTTGCTACATGATTCTATTCTACAAGGAGTTTTGTACGTACTGTGCAGCAGCAATGACATGAGAGGAATAGGAAACTATTGAAGTGAAAACACAATTGTTGTAATATATTCAACTATTTTGTTTTTGACTTGTATTTTGGCCTCGATTGAACTTTGGTAATGGTTCAATTTGGAGGAAAAAAACCCCATCACAGCAGTCTAGTCTGGATGAATGATACTTGAATAAAAACAGGTGTCTGAGTATAATTTTTTTTTTAATTTATATAAAATCCATAAAAGATGTGATCAAGCAGCATCCACGGTTAAAAAAGTAATGGTCCCAGGACGGAGCCTTGAGGTCTCCCACTGGAAAGAATGTGACTTTTTGAGATTAAGTGTTTACTGTGTGTGTCAACACGATCATGTGAGACGATCTTGGAGAGATAGTCAGCGTTTCAAAGGAATAAAGAGACTTTGCTTTTTTTACTCTTTCAACCTTTGTTTGGCTACTGTACCAGTTACTTTGCTAATTAATAGTGGACATCTTTGGTCATTTATTTCCTTCTGTTGATCTAATGATTTAAATGAATTTCCAAATGTGAAAAAGTCCACTCTTTGGGATTTTGTTGAAATTTTAGTTTATTCTCTCCCACTCTACATAAGTAGATATCAGTGTATCATTTTAGAAGGAGATATCATATCGAAACATTGCCAAAATGTAAAGTCATTCTGAGGAAAGCCTAAAATCCATATCAAATCTTAATTACAAACAGATCTATCCAGCTATCTGCCATGGCCGTGCAGCTGCAGGAGCAGAGAGCAGCTAAAACCCTGCAGCTGCTGCTCTGCTGTGACTCATGTGAGATTATGACCCAGACTGCACAAGTGTGGAGACCAAAGAGCTTAACACTATAAATCAGTTTAGGAAAATTATTTTGTCTTTAAGTTCCATGTTCCCACAGATGCTTTTATACACTTTAAAGAAATAAGGGTATGTTTGGTTTGAAGAAAACTATCCGCAGAGTCAAAGAATCTCTAATTTATGCTTGACTCTATTATGTTCTCCGAAAAACAGCTTTGAAACCAGCTTGACAACACATGCAGAATCACGAGTAACAACTGTTTTCAACAAAGCATGTATTTCTGGAAAAGAGCTGCATTTGCTTGCTTCAGTAAAAAAAAAATAACAAAAAAAAAAAAAAAAAAAAGAAAAGAAAACTAAAGAAAAGAAAAACAGAAAAGTGACTCAATGTCCTCAAATTGAAACTGATGATTATTACTCACAATTCAACCTTTAATTCTCTGCTCCAAATATGCGTTCTGATTGGCTGTCACATAAATACTTATTTAAAGCTCAACACGCCCGACTCTAATGAGAGGCAGTGAGGGCAAGAGGGCAGACGAGCACTGTTAAGTCACAAATCATCTTGATAAAACTGTTCAGCTCTTTGATCTGAGCCGACTGAAACGAGGAGATCTGAACCTCTACAGCACAACCGTCTACCTACAGTGGACAGATATGAAAAAGAGGCAGAGAGAGAACATAATGCCAGCCACCTGGTTTTACACACACACACACACACACACACACACACACACACATATATAGTTGCTGTGAGCCTTGAATGAGAACACACAAACACACACACATGCGTTTTCAATTACTTAACATTCTCAACCTGAAACACTCACAGACGCAAAGAACATGGATCATATCAAACACATCGACACATCTGTTCGTCCCGACCTTGATGTTATGACGTCATTTTCTTCCCCTGTCAAAGCCAGATGTGACTGTTTGTTGTACCTTGTCGAATGTGTGTGTTTTATCATTACGAAGCCAAAAAGTTCAAAAGGTGGAAAAGTCAAAAGATCTGCCTCCACCTTTATCTTCTCTCTCACATCCATTCCTTAAACCCTCTCCCGTCCCCTCTAGCCACAGAAAGTGCAGACAAAAATGCGTGACTGTACAGTGTTAAAAAAATTCAAACCATTTAAAAGAAATTTTAAATGGCTAGAAATCCATTTTGATTCCCTGAAAATGTTGTTAACCAGTTTAATGTTGCATGATTTCGAGTCAAACTTGTCCCACTGTGGTGTCCAAAATAGAGACAGACGGATAGAGAGGGACTGAGAGAAAAATTTGTGGAAACAAATAAGTTACTGTTCTGAGGAGGAAAAAAAAAAAAGATATAACAACGAACAAAGCGATGCATGAATTCCTCTGGGGATAAGTGGAATCTAATGCATTAATTTTTTCCAACAAAATACATTAAACATGGCCTCTTATGTATTTTTGTAAAATATTTTGGTCTAATGCCAACCCAACAGCAGCAGAAGGAAGATTAACGACATTTTAGGTTGTTTGTTTAATTGCATTCTTGCCAAGAGACGAACAGACTGATGAACTGGCTGATATCACTCCATTAAAATACAAGACCACAGCAGTTAGCGGTTAGCTTAGCACATAGCACAAAAGCTAAAAAGTCTTTGAAATAATGTTGAATTTACAAACACTCAGATGTAAAAAAAATAAAATTGCAGACACTTTTTTGTATCTTTTTAGGTGTTATCAGTTTTTTCCATTCTTTTTGCTACGTTAAACTAACTTTTGTGCTAAGCTATTCTTTTTAATCTTCTAAGCGAATCTTCTCATCTAAATCTGGACAAGGAAATAAAGAAACATGTAAATGTTGAACTATTTCTTGCAACAGAGACATAGTTACACTACAAGTCTAGAAAATGTAAGAGCAGAGCTCATTAGTGAACCATGTGGTTTGTTTTACATGCTTCAGTCCATTTACTTTATATTCTGATTGAGGCATGGTGTTGATTACTCATATTTCAATTAAAAAAAAAAAAAAAATGGGAAGCAACAAACAAGTGGCTCTGGACAATTGAACTCACGAACATTTTTGTGAGGTTTATAAAACTGATTCTTCTAAAGTGGCTCAACATGTTTTAGTTGGTGATATGGTTGATGAAGTGCAGGCCAGTAGTTCTTCAACAACAGTTATAGAGATGTGTGTTGCACAGGACAAGAAATAAGAGAGGAAAAGGTAAACACTGGGGCCACTGAGTGAATTTTACCTCTGTATCTAATCCAGACCTGTGTGACAGTCTTACCACATCATGATGAGTGGTAAACTGATCTGACACTGTAAATCCAGAGTGTGACTCCTTGTGAAGAGAAGAGGTCATGGTGCACTGATGTGCAGATGAGAGAAAAGTACAAACATGTGCAGAAATGTTTATGTCATGAAACATGAACCATTGGAAATGCAGTAATTTTAACGTAAACGTGACCAAGTTGAAACGGAGGTTATAGTGTTAAAACTGTCTCGCTACATGGACACTGGTGATCACGCGCTCGCTAAGTTGCCACACAAGCACCTACGCACGCACACACACTGACGCAGACACACACACACACGAACACACCAAAAGAGTAATGCAGACCCTTCATCGTCTCCGCTCATTTCCTGGTATCCTTGACAACGACATATACACAGCTGCATCAGATCACAGCCTGCTTCCCCAATGACACACACACACACACGCGCACACACACACACACACACACGCAGACATTTCCAGCTGCAGAACAGAAGGCAAGTGTGAGAGCAGTGGACAAGGGATGACCACAGAAAACAAGATGTGAGATGCTAAACACAGAAAACTAAATAAAAAAACAAATTGTGATTGATTTGATTCCTCAGTGTTAAGAGAGAATGAGAGAGAGAGGGACCGATAAAAATGAAATATGTAAATATGTTGATAAATAAGAGACATGTGAGTCACATCCTGTTAGCTTTCTCTCTCCAAGAAGGGATTGAGGAAAGATAAAAATGAGATCAAGAGCAAGGAGCAAGTCAGAGACAGACTCACATCAGGGCCTGGATCTCCGGGCTCTCCATCGTCTCCTTTGGGTCCAGGGGTTCCCTTGCTGCCCTGAAGGTCACACAGAAAATGTTAGGGGTCCGGAGGGCACACAAGCGTAACAAATGAACTTCAAAGCGAACTTCAAACAACTAATGCTCAGTACATAATGTTTATGTTACATGCACAGTATGATTTCTAAGTTAAAGGAAATTTGAGAAATAACCTACTGGCTCGCCAGGGTCTCCACGCACCCCAGGATAACCCTATAAGAAGCAGAAATGTTCAGAATTTACTATATGGCAAAATGTATCATATATGACACAAAGCTACATGCTATAAGCACTAACCTGGAAACCATGACAACCAGCAGTACCGTTTCCTGCGACGCCATCTTCTCCCTGAAATAAAGAGAGATAGACACTTACAGACCCATCTGCATACATACATATGCAAACCTCATGGCAGCAGTTATGATAGATGGTACACATCTGTCTTTCTCCCTCTCCCCTGCTTTCTGTGCCCCACACTCACCCTCTCCCCCATCGGGCCTCTGTCTCCCGGAGCTCCTTTGATTCCCCTCGGTCCTTTGGGTCCCTGTGAAACAAAAGGAATGATCAGATTAGAAACATATGAAATGTTTCTACATGTTTGCCTTGATGTAGTCAAGGCACTGCGTGTGTGTGTGTGTATGTGCGTGTGTGTGTATGTGTGTGTTACATCAGACTGACTTCAAACTGGATTAAGTAACAGTCAGTAATGGCCAGATGTAAAGGGTCCTGGTCAGATGTTTACCCACATGATGTGATTGTGAATGTGCAGCCACTTTAAAAGTCTTGCAGTAATTATTTGTAATAGTTGTAAAAGTCTGTGTGTGGTATCAGATTTTTCTGTAATCTGTTCTGTTCTGTGGATTATGGAGCTAAATCAGCAGGTTAATAGCACCTTGAAGCATCTTAAAGCACATACATATTTGGTATTTCTCTACAATATGAAATATTCATGACCACATAAATACAAATCACTTTAAAAGTGATAAAAGTTTTATACATATTTACAACTAGCTTATCTTATATATCTCTCTTTCTACAATATTAAAAATGAATGACTAAATGAGATAATAATGAATATTTTTTAAGAATCTTAATGGTTTTGTTCATGTAGAGTTTAATATTACAACACACCTCGCCCCAACACTTCTCATGTAAAATGACTAATAACCTTTGGAAACCTTTGAGTAAATAGTTTTTGAGGGCCAAACATACGTACCCTTAACAATAATTTATGTTGGACTCACCTCTGTTCCAGGTTGGCCTTCATCTCCTCTGTAGCCGGGAGGTCCAGCTCTGCCAGGCTCGCCCTGGAAAACAACACAACCGTTAACGACCTGCTCATTAAGGCTCATTTGTTAAGGTTTCTCTGTGATTTGTATTCTCTTCGCTGAGATATCACAATTTAGTTTTGTTATTTTGTCACAATCTGTTGGTTAAGGACAGAAGCCAATTTGAGTTTTTCCAAATTAATACTGAACAGTTGGTTAGAAACTATCGTAATTAGCATCAATGATGGATGTGATGTGATGGGTGCAGTTGCATCTGTGACCACAACCAGCACCCATGTCACAATGTACTAGGTAGATCTCTATAACACAACAATATTTTCATCTTTTGAAGTTGCTGTGCAATAAGTTTATAATAGTTTACAAAGTAAAGTAGCAGCATCATTACTACAAGCATTAGCAATAGCATCAGGCTATAACTTCCTCTTAGTAGCACCCTAATATTTTACAAGAACCACCTGTTTGTTTATTGAGATAAAGTTAAGAAAACACTGATATTAATGTCATCTTTGACCATCCATGGCAGTTATGTAGCTGAAAGTAAAATGAACGTAAAGTAAATGTAAAAGCTGTAAGTCACAAAGTTAAAGAATTCACTGTGTAAGCTAGCTAAAGTTCAAACGAAAACGTTAGAAAACATAAAAAAGGAACCCTCGCCCTGAAACTCCAAAGCTGCTTAATTTGCACATTTTTACTTGTGAATTTAACACATAATTTGCAGTAATAGAAACAAAACGTTGTAGTTTATAGAGGGAGTTAGCATTTGAATTGGCGCCATATACTGGCGCAACAGCTGGGCCCAGCTGCTGTATCTGAGTCTCTCTTCACACACTGCACAAACACAACAAATGTATCGACGGCTGCACACACAGGAAAGTTTGACACAGCTTGGAAAACATGCTTTTAGTTTGAGACTTAATGTTTATCTGTTTCCTGTTTTAGAGCTAAATCACCACTGGAACCATCTATGTCCTGGGTGTTCAGAGCTTAACTCTTGATGCAGAAGGAAAGAAAAATAAGACCCAGTAAGGCAGCAGTTCCTTAAACTGAAGTTTACACAAAAAGCAGGTAATATATTACAAAAAACTTCAAAATACATGCACTGACACTGTTTATGTATAAATGATGTATAGCACATAAGTGTATGTGAGGATACAGTTTTTCCTGCCTGTATGAGGCAGGTCTGTCAGTTATTCCATGTTTTTGTACGATTCAGCTCCTCACTTGTTCAGCACTGATGAGGAACGGTTGCAAAGAAAAGCACAAAAGAGCCATTCAAACTTCTGACATCACGGAGGTTACCACAACTAACGCTTGTAACATATTATTATTATTACACTGCCTGGTGCCTTATTAAGAAAACCATACTGAGGCTTTGGCTCAAGCAGACGGAGAGAAGAACTGAGTCAGAGGGGAAAGAGTGAGTGTTGATGTTCCCAGGAGGAGTAAAAACTGAGAATAAGAGAGTAGAGATGGAGCATGTATGAGTGGGCAGCTCTGGGGTGGCAGCCAGATTCTCTTCTGTTTAGGTTTCACATGAAATATGGATGCAACTGTTCACACACAGTGCACGTACACTTAGGAAGCATGCATGCACTGGAGCACTGGAGTTCCCGCTCCAATTGAAAAAAAAAAAAAAAGAAAAACGATAAAGGAGGGTGGTTTTGATTTTGGCGCTGTGGCGCTTCCTGAATCTGTACGCAACAGGCTACCAAACCTGCTGTTAGCTCCTGTTTGAGCCATTTCAGTATCAGTTCATGCATATTTGAGTGTGTGGGGTTCTTACGGGGTCGCCATTGGGGCCAGTTGAGCCCTCCCTTCCCTGCTCTCCACGAGGTCCTGGCTCACCCTGGAAAGAAGAAGAACAAATGTTTAAAGTGACGATTAGAGAAGTAACGCAGACAGAGCCAAGTTTTAAACACTGTTGGACTTCTAGGTGAACATGGGGAATGACAGTTTAAAACAATGTGGTTTCTCTTAGGGTCAATGTGGTTGTAACTGATTCATACAGCAGCCAAACTGAATTTCCCATGAATTTCTAAGGAGGAGATGTTGAGGTAATTGAGGGACTATTCATCCCTCCACATCCACATCCTTATCATCACTTACTGGGTCTCCTCTTGGACCTCTGTTTCCACGGGCACCTGGCTCACCCTTTTCTCCAAGTATTCCCTACAAGAGATTTGAAGATGTTAGATAAGAAGAGAAGATGTCAATATATCCTTTAACAGTTCAAAAACACACAAACGCACTCGTTTAAAATTAATATTAATCCCTTAATACTTACTCCTTCACCAGGTGGTCCGTCAGGTCCGGGTGGGCCCTGAAACAGACACACATCATATTAGATATCAGATGGGCCATTAAACAGCGGAGATTTTTATTGTTGTCCAGCAGGATTAATATTTACATCATCACCACGCTCTCCGTCATCTCCATCAGGTCCACGAGGTCCAGGATCACCCTGTCACAACACAGATTGTTATATGTCACATTTCTAGATCTGATGTTCGCCGTCCACCCGTGTTTCTCTTTGCAGCGATTTACCTGAGGTCCCAGAGGTCCATTGTTTCCAGGTCTTCCCGGTGTACCGGCTTTTCCAGGATCTCCCTGAAATAAGCAGAATATGTCATATTACAGAAACCACAAGGCTCTTTGACAGCCTCTGACAATGTAAGTATTATTTAAATCTCACTTTTGTTCCTTTCTGTCCATAAGAACCAGGGTCTCCCTTTGGTCCAGGGTCTCCCTGTAGACCCTGGAAACATAAAACAGACAGACAGCTTCAGTACAATATCACAAGCAGCTGAGGCTACTATCTATGAGGCCGCTGCACAAGTACCCTCATGTATGCATGTGTGTTTGTTTACAGTATGACTATATGGCTTCATTTAAACAGTCTGACAGCAGAGAATGTAAACGAAACTGTGATTAAAGAGCCAGAGGCCTTGGTCTGTCTGCCTTGACAGCTCCAGACACAGGGTGTGATGTTGGTCAGAGCGACATTCCTAAACAACTGTGGCTAATGGCTAATCTGTAAACAATAAAGCTGAGCCTCGGGCAGATGAGGAAGTGGTTTCTCTCGAGGGCATATGTTCAAGAGAGAAATCAAGAAATCACGCCTCAAAAATATAAAGTTACAGTGTGCATGTGTGTGTTTCCTAACATCTATAAAACCTGACACCAGAGTGAAAGTGTGTTAATATCTAACACATCTGGTTGCGATTCACACTGTCCACAATGTGCGACATTAGTGCAAACAAAGTCAAAATGTAAAACCATAACAATGGGATTATTCTGAGGTAGAGATATGTAACTCACATCTGAGCCAGGAGATCCTTTACAGCCAGGAAGACCAGGGTAACCAGCTTCACCCTAATGAAGAAAACCACAGAAACACGTTGGTTAATGAACCTCAATAACTTCACCACATCAGAAAATGCTGCATAGATTGGATGTCGATGTCTGTAACTCACCTTTCGTCCATCAACACCATCATTTCCCCTTTGACCTTTGTCTCCCTAAAAAAAGGAAAATCAGGAGAGTTAATGAAAGATGATAAAAGTGAGAGAGTGAAACGTTAACTATTAGAGACAAGAGAGAGAGCATCGCTCTGATTAGCTCACCTTGAAGCCTTTGTGTCCTCTTTCACCCTGAAGGAAACAAAGATGGTATCGGTCAGTTCATTATACATACAAACTCAAATAAAGTCTTGTTTAAAAGCTACGTTTTGTATTTGTGCGATCAGCTGATACCTTGTCTCCTCTGCCACCGCGGTCTCCCTGGAAACAGAAATCAGAAATGCATATGCCATTATTATCATCATACACAGATATACAGAGTGAGTGATCATTATGAGGTTAGCAACTTTAAAAAAAAGATATAAAAATACAAGTGACTAGACAGCATCCTTTTGGAGCTTACGACATTGTGACCTAGATTTGTGGCAAAGGATTTTTATACCAACCCTTTAAACTACTTGGCTGCTAGAGATGAAACCATCATATTGACTTTAACTGCTGATGTTGACATATGTCAACAACATGACCTATTCTCTATATGAAACACTGAGATGAACAGTGTTTATGGCTAAAGTTGAACTCTACCTTCATTCCACTGTAACCGACAGGACCAGGATCTCCAATGTTGCCCTGTAACACAACACAAAGAGTTCACTATCATTAGGTTGTTGCTCAGTCAGCACTAGATACAGAGTGACAAAGTGATAACAGTTGTGTGTTGGTTGTAGATGAGGATGATCACCTACCATGTCACCAATGTCTCCTTTTTCTCCTGGCATTCCTGGTCTACCTGCTTCTCCCTGTGGAGAGGATGGAGGAAAAAAAAACATGAGTTTAATAGTTGTTGTAGTTGTTTTTTTCCTATTTCTGTATTATTTTCCTGAAATAAGATGTATTATCCTGTATAATATTCACACCTTTGCTCCAATGTCTCCATCTGGTCCTTTATTGCCTCCTGGAGCCTGAAACAACGAAATCCAACCAATGAAACAATTGTTCAAAAATAAAATCCAAAGGGCTTTTTTTCTCCCCTCATTTAATTTGGCCGAGATGTGATAAATATCATACTTACATGGCAGTCGAAAGAGCAGCACTGGAAAAAAAGAAAAAGAAAAGAAAGATTGTGAACATCCATACACAAGAAAAACAGTCACAGTGTCTGGTTATATAGATTATTGGCTATTTGTGTTTAAATATAAGTAGTAGACATGGTATGAGTTCACATTTTCTTAACTATGTCACAATTAATTGGAAGATTTTTTTTCCAAAAACATATAAAATTGGCCGAGATCTTGAATATCAGCGGCAATCTTAATTTGTTAATCTCAGCTTCCTGTGCCTGGGAGACGCCTCCATGTTTCCTGAGTTTGATCAGAGTTTACAGGGCGGCACAGGCAGCCGGTAATAAGACTGAAGCAGCGACTCAGAGAGAATCAGCAGAAGGTGACCAAACACTGCCAACTTGCTAACAACTTTTTGCTTGCATGCTTGGTTTGTAAACATCTTAAAGCCATAAAATTAATAAAACAATTCAAGGTGCTTTCGTGAAATGCTGTTGTTGGGATGTTTTAGTTAAAGGGCAAAAAAATAAATAAAAATAAAAAATAGTCGTCAATATTCAAACAGCCAAAACAATTGAAGCAGATTGAAAAAATATCAACATGCAAACTATTTAAAGAGCTCACACTTATTGATAACATCTTTAGCTGTGTTTCTCAGCTGTTAGTGAAAAAAAAATCTATTTTTTTTTCTGTGATGCATAAATGTACTAACAACAACTATGGACCTTTTGCTTTAAATTTATCTGTAGTAAATATGCACATGCAAAAAGGTTTCCTTCTCCTTTTACGTACCACGTCCTTTGTCTCGTTTGTCTGAAAAGAAGGGAAGAAAACATGGCTTAATTTAAAATCTTAACGTTTAATTCTGTTCATAGTCTGGAGAAGAGAAGAGAGGAGATGAGGACACATACCATGATATTGATGATGGTTTGAATGGTTTTCATCTGAGATGACCTGGGATCATCTGCAGCAGTGAAGTTCTGTCTGTAGGTTTGATCTGTAGCGATGATCGACAGCCTGGTTTCCTACAGAGACACAAAACACATTCATCATGTCCTCCTGATATTAGACATAACAGGTATTATCTTCATTATTACTACTACTACTGCTACTATTATTATTATCCTTCTTAGCATAATTAAATTATGCTAAGAAGCTATTAATTATTATTAATAAATTATCATCTTAACACTGAAAATTACTTAACTTTATCTCCCTTTAGTGTACTTCTTCTAAGTTGAAAGTTAGCTAATGGGTTTGCTAATTGGCACATTTACAATTTAAGGTTAAATTGAAATGTTGATCAATGTGCATTGTCCCTTTTAAACAAATAAACTAAAAATAAAACTTCCTCTTACTGTATTCACTTTAGTTCACTTCATTTCATCACATTTCACTCGATTTTACTTCACTTCATGTCACCTCCACATGTATTCACATTAAGTCATTTCATCCTTTTTGACTTCAACAACTTTTTACTGCACATCCCTTTAGTCTATTCCCACCAAGTTTATTGACCAGAGTCAATAAACTATGTTTTCATCACAGGCTCAGTTCAGAGCTGGTTGATGGTTAAGAAGTAGTTTAAATGTTAAAGTTACAACAAGTTCAAAAAATTTAAGTGTAAGACTTTTGCAAAAGCACATTTTAAAGTTCAGTTGTAACTTGTATGAGTTATCAGCAGCTGTGTTTGTCAGTTGAGTATCCTCCAAAGACTTTGTTTATTAAGAAATGTCTCAGTGTCTCTGAACACTGGAATGCATTTTGTACACTTTTGTCCCTAGTGTTTACATTAGAGTTGCACTCAAATGGATTTCTTCAACATTAGTGTAGACAGAGACTAGAAGCTTTTCAGTACAATTATAAATACAATATAATGAAATAGAAAACAGTAAACACCTTTAAAAAATATTAGCTTTATCCTGATATCTATCATGAAGAGTTTAAGGTGTAGCATGATGAGGTTTGACTGGAAGTGGCACTAAACAACCCATCTATGGTAATGAAAGACTGATTGGTTTCACGTATGATTGTAGGTGATATTCCCTTTTCCAAACTCAACAGTGAAAAGTCATGGTCAGTTAAAACTGTGTTGTTCATTTAGCATCCTAAGAGGAAAAATACATTTTCAAGGTCTTTAACATTTAATTGTTAAATTTTGTAGTGAGAGCTGTGATTGGCTTGGGTATTCATGGACTCGACTGAATGTGAACAAGTTGTGTGTGTGTTTGGTACCTCCTGATCAGGGGAGATGGCAACAGCGAACACTTTGACTCCATGCTGCTTGGCTTCATTAGCAGCCTCCTGCACTCCTCCACATGGCTCTTTGTAACCAGTGATAGGATGACCATCAGTCACTACAACGATGTATTTGTTCTCATTATAGTTGGAGCCCCTGTATGTGCACAAAAACACAAATATGCACTTGGAAATGATGTCACTTCCTATATAAGATCATAAAAGGGTCATAGGGGAGAGTTATCATTACCCAATAAGCAGCTCAGCGAGGCCCTGCTTGATGGCGCAGTCGGTGTATGTACCCTTGCCAATGTATGAGATGTTTTGGATCTTTGTTTTCAGGGTCTCGCGGTTAGTGCTCAGGTCGGTCAGCTCTTGCACCATGACGACTTCGTCACTGTAGTGAAGTGCTCCTGCGTTCCACGTCAGGACGCGGTCACATTGGTGGCGCCTGGAAACATAGAGGTGTTAACAGAGTAACCACCAAAACAGCACAACATTACTATGCAATATGGCACATATATATTATGATATATGATATGATATGATATAATATGATATGATATGATATGATATGATATGATATGATATGATATGATATGATATGATATGATATGATATCACTTAGCAATTTAAATTTTCACATATAAAACCTGTGATGAATGAATAAAATAACTTTTAGACCACAGCCAGCATCAGTGATGGGCGTGGTCACATGTGTGTTGTATTGCATCTGAGGCCACGCCCCCCAGTGATGTCACAGTATCCCAGAGTACACCTGAACATCACTCAATGTATGTGAGAGCTGTAGGAATTTACTCTTAGTAAATATTTTGGTTTTTGTTTGTAATGGAGTGTCTTTCATAAATGCGTGTGCCTGTGTCTTACATGTCCTTAAGTTGATCTATGAAGATCTTGGTGAAATTTTTGATCTGGTCGATATAAAAGCGCTCAGGTTTCCTTCTGAGGGCCACACTCTCGGATGTGTCCAAAACGAAGAAAAGATCAACTGGACAATCTGCTCAAAGAGGAGACAAACGAAGATGACCGTCAATTAATGTATCATCAACTCGATGGTAGAACATGAGTTACATCAAACTCTTAAATAAAACCAAAAACCCATCCAATCACTTTAAGTGACATCAGCATGGGCATCACTGCTAAAGCACTGGAGGCCTTCAGGCCAACATGATGCTGATTGGAGCACCTTGCACAACACTGTGTGATCATCCTCTACCTGGTCCATCCTTGAGTGAACTGGTTGTCAGGATAAACTCTTGCAGGCCTATATATGATCACTCCTCCAGGATGTCGGAGATATCATCACCTGCTTTGGTTCTTGACCACATTTACCATTTTTGGCATCCATAGCGCTCATAGATCTTTTTCTGAATAGCATTCAAACCCTACAACTCAGGCCAGGTTTCCATTAAACCAACCACGGAGACATACAGGGCCCTGCTCGAGGTGAGCAAGCCTGCTGTCCTCCTCTTGTCCTACTTTCCGTTGCTGATGCGTATCTGCTGCTGCTCAAACTTCAGCAGCAAAACCAAACCCAAAGATAATGAACATCTGGACTGGTTCAAACATCTGTAGTATGTCAATGTATTCAGTGACATTAAGAACACTTAACATGCAACACAATTTCATAAGCAGCATATAATAGAACATTTTCTTAGAAAGTGCGACAACTTTTCAGCAAACTTACCCGCAAACCTTTTCTTTTCGACCTGCGCTAGCGCTCCGGCCAGGACGAGGCACAGAAGCGCGAGGAGACTTTTGAAAGTCTCCATGATAAAACTGTACGAAACAAAAAAACAAAAAAAAAAAACTAAAAGCTCAAAGACACACACAACACCCCCGTCCCCCGACGAACAAACGCCGATCCTCTCCGACCCCCTATCCCGACACTTATAATCCGAAGTTTTTGTAATCCAGGGCTGCGCCGCAGTTTGTCCGAGACGAGACCCAGAGCGCGCAGAGGAAGACCAGAGCGCACGGTGTGGGGGGAGGAGATGGAGGAGGGGAAGAGGGAGGAGGAGGAAAAGTTCACGCGTTTTCGCTAGAGATGATGAGCAGGAACCCACGAGAACGCGCACAAACTAAAAGTTTATACATAATCGTGAGATAAGTCTGTTTCCTTAAATGGGATCCACGGGGAATAAACAGCGAGTCTGCAGACTGCACGAGGACACAACATAAAAAATGTAGAAACTGATCCTGATTATGTTTCAGTGATTTCAGAACATGTATCATCAGTGGAGGAAAAAAAAAAATCAGGTTCTCGTGTGTCTTTTCCACTCAAACAATCACACATGTGTAATGTAGAAAAATCAAGTAATGAAAACCTGTATAGATGAATGTTGAACTAATTTCATGAAGATAAATGAGAAGCAGCTGACACAAATCTTTGGAAGTATTTTGTGTTGTCTTTCTGAAAAAGTCTTCTTTCTCTGGAAATGGGGGTGGGAGGAATTTCAGTACATCTGGTTCACTTCGGCATCCAGACCTGAACATAAAAGCATGAGATGGTTAGAGGAGGAAGAGGAGGGGGATCCTCTCTCCTGTCTCCTCAGCAGCAGGAAGAGACACAGTGCCATCTACTGCCTATTTTGGTGCAGATCTTGGAAAAGGTTTTGGAAAGAGTTTGGTGTTCCGTGGAAGAAGGCAGGGAGGTGTAGGCATGGAGGGTTCATTTGGCAAAGTGTGGATGGGGGAGGATGTTTTAAGGTTGCTGTGGACACACGTTTGTGTGTGTGTTGGTGTGTGGGACTGCAGGGAAGGTCTGGCCTGGACTCAATTTTTCCACTGAGATCACTGTTTTCAGGGAGGGAGAAGAAAAAAAAAAAGTTGCGTGGAGAAGGGGAGGAAAGGGAAAAGAAAGACGGAGGGATGAGGAGAGAAGGGGGACATCTGGTAATGATCTATGTTTATTAGCGAGCTCTCATAGTAAATCTGTTGGATTATTGGCAGCCAAGCGGGTGTGTAAAATTCTGATGCATGCATTTTGGGATGTCTCAATATGAATACTCAATACATTGCTCCATAGAAATTCTTAAGGGATTCATTAGTAAATTGTTTTCAACTTTCACAGAAACAATTTAACTGCAAAATGCTTTTGTTCAAAGATGAAATCTGTTGTGCACTTTTTTTTTTACAGTCCTAAAGCTGGCAGGTGGGATTTAGCTCATTGAGAAGTCATTATCTCTCCGCCTGAGGAAAAACAACGAGAACGAATGTCGTCAACAAGTTCAGATAAAGTTGGGTTACAAGCAGAGAGGTGCAGAAAACACACACATCCTTCCTAAAGCTGAGGGGTTCTGCACAATGTCCTGGGCACAGCCTGTTGGCAGATACAGTGCAGCACGAGTTTCCGCAGGATTTGAATGTTCAGTGGAGAAGATTAGTAGCATTTCTGAGTCACAGAGTGGAGAAGAAGAAATATGACTGAGTACAGACGGTGTCTCCAGACCGATCATTATTACAATTTGTGGGTTTGTCCCTACAGATAACATGCAAGGCTTTTACGATCTGTAACGTATGCAATACAATCAAAAAAGAAACTGAAATCTGAATTTAAATAATGTGGTTGCATAAGTGAGCACACCCTCTTATAATTAGGGACAAGGCTGCGTTCAGAATGAACCAATCGCGTTCAGACCAACGTTAAATAGTAGTCTGTACACACCTGCTATCAATTAAAATGACTCTGATTAACCCGTAATTAACTTCAGCTGTTCTAGTAGGATTTTCCAACTTTAACTTAGTTGCATCTTACAACACAAAGTGACCCATAAAGAGCAAACAAAGCAACTCATTGTTGGAAACCATCACGGTCCAAAAAGAGTTTCCAAAGCTTTAAATACACCCAGAAGCACAGAGAGGACAGTCATCAATAAGAGGAGGAAATATGGCACAACAGTGACCAAAAACTGTTTCAAAACCTCATCTGAGGCGAAAAGACAAGAGAGATGCTGACAGCAACATTAAAGGCTCTGGCTGTGTCACTACATGTGACAATAATCTCCTGAATTCTTCATGTGTCTGGGCTGTGGGCGAGACTGAAGAGTTTCTCACCAAGAAAAAACATCCCAGCTCAGATACAAGCATGATCTGCTGAGGCCGAAGATGAACTTTCTAGCCATAATTACAAACGGTATATTTATGGTGATGCATGATGGAGGCAGCATCGGTCTCGAGGCTGTTTATGTTCAGTTTGAACTGAGGCTTCAGTCAACATGGAGGGAAGGATGAACAGTTGAAGCTACCGTACATTTTTAGTACAAAAACATTCAGGTGTCTACTAGAAAGCTGAGGAACTTCACCTTTCAGCACGACAATGACCCAAAGATTCATCCAAAACAATAAAAAAACCAGCTTTTCCAGAAGACTGAAGTTTTGGATCGACCTGAAGAGGGCGCTGAACAGGGGATTTTGCTAAAAAAAAAAAAAAGTGGGCAAATATTGCCAAGTCAAGATCTGCTACCCAAAAAGACTGAATGTTTTCTTTTTTCTTCATCCATTTTACATCTTGCAACATTTAACACAACCACCACATTTATCTCTGGGGCTGTACTTTCCTGTGAATGGTGAAGAGAGAGTTTGGGTATTTTATTTTTTAGTATTTTAGAGAATTGTGATTCAAAACTTAACTATGCAAAAAAAAAAAAAAAAAAAAAAAAAAAGAGAACACGAGTAAGATGAAATACAAGCATGAAACAAGGGAGAAACTGAAGTTTTACTTTTCCAGTGAAAAAAAAACAAACATTTGAGTTGGAACAGATGGAAGAAATGAATGTGGATGTGTCTCTTACTCATGATTTAATTTGGCTCTGCAATGTCTGAGTTAACATTAGGTGCTGGAACAGCAGCGGTCCACGTCAAACTGTACTGTTAAGTCATCTGTGCTGCAGCGGCATCAGGAAATTACATTAAAAAAAAAAAAAAAAAAAAAAAAAACGAATGCTGCTCGTCATGGTTTACACCACTTTACCCTCTGATAGGTTTCAGTGAAAACAGAGGAAATTGCAGTCTAATCTAAACCTTGGCAAATAAAGTTAATTACAGGAAACGTGGCAGATTGACTTCCGCAGCATTAGTGCTTTATCAATCTCTAGTGTCGTCGAAGACCCTCAGTAGTTTCTCTACTGTGCTCCAGTCTGCAGCAAAAACTAAAACTTCCTTAAAAACCGAAAAGCTGTAATTTACAAAATCAGCTTCAGTAAAAGATCCTGTTGTTACTTTCAGTCCCAGTGTTGCCAGATAATAGACGCTCAAAGGGAAACTGGTTGGTGGACACCTACTGCCCTCTAGTGAGACCTTTTATTGTGAAGGCCAATTCTGTTCACACGTTTCCCCAGAACAACAAATATCCTTTATTGCAGTTTTACGTCTGAATAAAAAAAAAGAAAAAAAAAAAGTCAATTAACATGCAAGAGGTGTAACAAGGTCATTTAATCTGAAATTCACAAACCTTGCACACCATAGTGGGGGGATATAAAAGGCCTTATCAAACAAACTTATGTGGTATTGAAATGAAAACGGTGTCATTTTAACTTATTAACGTATTTGTCTTAGAGCATGTTGACATTTGAGGCCTTTCCAAAAAATATTTCCACCAATATTACAGCTTCTGTTGTGAACACACAGTGTCTCATCTGAACAACATCCACGTTTTCATGCGTCTGAAACAGATGTTAAGAAAGAAAAAGAAAAAAAAAAAAACAGTTGAGAACTGGTGAGGAATGAAGGAGAACATCTGTTTGTGCTGGTTGTCAGAGTCTTTGACATATGGATAGTGTGTCTACATTTAATTTACAATGATCAGTGAATGAAACTTTTCACCTCAGTTTTAACAGTAACTGTAGCGTTGCTCTTTATTCCTTCATGTATTGCTTTAATTGTTACAATGCAAACTTAGAAGCCACTCTGTCAAAGGCAGTGTTTCAGTACATTTGTAATGTGTGATTGGATTCTGGTCCAGTTTGCCTTCAGGCCCGACTCAATTCATATTCGAGTGGCTCTTCAGGTGCCTCCTCAGGTGGTTCAGACAGGTGTAGGTCTTGGGGCAGATCTGGCAGTGATACGGTCTCACTCCTGAGTGGTTCAGCATGTGCTGCTTCAGCACACTTCCATCTGAGAACGCTTTTCCACACTGAGAGCAAACATACGGCCTCTCTCCAGTGTGCACGCGCATGTGAACAGTTACTTTGTGAGCCATCGTGAAGCCCTTGCCGCACACCGTGCACTTGAAAGGCCGTTCTCCCGTGTGGGTAAGCCTGTGTGTGCGCATCGCTCCCATCTGGGAGAAAGCTTTCCCACAATCCGGGCAGATGTGCGGCTTCTCGCCCGTGTGAACTCTGGTGTGACTCCTCAGTCCTCCCGCTGTGGAGAAACACTGCGAGCAGTGGGTGCACTGGTACGGTCGCTCTCCCGTGTGGGTGCGCATGTGCTGCTTCAAGTCATAGCGATTTCTGAAGCCGCGGCCGCAGACCAGACAGCTCTCCGGCCTGTCGTCGTTGTGGCGCAGCTCGTGGTTGGCGAGGCATTTTTCAGACAAGAAACACTTGCCGCATTCCTGACATTGGTAGGGTTTCTCGTGGTCGACTCTCTGATGGTACTTGAGCTCGCTGATCCCGGGGAAAGTTTCATCGCAGTATCTGCACCTGAAGCGATGGTTGGGGCTGTAGGGAAGCTGATGTTCGCTCATCTGATGGTTCCTCAGCAGGTGAGCCATCTTGAAGGTCTTTCCACAGTGAGAGCACTCGTATTTTGTAAGCAGCTGCACACACTGGTGTCTGACGCGTTCGTGCAGGGACCTGAACTGACACCCACACTTGGTGCAAATGTGGGCAGCGTTTTTACACTTTCTCTTCCTGTGGCCAGAAAGATGAGTCTCTGTTCTGAAGGCTTTTCCACACTGAGAACATTTGTAAGGCTTCACCGCAGTGTGAAACCTCTGGTGTTCAAGAAATTCAAAGCGATACTTGAAGCTCCTTCCACACAGTGGACAGTTGTGGGTGACTCTTCCCCGAGGGTATGCGGCTTTGACAGAAGTCTTCCTTGACGAAAGAGAAGAGGACGTTCGATGGATTGACAAACTTTTCCTGTGTTTCCCTCCACTCATTAATTTGTCCGTCTCCATTTCACCAACCTCTTGATGCCGTTGTTGGTGTTTGGTCAGACACTTGGAAGAAATAAAGCTTTTTCCACATTGTTTACACTGGTATGGTTTATCATGATCCACTTGCTGATGATACTTTAAGTCACCGATTCCTGAAAATCCTACGCCACAGTGGCTGCACTTGAAAAGGCGGTTTTGAACATGAGTCAGCAGATGTTCCTTTAAGCTGCTGGACTTCTGAAAAGTCTTTCCACAGTGCCCACAGTCGTGATTGTGGCCTCGTTTTGGGCAGTGGTGTCTGAATTTGTCCAGCGATGTTGGAAAGCTGTTCCCACATTTAATACATAGATATGCAGCATTTTTGCATTTGCGCAGCCTGTGACCGGCCAGAAGAGTGGCAGTTCTGAACGCCCTGCCGCACTCGGAGCAGTTGTATGGCTGCAGCCCGGTGTGAACTCTCTGGTGTTCGATGAGGACAGAGTGATGTTTGAAACACTTATCACACACTGAGCATTTATGCATTCCTGACTGCTGCCTCCTGCGAGACGATGATGAGATGTCGCTCCTTTTCGGCGACTCAGGGAAGTCAGTGGAGGTGGAAGGGTTCGTGGACAGCTCTTCATCAAACATGACAATCTGAGGAACGTCGTTATTTTCATCATCGCAAGCACTCGGGTGGGAGGCGATGGCCACTTCCAGCGATGGCGGCAGCGACAGGGAGGGAATGAGAAGATCATCTGACTGAAATGGAGCTGTACAGAAAAAAAAAAACTTTTTCCATTTCTTCATTGAATAAAATACTTATCGACTAGTTTATAGTAAATGTAAATTAATCACATACCAACACTATTCTTTGCCAGTTTACCATGACACTGTTTGCTTTGGAGGAGAAATTTAAGGTCGTCTCCATTTGAGACGCACTGCATGTACTCCTCTAGGACAGACGGAGCAGCACTGATCCAGGAGGCAGTCTGTACAGCAGAGGCACAAAAAATAAAGTTTTGAATGTTACTTTCTCATTAAATGCTCTATTTGTTTGTTGTTGTTTTGTTTTTTTTTTTCTTTTAATATAAATCCTCTCTACCTGTTTGAAATCTGGTATTGGCAGCAGCTCCTCAAGTCTTGTGAAGAATTCACAAACTAAAGTCTCCAGTGCCGTGTCAAAGTCAGGGCCATACTCCACAGGAAACACGTTCTGTCGCAGGAGAGGAGCAACATATTCAGAAGAAAATCACAGCAGACATCAACATTTTTTCCACATTTTTTCTAATTTAGAAAGTTAGGATATGTAAATTTATGCTGTTTTACAAAACCATATAGACAAAGTTTAATATTAATCTTACCTTGAGGAAATGTTCTCTGCCATCAGTATCTTCAATGAGGCCTTGTACCAGCTTCATAAAGTTTGCCTCTGGGGCTTCAATTACAGGATCATTTGTCTGGTTTAAAAATAAATAAATAAAATAAGAAAATCGTTACGTAGGGCAGCATTTAACCACAATTTTCATATTCCAACTGTTCCTTCATATTACTTGTTATCTGTCAAGAAAATCCTGCAATATGACAAATTACACAACCCTGTCAATATATTGGCATTTTTGAATAAAAACACAATCAAAGAGAGAGCTACAATGGTCGAATAGTTGTGGTGCCAGCTAATTCCTGGCCAGGCTGACCATTTACTGCACATCATTCCCCTACTCTCATTCCCTATCCCTCTTTAAATCAGATAAAATGAATCACCTCACCATTTCAATTCTACAATCAACAAAAACAATCTCTCACCTCCTCGATGCAAGACGTACGGATGCGGTTAAGATGCGTCTCAACTGCTTTGAGATCTTCAGGATGTTCAGAACGCAACAGTTCAAGAGTTGTCTGTGGAAAATTACATTTATGTTTTAAAAACCACATATATCCACGACTATATGTCTAAAACTACATTGTGAGCATTGTCTCCATATCCAATCACTCACCCTGGCTCTCAGGCCCAGTGAGAGCAGCCTCCCTTCCCTTTTACTCATCAGTTCTGGAACAGCATCCGTTACCATGGACACAAACTCCTCCAGTTTCCCATAGTGCTTTATGTTTCGCTGGCGTACCACTTCCCACATCACTGCTGACATCAGTCGAAGTGGTGGGACCAGGAGGGCCAGCGAGGACAGGGGGACACTGAATTCTTCACACAGAAATTAAATTGGGTCAAACAAAGTTCAAAACAACAATGGTTCACTTACAGCCTTTGATATCTTATGGTTACAGTTGTCTAAAATATTATTCTGTACAGTCATTAATTCTAGGTCTTTAGCAAATATAACTAATTATAACTGACACAGGTCACACACACTTCAGTGCCAGTAGGTGTCCAGTGTATGTATATGTGTACTGTATATGTGTACTGTATATATAAACATAACATCTCTGTATTGAAGTGGGCGCCGTCTGTCACTGTGGTATCTCTGTCCCTGAGACACAGGCTACAGTGATAAACACAGCAGGTTAAGTTGCTCCGGAGTCACACAACAGCCTCCGACCTCTCGTTCAATGTTTCTATCTTGTATCTTTGAGAAGGTCTTGAAAGTGCTAAAGCTGACACGGTGAGCATTTTAACCCTGCAACGCGAGCTGTGTAAACCAATACAGAAGCTAATGAGAAGCTAACGCTCTGACCGGACGCGGACGTTAGCTAGCAGCTAACTGTTAGCATGGCCGTTTGTCACTTTACTTCAGAACCAGCAGCGGTCAGTTAAAAAAAAAACACCCAACAATTGTGCAAATTTGACACATTTATAACGCATTAGAAACGTTTTTAAACACGAGATATCGCTCACTTTGTGTCCAAAACAAAGCGTTGGCTCACATTAGGAGATTAGCCTTAGGGCCGCTAATGTTGCCTTGTAAAACCGGCTTGATATTGGGCAAAACAAATCTTGTTCCAGGGATTAGTCGAGGCCTGTTGAGCATCGGCTAATCCTTCGTTTTAGCTAGTCGGTTAGCCGCAGAAGAAATGAAAAATACCCCGATTTGCAAAGCCTCGTAAGCTAATACATACCCATGTCGTTCATTTTGGAATTCTTCAACGACGATGGAAAGAAAAATTATTACAGTGGCATATCTTTCATAGTTTCGGTTAGCGTGCTAGCTAACCGCATATCGGGCTTCAGGCGCCAACTTCTTCCTGAAACACGTTGTTCACTATGGGGAGCATTGGCCCTGTGTCAGTTTGTAACAGGGGCACTCGTTTTGTTGTAAGGGGCAGCCCGGACGATCCGGTTCACGTTCACATAAGTGTAAAGAGAAGATAGCACCGCCCCTCCAGACAATCTAAAACATCAAAACTAAATTCCATCAGCAATATATAAACTTGATAAACTATTTTCTTCTTTCCTCGTGAGTTTAATGCCTCTTAACAACAAACATTTGAACTACATTAACAAATATAAGCCACTAAAATGACCATATCTGATTTTATTTTAGAAAAGTATAAACATAATTATTTGTCAGTTGTCAGATGTGTCATTTATTTCAAATATTACATTTTGTAAGGCCACAGCAGGATGTTGAATTAAATTTGAAATCCTGACGCTACTGGCATATACTGTTAACTTTACTATAAATGATGTTCACTGACAATAGAAGTAGACATTGATTAATACATAAGGAGAATGTTCCCTTAGAAATCCTCTTAAATATATGTTTTGTGGCTTTGGAGAACAAAATTAATGCACTTAAATTAATGCACATGGTTTAAAGCAGATCTGACATAAGGAAATTAAATCATATATTTCTGAAATATATTCATAGAACAGAGCGAGACTTGTTACACATTGCACAAAATCAATACCACAGACAGTACAGGCGTATTGCATTAAGACAATATTCATTTAAAAATCAGACAGACGTGGTTTGTGCTAGACTGTGAGTTTTTAAATGTCTTTTCAGGTGATTGAGGCACGTGTAAGTCTTTGCACACAGCTGACAAGCATACGGTCGAACCCCCGTATGGTTCATGGTGTGTTTTTTCAGTTCACTGCCTCGTGAAAAACCTTTCCCACATTCAGAGCAGATGTAAGGGCGTTCCCCGGTGTGAACACGCATGTGAAGCGTCACTTTACTCGCCATAGTGAATCCTCTGCCACATACAGTACATTTGTAGGGCTTTTCCCCTGTGTGGGTGCGTCTGTGTATCTGCAGCTCACCAGCTGAAACAAAAGCCTTACCGCAGTCGGAGCACAGATACGGTTTCTCGCCAGTGTGAGTTCTGATGTGTATGTTCAAATTTCCAGACACAGAGAAACGCTTCCCACAGTATGTGCACTGAAAGGGCCTCTCACCTGTGTGGCTGCGCATGTGGAGGTTCAGGTCATGTTTGTTCTTAAAAGCTTTACCACAACGCACGCAAATCTGCGTCCTCTGCTGTCGGTGGCGCAACTCGTGAGCCGTCAAACACGCAGCAGAGCTGAAAAACTTCCCGCATTGCATGCACTGATTAGACAACTCCGGAGGATGTATCTTCTGATGGGACCTCAGCTCACTCATACTGTGGTAAACTGCGTTACACTGTCTGCACGTGAACATACGGTTCTGTGTGTGAGTCAGCTCGTGCTTCCCCAGCAAATACATTTTCTTGAAGCTTTTCCCACACTGAGAACAGTCGAACTTTCGAACACTGTGAACACATTGGTGTCTAAATTTGTCCTGTATAGACTGAAAGCTGTTTCCACATTTGATGCAAATATAAGCTGCTTTTGTGCACTGTGTACGTCTGTGAGTGGACAGGTCAGACGTCCTCCTGAAGGCTTTTCCACACTGAGAGCACTTGTAAGGGTTTTCCCCAGTGTGCAGTCTCTGATGCTCCAGTAGTTCATAACGGTAAATGAAGCACTTCCCACACTGTGTACATTTGTGTGCAACTCTCTGCCGAGGAGGGCCAATCACAGAGCCGGACACAACCGGACTCTCAGCAGATGTGGTTGGAGCTTTGCCATCGTTAATATCAGGAACACTGTCACTGCAGCTCCCTCCTGCTGTTTGCTCTACGTCACTGCTGTTCAGACTCTGTTGTGCCACATTTTCACCCGTCCATCTTATGTCCCGTGTCCCAACATCTTCGACCTCTTGAGCAGAAATCACCTCAGATTCTCTTTGGTTCTCAGATGTTTCTCCGTTAGATTCAGCGTCTTTGGTGTTTGTCACTCTCAGTGAAGGGAGGAGAGATAATGATGACATGAGCTGCTGCTCTGAAGGGGAGAGGGCTTTTTGAAAAAAAAAAAAAAAACAGAAAAAACAATTAGTTTATGCTTTTGTTCATTTAACAATATTGTTTTTGTGTTTAAGTGGTTTGATATATTTACAACAAATAATTAGTGTGATATCTTATTTTGTCTCATCAAACTAAGTCAGAAACTGTTTTCTCAGGAAGACACACTCACCACTGGAATCCATCTGGGCCATTTTCCCATGATGCACCTTGCTTCTGAACAACACTTTCAGGTCCTCTGTTTTGGTTACATACTGCATGTACTCTTCTAACACAGAGGACGTATCACTGACCCACACTGCAGTCTTTTATCAAACAAACATCACTATTATTGTAATGAACTGGATCCAGGAAATCTAGAAATACACTGTAAACTGCAGTAATTATTCTCTGTACCTGTTTAAAGTTTGGTATTATGACCAGCTCTTCCAGTCGGGTGAAGAACTCACAAACCAGAGTCTCCAGAGCTGCATCAAAGTTGATGCCACATTCCCCAGGAAGCAGGTTCTGTCAGGCAAAAAATAATACACAAACAAAATATGTGGATAAGTGTCATAATACTTTATCATGTGACAAACAAACAAACAGCCTGTTATTTCGTTAAAACTAATAATGAGACAAAAGCAGAGTCACACCTTGAGGTCGTGTTCTTTCTCTTTTGAGTCATCCAGAAGTTTTTGAACAAGCTTGACAAAGTTGGCTTCAAGAGCTTCATCCTCTGGCTGAAGCTGTCAAATAAAAAATGCAAATATAAAGAGAGCAAAAATATTTCTTAAACTGGACATTTCTTAAACATTCAAAGTCCAAGACTGAGGTCTGATACCTGTTCTGAGGCGAATGGCATCAAACTGTCCAGGTGTCCTTTAAAACTTGTGAAATCCTCTGAGTTTTCAGAACATAACATCTGTAAAGTCGCCCAAAAATGACACAAAGATAGTGACACAAAGAAAACCAAAGAATTCCCTCTTTGTAGCTGCAACCACCTCAATGATGCAGAGCAAACAGTCAAATCTGACAGATGTTTTGTCTTCATCTAAATATGTTTACACACCAAAAAACACAGAACAGATTGAAATACAAGCGATAACTCTATGATACATTTAAAGACCACTAATTGATTTGTTATAAAACCAAATACATGCAGTTATATTCTGGTGTGTTAACTAAAGTAAGGGGTTACAGAAACTAAAACTAAGTCTGGGTTGATATTGATGTACAAACTGTACATAGATATTTAATGTAGTGCATCAGTGTATCTCTTACCTTTGTTCTTAAACCTAGAGTGAGCAGTCTCATCTGTCTGTTTGTTAAGATGCCAGGGATGGCTTCAGTGACCAAGGAGACAAACTCCTCCACTTTCCCATAATGCTTTGTGTTCCTTTGGAGAACCACCTTCCACATCGCAGCCAACATCATTCGCAGAGGTGGAGCCAGGAGCCTCAGTGAGGACAGGGGCAGGGCACCCTCTGTGTGTGTGTGTGTGTGTGTGTGTGTATATATATATATATATATATATATATATATATATAGAGAGAGAGAGAGAGAGAGAGAGAGAGAGAATTAGGACAGTATTAAATCAGTATTAGGACAATTTACTGGCTACTTCACAAAGATGGATGTGAATGACACTGTAACACATTTTTCATGTGTGTCTGTTCTGTTATTATGCATCTTTATTTGTTCTTCTTTCAATGTAAATTGCTTTGAGCTCTATAAAAATATTATACAAATTAAGTTATTGTTATTATTATTACTGTTTCAGATACCAAATAAACCAAAAGAATCGAAACGTCATGTATTCATTTTATTTTGTTTACTGTGTATTGTATGTAAATAAATAAACAACTACAACTGTTTTTTAACGTGTAAAACTTATGTTCTTAATCCTATATATGCCACAAATTAAAAACACATAAAATAAACTACACTCTCGTGTTATATATAAATTAACAGCGTCAGGAATTTGTGAAATCTATTTAACATTTTGACTAATCAAAGCCTTGTAGTCAACATTAGCATGTATGCTAACATCAAAACAAATCGATGATGGTATCAGCAAAACACAAAATATTACCCATTTTATTCCCCTGACGAGCTAAAACAGTTGTATGGAAACAGAACAAACGTCCTTATTTAAAACAATCTTCCTCCCGCAGCGATCAGCGGTGAAAACACAGTTTTAATCCAACTCTTCGACACTTTCTACTCGTTGTTGTGAACTGAACGACACTTCTTCTGCTGCGGCTCCAGCAGCGTGTAGAGCGCAGTGCTGCCCCCGCAGGCCACGAGCGGTACTGCATTTAAAGTTGATTTTAATTAGTCCTGTTGTATCTGTACGGATTCTTCTTATTTTTGTTGCCCTTCTGTTTTAAGGTGGTTTCTATGTACAAAAACTCATGAAACTTTGCACACACACCAGAACTGCGGCAAAGCAGCTCTGATGTGGGATTTTGAAATATGTTTGTTTGATGATCAATTTTAACACACTTCTACTAGATGATTCATGAAATTTGTGCCAAATTTGGCATTCATGATGTCAAGATGTTGCTGATCTTTAATTGCAAAGGAATGTTTGATATGTTGTGCTATGTTAAAATACTGGGATGATGAATTTTAATTTCTCTCCACAAACAGGAAATGTGTAATGCTGTAGCAGTGCATCGAATGATGTGTTTGAACCATCACACGCTATTGGATACTATTCATTATGATCAGATTAGGTGTATGTTCTGTGAAGTTTATTCTGCTGCGGAACCGCAGGTGCCCAGGCCTGTCATTGCCCTGGCCAGACTTTGTGTTTATCATAAAATTAGCATTAATTCTCTTGTGTATTTGTGTCAAAAACATGGTTTGGAGACCAGTCCAAACACCAACGAGGAATAATCATTGTAGTTATTGGTGCAATGATTACACTGTATGTATTATAGTTATTTATTTATTCAAACATCTTCCTTTTGAAGCTGTGTTTTATTGTGGTTATTCCTCATTGGTTTTTTTTTTTTTTTAAATCTCTTATGATTGTTTTTAATTGTACATTTATATTCTTAACTAATACAATCAAATACCAAAAACCATTCTTCATGAAGTTCATAATCCATTTAGTGTGAATCTTTGGTTTTCACTATTTTTTTCACCCCCTTTGAACGCCACAGAACAATTTCCCACCAGTTGCGTTTGATTGCATCAGGATCATCCAGGTGTGTCTTAGAAGTTAATCATGGCCACATGCTGGGCAGCTCCCAACACTTCGGCCCAAACACACCCAGTTGGTGCCGAAACGTTACGAAGCGGCTGCAGACGCAAAACAAGACAGAAAAAGAAAAGACTGGTCTTTTAACACTTCTTTAAATGTCGACGAGGCGTCAAACGTTTAGTTTGCAACAACTCTCCCATATCCGCGAACGCATCAAAAAAGAACGGCAGCTGATTCGAAACGTGACGTCAGACGCCGTTAAAAAGCCGCCATCAAGCGCCCGCATGCAAAACTTTATCGCGGGTGGATGTTAACATCTAAATCCACCAGCGCTTCTAATGTAAGAACAAAAAACGGCACATAACAAAATAATATGTGGAGACAGTCAGCAGAGAAACGAGGTCGACGTCGCCCAGCTCCAGGAGAAGAACGGTAAGAGACGCATTTTATCTTCATTAGTTTGGCCTAGCATTAGCGCCAATGTCATTTCTGTCAGGTGTGTTGTCTCTTCTTGTGCTAATTAACGCTGTAGCGTGTAAAGTCTGGCGTTTGTTCATGGTGACAAAGCTTCATCGCACCACTGTTTTTTTCTTCTTCTTGTTAAGCTTCAACATTGTAAGTGTAAAACAATTTATTTGAATAGTTTGTGGCGGTTGAGCGGGAGACATGTTTTTATCCCGCGGATGGTTGTCGGCAGACATCAAAGCCATGCAGCAAAAAAAAAAAAAAAAAAAAATTGATTCTGACATTTTGTTTTTCATTTGAAGCGCAATTTTAGTGAGCACAAGCTACATACCACCATTTTTGCTTTTATTTTAGAAACATCGTGTGTTTTTTATTATTATTATTATTATTATTTTAATTTTATTTTGTTTTCCTTTCCACAACTTTTGGCCTTTTTTTTTTAAAAAATTAATGTCTAAACATTATTTTCCAGCATGTCAAAGCTGGTAAATGTGAATATTATCACTCAGAAATTAAAAGATGTTTGGAGAAAAGCACCACAGCTGTTGGTTTTGGTGCCTGGTGCTAATATAATTCTGTTAATTCATTTAAATGGTTAAAAAGATTAGTAGTGTTCTAGCTTAATTGACTTTTTGTGTTTTTTTTTTTTTTTATACAGGAAAGTTGTCGTAATGGACCAACCGTCGACCGCCAAACTTAAAGGAATGGTCCTTCACAGCTTGGATAAAGGTCAGTGATGGATTTTAAGTTAGTTTAATATTTAATTGGTCATATTGTTTGCGGTAACAGCAGATAATGAGGTGTTCATAGTTTTTAAATAGGGGTTTTATATAGTGTTATAAGGGATAAGTCTTATATTTTGTGTTTAAAGTGGAAATGAAGCAATGAAAACTGACCATTTTTCGGTTGCTTTTTATTTTTTGGAAAAAAACTTTTCATTAAACCTGAAATTCAATTAGTTTCACTGGAAAGTGACATGTTGATGCCGACTTTAGCCATTAGGGTGCAGCCATGTTTTTGTGTTACATTATCAGAATGGTTAGCGTTTGTGAATGTTTTAGTTTTCCATTATCTTGACTTTAGCTTAATGTTAGCTTGGGCACTAAATGTTGAATAAACATGGCAAAACGAACAGGGGGATCATTTTGTATTGCGCCTGGCTGTTCAAATGAATACTACTGCGTACAAGAGAACAATGTTAGAGAACAATGTTAGTCGACAACAAATTTAGCAGTTGGCTAGTCATTAGTGATGACATCATCATCGTATGTATCTCATGACATGTAATTCCTTGTTAAACTATGTTTCGCCATTGCCAACTTAAGTAGCTCAGAGTGACATCACCTTCACATTACTCGTGATGTTTTGGTTCCAATACTAGTGAAAGTGATTCAATTTCTGTGGGAGAATCTGAACGAATGCAGGAAAAAAAATCTGTTGCCGTTGACCTTCATGTGTGTTCAAAAAATGTAATTGTTCCAACAGATTCCAGTCCAGCAGTAAGACTGAACGATAGCGTTATCAACGACAGTGATGTTAAACAGTCTGACTTGAGTGCTCTAGTTTACTGTAATCTCTTTAAGCTCTGAATCAAGATGACCTGAATTAATATTTTGTCGCTTGAATCCATAGTTATAGACGTTATAGTGCAAAATCAAATACAATCAACAAACAAATGTTACCAATAAGATGAACAGTTGGCATGATAAATAAAGAGTAATCTTACCAATTTATAATTGGCAGTATTTTTTTTTTTTTTTTGTGTGTCATTTGAAGTTGGAGAAGGGGGAACATTTCCCTCTTTTCCCCTCTCCCCTTTGTTTTGTAAACCCTGCTCTGCCCATGTAAAGTGTCTTGGGTACGTTAAGAGGAGCTATAGAAATGCAAGTTATTATTATTTGGGTGACTGGATTCTCTGAGACAGACAATCATCCTCTCCAAACTACAAGTTTACTTTGTGCTTCCTTCGATAGAAATATACAAAGAACTATTAACTAACGGCTATTGAAATAGTCAGTAGTTGGAGCCCTAATATTTAAATAATCAATTGGTGCTATAGATATCTGTTTTAGTCGACTGCTTCATTTCCACTTTAAAGTTCACAGGAAGTGAAAGTCAAAGCTCCACTTGACCCTAATTTTATTTATCGTTTACTTTATTCCAGGTAGATCCTCTTCTAGATCTTCAAATAGTAAGGGTTGAATTTTTATATTTTTCTTCCTGTCTCTGTCCTTCCAACATGGCCGCCGCTGCCATGCCTGTGAGCTTTCCTTACTATGTGGTTTTTTTTTATGCTTGTTATGCAGAGTTGTTGCTGCTGTACCAAAACTGAACCGTACCACAATTTCACCACCTCCATCAATCATGAACACACATCTGATTCTTTCATTCTTTCTCTGTGTGGTTGAATGTTTCAGCTGGTCAGTGTGGCGCCATTGACAAGAACACTGGATTTAGTCATTTTGCCTGTGAATATTCTTGACTTTAGCTCTGGTTAGTGTCTTTTAGCTTCGGTTTGTGTGTTTTAACTTTGGCTAGCTTTAGCTCTGGCTTTGAATTGTCCTGAATTTGTCTATTAGCATTGGTTTCTGAGTCTTGACTTGATCTTTGGATTCTTTCATCTTTGGTAAATGGTTAAATTTTTGGTTACTTTTGTTCTTTGTCTTTGTGTGTTGATGTTGTTTTCAGTGTGTGTGTGTGTGTTGTTTTGGCTTCTTTTGTATTAAAGTTGAAGGTGTTTAAGGCTGTAAAGTTGGTTAATTGTTGGATTAGTAAATTCAATGATGAGGTTTTAGGCTCAGCTGCAGTGTTGTGTTTATTCCTGTGCACTAACTCTTCCTTTGTAGGTTTTTTCAACTTGAGGTAGGACCCATTCTAACTTTCTTCTCTAGTCAGGTCAGATTAGCTGTTTTCTTTTGAAACCTGCCAATAAAACACTTCAAACCCTGTGTGTGTGTTTCTTTTTGACACTGATGTAGATCAGGTTAGGGACAGATAATTTAGAGTGTCTCTCTCAACAGCTGCATCTCCTGTTCCTGTGGATCTACAAACACAATCTGCTGCCGAGTGGAATCCACAAGTAAGTGCGTTTCCTTACCTTGGGGTGGGTGTGGGCCGTGTGTCGGTCTGGCCGCCGTGCCATAACCTTTTGCCTTTCAGCTCCTCCACTCGGCATCAACTTCATCCGATTTTTACTGAGGGAGCAAACAAGTAAGTGTCTGCCTGGCCGCCGCGCCAAGCCTTCGCTCGGCTACCTTGCCGACCTTTCTTTCCCACGTGGCAGCCCCGCCATGTCTTTGCTCAGCGACGTTGCCAAGCAAAGGCTTGACGACGTTGCTGACCTTTTTTCCAACATGGCCGCTGCGTCATGTTTTCGCTTGACTCCCTTGTCGAACTGTCCTGTCTCTCTGCTTTCACGGCCACCACGCCGCTGTTCATTCCCTTAAATGATGTTTAGGGAAAGTTAGTCAGCTGATGAAGTGGGTGGGGTTATTTAGGGAAGTGCAGGACGGGGTGGAACTGATCGCTCTCTCTGTATGTGTGTGTGTGAGTGAGAGAAACATCTTGGCTGCCATGCCAGAACTGTCTCTTTCCTGGTTCATCTGTCAACATGGCCGCTGTGTCATGACTGTCCACATCTGTTTCATCCAACACAACATCACATCACTACACCCACTCAGACGCTGTCACAATCTAAATGACATTTTTCTCTTCAGCATTTCATCCACGGTGGCTCCAGCAATTCATCTCATTTCTACTCGACGATTGAATCGAGTAGAAATGAATGAAACCACAACACGGTAAGTTGTTACTCGGCCGCCGTGTCGTAGCGTCTCCGCCCTGGTTGCTGAACCAGTTCTGTCCTCTGGGCCGCCGTGCCGTCTGAGCTTTCATTCTTTTTTTTCCTTATATTTTCTCATGTTCACATTTAAATCTGCCTTGTTTTATGTCCGTCTGTCCTGTCGTCTTTGTGTACGTGATGTTTGTCATGTACTTGTCTATCCGTTCTGTTTATATGGTGTCACGTCTTTGTCCCGTCTCTCATCTGTTGTGCGCCTCCTCTGTCATGTCTGTCTCAGTCCCGTCTGTCACGTCCCTGTTGTGCGCTCTGACCGACAAAGACTAATGACTGACTCCACTGACTTTCAAATTGGCTATTTTGTCAAAATTGACCAGACATTGGTTCAACATTTATTTTTAAAAACAACTTTAGACTAATTGGCAACAAATATACCAATTCAAATAACATTAAGTGACCATTGCAGCAATTAAATATGTGATGTTAACTAACAATTCGCTGTAAGACGATTAGTCTGAAATGGATTAGTCTGTGAATAAGGAGCTTAAGACTCTAAATTTCTTTAAATTTCTTACAAAGTGAGATTCTCTCTTGTTCCTACAAAGGTAACGTATGTTTCTTTTCCACTTTTAGTTTCTTCTTTCATCTTAGACTTGGATCCTACTTTTCTGTGCCACGACTTTCAGCTTGAGTCATGTTTTGGTACAACAACATTAAGGTCGAAACAGTCACTTTGAAATGGGTGGTTTGGGTTTCACAGTGTAGAATAACAACTCACAGCACTGGTATTAAATCTTCACTGGTTTGTCCATCAGTCTCCAGCTTGGTCTGTCTTGCTCCTTTTCTCCTCTTTCTCTACATTTACTTATTTCAGGAATGAAGACCCAGTGGAAAATGGTAAGAAGGTTCTTGATGTTTTAGAGAATTTAACTTCAAAATGAAGTGAGGGAAAGGTAGTAAATGTGTTCAGTTTGAGTTTAATCAAAGCTTCAAACCCTTTGAATAAGATTAATCTTTTCATCCCCCTAGAGGATTTTTAGAATCCTTTTGTTTTTATTGGCTTTTGACAAATCATTGCCAATGTAATTTTGAGTATATTTGCAATTTAAATGTGCAACATTGGCCTCTAGTATAATTGTGCTGTTGTCACTCATCACCATCTAAATCCATTTATATACTAGTGTTAATCTTTGAAGTCTGTCTTGTCTCTGTCAGGTTTATTTCCAACTGCAGTTTCAAATGTAAAGTTGTAGATGTTGAGCAGGTCAGGTGAAATAGAGCAGTAGTTTTATCTATGTTAACGTTTTTCTTGCGCGACATATCGGGAGGCCTCCCAGCAGGGGAATTAGTTTTCCCCTGTGAAGCGTCTATGGCGTCAGTTGTCGACGGTGCGTTGCAATTTCAGGTTACGTGATAGGAAACATTTGTTCTTCAGGAGGAAGTAAACCTGACAGAGGCAGATGGTCTATATAATGGTGACGCTACAGGACATTTACCTTGTATTGGTGTATTTCCTTAATTTTGATTTATTGGTACTGAGTGACAGCAATGACAACTACAAAAACAAGAGTAAAAACCACATAATTTAGTGTTGACAGATGTTAGATAGAAACCTTTTTAGTGCAGTTTAATGTTGAGTTATTGTCTAGAAGTATGAAACTACAGGACTGTGTAAACACAATGTGGTGTGTTTATCTGAAGTTGAAGATCTAAACAGCTTTTTTTTTTTGTCTGTTTCAGAAACTCCTCCCCCATATCTGTCTGACATCTGCTCTCATGTATATTGTCCAGTGTTCAACGTTCAGGAATCAACAGTCAGCAGTTGACAACCACTCTGCGCTCTGATTGCAGTTTAGAGTCATCGTGGAATAATTTTTAATCCAATAATCTCGCTTGTTGAACAAGAAGAAAATCGTCCAGGTGATTGTTTCTCTGCTCCAGATTCTGTTTCTTCCTCTGAAGGGCGTCTTTGCATAAATCTTTAGTTGTTTGTTCATGAAACAGTCTCACATCACCGTCACCAGTCTTACTTCCTCCTGACGTGGCCTGTCAACACTCATCGTTGCTGCTTCATCTGTGAAGTGAGTCGTTCTCCTCAATCACTGGTTGTTTTTACATGTTTGAGAAGTTGTGACAGCAGAGGATTGACAAAGCAAACAGCTTGAAATGTGTCAAACTATATCATACAATAACCTCTCAGTGTTAATTACTGTATGAGGTTGTGTAAGAAGCTCCTGAGTCTGTTTATTAGGAGAAAACTTTTTACACTTTATGCTAATTATCAGTCACAATCAGGATTCATTCAGTCAGTTCTTAACGCTACAGAGAACAAGGTAAACTGAGTCGACTCCAACATAAGAAGGAAAGGCTTTTCTCCTTCCCCTTCTTCTCTGTGTGTGACGAAGTCTGAGCTCGAAGGAAACTGATTGTTTACAACATTTAAAGTTTTATATGTAGGACTCAGGTCGTGATGCAGTTTCCAAAACTAGACTTGGATCCATCTGGTTTTGTGAATCCGCTGACTACGGTGTGATATTAATGTCCTACAACAGCTGCAGTTGAATTAATTTGCACTGATGTAAACAATTGGGTCAATGTGCGTGATGTTAATATAATAACGTTTGTAGAATTTTAAACTGTTTGCTTAGTCAGTGGTCGACTGTCACATCTCACCTAATGTGTAAAAATAATCATGTTGAACGAGGACACGAGGTCCCTCACAGACATGACGGCAGCAGCAGTAGTGAACATTGATCGACCACATCAGGAGGAAGTGAGACCTGGTGACGGTGGCGAGAGATCGTTTCATGCACAAACAACTGAGGGTCGGTGCAGAGATGAACTTGAGGTGAAACTACAGAATCGAGCAGAAGATAAACTTAGTTTAGACGACAAAAAGTCTTAATCCAACGTTCTGATTGGATAGAGAATTGTTTTAAGTGGTTGTGTGAAGTTGGCGTCTTGCCGCTGGTCGTTTATTTCAGAGTGTTGGACACGTCACCAGGAATCAGAAAGATACGAGGGAGGAGTCTCAGTGCTGTTTCACAGTAAGACTTGAAACACAAGCAAACTTCTTCTCATCTTATTCAAACTACAGATAAAACTGCCACATCACAACCAGAATACTAGATGGTATATTTAAGTAATTTATGTTTCCCCTTCTGTGGATAGGCTGTTTTTTGGCCCTAATTTTTGGCCTCGTGGGTTTTTAAGTGTAGAAGACAGAGTCAGGGTGAGAATGAGGTTAGGACACAGACGCCACGAGGAGCTGATGGAGGCTGAGACGTGTCAGTGAAGTTGACGTTTGATGTGACGACTCCGACGCTGAGGAAGTGGAGACTCAGCTGCACCGAGTCCTCGGAGATGATTTATCACTGGAATAAGATGTCGTCGGGTACAGTCTTTCACATCATCAACTCTTATTTAATACTTAAAATGTTTTTTTTTTTTTTGTTTTTTTTATCTCAACCTAAAGATTGCTCAGACCTGTACTCACCATCTCTCTCTCTTCTTCCAGCTGTGAATGAGGACTCATGCTCTCCACCGGGATCCAGTGTTAATCCATTGTTATTGTTGATTGTTAATGTTTTGTGGTGGGAGGTTGTCTGAGTTTAGTCTGGGGTACCCTGTACATTTAACACACGTAGCTGCTCTTTGTCTACCTCACTAGGTTATGGGTTGGTGCCACCACTGTATGTTTTATGTCTTTTTTTTTTTTTTTAATTCACTTGACTTTTTAGATAAGATAGTCAGGACCCATTTTGTTTTTGTTACACAGAGATGAGTTAGGCCTTGTTTTGTTTTATTTATTTCATTTATTTGGCACCAGCTCCACAGTCAACCTCCTCCATACTTTGTTTGTTTGAGAGGTCAAAGGTCAATAAATGTACAACCTTTGATTCACTCACGTTGACTCTGTCTCTGGTGAATTATGATTTCCTGTTTTACAAGGGCCTTTAACACACACACATAGTATAGACTCTACATTACATTAGCAATGCATTTAAAACTTGTTGCCTTGTTTTGGCTTTGACCTTTATGATGTTAACTTTGTTTTGAACTTTGAACAGATTATTTTATTCTGTCGCTGCAGCTCAGAATAACATGAGGTAAAATGATCGGTGCTGAGTTAAATTGACCATGAGTTTATGATATTTATTTTTTATTTGTTATTTATTTTAACAGGTAACTCAAAAGAAAAACTATGTCTAATGCATTCACATTTTCCCTTGACAGAGATTTCCCTCAGTGGCCAGATATTGATAAAACACCTAAATAACAGTCTGTAATTCTTAAACAAGCAGCACAAACTGCTTCAACTACGTTTGTCCTAAACTCAGATTCCCAGAGACTGGATCAATCTTTAAAGATCTGCATGAACTCTAAGGGAACATTAAATCAGACAGACCCATCACATCGTCTGGTTCAAGCCCAATATTAACTACAAACTGTTTTACAAGGTGAAGGAAATTTGACTTTTTCTCTTCACCTATAAATTCCCAGCAATCCTGTAAAAGACATTTGGCTGCAGACTTGTATTTAACACATGATTTAAACAGTGGAGCTTTAGTTTGTTACTTAATGATGATTCACATGTTTCCACAAATAAAGTGTTGCTCTAAAAGCTCCACCAAACTCGACCTGGTCCACGTTGCTAAAAATAGATTTTGCGAACAGACGTTTCCACCTGGACACAACACAAACTCTGAGTGTCTCACACTCACAAATCATTTTATATTTGAGTTTTCCATCTCAACTTTTCCTCCATCCACCAGCCCAGAAATGTGAAGACCTCGACTCAGACAGAATTAACACAGGAATTTTCCTTTTGAAGCCAAAGATCATGAATTAACTTTTACACCACGTAATGACTTGATCCACTTCTTTTGGCATTTGACAAATTACTAATATTTTTCCTCCAGGTGGCACTATAAACTACAAATAAAGACGCCCACAAAAAACCTCTGACTGATTACTCAACCTGTGACCAATGTTCCCTCTAATTTTTCATGTATCTGGGCATACACACAAGTTCTCTGAGCAAACTGAGGACTACTGTGAGCAACATCAGATATGCAATATGCACATACCCATGTGATCTGTTGAACTGACAGCATTGATGCATTCATTTTGATGGCAAGTAAAATATTGTCAATGAGAACTTTAACTTGTTCAGGGTCCGATTTTGTTTTGTGTGACAGCTCGTATGAAATGTACTAATCCCCTGTCCCATCTTGAGTCTTCGTACAGTTTTGACAGCTTTTAAATGACTTTTATGCTGAACGTGGCGCTTGAGATAGTCCAGCTTCCATTCAATCCACATTTTCCCTCTGAAAACTCACTTGCTACTTTGGCATCATGCATGTTTTGCAGAGTAGACCTTTCTCACTTGAAAAAGAAAAAACACCCAATTTTTTTTCTTCAATTTGCAGTTCCATCTTAAAGAACTGCATTTCTTTTTTACCGTAGCTTGGTCATGGATGTGTTCTTTTGTTTCGCCATGACAGTTTTGTATTAGCATCTATTAACCTAAATACTGCCATGATTGGCTTTGTACCGTCTGTATCGTATCATTGGCTAGACACCTGTCAAATATTGGGCTAATTAGATTAGATTAAGTCTAACATTAGATCTTAATTAATGTTATGTTGATGTTGTTTCTGCGCTGGATAGATTTCTGATAATGTAACAAGTGGGAGTTTAGAGGGAACATTGCCTGTTATACATTTATCATAATTTTAAGCTTTATTCATGGAGTTTAACAAGTAAACCCTCCCTTCATAAAGAGGGAAACACTTTTTCAGTATCCAAGGAAGCCGGTCATAGATTCTTTAATGACAGTTTTCTAAAACTGTCACTAAGTCCTGTGGCCATTCTGATAATTAACAAGTGGGAGTTGGTTTATACACAATTTTATGTTTATTAGGAACATGTGACGTGGGACAGTGAGAATCCTCCATGGCTTTTGTCACCTGTGTGTAGAGCGATGACCTGCTGACACATGAATCTCCTGACGGTGGCAGTGAAGCGTCTCTAACAGTGGCGGCCCACTAAGTATTTATCAGAACCAGAGGGACACAAGGGAGAAGTAATTAGATAGTGCCTCATCACACCATCTGGCCAATGTTGGCCACCATGACTAAGTAAATCCCTGCAGTCATTGTGCATTATAAAGGCATCTCATTGTACTTAAAAAAAAAAAAAAAAAAGGTCATTTCCTGTTCTCCTGTTTCTCTGGATTCACAGCCTGTTCAGTGAAACCAACCTGATCACCGCCTGCCAACTAACAGCAACCATGGTGCTTATGTGCACTAAGTGTAGTTTTTATTTTGGATTTTAAAACAAAACCAAAATCACAGACTACAGAGCTGACATGAATTAAATTAGTTAATTAATAATGTAGACATACATGAATGTATACAACATATACTGTCATATTCTTGACATTGTATTTCGTTTCAAGTTTTTGACCTGTTTTATGTGAATACATATACTTCTCGTACACCTCCCCATATGTGAGCATGTGACCTCAGGCTACATTTTGATTTGATCTTAAAGTTTTCTGACGACAGCCTCTATTTATTTTATTTCTTTTTTTAATAAAAGCCAATCTGAATAGTTTAACGTCACTGGACAGTTTTCATATTTACATCTATTAATGTAGTTTTACATTTACTCGCTTTTTATAATTTCACGGTTTGTTCTGTAACTATATTTACTTATTGTATTTCATTTGATTTTATATATATATATATATATATATATATATATATATATATATAGCATATGTATTTATGTTTAATCTTGATTTACTTGAGATTCTATAAAAACTCAGTTTACAAACTTAAAAGCTGAAAACAGTATTTGTTTGTCATTATGCCATCAAGTGATAAAAAAATAGTTAAAAATGAGTTAATGCTGGTTTAAGTCACAAATTTTAAGTCTCAAAGTAACAAATAAACTGTTTGGAATTAGAAGATTGGCTTTTTTATTGATATTAAAAAGCTTTTAAACTACCTCAACACAGTGTCATGATGCTGAAAATGTCATCAGCCTCTTTGACTGATGACGGTGACACACAATGTGAGTCATGACTCATAAATGACACATGCAATCAATCAAATATCTTTTGTATCACCGTATAGCGTGTCCACATTAAATGTAATACAATGTAAATAATATATAATACATTGCTCTGACGTTGCTCTGTTTTACTGTGTGCTGGTGCATGTTGCAATTGCACATAGTGACTTTTTTAATCTTTTTAATCTCCACCACATGTCCTGATGTTTAAAAATCAGATCAATTACCAAGTCTCATTCAGTTGAGTTTCATTTAGTTGAGTTCCGGCACATTTTTCACACACAAACTCACATTAAACTCATAATATTTAGAACATCTGTCTGTTATGAGGATGAATGGTCAGCGTAGTTTGTGGGTGTGTGGCGTTGATGCATGTATGTTCACATGTGCTCTATATGTGAGTGAATGCATGCATTTGTTCGCCTGTGAGTGTGTAATTAAAACAAGTGATTTTTTTTTTACACACACACAGATTATCCGTCTATCCCAGCTGGTCAGAGTTGGATTTGACCAACCCGACAACCACACGGAGGAAATCTCTTTGGGGCTAAATCCAAATTGGCACGCTTGATGATTTTTAAAATATGGCAGTGTGGACAAACTGTGGACTTGAATTCGGCACAAAAGTCTTAAGAAAGCAAATGACTGTTATAATAAAAGTAATATAAACAACTGACATCTGGAAGAAATACAGGGGGAAAATATAAACAGATGCCAAGAGGAAAAAAAAAATCAATTTCCTTTGGTTTTATTTTACTTTCATGGCTGGTCACTGTTATTATTGGATTTTCCATAACTACAGTGCAGTTTTTGATGATTAATCGTGCAGCAGCAGCATTACTGTGTGGTTTTTGTGTGTTTGTGTGTTCTTGAACAAACGCTTCAATGAAATGAAATCAATGAAATCATTAATAGCACAGATCATTTAGGCAGGATGTCGTCGAGGGGTTTTTATGTGATTGTGCTGCATTTGTGGAGGCATTATAAATGAATTCAAGCTTTAAAAGGGCAATACACCGTCAAGGACGCGCGGCCGTGGACATGCAGAGGTTTGTGCACATCTGTCGTGTTTGTTTGTTTGTTTTTTTTGATACACATGGACTCAGAGACACAGATTTAACGGCGCTGTGGCTTGTAATGAGGTCAAATCAGCTAACTGCTTCATGTGAAAATGGAGACACAGCACAGTTTAGGAATGTGACTTCCCTTGTTTTTTAAACAATCTATAATGTGTTCAACCATAATAAAGACCATTTTTTTCAATAAAATCCAATATAAAACTGCTTGTTGAACTGCACTGAGAGTTGGAAAACTCACAAATATGGAAATATGTCAGTTTTATTACTGTTTAATAAACAGTCCATTTAAATGATCGAGCTAAATGCAATACACACAATCCGCTTCTCAAGGAAAGTCTTTTATATAAAAACGAACATAATATCTTTATATAACTTGATCATATTGTGTTATGGCCATCATGAGAGTCACTGTAATGGTCTTTCAATATAAATACATTACAAAAAAAAAATAATAATAACAATAACAGTTAAAAATATTAGCTTTACACACGTCACACAGCCTCAAAGCTCTTAACACAGTTAATTACAAAATGAGCTTTCACTGCATTCACGCTTCTCCAAACCACATCCATCAGATCAAATTAAAATGTCTAAAGAGATTCAGAGAAATGTGCGGACGACGAGCAATATCAGGCACATGATTCAGGGATTATTAGTTCACACAAGCTTTCTCTGTGATCAACACACAAGGTCAACTTCTGTGATGTTATATTTATATTTTTCACAAGAAAAAAAAAAAAACGTATGTTTCCTTGTTTCTGTCATTAAATTAATGAACTTAAATCCAGTTTAACTGTGGACAACGTCTCTGTTATCACATAGTATGAATCAGCTTCATTCAATCAAAAGCTTCAAACAAGGATATTATTATTGATCACACCAGTCACACATAATATATAGAATATTGGTGTGTCAAATTTGTCACGTTTGTCTTGTAAATTGCTACATGTTTTAAATTGTTAATGCTTAATTCCAATGAACGTAAAATATATTAATAAAACCCATATAAAAACTGTATAGCAGCTTATATAAATTCAAAATGGTTTTGTCATGTTGATATTACACACAGTTTAGAAGCTAATTGAGAATTATTTTTTGCAGAAGTTGATAAATATTCTCAGTCTGTGTCGAGTCTGTTGGTTCATCAGCTTCGAGTATGTTTGTGAACCAGAAAACCACTGAGCTGTGAGCGTTTTGACTCTGAGTCCTCGTACAGTAGAATTTATATCCTCATATCTCAAAACATCTGGACGCATATTTGTAGAAAATGATCTTGCAAAAAATATATATGTAAAGAAACATTTTTATTTCTATCACAAAGGTGAATCATCATAATTGATCTTAAATCAATTTAATTGCAGTTGCAGTAATTACTTTTAATTACTATAAATTATTACTAGTTTTTGTTTCTCTCTTTGTTTCCTCTTTGTCTTCTACTAATTCTTTCTTCATTTTTTTGTCCCTTTAAATAAACTATTCTTGCTCTAAAGCAGCTGTAAAATCTATGAAAAAAACTTTCCTGATAAATATTGTGCTGTAAGTTTATGTAATAATAATAATAATAAAAAAAACCTTATATTTAAAATTCACAAAGGTGAATATAGTTTTCTATAGTGTAGTTGATGTGCGTGAACCTGCAGATCATGTGCTGTTATGATTCGGATGCTGGTAACAAATATAAGCACATGTTGTGATGTAGACATGTAATGATATAGACAGTTATTAAAAATAGAGAAAAAATCATTTCTAATTCTTCTGATATCAGATATTGTTCAGATGTTGACAAAGACTCCTGGGATGTTCAGTTCAAACAGAGGCTCTGAGCTACTCACAAATATTGCATATTTCCTCAGTGTCTGCTAATATATAAAATAGAATTTCATCTTTTTGACTGTGAGTTATTTGGAGCTCTATTCTCTGCTGTAAACAAAACCATACAATCACTCTCCACACAATCATTTCTCAGAGAAAAGTTTCTTCGTAGTTTTCACCAGGCTCCACGAGTTCAGAGTCTCTGGAAACTGATCTGAGAATGTCAGAGAGGTCACTGGCTGCCCTGGTCACACTGTCATAAGATGGTGGTGAGGACCTTAGTGTTTGTACAGTCTCCACCCGCACGGGCCCATAGTGCTGGATCATGGAGGCGATCAGTCCCTCTGTCTCTGGAGAGTGCTCCACATCCACCACAGTCTCATAGTTCATTTGTCTGTAGAGGTAGGATGCCTGCTTCATCTGCCGACGCACCAGATGCCTTCGGTAACACCTCTGGATGACGACTGCGGCCACCTCCTCCACTTTGCGGCGGAGCGTGGAGGTAATGGGCTCGTGGGAAACTTTGGAGGGGTTTGTCATCATGAACTTCTCCTCCATCTGCTGCTTGAGGGCGTCCATCTCTCCTGACTCTCCCAGGACACGCTTTGTGAAGGCAAACAAGATGTCCAGGCAGTGGATCCTGTCCCCACTGACCATGGGAAGGTCCATGGAGATCAGCTTGAACATGTTGGGCTTGGCGATGCGAAGCGGCTCAGACAATGTGTCGGCAAAGTTTGACAGCATTGAAAACTCAATGAACTGCGTAGCCTCAGAGTCAAACTTCTCCCAGACCTCATAAAACATCTCAAAGTCATCCTCACTCAATGGTTCTGTACTTTCCTCTGTGGCGACGCTGAAGTTCTCCAGAATAATAGCTATATACATATTTACCACAATGAGAAAAGAAATGATGATGTAACTGACAAAGAAAGCAATGCCCATTGACGGGCTGCCACAATTACCCCGGGTGTTGGTGCCGGTGTTGACAAAGTTAGCATCACACTCCTCTGGGGAGCTGGACATTATAGGACTCAGGAGGTTGTCCCATCCAGCAGAGGTGCTGATCTGAAAAAGGCAGATAATACTATTTCCAAAGGTCTCGAAGTTAAACATGTCATCAATACCGTCTTGTTTTTTCACATAGGCGAAGTTAGCCATTCCAAAGATAGCGTAGATGAACATGACGAGGAAAAGCAGGAGGCCAATGTTGAACAGTGCTGGCATGGACATCATTAAGGCAAACAGTAAAGTCCTTATTCCTTTGGCTGCACGTATAAGTCGAAGAACACGTCCGATCCTCGCCAGTCTGATGACTCGAAACAGGGTTGGGGACACAAAGTACTTCTCAATGATGTCTGCAAGAACGATCCCTGATTTGAGACAGAAAAAAGTAATGTAAGTATAGTTAAAGCTTGTTCATATAAGCACAACAAGAACATGAATATCAATGTGTATTTATGTCTACTGACTGTTTAGATATGCAACTGATTGATAAATGTTCACCACAACAAATAAAATGTTGTTGGGTTTTCCAGCTCCAACTGGCAACGGAGAAAAGTTGCTGCAGCTAAAATTTTCAGTAAAATACACTTTGTAATTTGGCAGCCAGGAGTTTACACCTTTGACATTTTGCCACCAAACTTTGCTCAGTTGTTCAGTACATTTTTGAATTCAAATGAATGTTACCAGATTTGAAAGGATTCCCCTTTGGGAGTTTGTAAAGATGTCACGTTCACAAGATCCAACCCAAAAAAGAAAATCTAATTCCTGATAAACAATAAAACCAGTGCTACTAAAAACTTACTCACCCACAATAGAGAGAATAATCACAACAAAATCAAAGATGTTCCAAGCAACTGTGAAGAAATAACAACGGAGGGCGAAGAGTTTGACCAGACACTCGGAGGTGAAGATCACGATGAAGACCAGGTTGATCTTGTTGAGGACGCCTTCCATCCGCTCTGACTGTTCGTCTGTTTCCACCATCATAGTCACCATGTTGATGATGATGAGTATCAAGATCATGATGTCAAAGGCTTGTTTGGACACGAGATCAAAGAAGAAGGCTTGGAGAATGTTCTAGGTTCAAGGAAAACAACCAGGGATTCAGTCACTGGGTTAAATATAATATCAGGAATTAACAGATGTGTCGATAGGCAGGATCAACAATTAAAAAGACAAAAAAAAAAATACAGTGGATATAAAAAGTATTTAAATGTTATATCATTTTACCGAAGGCCTTGGTATTGGCTTTTGTGGCTTTTTTGATCCTAACTTCTTCATAGCATTATAATACTTCTTCTGTTCTTCAGTCATGAAGATATCCTGTCCACCTAAGTACAGGCAAACACACTTTACATTATTTTTACAGGAAAATGTTAAAATAAACTTTACCTTGGTCACTGAACAACAGGAGGAAGAAAAACAAGTTGCTCCATCCAGATTTGTGTGTGTGTTTTTGTTTTGTTTTGTTTTTAACTGACAGAGAAATTATTACAAAAATGTCATTATTCAGGCCTAATGTCTGCGTCGTTAATACTCATCTTTCTTTTCTGCTGATTAAAATTGTCAATAATGACACCGATGAAGAGATTGAGGGTGAAGAAGGAGCCGAATATGATGAAGACGACAAAGTATAGGTACATGTAGAGGTTGACTTCTCTGATTGGCTGCTCCTCCACCTGAAAACAAACAATTTTATCATTTTCATTGTGACATGTTTATAATATACTATAATCTGTCTATGTACAAAAATGCACTTACTCCTCTTGAGTCAACAGCTGCATGCATTATCTCCATCCATCCTTTAAATGTTGCCTACAATAAAATACGACATTACACAACATTACTGCTTGGATATGGTACTGTATTGAGTTTGTCTACTGAAAAACAACGTTACAAACTATATCTAATATATATGACACAAGTACAACGTAACCTAAAAACAGAGCAGCTAAAGAAACCCACCACTTGCAGAAGTGAAAGGTACCCGAGTCCCACGTTGTCGAAGTTGACCTTAACTTTGGTCCAGTAGAACTGCGTGTCGTTCATGGCCAGGCACTCTGACTTGTTGTTGACCACAGTGACGCTGTGGATGAAGCCCGTTCTGTTCACACACTTCCCGAACTTGCCGGCAAACAGGTTGACTCCCATGATGCTGAAGATGAGCCAGAAGATGAGACACACGAGCAGCACATTCATGATGGAGGGGATGGCTCCGATCAGAGCATTCACGACCACCTGATGAGAAAACAACAAACGGCTTTTGTTTAGATGTCTGAAGCACTGACTACATCTCTGATTATTTATGGCAATTTAGTCTGATGGTCTGATGAAGTTCTAGCTGAAATGAATGTCACACCACCTTAAAGTCAATGAGGAAAGTGATTCACTCTGATTTAAGCAGCTTAACTTTGTTTTGACAGAGTGCCTTCAATTGAAATGTGTCTTTGCAGGCTGCTGGCAGCTGTGTGAGGATGTGGGCACACTGGAGGTTTGAGCTAAATGCTAAGATCAACATGTTAACATGCTCATGGTAAAAATACAGGCTGATGCAATGCAGGACCTGATATTTTACCACGGTCACAAAATAATTTAGCATGTTAGCAACAAGTGAAACTGAAGCTGATGGTATTGTCATTAATTTCAAAGGCATTTCGTTAAAAAAAATTCAATCTGATGAAAGTGCTGCATGAAAAGAAAGAACCAAGTTAATGATAATTCATCCTGTGAGCAGGTATGAAAACTTGGACCAATAGGAAAACAGTGGACTAACTAGTCACTCCTGGAGCAAAAAACCTGGTTAGAAATGATCATCATTCATTGTTTCCTTGGTCTAAATTTAATGGGAATGTTGGTTTCACAAGGAGATCAATTAGTGGAGGAGTTTATCCTGATATCAATCATGAAGCTAGTAGTCAACAGGAAGACATGTGACATCAGAGAAAAACATAAATCTCATTTCTCACCCTCATGCCTTCAAATCTGGACAGAGCTCGGAGGGGTCTCAAAGCTCGGAGGGTCCTCAGGGACTTGATGGCAGCAAAGTCGGAGTATCCCAGTGAATTTGCCACCAGACTTATCAAAGACACCTGCAGCAAGTACAGAGACGTGTGTGGGCTGTGAGACTCAGAAAATGACTGAAACCTTTAAAGAAGACAACTATCACATGTAATTATTTCAACATTAATCAAAGAAATTAATATACGATCTAAACAATAATAGATCTCAAAAGAAAAATCATAATAAAAGAAAACTAGTAGAAAACATCTAATGAGCCATATTTTTTTTAGAGATTTTGTGTATTTTGGGACATTCCACAGTTAGGAACACAATTATTAAATTTTTGAGATTTAGATTTGTTTTTGTTGTTGCATCATGCTTCAAATTTAGATTTCCACTCTATTCTACATCCAAAACAGACAAAACAAAATGGTATTCCGCTGTTGAATGACCCTTGGATGACAGCTATGAATGAAAATGGTGTGATATAAATGAAAGAAATAAGAAATCTATGTCATGTGATGATGACAAAACACAGACAAGTATGAACACATGGACTAACAGCGTCCATGCATGCATACTCAGCTATATATGCATATAAAATATGTATATATATCAAATAGAGTGAGTTTTATAAAGAATTTGTATCTGTCTTTGCCAAATTTGTTTCCAAATTTGCATCCAATTGATCCATTAAGTGTATTAAAAAAGAATTTGGGCTAATAAGGTCCCAATGGTCTGTATTTCTTTATAAAAGTCTATTTCCAGATGTGTTTGTCCAATATATATAAATATATATCTAAAGAAGATACTCAAGATTATTGATCAGGACTAGAGTCGTCATTGGCTCCACAAGAGTACAGATGAAAAAAAAATACAAAAACGCAATAAAAAAAAATAATAATAAAAAAAAAAGAAGCTATTTTTATAAAGAGAAAAGAAAGGTACAGTAGCTGGTAGCTGCAACAAGGTTTATGTATATTTATATTTTAAAACAGACAGAATAAATAACAGTCAATGCAGAAATCTGACACATCAGTTAATACATTAAATCAACAAGTGCATTTCTAAGTTGCAGATAAAAACAATAATGTATTAATAGGTTTAATATGTTGTATCAGATACAGCAGATCTTCTGTAGATAAACCTCAGTGTACATGGCACTGCATTTGTTTTTGATATAAAAGCCAAGGTCCTGAGGCAACTGATTCCCAAAGTGACTCTCTGAGTAAAAATGTTTCACTTCTCATATCAAAAAAGTTTTGTGTTTGGAAACAGGACGGTGGCTTTTGATATCATAACAGACAAGACTTACGAGTGAAGGAACACAGAGGCATTTGAGATGCAGATGCAAGTTTTTTTTTTTCTTTCAAACCCATTTGAGCTCATACTCACCTGGACCCTGCTAACTACAACTTACCCTAACAATAGAGCGGTCTGTGGAGATCTGTGTAACAGCAGGTGAGATCAGAGGAGACGTCAGGCCTCGGGCTGAACGCCACGGGCATTTAGGAAAACTACACACTACAGAGCCATGTCCCCTTTACCCAAATATAATGACACAGTGTAATGTCACTCTAATCACTTCTCAACTCTTTTTATTTGTCTGGACACGTCCTACTATTAAAGCAAATATAACAGTGCAATGTAACAACCATTTGCTGAGTGTTTCAGCAGTGTAGCATATGTTTCAAATAAGAGTAAGAGATGCTGAGTTTAGTACAATATCAAACAAGATGCGGCCAATCAGATATAACTGAACTATAAACTAATTTTGTCCAGGAAATGTCACATTTACCAAGCTATAAATCCCACAAAAACCTAAATTCAACTACAAGAGGGACAACAGTTCAACCTGAACTCTCAAGATTTCATTTCATCCCATTTCCAATTAACCGCGGCGTCATCTTATGTCAAAAATGTATCGACTTACATCCACGATGAGAAAGTCGAGCCAGCACCAGTAGTTGGTGAAATATTTCTTGAAGCCGTATGCGATCCACTTGAGAAACATCTCCAGCACAAAGATGTAGGAGAAGACTTTGTCGGCGTACTCCAGCACCACTTTAACCACTTTTCTCCTCTCTATGTAGATGTCCTCAAAGGCCTGAAGAAGCACAGGAACAAACAGGTGAGAAAACACAAGTTCATCATCATCAAAACTCTTAGTTCAACATAAAATTACATTGCCTTTACTTTAAAGGTGTCAGCAAGAATAATGATCACTTTAATATCCTGAAAGGAGAAAACAGATATGTCATTATAAAACCTCAGTTTTCAAACTTTAGTACTTTGAGGAAATATTTGCAGTAAATCAGTTTACTGCTACTTGCATTTTAAGTAGTTTTAAGGCAAACTATTCTTCTAATCTACAAACTAGGCTGATCATCTTCTGGTTGAATGTCTCTGCCAATCGGCCCGATGGTGGTAATTATCTGAAGTCATGGAGGCCAAGGGGGGCCATGGCCACCTTTACAAATTTGCTGGCCCCCAGGGGCCTCCCCTCTCACCAGTCACAAAAGCATGATATACTTCCATCTGATATTTTATATTAGGTAATTGTTCAAAAAGCAAATGCAAAGTCCATGAGCTGAGCAGTGTCCTCCTGTAACTCTTTGAGAGATGAGAGGGAGTGCTTCAATAATGTGTTGTTATTGTTTTAAACCATTAAATGCATCAAATGGCACCTACCAGAGCACCACTGCTGAGCAGAATCATGAAGATGATGAAGGTCTCAAACCAGCTGTGCTCAACGATCTGGTAGCAGGTTTTCCTGAGCCGACACCAGACTAGGCCGAGACCACGGCTGGTGTCAATGTCACAGCACTGACAGTACCTCATGCACACTGAAAAAAAACCAGCTCAAATTACATTTTATAAAAGTATGTTAACAGTTATAAATCACAGACGTCATGACAATTTTCACTCACACTCGGGGAAGCACTCATCTGGCTCCATACTCTCTTCAGCCAGCTCTGAGAAGTCGTCTATCTCATCTCCAGGCTTCCTCAAGTCCACCGTGCTGCCCTCGGACAGGCTGACCATCTCCTGAGAAATGAAAAACATCCTGTCAACAACCAGAATAGAGTATATTGTAGAGTATATATATATATATATATATATATATATATATATATATATATAAATATGGACCTCTTATCTGCTGTCTGATACTAAGTTGCTTCACATGCACTGTAACACTGACTGTCATACGTTTGCTCAGGTCCACCATGTTTATCAGTTTCAGTCCAAACAGAGCAGTGCAGCTGCATTTTCCTCCCTTGTGTTCAGTGTTGATTCATCCCATCAGAGCCACGGTCACCTAAACGCGCCGCCTTGTCTTGCAATCTCCTCTGAGCCTTCATACAATTTTGATGAGATTTTCATTTGCTGTAACAGCAACATATTTAAAGTGATTTATGGACAGAGGTGCAGCTTCAATCCTATAAAATGATCTGAGGTCTAATCCAGCATTAAAGAGCATCCACAGGACCAGGAGACAAGATTACCAGTGTTACATCTCAGGGCAGAGAGACTGACGCACTGTCGGCATTTTGATGAGTCAAGATTATATATAACAGCAGGATCAGTGATAATCACCACATGGTATGAGAGTGTAAAGCATGTGAAGAGGCTGATTGCTCTCATCTGTGTGAAGTGAGCCAATTTACAGAGATAAATCTGTAAGCAGTAAGCAAAGATGTATTAATGATGACAGTCTCGCTGTTCGCTCTACATGTGTAAAATGTATCCTCCCTCAGTTCGGGAGCAGCTGCTGATGTCCAGTTAAGCTGATGGAGGTTTTTTTTTTTTTCTCATTTTCCCTGATGTCATATTCTGGTGCGGAGTAGAGCATGGCAGGCAAAAAGGAAGAGAGAGAAAAAGTGCCAGACTGCTGCCTGCTGAGCTCAGCTGTGTCAGTTTAATCTGTTCTGCAGGGCCTGGCTGCACATCTGGCCTGATGCTGTCTGCCTGCCAGAGAGGACGACAGCGACACACCCTCCACCTCAACAAACCTCCGCGACACGCACAGTATTCAGTGAGGAGAAAGAGGAAGGTGTAGATTGAAAAAGACGTTTGATGAGACACACGTTATAGAGGCAACGTGAGGTGGTCTTGCAATCTAACAGGTCAAAGAGCACGAAGGCACATTCAGCCATGTTTATATTCACACTGTTGCATAAATTAACACAAGACATGACCTGAAACACTTCCAAAATCAGTTCCAATTAATCTCAGGTTTCCCATAATCTCGACTCATTTCATTCACAAAGTCGTGAAGATTATACAACTGATTATCCCCTCACCTTAAATTTTTGCATAATTAAAATATTTAAACAGCTTTGGTCCAAGTAAAAGTATATCAAAAAAGTAGAATGTAAGTATTATGGTCATGGCTACTTGGACAATTTTAGGAAATATGTGTCTTTGCTTCTTTGTTGATAATTGAAATAACACAGGCAGTCGTTAGCTTAGTTTAGCACAAAGCAGTGTGAAAATAAGAGGAAATAACCAACAAGCCTGTTAAAAGGAAACAAAATCTATGTACCAATACCTATAATGCTCATTAATTACCACAATAGTCAGGTTAAGCTATGCTAAGCCAACTTTACATTTACATCAAAGACATGAGTGACAGAGATCAGCCAGTGTTTATGTGAGCTACTTTTCCAACAAAACCATACAAATAATAGAACCAAAACTAATAATAATGCCAGTATGAGCTTCACTGCCTCCGCAACAAAACCTATGAGCTCATCATTGACCGTTAATAAACCTCACACTTTGACCAGATGTTTTATCATCAGTGTCAGCGTTCCTTGTTCAACATCTGAGAAGTATTAATTACACTTCATCATATCTATGAGCATATGAAATCCGGTGCATGCTTGTCAAACTTCAACCAGAGCACAAGTCTGATCAAAAGACTAAATGCAAACATCTGTATAAGAGCGCAGGGACTTTAAACATCTCTACAGTCTCATAATAATATAACAACAACGCCTCAGTCCTTTTGATGAATGCATATGATGTGTGACATAGCAATGTGGCATTTTATCATCATTACATACATAATTGTGTCAGTATGGCTGAGGTTATACATAATTATTCATTGCGTGCAAAAGCTTTGCACTTAACTCCAAACATCTGCATCGTCTGCAGGAATTTTCTGTAAACAAAAACATGTTGTTTATCATTTATCATAATTGCAAATTTGCATCTTTAATTAAGGTTTTTTTCTTCGTCTTTACACAACAGAGAATGATGAATGTTTCCACATTCACATTCACTATTAACACAAACTGGAATCAAACATCTGGATTTCCAAGTTACATTGTCCCTCTGGGGCGTCTATCAGAGTTCACCTTGTCTGTTGGACAGATTAACAGCTTACATGTTCAGAAAGCTCCACATCTGCATCCACTTCACAGACGACCACCCCATTACTCCACCAACCACATCAACTCTTTACTGTGCTTTATTTCTCACTGACATGACAGTGGATGGTTGGAATGTTTTCTTATATCATATATCAAACAAAGACAAAGATGTGAAGCTGCTAGTTAACATCAGTGAAGCTAGTTCACTGATGTCATTTTTATCTGATTGCTGCCAGAACAGGATGTAGTTATCTCAGTATGCACCAGGAAGAAATACAGAAAATGTCTTGTACGTGGTTCATTAAGAGTCTCCAGTGTATAGAAACACATCAAACACAAAGACAAATCATCGCACAGCATGTGGTTTTCATCAGAGGTCAAAGGGAAAACAGCTGGTATTACATGACTGAAGTGCATGTTGCATTTCTGGCCACAGTCCAGAATTACAACATGCAGGAAGCAGATCAGCATTAGTTTTACTGATGAGAGTAATCATTATAAAAGCTCCAGTGGATGTCAAAAACTCACCTGCTTGTCTTCATCCTCTGATGTCTCTGAAATCTCCTCCTCTTCCAGAAACTCCACATCTGACTCTCCAGGTGCAATGGGAACAATGACAGTCAGGTTGGGGTTGGTCATGTAGCTGTCCTCCTCTGGGATGATGTATTTCTCTCCGTAACGTCCAAATATTCCTCCATTGCTTTCCACATGATTACCAACCAGCCTGATGGCCTGATTGGCCTCCTTGGATTTGTGCTTCCTCCTTTTCACCGTGCGGTTGAAGAGGTCGCCGATGCTCGTGACGAGCCAGGAGATGCCAGAATTGATGCGGGCAATGGCGATCTGAATGTTGTTCAAATCGCCATCTTCATCTGGAGCAGTGAGGTTATCAGAACTGAAAGAGCTGAGCAGCAGGGCCAGAAAGAGATTCAGCACCTGTTGACAGACAAACACTGTATTGCATCACATTTGTTATAATTTCAAAGTCATTTGCCTTAATGAGGCACTAAAAGATGCATCTACATTGCGCTTATGTCACACTAAAGGAGAAGTTCATCTAAAACACAACATGATGTTCTACATATTTTGTCAACACAAACTTAGAACACAACTTAGAAATCCTTCATTATAAATTCAAAGGGATACTCGGTTGCCCAGATATGATCAGGCATATATGGCTCTGGTTCTTTAATCTACACTGAACTCAAGTTTCAAACTGCCTCATTTATGTGTTTGTGTGGGTGTTTGTGTGCGTGTGTATGTATGATGTGCACAGTTGGTAAGGATCATGTTCAGCCACTGAGCCGGTCAGAGATGGGGAGCATGAGCAGATGATTAGTGATGAACGCCCTTCGACCTTCTCGCCTCTAAGCATCCTGGATAATCCGTTGGATAAACAGCTTTCCCACGACTCATGTACAGAGGAGGTTTCTGTCCATTAAAGTCCATAAGGGTCATGATTCTTTGCTCTAATGAGGCAATGGACTCACTAAAGGTGTTTGTATTCAAAACAGCACAAATTTGATCTTTAAGTCGTTTCTTCACTCATTCTTTGTTGCTGGTGCTGAACAGATCACATTAAATCCTGTTTCGATAATGTTGGCGAAAAAGATAACTGTCAGTTGCAGATACTGTAAATCAGTATTCATGGGTAAACCACTGGGAGTTGAGTTCAAGTTAAACGTATGAAGGTTTCTATTTAATTTGTTTTAAAACAAAACCTGTAACATGATAAATGGTGCTTGAGGATGTGATATTGTGTTAACAGCTTAAAGCTGCACGGCCCTTGTTGTGACACATAAAGTTTACAAGTGAACTAAATTGATTATGCTGCAGATGTATTTCATGTATCATACTTTGTGCCAATAATATAAAACAATGTTTGTTTGAACTCTTGCTAGAAGTACAAACAGAATGAAAAGGGGAATTAAAAACACATGATTTTATATATATATATATATATATATATATATATATGTGTGTGTGTGTGTGTGTGTGTAATAAAAATTATATGGAGCTCACTCAGGTTGAAACAGTTTAAGAATAAGCAGTAAAATGACGCAACATTCTGAGTAAAACTCCACTATAAATAAATGCTTTGACTCTTCCGGTTAATTTTTTTTTCCTCTGTTCTCATTAACATCAGCTCTCAGGACACATCTGGACAACAAATCTCCATATGGGTGAACCAAAAACTATTTGTATCCTTGCTGTGAGACCGAGCGACTGCAGTTGTGTGCAAACACAAGCGTCAAAACAGATTAGTCATGTTTAATACAAACAGCTGCATGCGATGACAAAGACGTCCAGGCTGTTTTTCATCCTGTGGGAAAGTCAGTACCTGGAATAAAACTGGAATAACAGCCAGAAAGGCAGTGGCCTTGGCTGATCTTTTAGATAGTACTTAGGTCAAAATTATACCCAGAGGGCTTAGTTTATTAGCAGTGGATAAAATATTCAGCTGTGTTACATGAGGCTGCAGCTAAGCCGCTCCTAACGTCGAGTGTATCTGTTGTGGCTGCAGTTTGCATGACAGCATGTGCAGATAATACATATATGACTTCGGAGTGGACAGCAGATGGTTCATATGTCATCCAGACTTGATCTGTTTTGAAGTCCGCTAATGCTAATCTGTAAGACAGTTAGCATGACGCTGTGACATAACCCCTTCCTCTGTGACAACTGAGAAGAGCACTGAGCAAAATTCACAATGAGGCTTCAGTCACTTACGATGAGGTTGCATCCTCATCATATGGAAACACCAATCGTCACTTGTGCAACGTAGGTAATCCCTGATTACTTGTGACCTCATCACTTGGATTTGACAGTAGTTACAGCTTTGATGTGCAGCTGAAATCAATCTCTGGCAGACTTCCTGTCAACGCTGTGCACTGTTAGAGGATAATTAATTAAACAGGATGTTTTACAGGAGGAGGGCTGTGTATGTATCAAAATATCAACATGTATTAATGTTGTCATTGTGTGATTTTGATGTGTTGTAAATAATACGAGGTCTGTAGAACAGAGAAATTAGCAAAGAAGTAGTTGTTAGATGTCAATGCGTTTTTTTTTTTTTTTTTGTCTTTTCATGGTTTTAAAAAATGACATTGTCCATTTCCAGGTCAGAGGTCAGGTTTTGACCTTTGATCACCAAAATCTAATCGGTTAATTTATGCAAATATCTTGAGATATTTCTGTCGAGGTTTCCCTTGAGTCATTCTTGAGAAATTGCTTTCACAAAATGAACAGGCAAGCCAAAAACATAAAGCTGTAATACATAAAGAAAATATCAACAGACTCTAAACAAATTACACTTTTTAAATAATGAAAAACTACTTTCTACTCACCACCAGGTTCCCTATGACCATGACCAACATGAACACCAGGATGCAGAGGGGCTGCCCTGCCACTTCCATACAATCCCACATGGTCTCGATCCACTCGCCGCACAGCACCCGAAACACAATGAGGAACGAGTGGAAAAAGTCCTTCATGTGCCAGCGAGGCAGCTGACAGTCGACAGAGATCTTACACACGCAGTCCTGATAGTTTTTGCCAAAGAGCTGCATGCCCACCACCGCGAAGATAAAGACGATGATGGCCAACACCAACGTCAAGTTTCCCAGAGCTCCCACTGAGTTACCAATGATCTTGATGAGTGTGTTGAGAGTTGGCCACGACTTTGCCAGTTTGAAGACTCGTAACTGGTGAAGAGAATAAAGATAAAGAAGAAAAACGAGGGGTCTTTACAAAAAGAGTGGATGTATATCCAATGTATAATTTAGAATAGAATATTTAAAACAGTTTTCAGTTGTCAGATGAGTGAGGTGATGATAACTTTCTAATTATTGGGACTGATTGAACTGTTGACCAACCCTCAGTTCTGACAGAGAGGTTGGTTTTTGTATGTTGGAAAACAGTTGTTGTCAAAGTTTGCATTTAAATTTCTTTTACCAGTCTGAAAGATCGCAGGACAGACAACCCCTCTACGTTGGAGAGACCCAGCTCCATCAGACTGAGGCAAACGATGACGCCGTCAAAGATGTTCCAGCCTTGTTGGAAGTAGTAGTAAGGGTCCATGGCGATCAGTTTCAGCACCATCTCAGCTGTAAAGATCCCTGTAAACACCTGGAAAAACAAAACAACAGAAACAATTGAGAAGGAAAAGATCCTGTTTACTATAAAGCAACAATATTTGGAGGACAAAATATCTATTTTTTTTTTTTTCTATTTTCATGTGTATTTGTGCTATTCATGTGCACAAAACATGTAGCCAGTATGTGACTTGAAGATGTCATTTTGTTATGTTTTGGGATTAAAGTAAATGTCAAAAAGATAAAGACACAATACTTGGCTCATAGTGTGCAGTTTCAATATCAAATAGTTCGTGAAAATAATGCAAAATTAATAATTCCATTAACTTGTATTAAATACATTAATTTAAATTAAAAGTCTGAATTCAATGTGTCTTGTTGTAGTTGTTGTTGACACTGGCAGGGTCTATAATTTACCAGTAGGGGGAGATGGCAAAATACAAATAAGGGAATCAGCCCCACCTCTTTCTAAAAATACTCCATCTTACTGAGGATAATCACAAATAGTTTAAAGCAGAACCTCTGACACAGGATCATCAGGGCCCTATTTGACCTGAGGTCCAGCTCAACATCGCTGGCTATAAAAACACAGCTGTCTGAAACAGGAACACATTATCTGAATGAATGTTATTTGTTGTTCCTCTTCATTTTCTTCTCTGCTGCTCATCCACCACTTAATGACACTTAAGAGAAAGTGCATTAAATGCTTGATATCTTTCCACTCCTGCCATTAAAACACCCTCTTACCAGATTGCCCACTGACAGCATGGTGTTGAACTCCTCAGTCATGGGATAGTGCTCCAGGGCCATAAAGAGGGTGTTCAGCACAATGCAGATGGTGATACCGAGATCCAGGAAAGGATCCATCACCATCAACTTCACTAGCTCCTTCATCTTTAGCCATGACGGGCAGCAGTCCCAGATCAAGTACTTCCTAGCAAATGTGTACCAGCAGGGATGACACTTTTGCCTCGACTCCTCCAGTTCTGCAAACGAGACACCAAGGTCAAATATTGATCCTCATTCTTTTGTCTCTAACTTCCCTCTTTGAAAAGTTTCTGCTGGACACAACCATTTCATTCCTTTACAATTATTGAAGTCAATTTTGTCAAGAGAGCAATTTCTTTATTTCTTTAACACTGAGAAGGACTCACCATCCATGGCATCGCTCAGGAAGCTGACAGAGCTCATCCCTCTCTTCCTGTGCACTGGAGGAGGCTCGGTCACGGTTGGCGAAGGCTGAGGAAGAGATCTGGGAACTTGGTCCTCTACACTGGTGGGTTTCTGCTAGACAGGGACGACAAAATTGTTTTAATTTAGTGCACTGTTAATTTAAATCACTGTGAAGTTATTTCAGTAAGAGTATTTCACAGGATTTAATAATTACACTGAGGTTTCTGTCGGTCACAGTGTCTTCTCTGATCCTCTCCATGCTGTAAGCAGGCATGGAGGTGGGGGTGTGCAGGCCCACAGTGGTGACTCCGTTCTGATCCAGGGACATGTTGAGACGACCGTTGACGGTGAGGCTAGGTGTGAACACCTGGGAGCAGTGACTTCTCACGCTGCCCGTCCTCCTCTTCCAAGGTGTTGCCGTTGAATTTGCACGACTCCTGAAGGCATCTCCGTGGACGCTGTACTCATCGTCTCCGAAGTCGGCCTCGGAGTTGTTACGGACCCGCACAAAGCTGAAGATGCTGTTCTGGCTTCCTCTCCTGGTGCTGAGCGGGTGAGACGATAGTGTGGCCAACAGAGGGTGGACCGGCAGGGGAGACATAGGAGGCTGAAGACACACAGACGGGACATTAGGGGACATCAAAGACCTGGACCAAGGACCATCAAGGATCAAGAGGAGTGTAATTGTTTATGTACCATTAGTTCATCCACTGGTTCAAACTTCTCCTCAGCAGCTTCCTCTTCTGTTTCCTCTGACAGCGTCCTGTGAGATCTCCTTCTCCTGCTGCTGTTTCTTCGTATACTTCCTGTCTTCACACATAAAGGAGACATCTCTGGAGATAATACAGAGTCTGTCTCCTGGGCATGTCTCTTTGCTGCCAACTACACACAGAAAATAAATCATTTTCCATCATGTTATATTTTTGTTTCTTCTACATTCATTGCACTCGTTGTGATGCACCTACTCTTTGCTCTCGACGGAGGTGCTCCATAGCCAGCTGAAACTCCCGCTCTTTCTGCCAGGCCTCAGCAATGGTGGCCTGATTCTGTTCCTCATAGGCCATGGCCACTACAGCCAGGATGAGGTTGACCAGGTAGAAGGAGCCTAGGAAGATCACCAGCACAAAGAAAACCATGTAGGTCTTCCCTGCTGAGCGCAGAGTCTAAAGAAGTGGACAAGAAGCCAGTTAATTCACATTTAAATGTTAAAAGAAAATGCCAGTCTTCTAAAAACCATGTTTTTGATTTAATGTACTGTAAAATATTCTACACAGTAATGTCATAGCTGTGGTTTGGGAAACAAGCGGTCCAATAGTTAAAGCTAAAACTAGAATTGAAACATTGACAACCATGAAACAAAATGCATGAAAGAAATTGCACCTGATGGAAAAGTTTTTCCCAGTAGTCTTGTGTCATGAGTCGGAAAAGACCCAGAAAGGCCCAGCCGAAATTATCAAAACTGGTGTAGCCGTAGTTTGGATTTCTTCCAACTTTTAGGCAGTCAAATCCCTCCGGACATTTCCTGTAGTGCACAGAGGACAGATTACTTTAGAACAGGACTGATAAATAAATGCTGTGTACAAGCTGGGGCAGATATAGCGTGTAGTGTAGCGTGCAGGCTGCTTTAAAAACATCTTCAGTATCTACATGCAGGCCGGTGGCCTTTGACTCCACAGGAGAGAAGCGGATGAGTCAGTAAGTACATTCGCTGTTATCATCGCCACTATTTCAACTGAAGAGGGCCCTTGAAAATCATTCCTGACTAAAATGCACCGGAGCAAAAGGGATTACACTGAGCCAGATGGATATCAAATTGCAGTTCAAAAAATTTTCAGCTCGATGCCTCCATCTCTGATCTTCATTGTCAGCATAGTGGCATTACAGCAAATATTTAAGTCCAGCAGCTGAGAACAAGCTGGACTGCCATGTCAATCTGAGTGCAGAATAATTTCGTAATGGCTGGGAAACAGCTGGGCGGGAGAGCGCTGCTGTGAGAACAGCTGTGGATCTCACCAACAGGCCAGCTAAGCAGCAGCGCTCACTAATATCCAGCAGTGAGGACAGAGGAGGCTGCGTGAGGCCACTGACATCTTCCTGTCAGGCTGCTCCTCCCCTCAGCTACACCACTCCTCCTGCTTTTAGTCAAAATATCAAAAATACAAACATACAAACTGTAAAAAAAAACATATTTTAGCCCATTTTAGACACTACACACACACACACCTTATTATTTTTATGCATATTTTCCAACTTTCAAACTTGAGTGCTCATTGGACTGAAGCATGATCGGGTGATGTGTATTTGTGTAATGAGGGAGGGTGTGGCCTAAAGTGAACAACACCCTATAACAGACTGTACAGAATCATTAGGTAGCTTCTTTACCTCAGACAAAATAAGTAAAAAAAGTGATTCAACAGACTGTAAAATGCCTTTCAGAGGAAACTATTGAGGCAAGATCAGATTTGTAGAAATCCCCCAAAGCGTTAATGAGATGTCATGTTCACAAGGTTAAAATGTGATCAATGAAGTCACAGCTTTGACTACAGACTCCTCAGTTGTGAGGACTTTTCTTTATCCTATTAGAAAGTCAATGGAAAACCTTAAGGTAAATAACGACTTTATGAGTGTGATAAATGATTAAACTCTGCTGATAAAAATGTTAGTTTTCATAATATAATATAAAGCAATGCAGCATAGAAGGTACAAAATCTGTCTAAATACACAGAGATTCCTGAGTTGAACATAATCCTACTATTTATTCAGAATGACAACATCTAATTTCTGTCATTTTTCTGATCTTAACAAAACACTGTTGCTGCTACTGCTGTCACTTTTAACAATTATATAAGCATGAGTCTTCTCTTGCAATAAGATGCTGCAGTAAAAAACAAAGCACTCGTTAGGCCAATGTCTCACAGGTTTCCATAGTACCTGTCCCCGGGGGTTGTATTTGCACGGGTTTATCCCGTGTTAGTGGTCCTCAAGGAGAGCTGCTGCGACACATGCACAAGCTGTGGGATCTTGTGTGACAACACAATGACAACATCCACAGTCATGGCTGAATTTCTTTTACTACATGCAACTGTGGCTTACTAAATGCCAATATTCTGGTCCATGTCCTGTCCTTAATTTCTGCACATTGATGCTGCCACATCCTGCTCATGTTGTGTTGGATTCAGGTCTGGATGAAACCAGTTTGAGATTGAGACTTTTGCCTTGTGAGATGGTGCATCATCATGGTAGCAGATGTTAAACTGTGACTACAAACAGATGCAAATGATGAAAAACTGTTGTCAGGTTGGTTGACAGCGGAGAGACTGATTGTGTCTGTACAGGTTCAAACTTTACCTGGCAAGCGTGACATATTACCACATCAAACCTAACTATTCTGATTCTGATTGTTGGTGTTTTTCCTGCCATTTCGGTCAAAATGTGCCCTTTTTACATCATTGATACGTTGATGCTGGAGCTCAAAGCTTTACATTATAACTAGTGCTGCATTTGAAACCATCAGTCACAAGATTATTAACATTTATCTGCTTTCTTCTGTAGTTGTCTGGCTCTGGAGGTGTGGGAACTGTTGGGATTTTCTATTCTATAACGTTGTAAAGTTGCTTGAGATAAATGTTTTTTAATGATTTGATGCTATATTAATAAAATTGAATGGTTCTAAAATGTCCATGTCCTGCAGTTTGTGTGACGGCTCAGAAGAGAAACCATCTGTTAATCTCAATGATGTGTTTTCCTTTGAAGCTGAGCTGGAGTGAGGTGGTATGTTTCAATGCCTACATCAACCCGGTCAAGGGCAAAAGTTGAAAGTGTCAATACAATCAGTCATAATCCTTGATGCACAGTGGCTCGAAGATGTAAGGGGATAAGCATTTGACTGAACTCTGCAGTGTGTGTGATGAGAAACAGCCGGGGCCTTTGAGCAAATCATTTATCACAAACTTGTTAACCATCTATGCTGAAAATATCATTTGAATATGTGTGTGTGTGTGTGTGTGCGCATGTATGTCCACTTGTTTGTGTGCATGTGTATGATTGTGTGTGTGAGTGTGTGTCATCATAACGTATCCAAAGCTTTAATTTGGAAATCTACTCAGGGATTACTTGTTGGAATACACTCAAAAGATTAAGCATCCTCTATGTTTTACGTCCTCCATCCTGACCTGCTTAATATCTTGTCTCCACAGTCGGCCTCAAAAAGTTAAAATGTTTCCAACGAAAAGATAAAACTAAACTACGCTTACTCTGATATACAACCCCGCAACTGTGTCACAAAGACGTCTGATATCAATCTCACTGCAAATTTATTTATTTAAATAAATAAATAAATAAGTGTAACAAATATAACACATATCATATTCCTGGATACAACTGTACAATGTTTAAATCAAAGGGATACAAAAGGATTAAACCTTTGTTCTCTTGCGTGGCATTAAAATGCCCATTAGATTAAAAAATGTTTAAACTGATGTGAATGTCACAGAGAGCGGTTTGAGCTCCACAAATGGCAGAAACACAAGCAACAAGAAATAAATCTAAAAAAAACCCAATTGCAGTGACTTGTATGTAAACGGTGGGACAGCTGGTTAGGTCATATCAGTACTCGTCTGATCTTACTGACCCACTATTTAAGGGACTTTAATGACGTCATTTCCCTCCCAAATGTCCTCAAATGTATCCTCTTTTCTGACTCGGACTTGAACACAAATTACTGAATCAGATTTTACTTCTTGTGAGATTAAGTTCCTGTGTTTTTGGAGGAGAGGTTACAGAGTGAGATTAAAAACTAAAAGGGTTGGCTGCCAATAAAAACGTGTCACTAGCTCCACTGTGTCTACACTTTTCTCTGTTAATTCATTAAAATTTTAGCTGTATTAGCTTAGTCACGTGCAAAAAAGGTTCAACGCACTTTAAAAATTCTCTCATATAAAGACTCTGCCACTCATACTAAACCATATTTTTCCATGAATGATTGAATATTGAAAGTGTAGATAAATGTTATATAATATGTTATATAATATGTGTTATGTTATTTAAATTGTTGCCTTTCAGAGAGTAAAGCAGTTGCCTGTTGCCTTTTTTATTTAGATTTTCTTCAGTAGTTCTTCAGTTTCTTTCTTCAGTATTATCATTTTACATAATATATATGTTAACATGTGTATCACTTAATGTTTAATATTTGTTCAGGCTACATATTAGTTAGCTAACTGTTAACAGTTAACAGTTAGCAAAGATTTAGGTATTAAGAATAGTTAAGTTAATATTAACACATTACACTTCAAATTTAAATGTAATTTAAATGAACTTGGTTGATCACTAAGTAGCTACGGTGAGTATGGTAATATAGAAACGTCTCCATCATCATGTTGTTATTGTTTTATTTGTTTGTTTTTTTTATTAATACATATTATAGTCATTTAGCTTACTTAAATCTCTCTCTCTCTCTCTCTCTCTCTATCTTTTGGTAAGACTAATGCAAACTTTTTTCTGTACATTTAAAGTCATACATGTTAATATATATATATATATATATATATATATATATATATATTATATATAAATTTTCAGCCTAGCCCATGCCTTATCATTAACAAGAGCACCTAATGGAAGCCATTTGTCAAAGCTGCAGGATTTCAAATTTACACAGATGGGTATTTAGTTCACAATAACCTTTGAACCGAACCTGGCATGGGCACATTCATCCTGTTGTGCTTGTTTCAAAAGCATTTGGATTTACAGGATTATTCACTGCGGAGGCTGAGTAGCAATATTTGGATGGTTTCACACTGTGACTTTAATTGGGAGCAAAGTCTGTCACTTTACAGATAAAATATCAACATTTACTGACATCTCACCTGAGAAAATTAGAGCCATGAGACTTAGTAGTTCAATTTCTTCCCTAATATTAGATTTTATTTTATTTCTTATAATGAAAAAGTATCTTTTGTTTCGGATAAGTCTAAAAGATCAGAGCAGCTGTGGACTTTAAGACATCAGCGTGGGATCTCTCAACAGTAAGAGTATCAATCCAAAGCGATCTGGTCCGTTCCGGTTAACCTAATCATGTCATGAAGCTTTTGAGATAATGAAATCTCCATAGACCCCCTGCTCGCCCTTGATCCAGCTGGTAAAGGGTTCCAGTGGAGCCGGGGTGATTATCCACACCACATGTCATCTTGTGTACAGACTCTCTCACGAAACACACCCTCCTCCTCCTTCTGATGGGATCATTCCTCTATACAGTAAGTCACAGATGGTAAATATGAACCTAAAGTACATCATCCATTGTTTTGTCTGTTTTTTTTTTCTTCTTGCAGCTCAAGTTACTATGTCCAGTAATACACATGACATGCACTGGATCAAAAGCCATTAGACACTCCACATTTAATATTCACATGATATTATGTAATAGACTGTAGACGATGTACAGACAGTGAACAGGACACTCACCCTGCATCACTTCCGTATCCACATATTAAGGCATCCTTTGCTCCTTCAACTTTGAAAAAATTATCTAAGAAAAAGGGAACAGGGAAATTACAGAAACAAAAATTACACACGTGTGAAATATGAGTGTGTTTTGTTTTACAGTCGACCTTCATTGCTGAGGAAGTCGGCCCTGGAGCTCCAGGTTCTGTTGTTACAGAAGAACGACGTGTTGTGGCTGTAGGATGAGTTGATGCAGTGTGCCAGACTGCGGATGCACTTTTGTCGCAACAGCCCCATGAAAAGCTGCAGGCCGATGAGGGCGAACACGCTGAGGCAGAAGACGGTCAGGATCATCACATCCGCCAGCTTCTTCACAGACTGGATCAGGGCACCGACGATGGTCTTCAGACCTCGAGAGAGGAAACAAGGCATCACAAGATTGTGAATGTTTGGTTTTGTGGAAACAGCTGACAACCAGACTTTTTGTTCAATCAGCATCTTACCTGGAATAACTGAGATGGTTTTCAGAGCTCGTAGGACTCTGAAGGTTCTTAATGCAGAGACGTTTCCAAGATCTACAAATTCTGTCACGTATCTGAAATTTTAATTGCAGAGTAAGAGGATTACACAAAAAAGCTTGTCTGTATGATCCCTGCTAACTTAACAGCATATACTGTATATGTCTAAATGTGACTGTCTCACTTAATCAATGAAATCATGTAGATTTACAGTGAAGTGATGTATAAACAACTGATTTACTCCACCGACCCGTCCATTTAGAGGTAATGACTGTTTAAAGTTGTGATTTATGGCCAAAAACATTTCATTATGACCTTTGACCACCAAAGCATTACCATCATCATGTTCATCCTTGAGTCTGAGTGAATGTCTCAAATTAAAAGTGATTCCCTCAAGATGCCATGACAGCTATTACAGGTGTGGACGCATAAAAAGTTTATAGTTCTCCTTTAATGCGTGTATTTGGTTTTACTTAATACTGCATTAATTGACTTTTTAACTTTTGGCAAATTGGAGGCAATAGAAACAAGCTGAGATATAAACCATTATAACTACCCTGTTAGAGTGGTCAATATAGACCTATCAGCCATAACATTATGATCGCTTGTTCAATCCAATGTGACCAATTCAACAACTCTGCCATAAATTCTGCCTTTGCAAAGGCAATAATGTTCAGTTTTAGACTGACATGGCCAAAAAGGTATTAATTAAATTACATAGTGATTATTGAAGTTACTGAGTGTGTTGTTGTGTGTCTATATTTTTAACCCCCTCATGCATGTTAATATGGTGGCCAAAAATATAAACACACCTCTCAAGACAATACACTCCTATTCAACTTTCATCATACAACTTCAATAATAACCATGTAGTTTAATTAATACCTCTCAGGCCATGTCAATCTAAAATTGAACATTATTATCTTTGCAAAGACAGAATTTATGGCAGAGCTGTTGTTTTGGATCACACTGGGTTGTACAAGTGATCATACTGTTATGGCTATATCCTATGGCAATAAAAAAATATTAAGAGTTATGTTTCTCTTCACATGGTGAAGCCTCATAGAGACTTTTCTTTGTTTTCTTTCTCAGTTTACTAATTTCTTTAGCTGCTAAGTGCTTCACTTTGTTCACCAGCTACTGGTTAACTTCTATTGAGTCAGGGACGTCGTATACATGATTATATTGAACGTTTTTGCTAAAACAACAATGCTATGAAAGTGGTTACAACGGCTTAAATGCTAAACATCTAGTCAAAATGAGGAGTTTGTAAAGTCTGTAAAGTTCATTATAAACAAGCAACATTTGCTCAATAGCTGTGAAAAAATGATGACTTAATGGCCTGACCCCTAGTTAATGAGAAACAAATGGATCAGTGGAGGTAATGTCAGCTCTCACAGACAGGACAAACAGAGCAGAGTGATTTTGTTCTGCTGTTTTCAAACAGAACAAATGTCCTGTCAGGATGACTCATCTCAGACAATACAGCAGCATCAAGAGGTCACCTGTATAATCTGCCACCTGCATTACGGTTAGTGAGTCAGGGCGCACATATCTATGACCTCCACAATAGGATTATCATTCATGTTGTTTCAAATCACCACTCAGAATGGCTGACTGACCACGGTCACTTTGGGATTACAAAAGAAAAATACCAAAAGACAGGAGAGGCTTTGTCTCACAGGCACACAGGACAAAAACCTCAACTCCTCAGCTTTTTCTTTTAGATTTTTACACACGCATGCACACTGTTACTTACGCCATGACAATGACAGAAAAGTCCAGCCAGTTCCACGGGTCTCTGAGGAAGGTGAACGGCATTATACAGAATCCTCTCGCTAATATTTTTATCACTGACTCGAAGGTGTAAATGGCAGTGAAAGTATATCTGTAAAATATTCACAGGGAAAGAAAAAAAAAATCTGAGTTACCACAGAAAATGATGTTGCACAAGAACAGATTTAAATTTTCAAATAAATCACAATAGTAATGGTGAGGAATCAGACTTGACACAAATATTGGTGTAAATAATCACAAAGGAAGTGGTGTTGTGCAGGATATAAATGAAAATTAGCCAAGCAGCTGAAAAAAAAAAAAAATAATAATCCAGGTAATAATGCATTTAGATTTTCATATAAAAAAGCAGACATGCTGTAGACTTCAAAGTTATTCTTTCATACACCATCAAGTCTTGTTTTACTTGTACTTTTGTACTTTTTTTCTTTCAGTTTGCCACAGTCCGAGGTCAGATATGATATAATATACATATATAGGTCTATTATAACAAAGTCTAAAATCCAAATGTAACAAAATCTGAAAACTAACACTTCTAAAGTTCTCTAATCTAAACATCTCATATCTTGTTTGTTTAATCTGTACAGAACAAAGACTGAAGTGTAAAAATGACCATTTGAAATGGGAGCTATGTGTCAGAGTATAACTTCCTCATGATTCCTGGGAGATGGTTTTAATGGATTTTAAGTCTTTTTAAACTGATCTTCAGTTCAGCATCAGTCTTAAAATTCAGCACTTTAAACCGTTGACTGTCACTCAATAAATCACTGAACATGCACCAGTGAGGTGTTGGGGTGAAGAGCTTGTGGTTTATCTGCTGCTCCTTTGCATAAAAACAAACTTGTTGTAGTAGTTCAGGCGTCTCTTAAATATGTCTACTGAGCTTTCTCAGGAACATGTAACTGATCAGAGACTTCAGGGTTGTACCCAGGACAAGTTTGAGAGATCTGGATTGTCCACGGTTGGTCTGTTGCCACTGTGGCCAACCACGGATAAGAGGGTGAAAATGGATGGATGGAGTCAGTGGATCTGATCACAGCTACAGCAGCAGGACCAGCAAGTATCTATATTCACCACTCTAACATTTAAAGTCTGTGTTTGATAAGGAAGTCTGTTTAAAAAAACAGGGCGCTTAAAGGTGTGTGTTTGTGTTCATGTGGCTTTATGTGGATAACCACAGGAGGAATTAGGACGCTGATTATCTTGTGCTAACTTTCAGTTACATGTGACATTGGCTTAAAGGAATATGTGGAGCCCATGTCAATCTTTTTCTAGTAGAGATAAACTTCCTGTAGATTCTCTGGCAACAGAGAAACATCATCAGATCGTGTCAGGATGCACCTCTCTCTGTGTTTTATTATTATATTAACACACAGGCGAGAGAGGTATCTTACTTACCTCACTTATAGCAATAAAGCCAATGTTTGCTCATCATAAGTTAATTTATTAAGTTGAAATCAGTAAACGAATAAAATAAAAGTCAATGCAGAATCATGCCACATGCTAAAAAAATGCATCTGAGCCATCGACGATGACGACGTTCACATCTTTAACATCATGCAACACAATCATCTCTGACTTTTGATTTTTATTCCACGTCTCATGCTTTTTTATTAACAAGCACATGTGGTTTCCTGAGTGAAGTGAATATTATAATACACATGCATCACGTCACTTACATGTGATTCTTCAGTCGTCACTGATAAACAACAACAAATCCCAGCAGAGCTTCACATTAGAACAAGCGTTAACACAGTTTCTGTTCAGTTTCAGCTCACTGCAGCGTGTACTTACTCCAGGTACTTGGTCCATGGCGCCGGGTCGGACATGGCCATGAAGAAACAGTTGGTCAGGATGGTGAACATTATGAACAGGCTGAACAATGTGGAAAAGAAGTTAAGGAAAGTTTTGGGGTAAAAGAGTCATTTACAGTTAGAACTGTAAATGACACAGACACTATAACAACAATGTTTCTCATGTCATAATCCTATGAAAAATCCATTAGGATAAACCCACACTGTGTGTGTGTGTGTGTGTGTGTGTGTGTGTGTGCGCCAATGACATTACAACTACAGTAAATGCAGATTATAGAAAATGTAAGTAAATACATCACCACCACCCCCTGTTTTAACATTAACTCTCTCATGGATGAATGAAATGTAAAAAAAAAAAGAACTAAAAACAGATGACAACAGTATTTAATAATTGGATCAATGTATGTTTTGCAATCTGTAAAATAGCAACCGATCCAGAGAAAAGATGCATGTGAAGTAAAAAATCAACTGTCACATGATGTGAAAGCTCCTTGCTCTTATTTCATTTCAGAGATTAAAAGAGGGATATGAGGGGATTTGTTTTGAGATACCAGAGGACCATTACAAAGCTGTTGCAAAAAAAAAAAAAAAAAAAGACTATGGAAAAAAAATTCAATAGAAATCTACAGGGGGCAAATGGTAAATATGAGAAATTGGCTTATACACCAGTACGAGATGCAAGGAGCAGTGTATAGACAATAACAGGTCATTTCATCCATCAAAGAAAAAACTGTAATAATAATAATATTTCATGAGCGCGAGCAAAGGATATGAATGGACTAAAATCTTTATGGCAATTGATCTGATGATGTGAAAAGGACTAAATATGTAAAGTGCAGATGTGGCGCTGAATCTGAAGATGGCCTTCCCTTTGTTAAGTACTATAAAAGTCTGTGAAAGAAAGAAAAAGAACATAAATGATTAATGAAACATAAACAATTTTCTCATCATGTACAGGAACATTATTGTTTCTGCAGAGAAACTCAGCAGCAGCTGAGCTGCTCGTCTTTACGCAACAGGGATGATGTTATAGCTGCTGTGTTGAGTCTGCGACTCTGTCTACCATCTGTGTTAACTTCTGTCATAAACATGTCTGCCTTCAAGAAAGCAGTGAGTGTCTTAACACAAATACACACACACACACACACACACACACACACATCAAGCGAGTCCAGCTTAGATAATGGAGGCTACTCCAAAGCAGGCTGAACCTCCACCCAACAGATGTGGCATTTATTTAAATATTTTTTTTTTTATCTTTGGATAATCCTCCCATCCAGCATCACATAACATGCCAAAACAAAGAGACCCTGAGAACGACTGCCACAGCCTTTTTTTTTTCACCTCTCCATAAGCAGCCCATTAAAGCGCAGCTGCCTCATCTACCAACTTTAGAAATCAAAACTTGCTAATCCTATTTTTCTGTCTGTCCACAAGAAATCTAAAGAGATGCAGCCACTGCTTCACATCGGCTCTAAAACATCACCAGCTGATCTGGACGATCGCTGTCGTATCGTGTTTGCACGTCCATGAGAGTCATGTTGATCATTCAATATGCAGCCACTGTACTTCAGGTTGTAAATCAAATGTGAGGTAATGTCGGGACAATATAATATTCAGAAACAAGACTAGTTAAAAACTCTCTACTGATCTCAAACACACTAAGTCTTCACTAAATCTCTTAAAAACTTTTCTCTGAAAGCTTTCAGAAATGTCTGACGTAGGTTTTTATTTGTAGTGTTTTGATCCTGTTTATTTGACCTTATTGATGTTTTTACTTCCTCTGTACTCATGTTCTTTATGCTTGATCAGGTTTTAATTCTTCTTGTAACATTAAAAAATAGATTTATTATTAACATGATAACATGAGTAAAATACATGTTCTTTAACTTTTTTAAATAAACTATTAAATAAATTACCTTTTGTTAAAATAATCAGATGCATTACTGTAAAAAAGCTTTAATTATTTTTGCTGGGACTACAGATGCGTGCAACTGTTCAATGATACATTTATGCTGTGGACAGTTTAGGTGCAAACTCATAGATAATACAGGAAAGAAGATCAGTGAGAGCACTTCCACTTCACACTTCCTAGTTGTCCAGCAATTAGGTTTAAAAGCGAAAATCAATAATATATTGATTTTATGACAAGTGTTGCATTTGTTATCAATGCCTAACACAGTTTATTCCACTGAGCTCAAAACCTTAGAGACACATTAATGACAAGCATGAAACGATTCTTCATTAGGGTGAATATGGGAGCTATGAGCAAGTCTTTTATACTTTAAAGCACCTAATGTGTATTAATATCCCCAACAGATGCACTACTTATTCCACTGAAAACACTTTAGTAAATGATATAAATGCACATCTTCAGCGTGAATATTTAATTTTCACACTTCTTAAGCTCTGTGAGTCTGAACTAAGAACTATATTCTTCCAGTTTGTTCTGCTCTGTTTCCCTCGCTCCTTTTGAAATGTTGAAGTAAATACATAGAATTGTTTTTCATGGGACAAATGTGGTGTTAGATGATCAGTTACCTCAATATATGTTATTTAAGAAAAGTCGATACATTCATACAAAAATGTATCATGACTCTCTACCCTCTGGTTCTTGTAGTAAAATGGATCGATGTCCTCCAGTGGCACCCCGACAAGTTCAGTAGGGATGTCACCAAAAATGCGCGGCAGCTGTTTTCCTGCCTCCAGGTCGATTCTGGGTTTGAGGGGCTCTGCGTTCCTGTGAAACTCCTGACAACCCTTGGCCTTCTTGGCCTGCTCCTCCGCAATCCTCTGCTCCATGGCAGCCAAGGATTCGCGAGTGAACCGCCGCAAGCCATCAGGACCCGTTGGTAACAGCATGGCTGCCATCTTTTCATCCTGAATTTCCTGTACTAGATTTTACTTACAGCTACGGGATGAAAGGGTGTGAGGGAAAAAAAGTATTATAATTAAATCATGCAGGTTTATGGAAGACAAAATCTTAAGACAAAAACTAGCAACAAATAATAAGATATTTATTAGTTTCCAAATACTTTAATATTAATTTAATCAGTATTTGTAGAATAGATGAAGTAATTAATGTGAAAAAGGACTCTTATATATGCTAATAGGCCACACCAAATTACCACCAAGCTACATTTCCTGCAGTGTTTTAGCATCTTTCAGCTCATTGTTTTGGTTTCCTTTAGTGCTCACAGTTCTCAGTAGTGTAGTTCACTGCAGACACTTTTTTTTTTTTAATTTTAAAAGCTTTAATAAACCCACTGTACAGAGCAAAAACAGATAGCAAATAAATAGCTAGCAAGCTAATGTTATGCTAACATGTTAGCCGCACTAACTCTGTAACAATTAGTCTGCAATATGTCAGTGCTGCTGAGTTATTGCAGGATTACACTCTCGTGATATCTAACTTCACATTTTAGAAACAATAGACAACCAAAGTAACAGGCAAAAAGCTTTAGGTTTATCAGGCTTGTCTTAGCTTTTGATAAACAGGAGCATATGCCACCAAAATGATTACATTACAAACAAGTGCTTACAATATAAAGTCATTCTGTAAAAACATGACTGAATGGGATCTGAAAATAATCTAATCTCTAATCTCCGACAAGGAAAACCCAACGGTCCCAAAACACAAAATAAATGTGGCCTTTATCTCCGTCACTGAAGGTCTCTCCTGTTCTCTATGTCACATATTGTGTAACTGCATAATAAACAGCTAAAGTCAAAAAGCTGGATTGCCTGTGATTTCCTGATTGGAAGACAGTACTGACGGACGTCCAGAGACAAGATATAAATTATTTACCCTTCACACTGACCACTAGCTTTCTGTTATCCAACACTGTCTGTCAAACTAGGACAGCCATAGTTTTGAGTCGGAGGGATTAAACCCCACAGTCAGAAGCTTTGACCTGGGGTTTTCACCAGCGATGATTTACCATCATGATCACTTGTTGTCTACAGCAACAAGCAGACGTTAACTGACCGACAAACTAAACGAGGTGTGACTTTTATGGTCAAAACGTCTGTGTAGCTCGATGTTTTTAAACTGAGTTGTGTTAAGTCTCAAATCTTGACAGTGATGAGGGTCTAAATGTGAACTGTCACTGTCACGAAATGTAGTAGTTTCATGTTTAAGGATATTTCTGTAAGTGATAACTAGAGAAACATCGATTTTGTTTTTCTGTTTTTCTGGCAACTTGGCATAAGCAAAAAACAAGCTATTTAATAATATCACAATGACATTTTATCATCTCATAAAGATGCAACTAATGTTATTATTTGTCATAATATGTTAATATTTGTCAACAAATTGTTGACAAATATACACCCATTATTTTTTTTTTTGTCCATTTTAGCTCTGTTTTGTTCTCCTCCAGCTCTTGGGGGGGGGGACTAATTCACTGGACTAGCATATAGTTGTATAGTTGTAAATACTTGTAAACTGCAAAGTCAGACAATACCTCACTGCTACATGTGATTCCTTTCATATGTGGCAAAACTATTTCATCCATTGCTCAATTAAAATACTGATTACTGCAGCTTTTAAGGAATTAATATGGAGGGACATGCAAAAAATGCTGGGAATAGTTTAAAAATCTAGTTTTAACTGCATTATTATATAGATATTAGATGTTATAATCCTAAATTGCAGCTATAAATGTCAATATTGTATCAGTATAAAATAGGCTAGACTTTACTTTCCCAGAGGGAAATTTCGTATCATCTGTATCTGAGGAGAGGAGCTGATATTCAATATTCATTGTAGTGAAATGTTGACGAGTAGCATCAGAGATTCCAGTGAATATAGTGGGATTAATGTTCAATAAACTCAAAGTGCACAAATATTTTATTACATTTGCAACATTTTAGGTAATCCTACCACATTTAAGAAGTAAGTTTTGAGAACACCAGTGTTTCCATTCTTCATGTTAAAGAATAAAGTTACAGTTTTCAGTGAAGTTTAGAATCTAAAGTCTAAAGAAACACATTTTTCTCATTGACTAACTCTGCTTCTCTGGATGAGAACGACTGTAAAAAGACAGTTTTTCAGGTAATCTGATCAGAGACCAAAGCCACTATCTAAATAAAGACAATACCAAAGGCCTTTCCACTATCAAAATTCACTCCCTCACTTTAGGCAGTGACCGAGTCTGATATTTTAATAACTGAAAAAGCTTTCCAAAGAGAGGATTACATCTCTATGTTCCCCTTTTGACTGAGAGATACCATTGTATCCTTTTCATATTGACTAAGCTCTGTGAGTTTTTCCATTTCCTCCTGTCCTGAAATGCATTGATCCCTTCACACGTCCAGCCAGACGCTAGTTATCTGCTTTCACTTGATCTGCTTATTTGGCCCAGGTTGATCTCAGATCAGCTCGTCTCAAACACCGAATCCAGTGCTTTCCCATTTGCAAACAAATTAAATAGGTCAAGGTCCATTTGCAACGTCACAAAGCAGATAAACAGGTTCGGGAGCAAAGATATTTCTGTCATGATGAGGTAGGATGTGACGAACCGCTTGTAGGCCGTCACACTGTTTCTTCTATCAAAGGTCAACAACAACGTCCTTCACACATATTCAAACTGTATATATATGTTAATTTCAGATTATCTATTGGGATGCACTGTGAAAAAGATTAAGACACATGGGGGAGGTATATTTCAGATGAATGAAATTTAATTCCTGTAACAGCCAGATGTGGTATCATCGTCATCATCGCTGCAAATTATTATGATAATTAGAGCAGAGTGGACACATGCTCTGCATTACTACTGGTTAACTTCTCATTTCCAAAAGCAAAATAATAATTTAAACAACACTGTGTTAAGAGTCAGAATCATCAGCCACAGTCGATGTGTCCATGATCAAGGAGCTGAAATTTATTAAAGCATCATATTATTTATCAAACCATAGCCCTGAAACATAATGTTTAAATAAAACAGATTTTGTTGACTGAAACTACCACGTGTGTATTTCAAGTAAAGGTTTTGTTGCTCAGTTTTGAGTCATTCTCTGATTTACCTGTGACAGTTTACAGATGATGAACTATGATGATGGAAAAATAACATTTACTACCTTCTCTCTAATGTCACATGATTAAGTCAGTGGTCGATTTTCACATGTTGTGATTCTCAAACATCAGAAATATAAAGCGCAACACTCAGCAGTAATGAAATGTCCAAGCATTAGTGAATGGATGTAAGTTAATCCAATGTAAGACAATAATTGGATTGATAACGAATCTATCAAAGTAGCTTTGATAAATAAAAACATCAGAGCATTTAGGATCATTTGGATCAATGTGTTGATGTGAAGTTTCTTGTAAACCTCAAGTAACAAAGAGCCTCAGAGCAAATATTAGCTTTAGTCTCAACATATTATTATCAGCTGATTGTTATATTTGGTGCTCAATTATCACTGTTATATTCACTCAGTTGGTCTCATTTATAAAGAGTTAGGACATGTGCATGTTGTCATATTTGATTTTTTTCCTCTAATATCAACATTAGCATTAGCTCAAACTATATCATATCAGCAGGGTCATAATAAGAATATGATGTTAGTTTTTATAATTTTGTTATGTTATTTTAACTCTCATGTTACATTACATTACATCCATTCTCATACTGAGTTTTTTTTTTTCACATATTCAGTAATACTGTCAAACATACTTGAATGTGTAAACTCAACATTGTTCCTGTTTAAATGTGATTTACTGTCCACAAGAACCAGAGACACCACCTCCTTTTCAAGTACTCTCACTGTTTGAAATCTGTCATTTGTCGACTTATATTCCAACAGTTACCGGTACATAGAAACCACAGATGGACAAACCAAAGCTTATTGTACTTAACACTGATCATGGATCAGATCACCTGACCTTTCTGTGACATATGGTCTGATCCTGATCTCACTTTTTTTTTTATCCTTCCTAATCAATGTTGTTAGTGAAGTTATTTATTTATTAATAGAGTATTAAACACCTGATTTAAAAACATCATTTTAAGTCATTTTTTAACCAAATATTGTATTTCATTACAATTAGCTCACAAATATTTATGTTTTTTTTTATCGTAGCTTTTTGCCAACTCATTTTCTCTTAATATTTAAGACTAAAATATCTAAGTCAGAAAAAGATTTATTCCCTCTGATCATCTCATTATGGTCATTGTGTAATATGTATTATTACTAAAAGGATATTCCTGCAAAACAAATAATTATATAAAAGATTTCTGTAATAAAAGTGGTGTCTTGGGTGTTCTGCTTTAACTAAAATATTATAACATTTTGATTCATCTCTGGATTTATGAGGTTGTTTCGGGATATTGATTATATAATCTCAAATTAGTTGTTTCATCTGGGATTACTGCGCTTACGTGTTCACATTTTGTTTTTTTTTATGTTAAATTTTAATTTCTGATGTTGTTATACATCTGCTGAGTTTTTTCTCACATGAATCAAAACTTATCAAAGTTGCTGTGTACTTTATATCATCTATAAAGAATTAAAAGTTGTTTAAACAAGATAATCATACATTTTAAGAAGTTTTCAAACAAACTTCCAGCTGTGGCTGCAGGTCAGTCAGAGTCAGCATCCACACTGTGTGTTACATGTCAGTCGCCCTTACACAGCTTCATGCTGTGTTCATCCTCGGTGCTCAGACTGAACCGATGACCTACTTCTTTTGCAAAAACCTTTCAATGTAATTGCAGCAGATAGCTTAAATGCTTAGGTAACAGAAGGTATAGACCTACAAAGTGAGACGGGGGCGAAAGCTTTAATATGACTGGAGAGCTGAAATGATGAGAGACCTCTGTGCTGTTTCAGACTCACAGATGCTCAGGTCTTATGTGACACCAAAATAACAATCATGAGTCACATCAATTATATTAAACAAGAAGATGATTACAACTTTAAGTCTCCAACTTTAAGACTTTAAGTTAAATATGTAACCACTTCCTCTTATATCATTGATGGAAAGATGGAGACTGGAACAGTATATCAACTGTGAGTTACATAAAACAGTGAATGCACTATGCAATTATCTGTATTTTAAGCATAGATCTATTATTGAAGAAATATATAAAAACTATTTTAATGTATATTTGTTGTATGGATGAGTTATTGATTATTTCAGCAGCAAGTTAAACACATTGTTGACAGATGTACTCACATATGAAACTCTGAGATTTACTGCATCATTTCCAGAGTTTAGTTCTTCGGGTTTCAGATGAAGGAGCTTCCAAACCCTCCGCGCAAAATCCATGTTTTCTCTTCAAATCTTATTCCGCTTCATCATGGACCAAACAAACTCCAAAATCAACAAGAGAAGAAGCACAAAAGAAACTCAGAGGAAAACTCAGAGCTGCCTCAGACAAACATCTGATCAGCTGATCAGCTCATGTTGGACTCTTTGAAACCTGCCACAGGTGAGACGCTCAACTTGTCCTCTTCCATTTCACTCGCGTGACTCTTCCGTATGCATCCCCCCCCCCGGAGGTAGAAAAAAGCGCAGAGCGCGAGGCAGATGCTGCGCTGTCTTCAGCAGCTGCGCGCGGGAGAGACGCACCTCAGTTTGCCCTTGAGCCAGAGAGCACGCGGGAGGGAGGGAGGATGCTGCTGGACCCCAGAGGATTACAGCTCCTATAGAAGCAGCACGGCACTGTCAGACATGACACATGATGGAGAGAGAAGAGGAATAAACTTTATCTGCGATATGTTGCTAAAATCTACCTGGTTCTTTATAATTAACATCATAGGTAGTTTTATTGTGAGTTAGTGTCTCCTCAAACTTTTCAAACTCACTTGGAGTTTGTTACTTTTACATCACATTTCACTTAATAACGCAATAAACAACCAGACAACCATGTGCCATGCAGGTCCTACAAACATGAGTGTATCTGTGAATCACAAAGATGAATTAAACAATGAAACCACCTGCTGGATCATCTCGATCTGTTGCACTTGAGTGAACCTTGAAGCAGCAGCAAATTAACACAGAATGTCACTGTTTTCATTTTGTGTTTCCATAGAGGATACACTGCTGGTGTCTTATTACGCCTCCTAGTGGACGATCCCATTCTGTCTAAACAGGATATATCCAAGGTCATTGCGTTAACAAGTTGTGCTTTTATGACAATGCAATACACTGAAGTGAAACCACCACGGATGACCTGGGTGTCATTGAAAACCATGATGTCATGTATAATAGATAAAACAAATTTTTAAAAGAAAAAGACTTCATTTATTTCTAAGGAAATGAATGCTTTATTTTGACAGCCTCAGTATTTCTGTAAACCGATATCCCTGATCACATTATGACAAGGTTAATTATCATTATCAACATTAGTATTTATTATTATTTCATTTTAAGTTTAGTAGTAAGACAACTAAAGACATATTTTACAGGCCATTCTATTTAAGGTTTGTGCACACACACACACACACACACACACACACACACACACACACACACACACATAAATGTGTATATAAATGTATTATTCTTCCATGATCGTGTATAAAACTAACACCTGCAGAGTAAAGGTTAAAGTGTTACTGTCAAAGTGTATGACAGTGTAAAACCACATTACCCACAAGCCCCTGGTGCATATGTTTTCTTTCTTACCCGGATGTAGCATCACATGAATTGACTGTCAACATGCAAGATGGCCACGCATCACAGGCAAAATGCTGCTGGGCGGAGAAAAGTCCAGGTAAATTATTGGAGTTGCGTTAGTGCTAAGTGTTTGGCAACTGCAACACGAGAGTCTTCAGCTTAAAAAGTTGTTTCATGGGGACTTGACGAACAACGAAAACCGCCCTGAAGTGGCAGCGTTCCTGTTACGAGTCATGACTCAAGCCGGCTAACCTAGCTAGCTTAGCTTACGCTAGTTGTTAGCATTTTATGCTAATGCTCTCATCTAAATGACTGCATGCTTTTGTAAGCAAATCTAATATAAGGGCGTGTAACGGACGGTATAACACAACTGCCAAACCTGTCAGTTGGCACCAACCACTAAAGTTGGCGTTTTAACATCATTTTATGCTGTTAAAGCGCTAGCGTTAGCATAGCTACACTTGTACACGGGCTCGGTCTAATTGCTGGGAGTACGTCCGTGTATCGGTGGTTTCACTATGCACCCTGCCATTAAATATTGTCACAAAATCAAGGTACGTCATCAGCATTGAATGTGTGCTTTCCGCGACTAATTATATGGAGATTTCACACTTTACACTTATGTCATATATGTTCCTTTGCACGGATGTATGTTTTATCGCAGCCTCTGCATGTCGTTTCGGGACAAGTGCATAAAACTTGGCGTGTTGGTGCATAGAAATGACATGATTAAGTGCTCTTTGTATTTTAGGTGTCCTATGTCATTAGAGATGAGGTAGAAAAATACAATCGAAATGGGGTGAATGCACTCCAGCTAGACCCTGCGCTCAACCGGCTCTTCACTGCTGGGAGGGACTCAATCATCCGGATATGGAGTGTCTACCAGCACAAGGTACAACAACTTACTCTCAAGCTTTATCGACATGAAAGTGGAAAATCCATTTTAGTATTAGGAAGCTGTGTTGGCTCGTGCATGATATTTTCTCATTCTCACATGTGAAATAGTTTTAAGTTGTCCTTTTCTGTCATTGTAGCAGGACCCATACATTGCCTCAATGGAGCATCATACGGACTGGGTTAATGACATAGTTCTCTGTTGCAATGGAAAAACATGTAAGTTTGATTACTTACATCTGTCTTATTTAGCATATAGACACATGCAGTTTTTAGTTTTTAACACTGAGGTTTACATTCTGCTACTTAAACTGACTTTTGTTCTGTTTTCAGTGATATCTGCGTCATCAGATACAACAGTCAAAGTATGGAACGCACATAAAGGCTTCTGTATGTCAACGTTACGAACACACAAGGACTACGTGAAAGCTCTGGCCTACGCCAAGGACAAGGAGCTTGTGGCATCTGCAGGTCTAGACCGGCAGATATTCCTTTGGGATGTGAACACACTAACGGCACTCACTGCTTCCAACAACACTGTTACCAGTAAGTCGTGTTTGTTTCTGTTCTGTTTGTACATGAATTGGTTGCCTGTAATATTCTTTTAGTTCAACAAATACTGGATCTGTAGATTTATTCTTTATTTGTCTGCAACAGCTTCTTCTCTGAGTGGGAACAAGGACTCTATCTACAGTCTGGCAATGAACCAGATGGGCACAGTCATTGTATCTGGATCCACAGAAAAGGTTTGTCTCCCATCAGTGATACATATATAATAGCTAATAGTTTATTTTAACCAAATTAATGCACTCAAATTGTTTGACCTGTCAGAATCATAATGCTGCATATTTTATTCTGTTGTAACCCACGGGCAGAGTAAGCAAAAACAAAAACACAAATCTGAAGCAAATGACTGTTGAATTAGTGTCAGGTGTTGGATATAAACTGGTTTCTAGGTTGTGTGTATCACAGGTTGCAGTACAAACAGGAATAAATTCCTAAAATGTTGCTTGTTGTGTAGGAATGAGATTATTTAAGAAATAAGGCAAATTGGCTCCAGAAAACGTCTGTTCACTATAAAATATATCATTACTTTTTGTATTGAAAAGAGAGGAAACATCTGTCCTGTCTTTGTCCTTCTTCCAACACTTTCTCTGTTTTTTTTTTTTTTTTCTTCTTCAGGTTCTGAGAGTGTGGGATCCTCGAACATGTGCAAAACTCATGAAGCTAAAAGGCCACACAGACAACGTCAAGTCGCTGCTGTTGAATCGAGATGGCACTCAGGTGACTAAAGATGACTAAATTGTGATGACTAAACATTAACAGTCACTGGCAGCCATTTAACAAAGTGCTTTGAATTTAATTAAAGTAATCTTTTTTTACTTCCTGTTTCCTTCCTCACAGTGCCTGTCGGGCAGTTCAGACGGGACTATCCGCCTGTGGTCACTTGGCCAGCAGAGGTGTATTGCCACCTACCGAGTTCACGATGAAGGAGTGTGGGCCCTTCAAGTCAACGAGGCCTTTACACATGTTTATTCTGGAGGCAGGGACAAAAAGATCTACTGCACCGACCTGCGAAACCCAGACATCCGTGTGCTCATCTGTGAGGAAAAGGCCCCGGTGCTCAAAGTGAGAACCCAGTGCTCATTAATGCTCATACCAAAATATTTTAACCGTATCAAATTCTTTTAAGGACGTAAAGGACAAAGCTGAAATCAAATAGTTTTTATAGGATTCTTAGTAACTCTTCATTTGTAAGTGTTTCTAAGTAGTGCAGGTCTTATTTCCATGCAGACTACTGCTGTCAGGTGTGGTTTGCATACAGAGTACATGTAAATACTGTGTCTGGTAGTTTGTATATGTGTTTTTATTGTATGTATTGTGTGCTACATGTTAGTAGAAGAGCAGGTTACTATACAGACTTTAATTTCATGTTTCTAAAGTAATTGTTTTTCTTCGAGGTTTGTGTTATCTGTGTTTTATGAAATGTTGAAATGTTGCTGCATTTTTCAAGAAGTTTTTTTAAAAAAAAAATCAGAATAAAACTCAGTGCATTCTCCTCACTCATTCCTCTGCTCATCGCCAACCATTTGAAGTCATTCAACCTTTTTACTGTCTTTCTCTTTTGCTCAGATGGAACTAGACAGATCTGCTGACCCACCTCCAGCAATCTGGGTCTCCACCACCAAGTCATCCGTAAATAAATGGGTAAGCATGCGTGACACCTCTGAGATCACTGGGCAACTGTCAATGTAATGACTGGACTTGTGCATGTGACAACGCCTAATGCTCTTCAGCTGTAATCTTCCTGTAATGTGTGTAGAAATTTAAACCAGCTTTGTGATAGAGTGGGTGATACACAAAAGATAATTGCATTACATTAATCACTACTATTGCGGCAGTGACGGGTGATGAGGCGATTATTAAAATCCAGGACAATCTCTAATGATTATTATGTTCTGCATGTGTGTTTTTTTGTGCAGTCTCTAAAGGGAATGCACAACTTCAGATCATCAGGGGAGTATGACAACGACTGCAGTACTCCTCTGACACCACTGTGTACTCAACCAGAGCAAGTCATCAAAGGTGAACTTGTGTTCTCCTTGCCTGAACTGTTTTTTCCTATTCATTCTGTTTTTTCATATATAAAACTCTGGTGTTATTTTTGCAGGAGGTGCCAGTATTATCCAGTGCCACATTCTGAACGACAAGAGACACATACTCACCAAAGATACCAACAACAATGTGGCTTTCTGGGATGTCCTAAAGGTAAATCCAGCTTTTTAGAGTGTGGTTATTTTGTGTCCTAACGAGTCTTGTGTAAATGATCCTGATGTCGTTGTTGTTTTTAACCTTCAGGCTTGCAAAGGTGAAGATCTGGGGAAAGTGGAGTTTGACGAAGAGATTAAAAAGCGTTTCAAGATGGTCTATGTGCCAAATTGGTTTTCTGTTGATCTGAAAACTGGGGTGAGTGCCAGACCTGGTAATACAAGACGTTTTCATCTATCTGGCTGTTGTGACTTCTCTCCTCAAAGCTTGGGTGTGTTTGTGTGTGTTTGCGTTTATGTTTGTGATGTTTCTCCTCCTGTGTCCGAACAGATGCTCACCATCACGCTGGATGAGAGCGACTGCTTCGCAGCCTGGGTGTCTGCAAAGGACGCAGGGTTTTCAAGCTCTGATGGGTCTGACCCAAAGTGTAAGACATCTGACCTGATCACAGTTTATACACAAACACATATTAAATAGTGCAGAAGCTGTAACTTAACACTGCACAACTTTGACCGTTGGCCTTTGCAGTAAACCTGGGTGGACTGCTGCTGCAGGCTCTGCTGGAGTTCTGGCCCAGGACTCGCATAAACCCCATGGACGAGGAGGAGAATGAGGTGAACCACGGTAAGGAGACAGCTGAGACTTTCTTCTAAAATGAAATTAAACCTCATCAGCAGTAGTGATCAGATGATAACTGTCAGATGGTTATTCATTTCTCTGTTTGGTCACGAAAGCATATATATGAACACGTGTGTGTGTGTGTGTGGCTGTGCATTCATTTTTCTGCTGTTGTCAGTGATCAGAGCTCGTCGTCCTTCAGTGTTTGTTGAAGCACGATCGTGTTCTTGTGTCCACAGTGAATGGAGAGCAGGAGAACAGGGTCCAGAAGGGAAATGGATATTTCCAGGTGCCACCACACACGCCAGTCATCTTTGGGGAAGCAGGAGGTCGAACTCTATTTAGGTATTTTGTCACCTCTTTGTCCATTAATGCAGAAAAAGAAAGATTTGAGGCTATTTGCTTCCTGTCATCCACTGTTATGACTTTGTATTTGGCATATGATATAAAAAATTTAACAGCTGACTCACTGTTTGCAGCTGATAATCGCCTCTGTTTTGTGCTGTTCTTCAGGTTGTTATGTAGAGATTCAGGTGGAGAGACTGAATCCATGCTGCTGAACGAGACAGTCCCTCAGTGGGTCATTGATATAACTGTAGATGTGAGTATGATGATTGTCTCCTTATACAGTCAGATTCAGTGTCGGCAGAAAATGTGCGACAGGTGTTTTTATTGGCTCATCTGTACGTCTCTATTTCCTCTTTCACTTCTGTGAAAACTTCTGTTGCTGCCCTCTGTGACCTACTTCTATAGCCTGTGTTATCTGATTTATTTAGTGCTACAAATAAATGTAACAAGCATCTGCATCTTTGATTAATCATCATTGTCAAAATTGTAGTAAAAGAGGAAATCCAGTATTTTTAAATGGAAGTAGAAACATCCAGGAAAGATTATGAATTTTTCATTTTGATTTAGATTCATGGCCAAAGTAACCTAAAATGTGTAATGCATTCAGTTAATCAGTTGTTCATAATGTGTTCAAATCAACACACGCTGGTACTGAGTAGTTTCTGAAGCCTTTTACCATCATTTCAAAAGCTGTACAGAAATATGGGGCAATTTTCTCACCTGCAGAGTTAAATCTCACGCTTTAACACCTGCCGGTTTATAGTTACTGCACTTTCCTTTGTGTGTGCGTGTGTGTGTTTTACATCATCAAAATGAACCAACTCACACAAACTGAGTCTCTCGGAGGTGGTTCGATCGTTAGTGGCTGATCAGACCCTCCAGGATTTTTGTGATGTTGTGATCGCAGCTATTAACCTAAATTCAACCAATCTCCGCAGTTCTGCACAATTTGACCAATCATCGTTGTTTCCATATGAAACCCTCGTTCTGTTATTGCAATTTTGTTTTTTCTTTTAAAAGGGAAAAAAATTGACTTGCCCCCACAACAAAAATGCTTAAAAACACCACAACTTTCACTGCAATTTTTTTTTTTTTTTTAGAAAAGCTGCCGTGAAATCAGGCAAATTAGGCTGCAACAATCTCAGTCCTGGAGGGACTGGCTGATATATCAGTTCTCACTCAGTTGTGTCGTGTTTGCGGCTAAATCCCACGTGAAACAGTGTTGCTTTGATTTTTATCTCTGTGCAAACTCATATGATATTTAATTAACTTTGTGAAAAGCTCTGCATATTGCTGCCACACCACATAGTTACACAGTTTTTTTTATTAATGCTCATCTTCTCTTGCAGAAAAATATGCCCAAGTTCAACAAAATCCCGTTCTACCTCCAGCCCCATTCTTCCTCTGGTGCAAAAACTCTAAAGAAGTGAGTTATTGTTCTTTTTCTTCTTATAGATTTTTAATATGTGCAGCTCTGCAGGTGGTGACCGTAAGAGTGTGATTTATTTTTTTTCTTGCCTGCAGGGACCGCCTCTCGGCCAGCGACATGCTCCAGGTGAGGAAGGTGATGGAGCACGTTTATGAGAAGATCATCAACCTGGACAACGAGTCTCAGACCACCAGCTCCACGGCCAACGATAAGCCGGGGGAGCAGGAGAAGGAGGAGGACATGGCCATGCTAGCTGAGGAGAAGATCGAGCTAATGTGTCAAGACCAGGTGGGCGCAGTCTTTTTAAGATATTTATCTTGACATGAATAAATCTATACATCCTCAATCATAGCTCAGTTTATTAACCTTTATTTGTTTATGTGCTTTTCTCTTAAACCAGGTTCTGGACCCCAACATGGACCTGCGAACAGTTAAACATTTTATCTGGAAGAGCGGAGGGGACTTGACGCTTCACTATAGGCAGAAGTCCACGTGAAAGTCATAATTTTTAAAACAGGAACTCTTCGTCATTTGCCAATCACCACCCACCTCTGACATGTAGTACCCTAAACCCCATTGTGTGGTCAAGAGTCGCAGTATCAATGAGAATCCAGTACAATTTGTGAGGACGTGGCTCATGGTGTATCATAGGGAACTGAGCAGAACAGGCCGAAGCAGCCAACAGACACCTGGGAGATAAATGGTCCGTGTTTCTTTTTTTACAGTTTGAAGAATGGACTCTTAACATTTTCTTCAGCACTCACCAATTTCTTCTTCTTCTTCTTTTTTTTTTTTTAATTTTTACTACATCTTTGACTGCTATGTTTGTTTCTTTCCTCTTGACTGCAACATTTTATTTTGAAGCGACCATGTTTCCTTTTTTCGTGTCTTGAGTGTGTGCGTGTGTGTATATGCACATGGATGTAGTAGAGCGTTCTAGTACATTCCAGAAAAACTGTCCTCGTTCTAGAAAACACACCCGCCTCTCAGCAGCGTCACCAGTTTAGGAGTACACTTGGTCTCTGGGTAGCATCACAGTCCTACAAAGCAATCTTCATGTGTTCTGTTGTCCATACACATCGTCATCTTAACTTGAACGTAACCTTGGCTTAGACATCTAATCATGAACCTCACTGACAGAAGCACTTGTCTTTGTCTTTTCTGTTTAGCTGTGCTGTTCTCAATGGATCGAATGTGTTCTTTTGTTTTTTTTTTTTTTTTTTGTAAATATATGTACAACGTTTTAGTTTTCTTTTCTTTTCTTGGTTTTGCAGCGGTTTTATTTTGTTGTTGTACAGTTTACTTAAGAAAAAAAAAAAAAAAAAAAAAGTTATTTTTCCAAATCCCTAGAGCACATTTGTGGTCATGAAGGTCATCTGACTTGGATGTTGAAAATTGCATTTGTTGTATTTACTACAACCCAGAAATTGCAGTTTACTCTTAAGAATGTTAGTAGTCGTCCAAGTCATCTAAGCGATCGGAAAATTATATATAAGGTATATATCTTGAACAATAACTCATGCTTACTTGCTCTGTGCTTGGCTCATGAGCAGTGACTCTGCTGACAGTGAGGGCTGTTCCTAATGTATATTTCGTTTAGATTCAATAGGAGTTCAAAGAAACATAAATATAACTTAAAGGGGGAAATCTCATCCAAGAGAATATATTAACATTCAACCACTGTGGGAAATTCACCAAAGTGAAATAAATGCTATTACCCATTTCTCTCTTAGTGTGTCACCAAGCAGAGCAACAGATACTTTCATTGTAAATTTTCTGGAGTTAATTTTGCCATGAGGAGTGTGTGTGTGTGTTTAACACTGTAGTGGGGGGTGGGGTGGGAGACACGCATCAAATGAGCTCTAATTGGCCAAAAAATAAAAAAAAATACAGGATGGGTACCATAATTAGGCCATAACACTGCAATATCCCTGTTGTAATAATTTGTGAAATATGTATATTTTAGGCATTCAGAGAAATAAATTGGAATGGTTTAACAATGACAAGATTTATGGGAATTATACACTGATGTTTCTTGAGTTGTAATGTGTTGAGCTGAGTGTGAAATAAGAAAAGAAAAGGAAAAAAAAGACAAGGGGACAATTTTTTTTTTTTTCAGTCAAGTGATATGATTGTTTAACCATCAAAGATTCACCCATCTTACATTCATCAAAAGACTCTGCACTCATTCCTAATAAAACATACAATTCATTGATAAAATATCTGCAAAAATACTTTTCCTTATTTTACATACTAGCACCTACTTTAACAGTGGAAAAAAAAAACATTAAGTAACCCCCCACACTAGAAAAAACTAAACAAAAACAAAACTATTCAGCAGTATTACTGTCACCAGACTTCTTCCATATATCAAAAGGCTTTGTTATTATTGGATTTACATTATAAACTCCCCGTCTGTGAAGTCACAGCCAGTTATTGTCTAATGTTGCATAGATCTCAAGGTGAAAACGAGGATAAATAAAACACGGGGACATAATTCCAGTTTAACAGGCAGTAAAATGGGTTTCAAACTGATCACATGGATTATTAAATTAAATGCAATTAAATTAAAAACTTCCTTTTTAAACATTTGACGTCGTCAAACCTGGTGTAAAAACTGGCTGGTTTAATGCAATAAAAATGGACAAATATTTACCCTCATCCCACAGTAAAGACTTTTTTAAAAAAAAAAAAAACCCAATAAATGTAAATGTCCAACTTATAAGTAAGCTATTTTTAAAAGTTCCACTTGGTGAATCATTGTGTGGATAGTGCTTTGTTGAAGCATATCGACGACAGGTCAAACTCGGCACCATGAGACGGTTACAATTGATCTAAAACTGCCAACGACGTGGCAGCTCAGAAAACATCGACAGTGTTATAGATATAAAGGTGCAGCTGGTCTTTGTATGACAGGTGTTTCTCCTTATACATAGTTTTTATCTTTGGAAGTATTCAAGTATTCATCACATTAGTGTGACGGAAACAAAGTCCTGTCACTTGTCAATCTTAATTTCTGTACCAGGCAAGGAACAATGTCAGTAACATTACATCCTCTGTGGTGAACAAATTAACTGTAACTTTAAGATCCCTCATTATAAGAAATATTTCTACAGAGCTTCAGAGTGTTGTTCTACTTGTATGTTACTCCTGTAGCGCAACTAACATGATCATCTACACTAATGTAAGACCATCAGTATCAGATCAAACAGCTCTCTCCTGGTCTGACCTGCGTTTCCTCTGTGTAGTGTTTCGTTAAAAGTGATTGTCGACTTTACGTTGTGTTTACATGTGCGGCCTGACACTAGCTTACTCCAGATGTGGGTCTTCCGGTTCCTCCTCGTCATGTCCGTGGCTGCACTGATGAGCAGGGACCACATCTAGAGGCTCTGCAGTTTCCTCAACAGCCTCAGCGGAAAAGTTGTCTGCCGTTGACTCGTCAGCAGCTGCTGATTGGAGGAGATCGACAGCAGGAGGGCAGGGAGGATCCTCGACTGTGACAGAGGAGTCAGCAGGAAGATCAACGGGCAGAGACAACGTACCCATTGGCGGACTTGGGCTATCGGTAGACTCGATGAGACAGCTTTGTTGATCTGTGGACTGTGTGCTCAAGTGATACTGATCAGCTGCAGGGAAAGCGTCAGCGCAAGCATGAGCAGAGGAGAGGTCCAGGGCCGACTGGGAGTTCAGCCCCAGTGACTCAGTCTGGTCATCTGCTGATGATGATGAAAGCACGCTGTCCTGCAGCTCCTCTGCACGGAAACCAAACACATTTGGGGATTAACAGTAACAGTGGCTGACAGATGTGAATTAATGCAAAAGGACACTGGAATGAACTGCTGATGTGTTAACTCACCAATACCAGAGATGTCACTGTCTTTCTCCTCGTGCATCGCCAGTGACGTGTTGGTCATGTCAATGGACGACACGGACACATCCAGCCTGTCTGTTAAATCGGCAGCGTCAGGGTTCATCACTGCCACTTCAGAGTCTGAGAAACCTGACAACACAAAGAAACTGCTAATGAGATTTTCATGAACAAACAGGTGAAACAGGTGAGATGAGGTAACAGATAGTTATCTTTAAACAGCGCCTCTGTCTGAACTGACCAGGGTCCATGACTCTCTGGATGGGTGGAGGTAGCAGAGCTTCTTTGAGGGTAATTTTTTCCAGGTCTAATGGATCTTCGCTTTGGCTTGAAGCTGCCATTAAAGGTGCCTGTGGGAAAACATTTGACATTTTTACTTACTTAACTGAAAAAAAATATACAAACATTATTCAAAAAAAGTTAATCATTAAGTAATTCAATACTTACCTCTGTGAATCCATGTGTAGGCAGCGTTGGACAGGGTTTCTCTTCAGGGACGGGGATGGGGATGTGAGGCTTTGCAGGGGATACTTCGGGATTTACAGGGATTCGATGCAGGTAGCCGTAACCAATGCCACAACCCAAACTGAGACAAAACGTTTATATATTTTTATATTGTTATATAATATAAGAATCACCATTAAACAATTTAAATTTCATGACAAATAAAAATAATTCTGTAAATAACCCTAAACTTGGCAACTGAAGTAGTTTACTTTCACAAAGATTTATTTGATTTAGTTTAATTTCATTAATGTACAAACAGTGACAGTGAGGAAAGTTGTTCTGAAGTGATTCTATCTGAATTCAGTGGTACTCTCCAATAAATTAGATTCTGTGTCTGTATATTGTCACGTACCTGCCCTCTCCTCCCCACGCTCCGTTCGGTGTGACCACCACCTCTCTGCAGTTGTCTGTCAGCGTGTTATAGACCAGCAGCTTCAGCGGTTTCCCTTCATGGGTCTCGATCAGTGTGAAGAAGTCTTCGGACTGGAAATCAGAAACTCTGAATTAACCACAGCACAAATTTTATACATTTATCAAAACTAACTCAGAAAATACACCAGCACCTAACATAAAGATATTAAATGATATTAAAATGAGTCTTACATCCTGTAACACCTGATCAGCTCCAACAATGTAGTCACTGTGTGGCTGCAGCCCGGCCAGGGCAGCAGGTGAACTGACCTCCACGTCCTACGGTGAAAGAGATTTCAGTTATAGAGCAAACGACACAGGAGGCAGTTGTATGGAGAGTACGATGAGCAGCTTACCAGGACATGCCAGACGTTCTCATTGGCTCCTTGGTAGCTGCAGAAGCGAACACTGGCGCCGAGCAGCCCCTGTCCTCCCCACATGTTACTGGGCACCACCTCCACCTCACGCACTAATGTGCTTTTGGTGCTGTACACCTCCATCCTCACTGGTTTCTCCATGTTGGCTTTCAGCAGCTCCTTCAAGAGGTCATTCTCCTCATTCTGGTGCAAATGAATGAAAGGGATCAAAAGTCAAATGTAGAGGAAGAAAACCTCTATGTTTACTTTATCCGTTTCTGTATACGTGATATTTATGATCGTCTCGTACTCTTGACTTGACAGTGTTTATTAACTGATAATAACACAGTAAACTCACAAGTCTTTTATTGTCCAGAGACAGGATGAAGTCAAAGAAGGGCTCTAGTCCCGCCGTTTCTGCAGGTGAATTGGGCTGCACCTGTCAAATCCAGCACAAGTCTTTAGATTGAGCTACAATTATTTTTCAAAATAATATAATGAATGAGTCATTAGTGTGTTAAAGCATCTGAATCATCACCTCTTTTACCTTGAACACAACCACAGTCAATAAATGCAACAAGGGATCATTTTTAATCATAAATTAATGCACATTTATATATTTTTAATGATTAAAATAAGCTTATTTGGACCCACTAACTGATTGAAACTAAAACAAATATATAATTTAACTCATAAAACAGAAAATGTCAGTGTTTGTTGTTATTTGAGAAGCCACATTATCAGTAGATGATGATGATAGTTTCAAAAATGTTTATTAGTGAGTAAAAACGTCAATAAAGACTTTCTTTATAATTCATCATATTAGCTAAAGCATTAGCCACGAGCATTTATAGCTGATTCGATATTGATGGATTTGTCTTTGATACAAGTTATAACTGGAAATAATGATTATTTAATAACACATTAATAAAACCAGAAATGGTTTCGCTTCCGCCATTGTGCCCACTCTGAATAACCGGTCTTCACTGCCACCTCAGGTTTTACCAGCAGTTAGCTCAGTTAGCCCTGTTAGCTCTGTTAGCATACAGCAACATTTCATGACAAGCTTCTGTACACGCTGTTCTAAACTCTAAACCAAATGATTTTCAGGTCTTACGCCGTGTACGTGATATCCGTACGTCCCTCCCTCGGGCACTTCTGCGCTCTGTGATAATCCCATGTCTTTCAGTAATTTTCAGATTTCAATAGTGTAGGAAAAAAAAAATACAAGGAGCGTGAGAATCATCACAGTTGTCAGTTGGCGGCCATCTTGTCTGGAGTCCAAAACAATCGAACGCTGCTGCTGTCGAACGCAGGCGCGTGCACACATACACAGTGCGCGCGCGCGAAGTGTAACTTTGCACACAAAATGAAATAAAATATCAAATGTTGTCATTTTAAAAACATTATTTTTGATTAACCACACAAATATTAATATATTCCTAATATAAAATAATTATAAAAAAATATCTTGTAATTATTTAGAATTAAAAAAAAAAAATCTTATTTGTTCTGTTTTTAAGTGTGTACATGTGATAAATCTTAAAACACAATTTAATAGGGAACTTTTATTGATGAGAATGAGAATAATTTATTATTGATAATAATAATTTATCAAAAAAAAGGTATATAACAATGTCATTTATTTTTTCAGTTTATTAGCCATACTTTACATTCATAAAATTAAGTTACAATACATTTAAACAGATCGATCGAAGCATGTGTGAGCAAACTCATGAAAAACACAACTATGTAAAATCTGTGCCAGTTCATGTTTATGATTCCTGTTTTTTTTTTTTTTTTTGTGTGTGTGTGTGTGTGTCATGGAAATGGGTGACAGTCATAAGAAAATAGTGAGTCCTGGTTTTCTGTGAAGTTTGGTTTTTGTTGGGTATTTCTTTAATAATGAAAATATATGTTTTCCTGAATGTGTCATGTACCCGTGTCTGTTACTATATATTGATGTTGGTAGAAATTGTTGAGGGTGGGAGACACGTTGGACGTCACCTCTGTAGCTTCAGTCAGTTGTACCTGTGAGACTGTTATATGTTTGTGAGAGTTGTGGACCTTTTTGTAACTTTCGCATAGAAACCAGTTCAAATAAAAGCTTTTGTGTTGCTCGCACCTCAATAACACTGGTTTCAATCATGTTCATACTTTACAACCTTTCAACCTTGCGTGCGACCTCCTTAGACTGCTACATTAAAGTATCTAATAAAATTGACAAAACTGTGAGTCAGGTACTGGGAAACTGGGAGCTGAGCCGTCATAAATGTAATTAGTTAAACCTGTGCTTGTCTCGTTTTGAAGAGTAAAAACACGTTGTGAGAAAAGGCCTTTATGGAATTATTACAGTCTATCAGTCGATGTGGCTATTTTAAACAACGCCGACTATAAATCTATTAAGTGTTGAAGTAACTTTCCAAACCTCTGGACTGAGTTACATCCTGGAAACTGAACCAAGTCTGTTAATAATTGTTTGTGTATGTGTTTATGTCTGCACAGTCTCGTGACTGCTCATTGATTGACAGTTACCACTCGTAAAAACAAATTTGAAATCAGTGAATAAATTAAATAAAAAGTTGTCTTTTATTACTCCAGTACAGATATTCTAACCATATTGTGAAGCATATGAGAGACAATCCACAGTGAACCAGGCTTGTTATTAAAACTAACTCACAAAATAAAGGCTGGAACCGAGAGTCACCATGGATTATCCTGTTTACACCAGAAAAAAAAACTGATTTGTATATTGATATCTTGAAGAAATGTGGCATTGAAATGGTGTCTCTACCTTTTAAATGCATATTTTCCATTCATTCAAATTATTCTCAGTGGCTGTGGTACAAGAAGAAATTAAATAACATGTCATGACTGTCAAATAACTTTGTATAGATTCATTAAATAAAATAATAATAATATTAAAAAACAGTTCATATATTAGATTACACAAGTGTGTGGTTTCTTTGAAACAAAGGCAAATTATTTTCATTATTTTAAGCAATAGAAAAACTATCAAGCATGGAAAAAATATTTTATCAATCATTCTATTTACATTGAAATATTCTTACAAATATATAAAAGCAGTGCTCTTCACACATAATTCTCTCACGTAGCTTCGAGTTTGTTGAATCGCCTAAAAAAGCTGATTATCCGCGACTGAATGAACCTGCTCTGAGCTCGGTTCAGTCAGGCCGATCAGCGACTCCAGGAGGTAGGTGCTCGACTCGCACTGTGGCAGATTCACAGAACTGAACAGCTGGAGATGGCAAAGGCTGTCCGGATGTCTGTGTCCTTTAAAAGAGCTGTGCAGCGGTCCGGAGGGGTAGTCGCTGTCAAAGAACTCCAGATCGGAGTCCGAGGACAGACTCAGGTCCATGTACCTGCCTGAGGAATAGTCCACAGTGGGTGAAGGAGTGTTGGGGTAGTCATCGAGAGAGTCATTGTCAAAGAAGTCTCTGGCTTGGTTTGCATTCTCATCGAGAAAGTCTGTCAGTGAGGTCCTGCTTATGTTGTCTGTGAATGTGTTGGCTGTGAGTGGTCCCAGACTGTCAGTAGTTGTGCTGTGAGTGGTGGAGTTGCTGCTGTGCTGTGTCAGTGGTTCTCCCATGTGCTTGAGTTGGCTGCACATGGAGTAATTGTTATTTTCAGAGTCACAGATACTAAGGGAATGAGGCAACTCGCTGTCACCTTCGGGGAGGTTCTGACCCACAGCGATGCAGCCTCCCGCATCAGAGTCAGAGGACGAGCAGGAGGATTCAGTCATGTCGCTGCTGCAGCTGTTCTCCTCCACCACTAACCGCTCTGGGATGAAATGAAAGGAAGGAGCTGTGGGTAGTGTGAGAGAAAGACCGTCCTCCTCCATGGTGAAAGCAAAGGGACACGTCTTGTCCTGTGTATCCTGCTCTGCACGAGTCTCGTCCTGATCCCCGTACTCTACGAGGTCCTCCGGTAGCTCGGCCTGGTCCTCTCGGCTCAGTGTTTCATCTTGAAGGCGTCTCTCCAGTTCGAGCTTCATCATCGTGTGCATGTAATGGGTCTGCACTCGTCTGGAGTCGAACTCAACGCGTCCTTGAGTGTTTCCACAACCATCCTTAGTGCAGCCACATGGGAAGTTGAAGCGGTCCACCTGTGTGTGTAAGAGGAGACGAGGAAGATTGAAGTTAATTATAGAAGTGAAGTTAATTATAGAAACATAAACGCAGGTAAAATGTATTTTGGTTGATAATTTATAGTGTTTTCTATGAGATTCTAGTAAAATGGAGAAATTAATGCATAACAATACCATGAAAGTGATCTGATACTTGTGCTACCTGATAATGGATACTATCAGATCAATATATAATGATATTGTGGCATATGCTTTTATAAAATCAATAGTGTTAAATAATACCCTGTTTAGAATCAATTGAACATAAGGAATGTGATTGGTGATGTAAATAAAAAGAAGGGACCCACTAGTCTAATAAACACATCATAATTAAAATAAAGACATATCCAGTTTATAATCAGCCTCCTTGTAAAGATGAAGTGATTAAAGTGTCATACCTGACACTTGATGCCTGCCAGGCTGCAGGCGCAGGTCTCTGGCTCGCAGAAACCTTGGCAGTCGCACCCACACGCCTCTCTGGAGAGACGCAGGGCGTGAAGCTGCCTCTTCTCCTCTCTGTCGATGCGTTTCACGCCCGCCGCCTGCAGCAGCGCCTGCCGCTGTTTCGAGGTGTAGGGCTGAAGGAAAGCGCCATCCTTCAGCTCGGCGTCGCTGACGTGGATCTCGGCGCTGTCCTCTGGGATTTGATCCACAGTGAGCCTCTCTGCTTCTTGTTGGTCCATCGCCCCGCTGATGATCAACTGTAATCAGACCGACAGACACAGTGAGAAGACTGACCCATAGATGAAAATGAGTAAAAGCTAATATAAAGTTTTAGAGCACTTACTTTGTGTCTCAGTGCGTTGAGCCTCTCTTCTCTCAGTCTTTCTCTGAGCCGCTCTCTGCGCCTGTGCCTCTGCTCTAGTGCATGCTCTGCCACCGTGTACCTTTGGAGGGAGCTGTGCTTCCACACCATGCCCAGGGTGGCACCGCCGTGTCTGGGCACGCTGGTGAAACCCTGGCAGCGTGGGAAGCTGAATTCCGTCACCTGGTTGAAGCGCACGTTGCTCCGTGAACCTCTGAGCTTTAGCCTCTTCAGGATGGACCGAACTGGTTGGATTAGAAAAACAGATGCAAAACATCAGAGAAAGTGAAGAAAAAGAGTTCAGATTTAAAACGATCACCTGTTGCTTTCAAAAGTAGGCATCAGGTAGGTGTTCTTGTTGTTGTAGCTATAAATAATATACAAGTAAACAATTCTCAATAAGTCTGAAGCAAACACAGTGCAGTTCCTCGAAGCGTCGCCAACATGTCTCACAAACACAGGCCCTCAACTTCAACACAGCCTCTGTTTCTGCAGGTCTCTGAACGACCACTAGATGACACACTAGATACGTCATTAATGTGACTGAAGTCAATGGTCGAACATACATTTTGAAAAGGAAATACCAAGAAAAGTCTCTACTAGTCAGATCAACAGCAGAGAGAGGGTGGTGGTGAAACTTCTGCTCTCTGCAGGTTTAACGCTATGTAATTAGCGATGTAATTAGACTCTTTCTGCCAATTTGGTTGTTAATATACTGTTTGATTTAACAATTTGGCTTCAACAAATTGTCTGACCTTCGCACATAACTGAGGCTGAACTCTAGTTGCAAAAGTCAGTAAACAACAGAGACCTGCTGACTAAGCTCATCTCAGCTGCTCTGTCCGAGCAGCTCCACCATCGGTTGTGAAAGTCGGTAACAGACTTTAATGAAGAGGCGTCTGAGGTTTTAAGAGTGTAAAACAATACCTGCAGAATATTTTGTCTTTGCACGCCCTGTGGGTAGCTTTGTGATATCTGGATTAGGCCATTTGATATGACTTGTTTAAAGGAACCTATTCAAATTGTTTCCACAACGTGCTATTGCTCAGGCAAATGATCTTCCACACAACCGGACAGACGGCCGGGAGCAGAGTCATTCTTGGTGCATTATCTAGAGTGGACCTAAGGTTAGCATTTTCATATCAGCAAGTACTAACAGTGCTGCTGTGGGGTGATAAGAGACACTCCTATAAAACACTGATGGGAAAAAACATTCTGATAAGAAGAGGTTTGCATTATTTGAAAGACGGGGAAAAAAAGAAATCATTGGTCACTGGTTTGAAGACTTACTAGGTGCACTGGTGGGCATCAGAGATGGACTGTGAGGGGTGAAATCATGGCCGTCTGAGGAGCCGCTCTCCCCGTCCGACTCCCACTCTGAGGAGGCAGGAGAGGAGAGGGAGGAGGAGGAGTAGCAGGGATTGTCATCTACCTCGGCAAACTTTCTCTTCAGGATGTCTCTCATTGTTTGGCTGTGGTGGTTGATGTACAATCTGCATGAACACACAGGAAAAACAAAAAGGTTGGTTTAAAAATGTATCATAAATATTAACCACGATGTGGTAACACATCCACAATTCAGACGTTGTGTGGCTGTGTCCAAACGCAGCACTCCTTTCAGCACAGGAGCATAAAATGAGACATTACATAAATCAACAGATTAATAATAGAATAACAGCTGAGCCACACAACAATACTGTTTCCACTTTGGTTTGACAAACAAAATGTACACAGTCAAATAAAACATCTTTTGAAAAATAACAAGCAGGGGAATGAGTGATCTTTCCTGTTGGGAAACTGCAGCTCTGCTCGTCGAGCCGGTTTCCACCAGTAGTTAGTTTGTTCAGGCTAATTACTTTTTGATAGTGATTATTTTGCACAGTGATGGTTCACAAGTGTGCAAATGTGAGCCGAGATCCTACGTTCACATACAACCAGCTCAGCACTTGTAAGTAAAAAAAAAAAAAAAGTCAATGTCTCTTTTTTCTTCTCCCCATGGAGTAATTAACATTCCTGTGATTCCTCAAGTTTTTGGTGAAGAATACGTGGAAACGTCCCGTCCATTGGCTGTGTGCTGAGGGCTGTGCTGGTTCGATTGGCTGCTATTTTTGGACATGAACATGGAAAATAAATCCAAACATGAGTAATTTCAGGGTTACAAACCTTAGCAGGGGCCGCTTAAGGCTGCTAAGCAAAAGAAAATCTAAACAGAGTGTGTTGCTAAAGAGAGTGATGTAAGAAAAGAAAAAGAAAAGCTGTTATTAGACCGGTCCAAGCCTCTCTATTACACAAGTCCAGTCAGCAGAGTGTGTAGAAACTGTTCATTCATTTTTGGAAACAAAGGAGCCTCTGGACATTTGGATGAAAGGCAAACTGCGATTGTTTGTTTTAAGACTGAAACACTATTTCCCTGAAGCCAAACTTGACATTTTCAACTGTACCATTGCGTGTGAAGAAGAATTAACACTTTGTAACATTTTGTCTTATTTAAACTATTAATTATAGTATTTGTTACTGATTAATCTCCTCTCAATCTTTTTTTGTAAAAACAAGTGTCCAAAAAAAAAAAAAAAAACAACTTGAACTTTTCTTTTCCAACAATCAGAACTATTTGACCTCAGGATGTTTCATCTCAATCATGATCCAATAGAAAACAGTATCATGATCAGCTGACCAGGATTCAGACTGACCTGCGCTAAAGTCCAACAGAGAAAAGGAAGAGACAGTTCATCCTGAAAACTGCAGCATAAACCACAGACGAGCTTCAAGTCTGAACAATACAGATGAAGGCTTTCTGATGGTCCGTAGAGAGAAAGTACACACAAACCGTGTGTCTGTGTGTCTGTGTGTGCACTCGAGAGTGAACAACTTCCTGGATCCATCAGCAAATAGGAGGTGAAACAAGAGACAGCTTATTGTGCCATTTCACTGTTTACGCAGAAGAGCTGAGGAGAGCAGACTCTGCTGCGCTGACAGTTAGTTAGTTAGGTGTGAAAGGATTTTTATCTGAGAACATTTGCATGACTGTTCAATGCATCTAAAAATAAAATAAAATATAAGCTGTGGTTATGATAAAATCTGCAGAGCGGCGGCCAACCTCTTGTCCCAGTTATATCACATCATGTATTACATTTAACATCTGACAAGAAGAGCAGAAAGACTTTATAGAGTAAATGTGTGGATCCTCTGAGGCCACATCAATAATTTAAAGGTTCAAAGCAGAGGCGGCGCGCGCGTGTACGTGAGCGTTCACGTTGAAATAACGATATACTGCAATTAATGTATTTAAGTAGTTGATTACAGGCGTCATTATAGTATCACTATTACTAAGATACGCAATTATTTCACAACAGTGTTCAGACAACTCGTTTTAAATCCCTACAGGAATGTCACACCGAGGTTTCATGGAGGAGACTGGTTTCCTGTTTGTTATAATTACCAGTCATTGGGCAGCTGACCTCTTCACCCCCTCATAGACACACGGACACCATGTCAGCTACAATGACAACACTGACCCCCCCTCCTCCCTCCTGTCTGTCTGTCTTCACAGCAGAGACACTGGCACAGACCCAGTCCCATTTAAACCAGAGTAAACTTCCTCTGAGCTGCTCTGAGCGTCGTACTCACACTTTATCTATAAACATTTACACTCATTTAAAATATATTTATATATATATAATCACACTTCATCACAATGTTCAAATGATAATATAAAAAATATTAAAAATAAAATTTAGAATAATGTCCCAGTAACACAAGCTACGTTTTTCTATATAAACACATTACGAGGTGATAAACATAAAGCAAGATAAGGTCACTATGTAAACTAAGTAGTGACAGACGCTTCATAAAAGCAGTAGGACTTTATGTTAGTTACTCACCACGAAGTAAAAGGCAACATAATATCAAAGAAGGCAAAAAATGGACACGAAGTTGTGGTTGTTGTCGGCGGAGCAGCTGAGCATTGTGTCCCTGTGTGTTTATGAGAAGCTGCACAGTAGTGTGAACCTGAGAGGACTGGCTGGGAGCTGCCAAAGACACAACACGTAACGTCGAGATAGTTCACCCCCATCAGCGCTGTGCATGTGCACATTAGAATTGCTTTTAGAGCTTGTTATTCCTTATTAGGTTGTTTATGTTATTAAAGTTAGGCTTTAGTTGATTTTATTAGTGTCAAACTTAACGCACTTAATGACACATTGCTTTAATTTATCGAGGGTACTAACAGTAATACTGACGCTGTTTCGTCGAGTAAAATTAACATCTTCCGGATCGATACCACTAAACTTGAAACTTGAAACTAGAAACAACCGTGTTTCAAAAAGGAAGCCTTATTAAAACTACTATTTAAATTTCTTCAAACAGCTGTAGTTAACATCTGCTGTTGTAAATATATATCGCTAAAGTAGAAAGCTAACCGTAGCTCGGCTGGTCAAAGAGACCGGAAGTGCTCGCGTGTGGAGGGAGTGAATGCTCTTGATCCACTTCTTCTCTGCAGCTCCCCTGTCTGTCTTGACGCAGACGGTGACACTCAGAGGGAGCAGAGGCTCATGACTGACACTACTGCCCACAGATTCCTGTCCATTGTGCTCACACTGCATAGTTACAAACTGTGACGTGGTGGTAAATAAATAACATGCTAACCTCTAACTGGTGGTTATTATCAAGGAATCAATCAGGAAACATTATAAAAACCAGAAAGGCCACGTTTACATTGTCTTGGTGTGTTTGTTTACTGTTGAATAACATGTAACTCAGGGTCATTTCCTCCATTATTTTATTATCCAGTCAAACAAAAAACAAACAAACAAACTCAGTGACATCTAGAGGGTGGAGAATGAGAACATGAGCTTAAAGTAAGATAAGAAGAAGTTTCAGTTGTATTTAAATAGCAGCGGTTAAATAAAGTACAATTAAGTATTACCTTCAAGTTTCCTTTTTTGGCCTTTCTTTGTCTCCGTAGGTTGTCTGATCTTGTGTGTGTGTGTGTGTGTGTGTGTGTGTGTGTGTGTGTGTGTGTGTGTGTGTGTGTGTGTGTGTGTGTGTGTGTGTGTGTGTGTGTGTGTGTGTGTGTGTGTGTGTGTGTGTAAATTGCCTTCATACTTCTTAAAAAGATGAAGATCAGACCGCCATTAAAGTGACACATATTCCTTGGTATTCATCTTACATTAGGTTACAGTAACATGACTCACTGCTGCTTCTCCAAAATGATGATTTTACTGTGACACTCCTAAACTCTAGGAAACTCCCTGAGGCGTTAGAGGAGCTGTATTGGGCAGGATTATAGATTTGGGTGTAAAGCCAAAGGGAAAGAAAAAAAAAAACCCTCCTCCCCTTGCTTCCACATATATACTCCATTATTTATAAACAGATGTGGACATAAATTAGAGTTTATCTGTGCACAGATATGCACACACCCAAGTTTTAACAGAGAATCTACCGAGTGAGAAAAAGTAAAGCGACTGGATTAACATTCCTGTGTCTCTGCTTTTAAAGATAATCATAGGCTACTCTGTGTCCCCGACTGGGAGGAAAATTAAGCTGTGCGTGCACAGAGAGAGAGAGAGAGAGAGAGAAGCAGACAAACAGCGCGTCAGATTAACAGATGGACAGACAGATGAACGGAAAGACAGAACAAGTCCAAAATACTCTTGAGCTTGAGCTTTGACCTCTGTGTTTGTACACTTCAGTGGATCTGTGATGAGTTAAACAAAAAACTGCACTGATACTTTAAAAAAAAAAAAAACCTGTTGGTCCCGGAGCTGTGGCTCATCGTAACCTCAGTCAACACGAAGCGGAGACTTGTTATGAAGATTGTGACCCATTTTTGGCTGGGATCAGTGTACTACATGTGTGTTTTCTATTCCACTGACCTGCGTGGGTTGTAAACACCGGAGAGAGAGAGAGAGAGAGAGAGAGAGAGAGAGAGAGAGAGAGAGAGAGAGAGAGAGAGAGAGTACAGCAGGAGAGGAAGGAACTGAACAGTACAAATGACACAAATAACAAAGCGCTGTTTTCTTAGATAGTGAATAAGTGTAATGATTATTAACGTATTCAAAGTGAAGCTGATTCTGCAGCTAGAAGCTACGTGTGTGTATCTCACAGGGACTTACTCATAACAGATGATCAAAGTGCTGCATGAGGCTATGGGGCTATTTATAGCACAATCACACTGCGTGGACAAAAATACATTTGTGTAATACAGTTGGAGTTTCCTGTTCCTTTAGCCGGCGGTTGCCATGCACAGCTTGAGTTTATTGCGTGGTTGGTCCTGACTCCTCCAGTCCACACTTGTCCTCACACAGTAGAAGATGAGTCACGGACGACGATTTATTCTTCAGCATGTTCAGTAAATATGCAGCGTTTCTGTCTGGATTTACTGTATTTATTCACTTATCAAAGTCTGGCTGACCCACTTTCTCAACCTGATTTCTTCACATTTTGGTTCCAGATTCATTCTATATTCACATGTCATGTATGTAATAATAGAGAAGTGATATATTGCGCCACAGCGTAGGGCTCATTATTTTTCAGAGCTGCTGTCCTCAGCATTGTCACCCACTCAGATACAGATTCGGTCCATGACAGATGATCCCATCACAGAACAGTGAGGGTAAACTATTACCGTGCTTTCAGTCCAGAGTCCATGTTACACAACTTATGGTTAACCTACATTCTGGCAGCCTCTCAGGTTGCTGCCACTGGCTCTTGTGGCCCCGTTTTCTCAGTCAAGCTGTGCCAGCAATGGCCCACATACAGCAAATACTGACAGAGTTTGACAAAGCTTCAGGCGTGTGGAACTATGCCCCAGTTTCTCCTTCCTTCCTGTATAGCTTCTAGCTCAGGGATTTACCCCCCTTTTTTTAAAAGGCAACTTTTCAGTTTCCCTGGGCATGACAGGAAGCATCAGGAAGTGATAGAGTTTGTGTTGTTGCTTTTTTTTTCAGTCAGGTGCCACCTGGAGTCTCATCTCTACCCAAAGATCATGTTGCTTTCCTGATAGTTCCTTGTTAACAAATATGAGATATGGAAACACTGACAAAACAAAAACAAGCAAGAACACAGTACAGAAACACTTGATCATAGATAGACAGATAGATAGACAGATAGATAGACAGATAGATAGATAGATAGATAGATAGATAGATAGATAGATAGATAGATAGATAGATAGATAGATAGATAGATAGATAGATAGATAGATAGATAGATAGATAGATAGATAGATAGATAGATAGATAGAGTCATATTTCAGCTCAGCGCAGAGTCACTATTAAAATTAAGTAAGCATGATTCACTCCCTCGTGATATTGATATATTATCATGATATATTATTCTTAAATTGTCATGTTGTCTTCTATTCTACCTCGGCTCCTGATGTCATATTTTGACAGTCGTCACCATGGTCGCAAGGGCAAAGATAGCCCAGTCGTTTCTATTTTAGAGGGTGGAAAAGGCAGTGAATCATTATGTTTGTCTTTATCAGCAGCAGCAACAACAGCAGCAGCAGCATGACTGCGATCATCATCATCACCATCATCACCATCACCATCATCATCATCATCGTCATCAGCTCTGCTGTCATCGTTTCTACATCAGTGGGGCTGATTTTCTGCACAATCCTTTTCTCTCTCACATCAGGTTTATTCATCTCTTTAAATTTTAATGATCACGTCTGCAGCAGTTATGTCAGGCTTTCAAACGAGCTTCACAAACCTTGGTTTTGCATATTAATGCAAGCAGTTCTCTACGAAATGAAATAAATATTCATTAAATAAAGTTAATGAACAACACAATGATAGTCAAGAGTTTAAATCTCTGATTATGTGCTTCAGTAGAACTTTGTGGGTTTTAACGGTTTGATTAGTGCAACAGAAGCACATAACCTCACAATAGAGATATGTATCGCTACCTCTCAGAGGTTGTTTCTGTGTCTCTAGACAGATCTGTTCACTATTTGATACAGAGAAAAACAGAACAGATAATTCTGTTCAGAGCAGACACTGTGATTTAAAGCTGATTAGAGACTGATTCAACTGTGTTTTTAAGACTGAGAGTGCAACTTATATATATGATTTCCTAATGTTTTCAGCCAGTTGCAAGTGGCATTAGCTGCTAATGTTAACGTCACAACGTCATGATCAATGCATTTGTTGCCTTCTAACATGACGACCAATGTTTCTGTCACAGTTATGCATTTGAACTTTGCAAATGCAGTGTTGTGGTAGTCTGACATTTCTCTTAGCAGGACTGGTCAGAAAGCTTCTCCTCATTTCAACACTGTTGTATTAATGTGTAAACAATTGCTATATTATGTTGTTTGTTATATATGGTCAGTAGATTTGTATCCTAGATCTGTGTCCTATGACAATAGTTCACTGCTGATGATGTAAAACCTTTAGCTTTTAGGAGAATACATGCGCAAGTTGTTGTTTCATCTTTTAATGTATTCTGCTACAAAACTGACAGATGCCTGTGATTTAATGGAAACCAGTATTGGGTTTCAACCCAGCTAGCAGCAGCTTTTCCATGTTATGTGTTGACGGTAGGTGCAGGAAAGTGTCAAGCTTAAGCTTAGATGGAAAAAAGATATTGATTCTTCTTTTCTTTTTCCAAATTTCATGCAGAATTAGCATCTGATGTGTGGTTGTGTAGCAGTAATGTAGCCTGAATTTGTTTTTCTGATATCTAATGCTTTATGTTTGTTTTATATATTGCTAAACACTTATTGGTTGACGGAAACACATAACATCAATCTTCCACCCACTTAAAAAAAAAAAAACTGTGAGAACAGAGCAGATAAATACCTCAAACACTGATATATAACCACAACTGCTGTAACACTGGAAACAAATTTTGCTCTCGTAAGACCCTGCTGTGTGAAAAAAAAAAAAAAAAGGTTTCCAGAGTCTTTAAATTTATCTGCCTGTCAAAGAGAAGACCTCAATCTCACTTTCTCCACTGTGGAAATGCCATCAGATAAAGACTGCAGATAAAATTTCACAACAGTGACACCTTAAGTGATGTGTCAACTGCCATCCATTGTCTGTGTGGTGGTATCAATTCAGGGGGTGACACCAGAGAGTTTCCTGTGACACCCTAATGGCAAGTCCTGGCCTTGTGCTCGTCATACAGATGCTTAATCCCGCTGCTGGTCCTGGAGGGATATGAAGCTTTTGAGTCAGAGTTTCTCCCTGTGCAACATGTAGTCTAAAAAATTGATATGAAAGAGATTTATGCTGTAGTGGTTTGTAACCTGCGCACGTGTGCTGATATGTATAATTCAAATACCTTCACTTAACAGCCTCAGCGTTGGTAGAAACCATCAGTTTCATAGCTGCTGCACTGCAATGCTCACTGCTCTGTATAAGTCAATCTATTGATATGTTATATGTTATATTTTTGTAAAACAACTTTATGTATAATCATTTTTGCAGTATTTTCTTTTCTTTTTTTTCTTTCTTTCTTTTTTTTTTTTGCAAAAGCAAAAAAAGTGAAGCTGCAGCTCATAGTGCAAAGTAGGTTACACAACTACAGTTTTCAACAGAAGTGATCTTATCTGTCTCTGCATGTGAGCAGTGCAAGCCATAACAGCAAAGCAGCTGTGTGATTGGGTTTGACATTCCCCCTCCAACAATGAGCCTCTTGTCAACATTAGCCAGAGAGCTGTGGTGACCTTTCTTACAAACTTACAAACTGGCCTGTGTCATAAAATATGGGCCCAAAAGATGTTTTCCCTGCAGGAACATAGTAACATGTATCAATGGGCAGGGATGTATTTCTCTTTATGACTCTGTTTTGACTGTTTTATTGTGTATTCACAATTAGAGACTGACAAAGTTAGTGTGTGAGTGTGTGTGCACAACAAAGTGTGTGTTCTTGTTCTCATTGTGCCACTGATTGCCTCTGGCTGTCCGCCCTGCAGTGGGAGCTTCTGTGCTCTCTGTGCTCCAGCACAGTGTGCTCTGCTGTTGGTGTTGGCTGTCACATGTGGCTCCATGTGAGGCTTTCGCAGGAGCACGCAGCAGCAGCAGGAGGAGGAAGGAGACCTGCTCTGTTCTCAGCTGTTCAGGCCAGTACTGCCTGTTCTGTGGAGCTGTGTTTGTGAGTCTGCCTGACTCCCTCCCCCGTCCCTCCCCTACACACTCAACCCTCTCTACCACTGCAGCTGGCAAAACAGATGCATTAAGGGCTGACTACACAACTGTTAGACACTGGATGGTATTTTCTACCACCAGTATCACTACTATCTATCAGTCATCTCTGTCTGAGGTTTAAAGCATTAATGTGCAGTGTGATTCTTTAAAGTTGCACCATAAGTGTGTGAACAAATGCAATCTGACAATCCTTTTACTACTGCAAATAGCTGCCAATAACTGTGTGTACATGTATACAAGTGTGACAACAAATGTTCTGTCAACATGTCAGCAGCTGCAATGCCCTTTAACCACAGTTTAGTAGATGACAAGAGACGTGTTGCTCTGGTGACATCTGCTGGCTCTTGTATGGTATCGAGAGAAAAAAATCAATGCTTTTTAAATGAGGAAATGAGAGATCCATTTTTTCCACTGGAGGTTGACATGGTAACTGCTCCTGAGACTATATGTGGTTAGATTAAAGGAATATTATAAGTGTTATAGCAATGCAAATTAAAGGGAGTTTAAGAATTCAAAATATTAAAGTAGCTGCTAAATCACCAGCAAAATATCTAAAAAAAAATTAACTGGAATTACTCCCTCATTATTGTTTGCCTGCTATAGGTGATTTGGTGCTTAAATTTTAACTAAGTTTTAATTAGATTTAAACCGTGATTTGTGAGATCACTGTGACTTTGACGTTTGACCTTCAACCACCGAGATCTGCTCAGTTCATATATTTGAGTCCAGGTGATCTAAAGTCATGACTGTCCTGACAATATTTACATTCAAAGAGCCAAATAACATGTTATGAGAGTTTCAGTGTCAGGGTGACGATTTAGGTGACCATTCAAGCAGTCAAAGATTCCTTTCAGGTGTCGTAGAGATATCATGTTCACAAGAATGAAGGATGGACAATCTGGAAACATAATTCCTCGGCTGTTGCCACCTGATATCCTCTGTGTGAAGTCGTGTCTTTATTTTTTCATCCACTTGGGGGCAGCGAAAACAAGACAACAGGAAAAGTATTTATTTCTTTTCACCACATGCACTGTGTGTGTGTGTGTGTGTGTGCAAACACTTTTTGCTTTCTGTTAAATGATTCTTTATCTGTTAAATGTCTGTTAAAATGTGTATTATGTTCACCGGTTAGTCGCTGGTGTGAAGAGCTAAAAAACAGACTGCTGCGATGGGAGAGTGATGCAGATGAGTGCACCCAGATAGCAAAGATAGTGGCAGATGTTTGGCATTTCTGGATTAATTTTGTCACAAAGGAAGTAGGGTGAAGGGGTTTGACTACGGCATAGTTATGGTTTACCACACTGCTTAAAAAGTAAAGCTAAGCAAGGTAAAGGCTCTTGGTTTAACTGTGGGGATTTTTGAATCTTTTTGGGGCAGTTGTCTATGTTTTTGAAGTTCCATAATTGGTTTTGAGTGAGTTTTGGCCTTTTGTTTTTTTTCTTTTGCACTCCTCATATGGCCTATATAGGGGACATACAAGCTTCCAAAACTTTGCCAACATTGGGCTAAATATGTCCATAATGATTTTGCTATATGGGCAGTGAGATTTAACCCAGGTAGTTACATTTTGAGCCACAATAATGAGCAAAAACATAAAATATAAATCAGCAGCAGCTTTGACGTAAGTTGGCTGCAAAGAACAAAACTGACGGGGTAAGTGTGGACATGCACGTTAGCATAATTCAGCTTCCTCATTTAAAATAAATTACCAGATAAACATTTTTAAAAAAGAAAACATGGTGAAAAATATTCCAACTCATTTATTCAAATCAAAGGAGTGTTTCTGCAGAATAATTGTGATAATACAAATGATAATGATCAAAAATACTGAGGGAGGTGGTGCAAAGATAACACGGGTATTTTGTGGCAGATATGGAATCTGTAGATAAATATTTCTTTAATATAAAACAACTTCAATCAAATTTTACAGATGTTAGATGTTGTGCTCTACTGGATTTTAAGGACTGCTAATGTTTACCTCACTCCAGTGAGCTCACACATAATGTTCACTCTGATTTATTGGTGAATAAACTGTCGGGTCGTGACAGGTTGTAATCGTTCAACAGGAAGTCAGGAACGCTACATGCAGCATCAGCGTTTCCTGAGTCCTGCAATGACAGAACAACGGTTAACACATTATCATCGTAGCACATTGATGAAATGTGTCATACAGGGTGAATGAATGTGACTCCTGCTGCAGAAACAAAGTGACAGGAGTTAAACACGTTGAGAGTTTTTGGCGTGTGAGTAACAGAGTGGATGCCAGGCATTTCAGTGCTGACATCTGACTGGAGCAGCTGTTAGAGCTCACACAGGTCTGCTCTGGTACCTCAGCAGTTTTTAAGGCTCTCACTCTGTCATCACTGTCATTAGTATTTAGATACACAAACATCACATTTTATGTATTTACAGAGAGAGAAAAATGTATTTTCTGTTCTGCTTTGAATAAAATAAAAAGTAGTCTAGTCTTGTGTTTTATTGATGTATGATTCATATTAGACGGTTGCAAATCCTCATATCCGCATGTCATGAATCACAAGGTGCTGAAGGACTTTGTTCAGGTGAAATTGCTGTGTCTTGTGAGAGATGTTCCTGAACCACAAGTCAGACAGAAAGGCAGATATGCACAGGTGACTTCTTCTCCTCCTTCTATCCATGTACTTGGTATGTACTTGCATATTATTTCTGATTTTCCTTGATTTTTGTTTTACTTTCAGTGACAATATTGTAACTGCATTATGTTTTTGTCACTTGTGTATTTCTTCAGCTGTGTGACTTCATGGATACAAATTACAAAATGAATGGAAAAAAATCAATCCTGTTATTTCGATTGGGGTATTTTATTTTAGAAACAATATAATCACATATTATAAATTATATTATTGTACAATAGCAAGAGACATACTGAGGTGCACTAGATTTGGGTTTGTTGTATGTGTGTAGATGTTCATAAACATTAACCAAGTCATATGACTGTCAGTCTGACAATCTGTTGCATAATAACTCAAATGAAGTTAAACCTTTGCTGCATTTGATTCTAGTTAGAAAGATGGATGAATAAAGACTTTATTGATTTAAAAAAAAAAAAAAAAAAAGCTCTACGATATGTGAACAGGAACAAAAACAGTTTTTTTTTTTTTTTTCATTTCATTCATTTTCTCATATTTGCGATCACATGATCTAACACTTCCTTCTTGTAGCAGCTGTCAGAGGGACAACCATGGAGACATTAGCTCTGAAAAGGACTCAGTCCCTGAAAAGTCTTTCTGCGGTTCAGGAAAGGTCATGGGTCACGCCGCCTCTCACCCGCTGGGACAGAAAGACTGTATCTCAGCTGGTGCAACAGTAAGTTTTGAATAACACACATATACATTATCCTGTTCCATAATCATTCATTTACACAAAATGGGAGCTCCACAAAGCACTTTTATCCAAAGCAACTCACACATGAGGGACAACACTAAATCTTCAGTGTAACAGGAGATATAAGAACATAAACTTGCTCCTGTGCAGACTCAGAAATAGTTCAGGATGCTGGGATGCATTTTACACTTCTCACAGGATTCAAACTTGTTGTCATTGTTTCATCTAACAAATTTGCCAATAAATGTGTTCGAACAGTTATCAAAGCTGTACCGACCTAAGGAGAACTGAAAAAGTGGAGCATAAACTGCAGGTAGAGCATCATTTTCTTTTCTTTTTATTCATTGTGTGTAATAGTAGAGCAGCCATTAAAAGTCAATTGCTGCCTTCCAGGTGTCAGAGAGCTGTGTGGACGGTCAGTGGAGGAGGTCAGAGAGCAGGGAGAGCGTGGTACTCTGGGGATCAGGTCGAGGCTCTAATCTGTCCAGGAGTCGCTCCATGGACTTCCTCCCTCAGAAAGACTCGTCTGGGACCAGAGCTCTGTGTGCTCTGTTTGAGTCCAAGGCCACTCTGCAGCAGACTTACCACAGCAGCCCTAAAGTCAACGTCACTTCTACTGATGCCAGTAAAACTAGGAGAGACTGCCCCCTGCAGGACTGGAGACATCAAAACACGGCAATAAAGGATACAACCAGTCAGGTGAGTGAGTCATGATGCATGATAAAACAATTCACCCACTCATACTCAATTTTATTAATCATTTTAGTTTTTATTTTTACTTTATCCTTTAGTGGTTCTATGTAACTTTTTAAGAAGAGCGTTATATAAATAACAATGTGTCATGAAAACCAAGCAACCCCAGACAAGACAATTAGTCACATCCACCATATGTTTAGAAGAATTCACTGACCAGTGTCCCAATGAAGAGTCAGGTCCACATTTTGCCAACTGGCCGTGTGTGTGTTTGTGTGTGTTAATCTGATTCTGGCTCTGGTGAGAAACATCCAACAGCTCAGGTCGTGAATGCTCCATTAGAAACAGTCAGTAATGAGACACTAACATCATCACCTCCTGTCAAAAACATTTTTCCTCTGAAATCTGAAGCCACTCTGGCACCGCATGTTTTTAAAGGAATAGTTCAACACTTTCAGGATGATTAATAGCACTCCCATGTGTACTCTTCATATTTAGAGTCAGCAGGTGGTTCACTTGGCTTAGTATAAAGACTGGAGGTCTAGGGGGAACTGGGAGGGGTGTATCTACTGGAAAACATTATTAGTATAGAAACATTAAAAACATTGTAACTGTGTTCTTGATGCTCTATTTTGATGATTCACAGGGATCTTCCCACAGTGACGGAGGAAAGTCCATGAATGGACTCCACGAGTCTTACGACAGAACATCAAAATACTCACACGGTGAGTAGTGGTGCTGAATTTCACATTTATAGTCACTGAAAAGTGATAGGGCAGACGGGATTAGTGCCAGGTTTACCTCAATGACATGAGGTCACTGTTATTTATATCACTGTATTTTGTTGCCACAGTTCACAATCAGTACATGTTTAGTTTATAGGACTGTTGATAACAAGTCCAGTCAGACATTTAATGTTTGTATCTGGCAGTTATTTGTTTCTGATAGACTTTTGAGAAGTTATACAGATATTCTGAGATATAAATGTAGACTTATCAATGTGCAAACATCATGGCCCAAACATCCAACACATCACATGAATCTATGTTAAGTTCCAAAAGAACAAAAAGTATTTAAAGTGTCACTGTGTAAATCCTGACAGAGTTGGGTAAGCAGTAACCTCAGCGCTCTTTGGCCCTGGCAGTTGCAAGGAAGCAGCTAAATAAAGACAAGGATGTGGCGGTGTAAATGCATAACTATGCGTCTGGCACACATGTTTAAAGATAGAGGAGTGAAGCTGTCGCTGACGGCTCTGACCATGACGCAGACCTTGGCCCTCTGAGCTTCGTCTCTCTGTGTCCTGGAACTGATACGGTTCCAGTGTGTTGACGCTTTTGACCCTGTGATGTGTTTGGTTTGAGTAAGACACAGACAAGAATGTGAGTTAACATATACAGTCTCTTTTTAGAGTTTCTGATTATAATCAAAAATTATAGCTCATCATTTAAATTTTCAGTTGCAAATTATATTTTAACCCCTAAAAAATGATTGTACAACGTACTATCTCATATCAAAGTACGATCTGTAGTGTGTTCCTGTGTTTAATATTGTTGAGTTGCCGAGCCAGCACTCACTGACACACATACTGAGGGTCCCACCCAGCGCCCGTTTTAGTGGGTGACAATGTAGTGATGGGAATGGGAGGTAGAGGTGTGCCCCAGTCCCCAAGTGACTAACAGAGGTGATTGACTCAGTCGAGTAGCAGCAGGAGCCAGCCCACCCTCCCAAAATAGCCAAAGCCTTCCACTGGGGCAGTGGACTCTGATAAAAATCAGCTGTCACGGAGGCCACAGGACTAGAAAGAGTTCAGTCACAGAGAAGTGAAACGCAGACAGGAGACTGTATCGTACATCCCAGAGGCCTTGAAAGTCAAAACAGCAGAGACACACAGGGAGAAGAGCAACAACAACGCTGTATTTTAGTGAGTATTAACTTCATTGACAAGGTGTATAGAAAATATATCGCATAGTTTTATAAAAGTGTGTTTCGTCCAATGTGATTTTATTCTTTAGATACGCAGAATAAATGTGGAGTGTGGACGCATTTATGTGGACAACTAATGGTTATTTTTATTAGCAATTACTCCCTTTGTCTAAAAAATGTGAAGAAATATATTATTATAATCATTAAAGATGTTTTATATTTATCCTTTTCTTTTAAGCCATTTCAGATGCTGGGTTTAGAGAATAGTGGCCTTGATAATATAAATAATGAATTGACTTTAAACTCTTTTTGTCAAGTGAATTGACTGATTGATTAATACTATAATTACTTCATCTATGTAATGATATTTTCCATGTTGATCCTATGGATCAACAAGGTCATGAACTGAAGTGTTGTGACTAAACTGCTTCATTAAGTCTTAAGAGATGATCAATTTTCATCCCTTTTATCATCAGAGAAGTGAAAAGTCAGAAGCAGCTAATTTTTAAATAGAGGAATTAAATGAGTTTTATTGTGTGGTGGTGTGTGTGTGCTCTCTTTGGGGGGTCTGAGGCCCTCCACTATGAGCTACCTTTTGGCATGCAGGTTTTCATTACAGTCTGTGAATGTAGCTACAATCAGCAACAGCTGATGGTGGTGGAGAACAAATACCAGCTGCATTTCACCGTCATTTGTACAGCTGCCAGCAGCGCAGAACACCCTCACATTACTGTGCCGTGAATAGCTCATCTTCATTCCTGAAGAATTAACCCACATCAAAGAGACGTCAAGAAGTAAAAAATAAATGTGTCTGATTCGTCTGATTTTGATTTGACAAAACAGTCCCTGCTGTTGATAAGAATCTGTATGAATGTATGAGTGAGAAGCGATGAAGTTGTGAGGACATCAGTGGGACATGGATGGTGCTCGGTTGCCTCATTCTGTCTGCTCATCCATCTATGCAAAATGCTTTAAGTCCAAACTCGTGAGAGGCGCCAGCTTGCTGGTCCATCCTTTTGTGCTGCGAGGGCTTAGTGTGTGAAAAGAGGAGGTGTGCTCAAATCTGGCCATTAGTTACAGCTGGGTGGCCGTGTAGCACATTGGGCTGTTGACCTCTTGCCATATTGTTCTCCGTGCTGTTGTTGTTGTTGAAATATTTTCTGAGTTTATCACATGCAGCACATTTTCACTGCTTGTTTTAGGAGTGTGTCAGGATATTTGCTGCAGGTTAATCACACTATGATCATTTCCATATACTTCATGAGGCCAGACAGTTGAATTCCTTTGGTCAGGGGTTGATGTTTTGGTGGCACAAAGCTCACATTAACAATGTGCAAACAATTTCTCACTCCAGCTGAGCTAGCAGTTGCTGTTTTGTTTTTTTCCTCTCTCGCTGTTCTTGGGCATTGTGGTCAGGACATGGCATACATGGCATTCAGTTTGATCTCAGGCAGAAGAGAGGCAGGGTGAGATCAAAGCTTTTTGTTTGTCACAATGTTACTCTTGATGGTAAATTATATACAGGATATATAAGTCCACCGAGCCATCTGTAGGTGACAGCCTTGTGGCGCAAGAATTTTTTTTTCCACAAGTTGATATGGAGCGACAACAGTGATAAGAAAGGCTTCAATATCACTATAAATACACACACAGTGTTATCATTCAACTTGTTGCTGGCACCTCACACTTAGCTTCACTTATTTTAGGACACACTAATATCTGAGACCTACTTTTACAAGTGTGTCATTGAGTCCACAGATGCAAGAGTAATATAATCCAAAGGCAACTTTACTAATTTTATTGTTGTATCATGAATTAAAAAAATAGTCATAATTTATAAAGTTCTATTTTTTCTTATTTGTTCCTCTTTGTCTGCTCTGTTACAGATGATAAATTTAGTCCATCACTGACTAAGGGGGGCTTCCCAACAAGACCAGCCAAAGACAGGATATCTACCTCCTCTTCAGTGAGAGACAGATCAGCCCTCTATCTGTCAAGAGCAGCAACTATCGACTCCGCAGGAGGAACACAACCAGTGAGTTCCTGAAATTCCTCTCATTCCTCCCTACACACCGCGGTCAAGGGTTTCAGTGGGGAATGATTATGGTTGCAATAGGAGCGACTCAAAATTTTATCCTTAATCTATTGCATACTTTAAATATATTGGACATGTGGTAATATATACTTCTACAGAAGATAATGCAACTCACATAATCCAGACTGATCTAACCTAATTTTATATCTGTTGTTCAGCAGGAATTCATTGGGACTTCAGTAACAAGGTCTAAAAGCAGTAAGGTACAGTATTGTACTGTTTCATTTTCATCTTTAACAAAAATGTGGTTGCATCTTTAACAATTGTGTGCTGTGGTGTTTCACTAATACCACTTTAACTTTGACCCAGTACTGAAAAGCAACATCTTAAACATAAAATGTAAAGGTCATAAAATCAAAAAGAAAAAACAGGACAGATGCACACATCGTTTGGGCTCAGTAGTCCACTATCATCATAAGCGCTAGCATTCGTATTTAGAGATGCTATAGTTCATATTGTTACATAAACTACTGGTCACTTGCTTCTGTAGTTTCCCACATCTACATGGGGCACCTGGCATCTCTCAGCTCACTGCTTTGGTCTCCAAACCCACAGCTGAATGGTTTAGGTTCAGGTTAGCTCTTATCAGAATCATTTTCAACATTAGGCAATTATTTCCTGATAAATATCTCCACAAACCCACTGTCCGTTACTGGTCCAACACCAAATGGCAAACAGAACAAAGACAACAATCAGCTGGTGAAAAAAAGGGGCATTTAGCAGCCAACCTGATCTCCACCAATCCCTGAGAAAGTTGGTGGAGATCAAACAAAAATAGACTGAATATTGAACATTAATTCATCAGCTTGATCATCTCCATATACATGCTAATGTTGCTCTATATTTGACATATCTGTACATATGCAACAATGTTTTGGCTAGTTTTCTATATCAAATATAAAATAACATGAAAAAACTGCATGCTTGAAATACTGATTAAATCAGCCAACACTTAACCCTAAAAATCCTTGTTTCATTTTCATTCTATTTTCCTGGAGTCCAGAGCCAAAACAAAATATATTAACTTGGCAAACACTGAATACTATATGTACTACACTATTCTATACTATACTATACAACTACACCATAATACTATAAGGATTGCATTTTCACGTGTTTTTAGAACAAAATAAGTTACAGAAAATTATTGCACTCACAGTATCAGCTGGGTATCTGGCTGATGTCTATCTACTAACAACTATGAAGTATTTTGCTAACCCTGGTGTGACAGAGGGTGTTTTGCAGTGAAACACATCAAGTGAGCACAGAGAAAGGTAAAGTATGGCTTCACTTACTAATTGCATGCTGTTCTATTATTTGCATGTACCTTCTCTAATACTGGTTTTGATTACTGCATCCTGACTATATTACTTCCATTTTGTTTTCATTTCAAGATGGCTGACGCAGTCAGGAAAGTCACAGTTTCACACTCCACTCATGATGAAGACGACCTGCCACTCCCCCCACCTCCACCTGTCCCACCTAGACCCCTAGACTATGAAGGGCCTCCAGCAACAGGTTGCCTCCCTGTGCCTCCACCTAAGGAAAGTTTCTCTACATTTTACCAGCAACGACACAAGAATGAACTGAAGAGGCTGTTCAAACACATCCACCCAGACCTTCGAGCAAGTCTCGATGATGTTGTGGATGATGAGATAATGCAGGTTGTGCAGTCAGAAAGCACTCAGGCAGCAGACGCAGCTTATCAAGGTGAAGTTCAGTCCATGAGGTGGATTTTTGAGAACTGGACTCTGGACAATATTGGGGATCCTCATGCAACCAAGAAGCTGCTGGATGATGAGGAGCTGAAAGGTGGTGATGTAAGAGGCACATCTTCAATGTTTGAGCACATCGACAGTGCCCAACAAATCTCTGCTAAAAGACAGACCTCTGTAAGAGGTGATGTCAGGACATCAACATGGCTGTTTGAAACCCAGCCTTTAGATTCTCTCAATAAGTCAAAAAGAGAAGAAGGTGAGCTGGTGGAGGCAGTGTTACAAGAACCTATCCAGCCAGGGGATGTGAGGGGGACTCGGCTGCTTTTTGAGTCTAAAACACTGAGTGACTTGGGACGCTGCAACTCAGTTGAAGACTACAGTTTTCTGAAACTGAGATCTGAGCTCCAGGAACAGAAAGGAGATGTCCAGAAGACTGTAAAGCTCTTCCAAGCAGAACCTTGCTGTGCCATCAGAGACAACAGCGGCAAAATCCATGAGGTCAAATCCATCTGCCGGGAAGAGATCAACAGCAGTAACATCAGCACTGCCCGTTGGCTTTTTGAAACCCAGCCTTTGGACCTCATTAATAAGGGAACCAATGGAGTGAAAATTATTCGGGGTATATCACTGGAAGAGGGGTACAAGGGAGCAGTTGACCAGAAGAGGTGGATGTTTGAAACCCAGCCATTTGATACGATACAAGAGGTCGTGGGAGTGGATAAGTTTGAGGGAATGGTGGCTGAATGTGGAGGAGAGGCTGATGTTGTCAACAAAACAAAGCTTTTTGAGATGAAGCCTTTGGCTGCATTGAATGGAGATTCAGCAGAAAAGTCCTCAGAAAAGGAAGAAATAGTTGGGGGGAATGTCAAGAGTTCTCTATGGTTGTTTGAAACGCAACCCATGGACACTCTAAGTGATACCTATGAGGTTGGGCGTCTGAAGAAAATTACCCTTTCAGCTGAAGAACAAGGAGAAGTAAAAGGAAGAAAGCAAATCTTTGAAAACTGCAATATTAAAAAAGATACCTCATTCAAAGAGCAAGAGATTGAAAAGGGTGATGTCAAGGGATTCAAACATCTGTTTGAAACAATTCCTCTGAGCAAAATTGCTCAATCTGATGATGAGATCATTGAGAGGGAAACTGCAATTGCAGCAGAAAATGTCAAAGGTAACAAAGCAATGTTTGAGACAACTCCTTTATATGCAATAAAAGACAGTTCTGGAAACCTCCATGAGGTCACAACAGTCAGTCGGGAAGAATTCATCAAAGGGAAGGTCCAAAACTATAAGTGGATGTTTGAGACCAAGCCCTTAGATGAACTAGCAGAGGGAAAAGAAAATGTTGAGATAATCAAAGGCATCACCAGACAGGAGGACACGGTAGGAGATGTCAAGACGTCAAAGTGGCTTTTTGAAACCCAGACAATTGATGGGATTCATTCCAAATTTAACAAGGCAGAGCAAAATGCATCTGAAGCAGAGGAGACACGTAAAGGTGACGTCAAGACTTGTAAATGGTTATTTGAGACACAACCAATGGATATTTTGTATGAAAAATCAGAACAAGTGAAAGATAAAGAAGCCATTGACAATACCAATGTCAAGTCCATGACCTGGCTATTTGAATCACAGCCTCTGGACAGCATCAAAGATGGCGAGGAATACAATTTGAAGCTCTGCAGCACCATAAAGGATTCTGTCAAATCAGAGGGTGGTGTTCAAACAGTCAAACACCTTTTTGAAACAGAAACCCTGGACAGAATAAGGAAGGATACAACTTTAGAACAAGATATGAAATGTGTCAGCCAGGTCAACTTTCAGTCAGGAGATGTCTCACGTGTCAAAGAACTTTTTGAATCCCAGTCCCTTGATGAAATAGGATTAGAAATGGTGGAAACCTCTGATAATCAGGATCAAGGTGAACGTATTGAAAAAGGTTCGGTCAATAAATTTACTTGGATGTTTGAGAACTGTCCAATGAACCTGATCAATAAGGACACCAATGATGAAAACATTCAGAGAGTGAGCGGTGCTGAAAGTGGTGATGTCCAGAGCAAAAAGTTTATATTTGAAACCTCCTCACTGGACAAAATCCACAGCGAACCCCTTGAGCAGGAGATAGTCTCTGCAGAAGAGCCTGCGAGCAATGTAGATGTGAAATCAAGCACTATGATGTTTGAGTCCCAGCCACTGTATGCAATCAGAGACAAGGAGGGGCAGTATCATGAGGTGACAACTGTGAAGAAAGAGGAGGTAATGAGTGGTGACGTAAGAGGGGCAAGGTGGATGTTTGAAACAAAGCCACTTGATGCCATCAAGGCAGAAAATGAAGTTTATGTCATCCGCGCTGTCACCCAAGAAGATGTCAAAAAAGGAGATGTCAAATCGGCCAGATGGAAATTTGAGACGCAACCTTTGGACACTCTTTCCAATGAAGAGGACCGCCCTGTCAAGGTCACCGAAGACTTTGGAAGCGGCAATGTGCAACTCGGTAAACAGATATTTGAATCTGATCAGTCATCTAAGAAGTTCGTGCGAATGGTTAGTGTCACTGATGTCCAGCGCGGTGATGTCAGAACCTCCACCTGGCTCTTTGAGAATCAAACAATTGACAGTTTGAAAGGGGAACCACAGGAACAAGGTCCAGTAAAAACAGTCCACAGGGAAGACAGTCAGAAAGGAGATGTGAAACGCTGCACTTGGCTGTTTGAATCTCAGCCACTGGACAAGATCAAGGAGCCTGAGGATACCTCAAAGCAAGGTGTTGAGGAGGAAATACCAAAAGCTGATGTAAAGTGTACCACCTGGCTCTTTGAGACGACTCCATTAGATAAGATCGCTGCCAACAGTGCTGCAGACACCCTGTCATATCTATACCAATTGTCCTTTGTTCACTCAAGTGGCATCATAATAGAAGCAAACGAGACTAGAAGTGTTAACATGGCTAAATATCTGCTTGAAATCAATGAAGGTGTACAAATCCAGAAGGAAGAGGTTATTGAAGGTAACATCAGCAACATCATGTTACAGCTCTTACTTAAACCAACCCTCAAGCCCCAAGTTACTCTTCTTAGAGAGGTGGAGAAGGGTAAAGTAAACACCACAGTTGTAGAAGTTCCTGTCTACCAGTCGTCCACAACAGTCAACATTGAGAGAGATCAAAGAATACGCAACATTGTTCAGATGATTGATGAACTGCTTGTGCAAAATAAAGTTTTGAAAAAAGGAATCATAATGCAAGAGACTGCAGAGGGACAAGCAGAGATGTCAGTTTATTCACTCATGTGCAGTTCTGAAACCAAATCTGAGAGTCACGTTATAGAAAAAGGAGATGTTAAGTCAACAATAGGAAATCTGCTAGCAACTGCCAACACTCAGAGGACTGCAGCATCTTGTAGAGTAGATGAAAATGAAAAAGGAAACGTGAACTTGTACAAAAGTTGCATTGAGAAAGGAGATCTGCACTACCTGAAGAGTCTTCATACTGAATTGACAGGAGATGAAGTTGATTTCAGTGCTCTCACTAAAGAACAGATTGAAGTAATTCAGGGGAAGTGAAAGAAGCAAAGAGAAGTCTCGGTCAGCAGAAAGAGCAGGTAGAGCGAACCATTTCTGATGTTTTACCAGGAGATGTACAAAACACCAAAAAAGTGTTTTCTTCAGAGTGCTCAATCAGTGTTGATAACTGTGTCCCAAAGGAAGAAATAATCCCTGGTGACATCCTATTAGCAAAGCAACAACTTACAGTGAAGCAGCCTGTCATGGTAGAAAAAGAGGAAATTGTGGCTGGAGACATCAAGGCGACAATGCAGTCACTAGAGCGTGCAAAGCAACAGAGCATGAGTGTGGAGCGGGAAGTCATTAAACCTGGAACAATCTATGACATGGATTTGTCAGCTCAAGGTCCTGAAATTGAAGGAAGCCCTGCACAAAAAGAGACCATCGTATCTGGAGATGTGAAAGCAGCTAAAAAGTCCCTTGAAATGGCTAAGCAGCAAAGCATGAATTTGGAGCGTGAAATAGTTGTTCCTGGGAAGATATACAACCTCAATGTCTCAGCACAAGAGGAAAGCTCATCAGCAGTGACGCAATCCACCTGCTCATCTTCCACCAGATGCAAGCAAATCAGGACAAATCCAAAGGTCAGTGATATAGTGAAAAATCAGGACAGCCATGTCTCTTTTGAGGCAAGTCAACAAAGAGGAGTTATAGTTAGTAGTTGTGCACCCGAATCTCCACCACCTTTTATGAGTTATGAATGTAATGGCCAGGGAACAGAAGATGAGACAGAAGAAGTTATCAGAGGAGATGTGAAAGCAGCTATTAGATCGCTGCACTCTGCAGCAACAGAGCAGAAACACTTAGATAAGGAGGATATTGTGAGAGGTAATGTTCAATGGGCTCTGCAATCTCTTGAGAAATCTAGTGTAAATGTGTCCAAAGGCGACTATAAAGCTGCAATGATATACAAAAACTCATGTAGAGATTGTTCAAAGAAGAGGAAGACTGTTCAACAGCAGTGTGTTGTGGTGCCTATGCCTCCATCTGACACAAAATTGTCTCCTTCAATTTCAGTAACCTGTGAAGGACAACCACCTATTACAACACAGAATTCAACACCCCACCCTGTAGCAAATGGAGACTCAAAATCATCCTGCTCTGAGAGTATAACTCCACCTCCACTCCCTCAAAAGTGTAGTGACAAACAACAGAAGCAGAAGCCAGCTTTACCGCAAAAGCCACAATGGATGAAATCAGTAGTCGTGAAGGAACCGACTATTCCACTGTCCTCTGCACCCAAAGCTGATTTCCTCATCAAAGACAATGGAAAAGGGGCAGTGATTTCTCCAAAACAAAGCCTACAATTGCCTTTGGCCTCTGCTGATAAACTGCAAGAAAATAAAATTGACAAAGAAACATACCACCATCAAACAGTACAGGATTCAAATCAAATTAACAAACTTCAACCAATGGACTCAAAGGCTCAGGAAATTAAAAACACAGCAACGTCGACTACAGTGGAAAAATCAGAATGTCAGGTAATGAACAGGACTGTGGAAATGGAGAGAAATGTAATACAGAAAATCAATGCAGCTGAAGAGATTCAGATGTGTATGAAGAATTATGCAGAAGATGGTAAACATGAAATGAACATGAGTTTACGGGCTGCCCTACAGAACTTCGAAGCAAAGGAAAGTGAGACACTGGACAAAAGAGTCCCTGTGTTATCCAAACGGGTAAAAGTAATAAATGACAGTCACAATATTGATACCAACAGAAATGCAGCTGAACAGCACAGATCAAATCCTGAACCTCCCACAAAACTACACAAGACTGAAGCGCCAACATCAGAGACTAACAGTAGGGTCGATACATGTGTTCAGCAAAATTACTTCAATGAAAAGCATCAAAAGACTGAGGATAAAGTTGTTCTCAGAGCGAAGAAAGTAAAAGAGACGGAGGATGAGCGGCGGCAGAGGCTTTCTGTCCACAAGGAGGAGATCATGAAAGGAAATGTGAAGGCAGCCATGGAAATTTTTGAAAATTTGAGGAAACGAGAGGAACTCAAAGGAATTCTGTGTCAGGTACAAGAGATTGAGGGAGAAACGAGCAATGCTGACAGCAGCTCCTTAAAGACATTATACGAGAATGTCCCTGCTTGGATGGCTACACCGAGTGGAAATGTGAAGCAAAGTAAAACACAGGAAAAGAAAGTTGAAGTAGAGACACAGGATGATGATTTAGAAAGTGTCTCCTCAGTTGAGACTGCATTTGAAGATCTGGAAAAGGCAAGTAAAGAAATAATGAATCTGAAGGAAGAGACATTAGCAAAACTTCTTGACATTGAAGAGGCAATTAAAAAAGCCCTTTACTCTGTCTCCAACCTGAAGTCTGAGGCTGACATCGCAGGCTTGTCAGGACTATTTGATGAATCTTTAAAAGCTGAGCAAAATCTTCAACCTACCAGCAACATCAGGAAAATAAGTATTGTGTCAAGCAAAGCTAAATCAGGTCAAATCAAAGAGACAACTGATGTAAATCTACAGACAGTTTCCAATTCAAGTCCTTCCAAGACAGAAATTCCCAAACAAGTAAACAAGAAGCCACTTGTCAGACAGTCCTCTTCTCAGTCTTCCCCATCATTTATCTCCATTCACTCGGCAGCCAGAAAGCCTGCAGAACAACCAAAGTCACCCATGACAACATTTAAACCAAAAACAGAGAGTAGTTCTCAAAGTTGCCACAGTGCAAGTAGTGACCAGGGACATGAGTCTGCAGGATCTTCAAACAACAGCCACAGTCCTCCAAAACGCAAAGTGAGTGTGCTCGAGGTGAAAACTGTTCCAGAGCAACCAGCGGGAATAATTGGCACAAAGACTGTCAGTGAAACATATGAAGAGACGGATGGATTTGGCAACGTATTTGTTTCCTCTGTGACTTCAACATTTGTCACCAAACAAACTGACAGCAAATCATCTGCTCTGTTTGAAGTGGTTGGGAGTCCAACTAGATATGAAGTCATGACATCCCCAGCAATGCGAAGATCTGGTCGCCCTTTTGAAGATAAAGTATTGAGCAATGCCAAAGAGGAAGGGAGAGTGTTTGTAACATTTAGTCAACCAAAGGAAAAGCACTAAACAAGCGACTTATCAGTGCATTTCCCAGTCCTCTAACTTTAGGAAAACAGTTATTCCATTTGTGTATTTATAACATTATGATAACAGAGAGATTTGTTAGTTGTTAAACTGATGATCTAAAATCATTAAAAAAATGTTGACTTTTAATTGAAAGAAAAGTGTCTTATACATTTTATACTGTAACCACATAAATAAAGTGTTCTTTTATTAAAGTGAAGCATATAGTTGACATTGTATGTTCTGTTGTGTAAATTGTTGAATAAATAACAGTTTAAACAATGTGATCTTTAAAAGAAGTGATTCTGTTCTCTATATACTGGTGCTTCATTATTATTCCTCAACTCTAGTAAAATCAGGGGTGGTGACAGGGTTGCTGTGAGCAATGAGCTCTACCCCAGTCATTTACCACTGGCCACTGAGTTTGGTGTGATGGTACCAGTGTCTGAATTCAACTGCAAGGTTGTGCTTTTGAAAATAACGATGCACTATGAAGACATAGCTGACTATCACACCATGCTACTGAGAATTCAGTAATTTTACTCAACAAGCTCAATAAGACACATTGTAGCATATTATTGATGTGTAACACATGGGGATTTTTCTTTCAAAGAAAGTATTCATTTTGGCATGGCTGTATGAAGAATAATGAATGCTGAAGGCATAAAAACACCAGGGGGAAAACATGGATGATAGAAAGGTCATGCAATGCTGATTTTAACTGTTCAACATGAACTTCTGGTTACCTTAAACTGAATATGTTTTTATTACCGTAGTTCCAGTCACCTGCCAAGGAAATGTGCTCTTCCTGTTTGACACCAGTCTATTCGATGGAAAAAATGGTGGCAGATAAACTTATCCTGCACAGAAACTGCTTTTGCTGTAAACACTGTCAGAAGAAGCTCAGGTGAGATTTTTCTTTTCACAGTACAATAAAATGGCTAAAATTACCGAAAATACACTGAAATCACTCACTGAAGCTGATCTAGCATTAGTAAGATATCATATGACAAAATCATCAATCTTTGATTTAAAATTACATTTAATATCACAAAAGTATTTGTTTTGTTTTGTTTCAGCATCCGCAACTATTCATCTCTTTATGGGGAGTTTTACTGCATTTCTCACTACGAACAGCTTTTTAAAAGAAAAGGAAATTATGACGAGGGATTTGGGCACAAACAGCATAAAGACCTCTGGCTTCAAAAAAATAAAGAAACAGATGAGCCAGAAGTTTCATCCACTCCCAAAACAACAAAACCCAACTTAAACATTTCAGATGGTTCAAGAGATCTCTCCACTGGTGTGTTTGTTACAAAATCACCTGTGCGAGAGCAAGGACATAACAGTGGTGCTAATATAAAGGGAAAACTGAAAATGAGCTGGCCACCAGAAAAGAAGAGCTCGGGCATTCATTCATTACAGAGAACAGAAATACCAGACCTGAAAAATAAGATGTCTGGTAATGGCAAGGCAGTTACTTACAGTAGGAGCTTTACAGAGTATCAGACAAGTGACAGGAACCCATTAAAGCATAACCACCAAGCAGATATGAAAGATGAGGATGTCAGGAAACAGTTTAAGTCATCAGGATTTAATTTAGCCCAGCTGCCTTCAGAAGAGCAAAGATCTTGTGCTGATCCAACCAAAGCTGGAGGTGTTGAAAACAGCACCCCTCCAAGACCACTTACCTTTTCTTCACCCCCTGTTAGGAAGGATTTTACTGTGACAAACCAAAAAGCAGAGCAGATAAACGTAGCACCAACCTCAAAAACAAATCAAACTAATCCAACAACCAATGGGCTGGGAGCAAACAAAGCTAGAAAGTTTGTACGATTTGCTCAGAATATTGACGTGGCTGAGTATGACCAGTCCTCTCAAATGATCTTGGAAATCAAAAAGGAAGAGTTCACAGATGAGCCTGAACAGAATCATGTAAATAAATCCGGTGATATAACAGATGAGACAAATAAGTGTGATGATTTTACATCTGAGATCAGTGAAGAACAGAGAGAATGCGACATAAAGTTTGAAATCCCTGACAATCAAAGCCTTGTAGAAACAACCATTACTTCAAACCAAGATCCTGATGTTACAGAGCAGATCAGTCAAGAGAGTCCACAAGCTGATGTTACAATTCTGAATCAAGTTGAAGAAAAGATGGAAGAATCGCATGATACTAAACATTTCACTGAAAACTCAAATTCAACTGAAGACATTATGGTGCATGAAAATCCATCTGAACAACTGGATGTTAATCTAAGTGTAGTCAATCCATATAAATCACAAGATCCCAGTAGTAGTAGTTCTGAGGGACAAATTATCAAAGAACAGGCTAATGATGAAACCAACAAAAACCAGTCTGACAATACCGACTCAGCCAACAATCAAGAAGATCAGAGCAGTCAGAGGAAGCCTGTTGCAAGATCAAACTCTCTAAAGGGTTCTGCTAAACAGGCTGAAAAGACAAAGGCCAAGCTTGGTTCCTGGTCTAAAGGAAAGAGTCCATTCTCAAAGCTTTTCACCTCAGGTGGGAATGAAAGAGCAAACAAGGTTGAATCAAAAGATGCCAAGAAACCAGATGCCAGACCAGGTGGCGGACTGTTAGGAAGACTGTTTCAGTCGTCCTCAGAGAAGCCTGAGGAGATCCCAAAATCAGCTGGTCCAGATGAAATTCAGGATAAAACCCAGGCTGAAGACAAGAAGTCGGAAGAGATCAAGGAAGCAATTACAGAAGAAACGCAAAAGGAAAATGATTTGCCTCAAGTCCAACCTTTGGAACAAGAGCATACAAAGTCCAACGCTGCTGACCCTCCCATACTGGATACTAACGGAGATGAGAATATAAACACATCTACAGAGCCACCCAACCTAAACAAAACTGCAGCTAGTGAAACAGGTGATGAATGTACAGCTAAAAGTCTTGATCAAACTGACCAAGACTCAGATTTACCAAAAAATGAGACTGAGGATCTCTCTGACACTGAACCTGTATCAGTTGAGTCTAAAGATCTTCTCACTGCTGTGCAGACAGTGAACCACTCATCTGAAGTGTCAGTCAGTCAGGTAGTGGTTGACAGAAGTGGTGATGTTTTGAGTGATCCATTCAGTGATGACATTTTTGGAGAAAGTGTCAGTTCTGTCCAGGTTGATCTGCAGGTTATTCAGATAAATACTGAGGAAAGTGTTCAGCAGCCAAAGGAATCACTTGATGATCCAGATGAAAGGGGAACAAACATAGTAGATGAGAAATCTTTTGATTTCTGCAGTGAACCCCTTCAAGATTTGCCTGATCTTCTTGGTTCATCTGAATCTCAGGAGATTTCTGGTGACACATCTAATGATCAGCTTTCCTCTTCATTGAGTGACATGCCTTTGTCTTCAAATGCTCCTTCTGAAAGCTTTAACCTGTTTGACACCCAGCCAGTATCAACTGAAAATGAACTAATGCTCGCCACAACAGATCAGCTAATTGCTCCTGAACCTGCACCTCTACACCAAGATGAGAGTCAGAGCTCTGATCCTTTCAATATAAACAACCAGACAAATGAGCAGGGAACTGACTTTGACATATTCAGCTCAAATGATGTTTTGTTCACTCAGAATTCGACTATTAATGTGCTTGATCAGGGAGGAGCTGATGCTTCCACAACCCAACCATCTGTTTTTGCTGATGACATCTTTGGCATTGGAAACAGTACAGATGTGTTTACAAGCAGTTCAACCACTTCTGATTCTCTGAATGATTTACTTGGTTCAGACGCATCATCTACTGCTGCGTCTTCAGCACAGATCAATCTTTTTGCTGATGACATCTTTGCATCGGGACCAAATTTGCTGCCAGTGTCCGAGGCAAATGATTCCAGTTTATTTATGGAAAATCTTTTAGTGTCTGAAAGCAGCAATACAACACAAACAACAGAAAATGTTGTCACAAACAGTAGTTGGATGGATGATCTGCTGGGCTGATAGCAGGACTGTGGTTTCATGATACAACACACAAAGTTAGAATAAGGAAGAATTAAATAAATCATATTAATATTAAAAAAAAAAGCTCTACCCCAAATCAAAATCAGTAGTATTGTTTTCATTTATAATTGTTTGTTATTTAGAAATCTGTGTGAAACACAAACTGCACATGAATTGTAATTGAATGTAAACTGTTCGTGTAGTAAAAATGTATTTACATTATTACAACTGCAAAATGTAATTTATAACATGAACATGAAGCAGAAAAGCAAAGATGGCAACTTTTGCTGAATAGATATAGATTTAAGTTTATTTTGATGGATATATAAGAGATGAGAATAATAACTATGTGTAAACTGGTGTATACATGCCAGAAAATAGAACTGTAAATATGATGATGTTAAAATTTTGTGCACTTGAATTATTGATTGTTTAATTTCTAATGATGTTAAAATTTTCAGTAGCTCCTGACAAGACAGAAAATCAGTGTATTTCTCAATATGCCAAATATATGTTCAACTCTTTTAATTTCTCTAAATAACTATTTAACTGTTTCTTGCTGTAATTATCAAAGAAGTGATTGTCACATTTGGTCTCACTTCTGACTGGATATTTGTTTTAGCTTCTCAGGCAACAAGATGTTTGTTGCCTGATTTAATGAGTCAAGCATAATGAAAAGATTTTCTTAAATAATATCTTGATATATCATGTTATTCACTTGATACTTTCCTGTATGATTTTTGCAACCACAAAGATATACATTTTCTATCATTTCTTTTTTATGTCAACATATTATCAACATTTGATTTGATCATGTTTATGTCATATTCATAATAAATAAAAAAACAAAAAAAAAAAAAGAGAGAAGTAAATAAAGACAAAGACTGAGGAGCCAAAACCAATACAGAATGAATAAATAATCCACAATAAACCCATCCAACAGTTTCACTAATCGATCACTGTTTCCACATTGACCTTGTCCTTTTTTTTCAGTTTAAGACATTTGACTAACTCTAATAAACCTCATGGGAACAAGGAAAAAACAGTTCAAATAAGTAGTAATTTACCAATAAAACAATAAAAACAAATAAACCAGTGTTAAATACTCACTCTGGAGCTCTTGTAAACTTTATTTTAACTTTATTTTTTGCATGGGCCTGTGTGTGTGTGTGGTGTGTGTGTGTGTGTGTGTGTGTGTGTATACAGATAGATTAATATAAAATTGTTGTATGTATAGCCCTGATCAGCATGCCTTTTACTTAATCCATTGTAGTTTCAATCAATCAAACACTTAAAAGCCATTTAATAAAAGAACATTCTGTCATTGTTATAGTGGTGTTAGTACACACACACACACACACACACATATATATATATATCTGAATCAATCCACAGATATTCTGGTAATTGTGGTTGACTGACAACTTGCCTTGTTTAATGCATTTTTTAAAAAAAAAAAAATAAGATCATATTTACAATGTTTTGTTCAATTTATAATTTTATTTTATTTTATTTTATTTTACAAATATTGAAAAAGGTAATTCTGTGATTTTAATTGACCTTTGTTGCAGCACAGAAACCTTCATTTCACTCTGTATACATGTAGAGTAATTATTAACTGTTACAACCTATTTACATACACACTACATGCTCTAAATGATGATGTTACATTCTCAGTTAGTAAATTATTTTGGTGATCCTGACCCGTGGGATGGGAATTACTGACATTCAGTGACTGATGACTGTAGTTCATCAAGCTTTTCTACAACGTGAACTCTCAGACTAATGTCTATAATTTGACAGACTGCAGATACGGAGGACCGTCGGTCCTGCCAGACGTAACGTTTCTGAAAGACACAGCACAAACACAGATGCATCACTCAGACATTTAAGTTAAGTTAAGAACAAAAAATCATTTACACCATTAATCACCAGGTTAATAGTTTGAGTTTTAACTACTTTGTGCATTTATAATTCACAAGAAGCATCTTTTGATGTCTGAACTAAAATCAACATCTGCATTTGCATGAAGTTATAACAGGTTATAAAATAAACTTAAAGAGTTTAGAAATTCATGAGTTCATACTCTGACAAACTGATGAATGGGCACAACATGCGTTTTACCTCACTTGATGAGGTACAAAAAGACAGAAGACAAAACAACTGTTAAAGAATTTAATTAATCAGTTGAGCTGTTAAACATCTGTCATTAGTCTATCATACACAAATCAATGAACAGGCCTAGTGTCTGTGGATGGACACCTCAAAGGAACCATCTGATTTCTAAAAACCAACATGAAAATAATTCAAAAGTTGATCAAGTTGATCATAAACTCAGAAATAAAAGTGACTTCAAACAGACTCAATCTCAATCAAGAACCATGTATCATAACGGTTTCTATGTTGTCAGCTTAAGAACATTGTGTTTGTTGACACTTGTGACTGCACATTGGAGATCAGATCACGTTTCATGATCAGACAAACAACTGGTGTAATGAGGAAAATATCTGCCAACGTTACCTGTTGTTCTCAGCCTCGTCCACTGTCTCCGGAAGCTCTTTTTTCCTAGTTTCAGGAAGCAGGAAGCCGAGGCCTCCACTAATCAGGGTAAGGCTGCTGAACACTGTGATGGGTATGAACGCGTGGTACATGGCCAAGATGTTCAGCAGCGGAGCCAGTAATGCCCCCATTCTCGCTGCTATGGTTCCTAAAGCTGTGGCTGTTTGTCTGAAATTAAAGAATTTACTTTTCACTTTTTTCTTTCACTTTTCAATTTACTGTTTCACCCTGAGAAAGACAAGGATAAATATAAATAGATATAAACTATCCTACTAACCTACCTGACAGATGTTGGAAATAATTCCTGAATAAAGACAGCACATACGGAACTAGACCAGATCAGGAAAAAACGTACTAATACAGCTAAAGCTGTAACAACAATGGCATAACCTAGAAAAAAAACCAAAAAAACAATGTGAATAGGACAAAAACATGAAATAGTGATTTGATTTATCAAACTGACTTGTTTACCTTCAGGAACAGCTAAGATTAGCAGGCTAGCAAGTCCTCCGATAAACATTGTTAATATAAATAAAACTCTTCTGCCAAAAACCTCCAGCAGCCACATGGAGAGAAGAGTAGACGGCATTTCAATAACGCCAAACAAAAACTGAGTCAGAAAGATGTTCAAGCCAAAGTTTCCCATATTCAAGTACACGCAGTAGAGGGCAAGATTCACTGAAAACCTTAAAGACATAAAGAAAACATGTCAGCAATACAGAGAAATCATGCAACATTTATAAAAGCACAGCAGCAATGTGACCAAACTTACCATGCCAGTATCACAGTGAGGAAGTACTTTGTCAGAAGAGGTGATCTGAATATAATTTGTATCCCTCCTTTCTTCGCAGTCTGTGTCACTTCAATCTGTGACAGAAATATAATATAATATAACACTGAAAACCTGCGTTTATCACGTGAACTACATGTTTCAGGATGACACTTTTTTAACAGTCACCCTCCTCAATTATAATATGTTGATCTCTTGTTTGGAGCTGGATCTCAACAAGAAATTGGATTGAAATAGGAATATGGAGGAGTGTTGAAGAGAAACCATTTTATGCTGATACAGGGTTTTCACCTGGGATTTAATATATTTTAGTTATTGTATTGTCCATGTGTCATTGTAAACTTGCCATATGTGGCATCTTAAAGCTCCAGTACCTGTTCCAGCAGAGAGTCTGGGACAGGGCGTTTGTTCATAGCTGCCACTTTGGCAATCAACTGTTTGGCCTCTTGTGTCCTTCCTCTACTCAACAACCATCTTGCTGATTCTGGAATAAACCTGAGCAGAACAAAGGAAGCAACAGTTCAAACAATCCGTGATGTACAAATAAATCAACAACAGTGTAAATACAAACCATATGTAGATAACAACCACTGTAAGTGGAGCCACTGTGATCAGCTGAACTAATCTCCAGTCCCGGATGCTGTATATCATCACAGCGAGTGAACATTGTCCCACTGCATCGAACAGGTGAATCAAACACGGTCCCCATGATCGTTTGGACGGACCCAACCACTCTGTGGCTGCATCAGAAAAGTACAGTAAAATAGGGTTTTACTTCAAATATCTGTCATACCTGCATTTTATTACTTCCTAAATAATGATAATATTGCAGCAAAAGTGTTACTATGTCTTGTCTTTAATCAGTTCTGCTGCCTTTGTTTCCAAAGCATTCGATAAGGTCAGTGGTTGAATGTGATCACAAACTGTTTGTACTGACAATGGCTGCAATAAATACTGGTTTATAACTCAAGATAAATAATAACAAAAAATAGGTCCTTGAATTCAAACAGAGTTAAATTTTTTTCAAACGTTTATGTGACGTGAACTATGACATGAACCTTGAACCATGGCTTTTGGGGAATGACTGTTACAATTAATGTATAATAAAAGTATATAAACTCATTGTACATACACAGTACTGTACAATTGACTCGAAATCCTCCACCTCCAAATCCCACCAAGAACTGTGAAGCTAAATACACGTAGACGTTGGGGGACACTGCTGTCGTCACAGTAAATATGAAGATTATCACCACTGGTATTTGATTTGCTCGTTTGCGACCAAAGCTGCAACAGAAAGATGATACATGGTGAAACATCACCTATAGACGTATAAATCCAGAGGTGGACACTGGAAATTAGAAGAGCTGCTGGTCAATAAAGAGAAAGATATCATCAGATATTTGTTTGATGATTAGTTTTGCTAAATATTTTGTTAGATGGTAAGTTGCTCATAAAATAACATCATTTCTAGAAATTAATCTTTTTGGATACATCATAAACTAAAAATAAAATTAAACATAAAACAAACTTACGATTCAGCTAAAGGTCCAAATGCTAAAGAACCAATCAGAACCCCGGCCATGAACACAGCCTGTATCACTCCCACCATCTTAGCCTTTTCACAAACTAGACCAAACTGTTAAAATAAAAAATAAACATGTTGGATGAATCTTTTGTTCACATGAAAAATCAATGTATCAGCCTCACAGCATCACTCACATCAGTGACTATAGTGGCTTCATACAGAGTGTTGTGGTAAATCCATCCACTCTGACATCCTGTGGTCTCATTGAGTCCATACTCCCTGATGGCAGCGATGTCCCAGTCCACAGGGACAAACATCCGACACCTGCTGAAGGTCCCGTCCTCGTCCCGGGGCAGAGTCAGGTTCAGCTGCTCATCTATGGTCAGGTTGGGATCAGCTCTGAGGATCCAGTCTGTGTTACAGCGTCTCTCCGGATCAGGCTCAATAAAAATAAAACTTGCAAAGACAAAAGATTCACTGAAATTTGGGAAACAAAGTGCAAACAGAGTGAGCTTCTGAAATAATCCAAATTCTCCGACATTTTGAAGGATCTCTCCAAAATCAGCCATGTTGGTGCTGCTTGTCCTTCTTATACTTAGTCTAAGATTAAAAGACTGAACCGCAGACTTAAACAAAGCATATTAATATTTAACTATCATATGTGTGATTTCATTTAACTGCACCTGAAGTGCACTAAAACTTTATTACTCTCCAGACAATTGCTTCATTTACATTGTGTGTATCTTCCTATTCTCACCTAAACTTGAAGTGTTAAGATTGTTATCTGAACATCTTGACTCTGTGCCAGTAGATCTGCCCTTCAAAGGTTTATCCCTTATTTATCACAGTGTGTGACAGTCATTCAAATGTAATAACTTTGACTCATTTTCATGTTGTGAACACTGTGAGAGAAGTCGACCCTATAAGCTTATTGTAAGTCACAGATTTTGGTTGTTCAGGCATCTTTTAACCACAATCAAAGACCCAAGACTGTGTCTTTGATTAGTGTGATGACTGATTCTGCCGACCAGTAGGTGGTGTTACGTCCACGGTTTATGAGTGCTCACTATCATTTGGTGATGACCACGACTACCACAATTTTGCTTCAATAATGTAATGAAACTACCAAATTACTCAAAATCCTCATTTTAATGAAAGTGAGGGATTTGTTTATGATATAGTTTTATTCACCAGTGTGATGCAGTTTTTTCTCTTTTTATTTGCTGCAAATGCAGGAAGTTGACACCTGGATTTTGACATTTAGCTTTTGTACGTTAGTGCTGTTATATCAATGTGAAAAATGAAAATGGTCTCATTTAGTTAAATTTTTCACAGAAATGATCAAAACCAAACATTAACCCCAGTTCATATTAAACTAACCAAATATTTTTATTGAAATGTTAAATTAAATTAAATGGTATCATTAAATAGAAATAGCATTTAATTTTGGTTTATAAAGAAACTCAAAACATCACTGTGGACAGTTTTTAGTAATCGTGTCAGTAATCGTGTTTCAGTAGAAAGTAAATCTCAGAAAAAACAGTTAATATTTTTATTATCTCTAATGTGCTGGTGTATTAATTCAAGATAAAAATGTAAACCTGAAATAAAACCATTACCCAAAATATTTTGGATGAAACCACAGAAGCTGTTAAACTGGTTTGAGGTCAGACTGGATGATACTGTGGCTCACTGTGGCCCCCCTGTGGTGTAAAACAGTATGACAAAAATTGTTTAGCCAGTGCTAACTAGATAGCATGCTAACCAGAAGAAATCTCTGCAGTAATATAAATATTTCGGACTTCATGGTATTGATGATTGTTGATCTGTTGTGTTTTACTATCATTTACAGTATTTAAGATGTTTTTTCTTCAACGGGTGCACAATGCACCATAGCAGGAACTGATTGTATCAGGACAGAAGAACAAGCGAACACAGACTGAAGACTGGTTTTCTTACTTAAGTGGAGTGACTGAAAATATAACATTTGTCCAGTTGGTGCCAACAGATAAAGGTACATCTATGCTCTGTGTGTCATCCACAGCTTAGATCTGAAAATATGAGTGTGTAAGGTTGATATGTGGCCTCAGGGCAGCAGAAAGTCAGTAACTCAGCGCCGCTGGTGTAGTGGTATCATGCAAGATTCCCATTCTTGCGACCCGGGTTCGATTCCCGGGCGGCGCAGATATATTTCAATAATTTCTCTGGTGGGTTTAATAAATGAAGTGACAGTGAGTGGGACTAAGCTGTTTACCTGTAAATATCTCTACTGGAGTGGAAAAGGAAAAGAAAAGGAGCAGGGGATCAACATCCAGGAGAGAAAGCAACAAAAATGCTCAAATTACAGTTTAGTTGATTTGATTTGTGGTGACATGTTTGATGCACTTTGGGTCTTCATGGTCACTTTACTTCTGCGGGAGAAAGGAAGACAGAGATGTTTATGTTACATTAAATGGATAGCTTCATAGTGGAGACATGTATCGTTTATATACGGGTAGATACTGTTATATTTTCCTTGCATTCTTAAATTATATTTTTATCGTTCATAACCCTTTTATATACCATAGTGCTCTTATTGCCGTCTCTTTTATTCTTATTCCTTGCTATATTTTATGCTGCTTTTAACAATGTGTAATAAATGTGTGTGTAATAAAGGTTTATCTTATCTTATCTTATCTTATCGATGCAACATTAGCACTTTTTGCTAGCCTGTCTTTATTCAAAGGGAAAGAAAATTCTTTTCATTGTCTATTCATTCATATATTATCTCATACAGAGGTAACTGAGAAAATTAAACTACCATGTCAGTTGATTTAGTTTTTATTAGGAGATGCTACTGAAGTATTATTCTGACATTTAGGTATCATCCTCGTGATGCTGCTCTCAGCTCTTTGAGCTCTCTTACCTGTTGCCCTCCGCCTCATCAGTTGAATCAGGAAGCTCTTTTCTCCTGGTCTCAGGAAGCACGTAGCCAAGAGCTCCACTGACGAGTGTGAGGCTGCTGAAGACGACGGTGGGTATGGACCAGTGATATATGGCCAACATGTTGAGCAGCGGAGCCAGTAAACCACCAGCTCTGCTTGCAATGGAGCCCAAACCAGAGGCGGTTTGTCTGAAAAAGGAGCGAGCAGAAGATCTCAAACATGCACAGCTTGTTACCATCAAGCATTTCTTAGTAGTAATAAAAATAATGCAAAAAATGTTTAAACTCTAAAAAGCTTCCTTATAAGTTGATTTGAACAGTCTGATCATTAGTCAGAAATAGTATTGGAGACTTGGTCCCTCAGAATCACTCTGCTTTACTGACTAATACTGACTAGTATTTACAGTGTCTGACATGTAAATGTAACAGATCACACATAAACATTAAGACTGGAGTCGACAATGACACTACTGACAACAGTAAATGTGCAGTAAATGTATTAGATGAATGTATTTAGTAAAGTGAGATGGAAAACTTACCGAAAAGACGTTGGAAACAGCTCCTGGACGTACACGTTACATATAGATCCTGCCCAGTTTATGAAAAAACGTCCAGCAGTCGCTAATACGGTAACAGCAACGGCATTATCTTCAAAGGAACAACACAAAAAATGTCAGGAAAATAAAATAAAAGCCTTTCAGCTCAGCACTAACATGGTGATGATTAGCAAGTATAAATCTGATTAAGTTAACATAGGAACATAGGATTAGGAAACTTGTCCACATTTTGTGCCACTTCATAATAGATGTTGAGATTTTTCAATTAAGAAACTAAAGCCTGAGATTTGACGATGATACAAGACAGGAAGTGGGTCACCAAAGTTATTAGGATTTGTCCTCTGATCACCTTGATCAGAATGATCTGTGATTAATTTGATGCCACTTGTTTTATCCAAAAACAAACAAACAAATAAAACCCAAACAAAACATCATCTGAAGTGAAGCTTTTACTTTGAGGAACGGCCAGGATCAAGACGCACATGAAGCCTCCGATCAGAAGAGTTGACATCAGCGACACTTTTCTGCCGACCGCCTCCAACAACCAGATACAAAGTATATGAGCAGGTAGTTCACTCAGACCGAACATGGTCTGCGTCAGGAAGATGTCCAAGCCAAAATTTCCCACATTGAACGAAAGACAATAGTAGGTAACATTCAGTGAGAACCTAAAGAAAATACCAAAAAAAAAAAATTACCGTTAAATCCCAATATTACATTGTTTTTAAGCTCAGTAGTTGTTGTATTTACTGTATAATGTAACTTACCATGCCAATATTATGGTTAAGAAATACTTCCTAAGTACAGGTGATTGGAAAAGAATTATTATGCCTCCCTTTTTCTGAGTTTCTTTCACAACAATCTGTAATGCACAGGGGGTGGACACAACATCATGCTAACATGTTTATGTTAGCAGATCATGCAACATCCCTCACTACATCAATAACAAACTCAGCTCAGTCCAATAAATAACTGTGTTTCCAAAACCTTTTACAACAAACACTTAATGTTTTATATATCAGTTTGTTTCAATTAAGACTCAATATAATGGTAACAAGTGAGTTTTTATGTGAAGGGTCGGCACCTTTTCCAGCAGAGAGTCTGGGACGGTGTGTTTGTTCATGGCTGCCACTTTGGAGATCAGCTGTTTAGCGTCTTCTGTCCTTCCTCTGTCCAACAACCACCTGGCTGACTCTGGAATAAACCTGATCAACAACAACAACAACAACAAAAGCAAAGTGACAATAACAAATAATGTAAAACCTACCACTCACAAAGAATAAAGTGTAATTCAAAAATAACAAAGGATTGATAGACTACCCACCATATATACACAGCAATCACAGCAAACGGAGCTGCTGTGATGAACTGAGCCGTTCTCCAGTTTCTAACAAAGTAGATCATCCCAGCAAGTACGACCTGTCCCACTGCACCGAACAGCTGAGTGACACAGGCTCCCCACGATCGTTTAGACACACCGATCCACTCAGTGGCTGCAAACAGGAAAAAAATAAGTTACCAACAGGTTCATTATTATTTTTATTATTTTTATTATTTTCATTATTTGAAGATTATACTTGTTGGTGTTAAATGTGTTAATCTATTAGTAGTTTCAGTTAAACTAGCTTGAACTGTTCCACTAATGATACCACGCGTGAAGAAATGAAAATGATAAAATAAGTAAAATAATGCATTTATGTTTGATTTATTTCATTGACACATACTGTATATATGTAACCTTAGTGTAGTCTAACACAACAGCAACACATCCAACAGTCATGAAGGTTACTGGTCAAAACTGTTTTAGAGAAATTTACCATGTAAATTCTTCATTTTAGTCATTTGAGTCATTTTGTCATACTGTAGTTAGCAGTGCTGTTGAAGAGTACTGGGTTAAAACATTTGTAACATTTAGTCTATTTAGTCTAGATATAAACATGGTGGGTAAAATTAGGCATTGTATATAAGTATAAAAAGTTCAATCAACACTTTAAAGTTCGTCTTTGAACATTTGAATTGTGAATGTAATGTGATTTTTGTCAAACACACAGAGGTGATATGGGAGAAATTCAGGCACACAGGTAACATTAGAATCATAATAATGATAAATAACATCTGGTTTTGCCTTGATGCTTGATCAAACAGCTGACAATGTGTTGCTGATGTTAGATGAATCTCAGTCTCAGACTTCGTTAAGTTAGTTTGATTTAAAAAAAAAAAAAAAAGATAATTAGCTTCTTCTGTCTTCTCATATTATACACAAACCATATGGATATCCACATATATATGACATGTAAAAGTCTTTTTTCACTTGTGATAGATTGAGTGTCACTTAAAAAGCAGCATGTGGACATATTAACCAGATTTACATCAAAACATTTGTGAAGGTAGAATTGATTGAAATGCTGTTGAATTAGGTTTTATCAGTTTTAGCTGGATGTAGGTCGACCTCATGAACCTGTAACTGTGATTATTTTACTCCTGTTTATTGTAGTGTCCTATGATTGTAGATGTACTGCAGGTGTATTTGACTTGTCTGATAACTTCATGTCAGTTTTGTGTTTCCATGTAATGTTATTAAATTATCTCCCATTGTGGTTAAACTAGGATGAAGACAGGAGTTTGAGAGTTTGCCTCATAAATTAAGAATAAAGGTTACTGTTTACTGTACCCAAAATAACACCATTGAGTCGATAACCTCCGTAGCCGATTCCTGCCATGAACTGTGAAGCCAGATAGAAATAGAAGTTGGGACTTAATCCAGTTGTTACACAGAATACGAGCATCACAAGGACCGGGATCTGAGTGGCTCGTTTACGACCAAACCTGGTAAAGACAAAAATATAAAGGACAAAATATGTTATACAACTTCATCTGTTTGGTGGTTTTTTTGTGATGAACTTTTTATTTAACAAGATGATTCAGCATCAAAATTTCATTTTATTGTCACTTACGATTCAGCAAATGGTCCAAATAAGAGGCAACCGATCAGAATACCAGCCATCAACACAGCTTGTGACACTTGCAACATATGAGTTTTGTCACAAACCAGATCAAACTGTAGGAAGATTAAACAATATTTTAACAATGGAGAACATTCATTTGTAATATAAATGGATACATGACCATGAACAAACCACATCACTTACATCAGTGACAATAGTGGCTTCATACAGAGTGTTGTGGTAAACCCATCCACTCTGACATCCTGTGGTTTCATTGAGTCCATACTCCCTGATGGCAGCGATGTCCCAGTCCACAGGGACGAACATCCGACACCTGCTGAAGGTCCCGTCATCGTCCCGGGGCAGAGTCAGGTTCAGCTGCTCGTCTTGGGTCAGGTTGGGATCAGCTCTGAGGATCCAGTCTGTGTTACAGTGTCGCTCTGGATCTGACTGGATAAAAAATACACTGGCAAAGTGAAAAGGAAGAAAAAGATTTGGGAGACATAGAGCAAAAAGGATGATCTTTTGAAATAATCCAAAGTCTCCGATTTCACGGAGAATCTCTCCAAAATCAGCCATGTTCAAACAACAGGCTCTCAGTATAGAGATGCTGTTGAAGAACGACCTTTAAACAATTCTCATTAATGTTTAAACCCTGGACTGAATATTTCAGGACGGATGAGAAAACATTTAAATGATTATATCTTTTTTGCACACAGAGCTGGTTTTATGATTATTTAACCGAAAATATCACTTTTGCACCTTTAGTTTTCTATGTGTTGTTACAAACATGGTCGAGTTAAATTTACCTTGTTGATCAAACAACTTCCGCCAACTTATTTTACCAACTTATTTTACTGATATTTTACTTATTTACCCTCAAATAGTCAAATTGCAAGCATTTTTGACAATCTTACACATCAAAAATAATTTTAAAAAAACTGTATTATGTATATGTAACATGTATTATTCTCCTTTTCCAGCAGTTACTAATAAAACCAGACAGTGTAATATAACATGTCTTATCTCATACTAACTTTTGACCTTTCTTCTTTCACAATGTGCTGACTTTTATGCCAGCACTCAGATGATACATAAACCATTACATAAAACAGAGGAGATTTGTGCTGTAACAGAAATAAAATAATGACCACAAATACAAATGCTCATTTGGAGTCATTTTAAAGTTCTTGTTTTTGTCTTTTGTCTGCTAAATATAAAATGCACCAGTCCATACGTAACTTCAGCTGGAAGATAGAAATCCTGTTTACTTTTTTTTTTTTTTTTTTTTTTAATATTGTTTGACCTTATCAGGACGTCTGTGTTTCTTTCAGGTTGTCATTCGCATTCTTGTTGTGAATTTGTGAAATCTCAAAAACACCTGAAACAAACATTCACAGCAATAACACAGCAAATATTAGACTTTTATTTAATTATATCATTTAAAATGATTAATAATAATAATAATAACAACAACAATAATAATAATAATAATAATAATAATAATAATAATGTGTAATTAATAAACAATAAAACAAATATTATTTTCTTTTTCTTCAATTATATTAATAACTGAACTGTATAACTGATTTCCCTTTTTTCCCTGTAGAAACTGAGCCCCTGGACCTTAAGACAAATTAATTCCAAATCTTCCAAATCTTTAGTTTTCCAGCTACATGTGCCAGTAAATGCAAGAGGACACAACTTACAGGATGTGTCTTCAAACACAAAATACTGAGAAATGTGTCTACTCAGACACGTATTTAGAATAAGGTGTTTACACGTCTGCATAATGTCAATAAGATCAGCAGATGCCACATGTCGTATTTCCATAGTTGCTTATTCTAAATATGACCTTATCCAAGTTAAGATAATGAAAAATCTCTATTTACATGGTAACATCTTGTTCAGAACATCATCTTATTCTGGTTAAAACTAGATTATTACTGTTATCATTAGTCAGTGTCAGGTCCAGTACCTCATATATTTGGTTTCTCCCTAACACACTAAAGATTTTACTGCTTAACTGAGCTAGTTGGTGTTCACAGATCTTATCAGAACAAGAGTCGTTACACATTCTCACAAACATAAAGTGTGTTTGCTATCAGAGCAGGAAAAGCAGTAGAAACGGCAGTAAAGACACACTCGCAGTATACGAACACATACTGGGTGACGCAGCTATAAACTTCGACACAGCAATAAAAAAATAATGTTACATCTATAAAGACACAGTAAAGACTAGAGTTTGGTAGATTTTTGTGTGTTGCCAGGTGTGTTGGAGTCAACTTCACTCTTCTTGGTGCTGATATTCCTGTAACAAAAAAAAAAAAAAAAAAAAATAACTTTGAATTACATAATTCTGACCTTTAGGATTTTGACTTTTATCTAAACCACAACCAGTGTTTTCAACAAAGAAGTTTTAACAAAACGGAAGAAAAAAATCTGAGTTGGGACCAACCCAAATATAAATATAAAATGCTGATTCCTGCTGAATCTAAGATGATAAAAGCATTATAGCGTAGTGGTTGAAGTCATGAACTCATAGCTACTGATTGTTTTTCACAGTCACAAAGGTTAACTCAGCTTCTAATAGCACATCGACTGATGTGCTATTTCTTGTTTTACTGGACTTTCCAGTCCTTGCTCTGAACCAAGCTAACAATGTGGCCACTGCTCCATATTTACTGGACAGATATTCGAGTGTCATCATCTTCATCCTCACTTACCTGTTGCCTTCAGCTTCAAGTGTTGAATCAGGAAGCTCTTGTCTTGTGGTTTCAGGAAGGAAGAAGACGAGACCGGCGCTGAGGACGGAGAGGCTGCTGAAGACTACGATGGGTATGGACTGGTGGTAGACGGCCAACATGTTGAGTAACGGAGACAACAACCCTGCTACTCTGTATGCTATGGAGCCCAAACCAACTGCCGTTTGCCTGTATATTAGGACAAAAAATTAATTGAATAACAGATTTATGTGTGTGTGCAGAATATCTAATATCTCCAATTATATATTTTCTATAATTCCATGGTTAATACCTGACAGAAGTGGGGAACAGTTCCTGAATGTAGACCATACAGACCGATCCAGCCCAGTTCAAGAAGAACTTTCCTGTGGTGACGAGGGCTGTGACGACAATAGCGTTGCCTGGAATTGAAGTAATTACAACAGATTAAAACGCTGAGTGTCAACTCAATGTATCTTCATGTCCTGAATTTAAAGGGACAGAAAACTCACCTTCAGGGAAAATCAGGGTTAAGAAGCAAACGACTCCACCGATCAGGAGAGTTGATATCAGCGATATCTTTCTTCCCACCAACTCCAGGACCCAGATACAGAGAAGATGTGCTGGGATCTCTGAGATCCCAAACAGGAACTGAACCAGGAAGATGCTCAGACCGAACTTACCCACGTTCAAAACGAGGCAGAAGTAGGCTAGATTTAATGAAAACCTTAATACCACAAAACACAGCGAGAAATTAACATAAGTCAATTGAAAAGTCACATTCCACGATATGATAAACTTACCAGGCAAAAGATATAATGAAGAGATATTTGATCAGGATTGGTGAGGTAAAAATGGTTTTGACTCCTCCGCTCTGAACTTCTTGTTCACCAGTTACCTGAGAGATACATTTACTTTTTATTATTACAGACTTAACACTGATGTTAATTAAAAAGCTCAGTTGATTTACAACATTTTAAATTTGGGGAAAGGATTTTTAGGCCAAATGCTACTTGTTGTTGTAGTGCCACAAGTAGCCACTGGGCAAACCTGCAAAACTAATGACATTCCCATCAACCTCTGTTGTATTTTGTGCTAATTAGGAAACGTAGCATGCTAGAGGCTACAACTACTAGTCATTCACAGTAAGCTGGTGTGGTAAAGGTGCGAAGTCTAATGTGATTAAAAAAATAAATAAATAAATAAAACTAAACCTGGATTTCTGTGTTGAGCAGATTTTCTGGGATTTTCTTGTTATTTATTGCTGCAACTCTACGTATCAACTTATTAGCTTCTTCCGTTCTCCCACGTCCCAGCAGCCATCTTGCAGATTCAGGAATCCACCTTTAAAGGTTGTTAAACCAACAAACTGACTGAGATATAGAAAAAGTTAATGATACAGTGGTTTTCCAGAACAAACCATAAGCAAAGTGGTTTTGGATTATCTCAATTTGTGGAAAAAACACAAGAGTAATCAATGTGAATTATTTGGATTTGGGCTGGAAGGTGTAAAAATGAAAAAAAGTACAAACAACACTCACCATATGTACAAGACTACAAGGGCCTGGGCTCCTGCCATGACATACTGTGCTGTTCTCCAATCACGGATACCATAAACCAGAAAAGCCATAGCACATTGTCCAAGTGCTGCAAACATCTGGCTCATACATGAGGCAAAGGATCTTTTGGTGACTCCAGTCCACTCGGTAGCTACACACAGGATTTAAACATTACAACATTACAGCAGCTAAAACAGAAAAAAAAGACAATTTGAAAGATGTTATACCTAAAACAGTGGCGTTAATTCTGTATCCTCCGACTGCAACTCCAACCATGAACTGTGACACGATATAAACATAGATATTTGGAGACACACCAGCCACTAAGATGAATATCAGCAGGAGGACAGCAGGTAGCTGGGTGGTTCTCTTACGGCCAAACCTGAAGATCAGTGAATGAGCCACAATGAGATGATGTTTTTGAAGGTTTATGCAAATCAACACCTCATTTCACATCACTTACGTTTCAGCCGTGGGACCAAAGATGAATGAACCAACCAGTAAACCTGTCATGAGGATCGTCTGACTGACTTCAGGCATGTTAGATTTGTCACAGACGAGATCAAACTGTAGAAAAAAAAACCCAACAACCGGTCAGAGCTGATGATGCCACAGAAGAACCACAAATCATTCACCGTTGTAACTCACATCAGTGACTATAGTGGCTTCATACAGAGTGTCATTATAAATCCATCCACTCTGACATCCTGTGGTCTCATTGAGTCCATACTCCCTGATGGCAGCGATGTCCCAGTCCACAGGGACGAACATCCGACACCTGCTGAAGGTCCCGTCCTCGTCCCGGGGCAGAGTCAGGTTCAGCTGCTCATCTATGGTCAGGTTGGGATCAGCTCTGAGGATCCAGTCTGTGTTACAGTGTCGCTCTGGATCTGACTGGATAAATAGAAAACTACAGAAGAAAACTGGCAGCAAGAAGTTTGGGAAGGCCAAAGCGAAAACGATGACCTTCTGGAAGACACCAAAGTCTCCGATGGTCCTGAGGATCTCTCCAAAGTCCACCATCTTCACACAGCAGACGAGGTCTCCAACAAACTCAGGTACTGTGTCTTTTTAAGGATCAAGTCAATAAATGTTTGACCAGCATAATATGTGTGCACAAATGTCAGGGGAAGGTTTCCTACTAATGGTTGAACTGTTAAAGCAAAAATAAATAAATAAATAAATAAAACATCTCATCTTTAACAAATACTGTCCTCCCTCATTGTATCCATCAGGTGACTTTATTCAGCTACTAAAAATCATTTTGCATGTGCTGAGTTTTTCCATCAATGAATAGAATTTGTGAAGGAAATCCACTTCAAATTATGCATTTTCAGATTTCACATTTTATGATTATGCATATTCAAAAATATATAATGATCTGTAAGAAAAATTGAAAAATGTGTTCATATTAAATCAAGATCAAATCAGAGTGATGTTTTTTTTTGACAAAGGGGAGAGAAAGTCTTGGTGACTTTTAGCACATTTTTTGTTGATCATTGATCATTTTAACAACAAAATCCCCCTCACACACACACACTCACTCACACACACCAGGAGAGAGAGAGACATGTGTCAACTGTGTCATCCGTCTTGTTAAAATAACATTTTATCCACCAGCCTCAGACAGGGTTCAGTGAGGAAAAACTGCATATTCATGACATCAAATTACAGCTTGTGTGATTATAACGTACGTCCAAAAATACACGTTAACACATCAATAAGGTGCCAATCAAACGAATCATTTGTGCATGGCTAGTGATGCTCTAACAAAGGCCAACAGTGGAAAACACTACAAAACAAAATGAAGCTCTATGTTCTGAACACGATGAGTCTCAGTCTGTTTGCCTTGATCAATATTTACAAGTTAAATGATCTGACATGACAGTCAATGCATCTCTATTATTACATACAAACCTGTTGGTGTGACAGTGCATGGAGTTGCCATCATACGTACATTTACAACGTCTTTACATATACCATTTACATCAGTACCTGACCCACGAGCTACATCACAGCCCTTTGTACGCGGTACAAAACAACCATACACATACACTGGGAGTGATGAAGGTGATTAGTTGGTGAGTGTTTGTGAAGCACAGAAACTACAGTACAGGAATAACTGGGTGTTACTTCAGCCAGTGTGTGAACGTTTACCTCTGGTGATATTGAGCCATGCGGTCAGTTTTGATTTTACTTGCTGAGATTCCTGCTGCCAGTCGTTACAACGGAGACAACGCTAACATGTTAACGAACAGTGTTTTGGTCTTTAGCATCAGCACCTTCTCAATAAAGTGTCTCCTTTGTTTATTGTCAATAATTTTCATGACTTATCCGGGTTAGAGTGGACACTTACTAGATATAAATGCTGCTAACGGACATGCGTTGTCACCATGGTGCGATGAGCTACATGTTAAAAATGAGAAACAGATGATGCTGATACTTTTGTGTTAACTACAATCACACATGTGAAATGTTTTAGCATTGGCTAGTGCTAAAACATTGAAGCAAATTAGCAATTGACACAAAATAAGGCTTAGGATGATGGGAATGTATTGAACAGAGAAAGCTTAAACAGTGACCTGGTGATCACCACATTAAAGAGGATTCAGGATCGATGATTATATGTGGAAAATTTAATTTCAATCCATCCGATATCTTTGGAGTTATGTCTGTGTGGGATCCAGAGGTGCACCGGTCACCACACACGTTTAAATCAAACATCATTAACCTCCGCTGTGTCGGGCTGGAGGCAGAAATCTCACGTTCAAATCACTGACAAACCAAACCTTTTCTGCACGGCTGAATGCCACTGAGGCAGGTAACACTTTTTTTTCTCAATTTAGGTGAACTTCCCCTTTAGGTTTTAAATTTTTAATGTTTTCAGTTTTTGAACGTGCACACATCCTCAGAAGTTCATCAGCAGTCGACCTGACGCCGCCTCAGGCTCGACACGTGTCGCCAGCATTCAGGATTCATCCCAGCTGTTTGTCTTTTATAATATCATTGTTGAAAATGGGGCAAATTATATATAACAAGGGTGATGTAGGAAGAAAAAAAAAAAAAGGAAGCAATTACCCGTGTTTTCTGTTGGTGTGTTAAGATCTCACTTCACCAACATGCAGATGAAAATGAAAATAAATCTCACAGCAGGTTTTTTTTTTTTAAGTTGCCCGTTTGGCTGGTTGACTCTTTATGAACTCCTTTGAGGTACAAGCACAAAAAGTGGTTTTATTCAACCCAAGAGAAATATGATCTGCAATCACTGGTCACATATGGTGAAAAGAAAAAAAATAATTATTGCATAGTACAAGAGTATAAGGAAGGTCTCAATCTGAAAAAAAGTCATTAATACCTCATCTGTGGTGTAACTACAGTTCTGTGTTCTGATTTGTGGACATTTGGATGATTTGAACGGTGAAGTCAGAGCATCAACACTTTGGTTATGTTTTAACGAAACCACCACACATTGATATGTGGAGTTGGGAATTCATTGCACTGCAGTTATACAGTAATCTGGTCATTTGTGGGTGAAATGCCTCTGAATTTTTAAAGAATTAACTACTTGTATTTGCTTTAGGGGTAATTATTTTTTCAGATTTTCTAGACGGGCGTACATGGTATATACCAGATAATCACACAGACTTAAATTTCCTCCAATCACACTAGTAAAATCTATACTTTCGCAAGCTAAGGCTGAATATACACTTTTCGATTTCAGTGTAGCATTAAAGTGCCATGTAAAGGTGGCATGACACTCGTGAGTTTTGTGGCACAGTCGATTAAAAGAAGAAAGAAAAGAAAAGAAAGAAAAAAGGCAATCACTTCCAGTACTGGCAGGAGATGGTTTGGATTGTGCTTATGTATGAAGAGGAAGAAAAAGAAAGGAATTAGGAGTTCATATAGTTGATTGCATCTGTTTCTCCCATTTACTGTATAAGTGCGCTGTAAACGTTTCAAGTGTGATTCCTGTGATGAATTGAGCCTCTTCTCAGTGTGGTCCTCATGCATCCTGCAGTAGTGTCACACTCCTGCCAGCTTTATGTCTCATCATCATCATCGTCGTCATCTCCTTCCTCCTCTCTTTGGCAGTAGTGGTTTCTTGGAATTGACTACAATGCAGCTGTGCAATACCATTTATATCTGTCCTTGGTCGCTGGCTCTGCTTGACTTAACTGATGCTGAGCTGTGCAAATCCAATGAGCTTAATGTCATCGGGGATTTCAGACTCCTCCACACCAGATGCCTTAAAGAGAGAAAATGTTTTAATCCATAATAAGAATAATTTTAAAACAGATTAAATGTTAAAGTATCAACAGTACTCACCAGTTTAAAGGTCACATTTTTGTTACTTTGAGGATCATCAACAATCTTTTGCAAATTGGCAGCAACTACAAAGCAGAAGATATTGGAAGTGAGCAATGACCAACTAACGTGCAGAGTTTATCAAAAGACTTTTCACTCGTGACCGGTGGTGAACAACACTGTAAAATCACAATAAAATCAGAGGCTTTGAGGACAACACTAACTTTTTATAGCCAAAGCAGCACTTACCGATGACCAAGTCCCTCCCGTCCACCAGCCCGGCTGAGACCAACTCCTGAGAGACTCCGTCAGCCGAGTCTGAGCAGAAAAAAAATCCACAGACAGATAGAGAGAGACATGAGAGTGGAGTGGGGAAAGGCATGTGTGGGAAAAAAAAAAAATCAAAAAGTTAAGTGATCATTCTTACCTCTGCCAGGCATAAACTCAAATCGGATGTCATTGAGGTCCTTCTTGGCATTCCTCAGTCTCAGCACGAGGCTGATGGGAATGATGTCGTTGGCTGCAGCTGGATCCTGCAACAGAAACCGTTAGGAAATTATTAGACGAGTTGGGCAAATAACTTCCAAAATGTAATCAATTATAGATCACTGGCTACTGTTATTTCAAAGTAATTCATTACATTACAATATTACATCTGTAATTGTAAAGTGTTACATGATCCCTGCATTACTGAGTTACTTTTACTGTAGAAGAAACAATACTACTAAAAATGTATTGGTAATGCCTCATGCTACTGTATTACAGCAAAAATAATATTACAGTAAAAGCGTTACTTTTGTAACATGTTACACGCAACATTGAACATGAGGCATAAGGAGCAAATCTGACACATTTGCGCTTGAGCCGACCGAGCGCTCTCCATATGTTTTCACCTGAGCAGCTGGAGGTGCATGTGAAGGGCTCGCTGTCTGAGCAGGAGCCTGTGGTGGAACGTCTTCTCCTGCCGGAGCCGCCAGAGCCGCGCCTGGAGGCTGCAGGTGACCTGTGGAGCCATCTGCTGGTGGGAAAAGCTGAGCAACAAGATTCGACCAATAAATGAGCAAATGTTTTCAAGTGTCACAGCAATGAAAAAAAACAAGAGAGGAGAGACAGAAGATAGTCATGCAGATCGCTCTATCAAGGCATTATGATAAATCACAATTTTCAGGTCATGTCCACTACAAATGGACTCACCTCCATACTGTGGGACCCGTCCTTCACCCTGGGTGACTGCAGAATGGACATGACAGATTGTCAGGATTAAAAACATGCAATTGTCCTTTTTATCCCCCAAACATATGGACTGATGGAGCATTGTACGATTGAAGGAATTTGACACAAGGTAGATGATGTTAAAATACGAAACTCAACTGAAATCACAGTAACAGATGGTAAAATCCCACACCCAGACATAAAACTGACTGTGAACACACACGGGAACATTATTAGGTACCAGGTAACATGAGGAGGTGGATCAGTTCAAATCCACAGCTTCTTTCCTCCAGACTGAGCGCTGACAAACTATTTCTGTTATGTCTAATACTAATATTTGCTCTGTTTGACTAAAATATTGCAGCAGCTGTTGGTGTTCCTCAGGTGATTTGCATCGGTAACCTGAAGTTGATCTACACTGACAAAGAGTCACGAGGCCTCAACAAAAACAAACTCCAGTTTGGCTGGAAACCACTAATTCAACAGCACCATCTGCTGGTTACACACGAAGAATAATGCAGGAAGGTGTGGCCTTGTAAAGGAAACTTAACCGACTCTTGGAGGACACAGGCATGCAGAGTCTCACCCGCAGCGCTGCCACCGCAGCTTTACCCTCCTCACTCTCCTCGTCCAGCTCGTCGTCGCTCCACTCCCAACCGCCATCCTCCGTCTTGTGCAGACGGCCGCTGGAGCCGGGCACGCGACGCACCTACACACCGAAGGAAGACACGTAACACTTACACATTCTTCCTGGTTACTTTTTTTGTCAGAGTTGCACAGGCGTATCCCAGCATGCATTAGGGAGAAACGGGGACACACCCAGTGCACAGCAACACAATGCTGTACGTTCACAGCGAATGTTTCACACAATGAATGGCAGACCTTTTTCGATCGCTCTATTATTGTTGGTCCTTTCTGTAAAAGCCTCTCCTGCAGGTATTCGTTGTTCTGTGACAGAAAGACAAACAAAACAAAGCAAACAGGATCTTTACTGGTGCTCTTTGAAACATGTAGAAACATTTTCAGTTTATTTTTCTAATAGAGATGCAGGGACCTACCTTGGCTTTTGTGAAGAATTTGTGCTTCAGCAGCTCAGCAGCTGTTGGCCTACATAGGACAGAGACACAAGGCTTCTCATTAGAGTCGTTACACAACGACAGAACTGGAAACGGAGCAAAACAAGCACATTAATCTGGAATTAGGCAAAAAAAAAAAAAAAAAAAAGGTTTAGGGAGTAAACTGACCTTTTTTCTGGATCTTTCTGTAAACACAGGGAGATCATCTTCTTGAGGGACTTGCCGTACTTTTTCACCATTTCCTTATCTGTGATGCCCGTCTCCAGACACGGAGGGTCATTCTGCAGAGTCAACATCAGCACCTACAGCAAGAAAACAGCAGCTTTAGTCATTTAACTATTCACAAAAGAAAAATAGAGGAAACCAGCCACACATAAATACAGGAACTAAACCCATTAGCATCTCTATAATATGCTCCAGTAATAGGGTATCAACATCTAAAATATGTTATTTTTAAATGTTTTGTTCTCTTATGAAATAAAAAAAAATAGATAAAAGGGGAACAAACAGTTACCTTCATTGGTGGGTATTTGTGATATGGTGCTGCTCCTGTGGCGAGTTCAATGGCTGTTATCCCGAAACTCCAGATGTCTGCTTTGTAATCGTAGCCGCGGACCTGTGGATTTAAAAACAGAACTGAGAGAATGAAACTCCTGAGTCCAAGTCTTCCTTTATATCCTGGTTATGAGGCTTTACAAAGAAAGAGGCCTCCTACCTGCTCCATGACCTCTGGGGCCATCCAGCATGGTGTCCCCACAAACGTCTTCCTGACCTTGTTCCTCGTCATGTCTCCTCCTGCTGCTAGAAAGGCACTCACACCGAAGTCTGGGGAAAACACATTCAATTAGTGTTAAAACATTCAGACAAACTACTTTTGTAGTGCAATGTGTGTCTCTTTAGTTCATTTGGATAGTATGTCACTCAGAACTGAAAATAAAACTGGGCAAAAACAGTCTCAGGAGTGTAACTATAGAGATATTATTTGATGTAGATGTAGAGAAAACACTGTACCTGCAATTTGCACTGAGCCATCATCCCCAAGAAGAATATTTCCAGCCTTTAGATCCCTGTGCATCAAGAGGAGGAGGATTAAAACATCACATACAATTAAGATTTCACAAGTCAGTGACTGCGTCAACAGGGGAGAGGCCGGTATGTATGTGTGTGTGTGTGTGTGTGTGTGTGTGTGTGTGTGTGTGTGTGACTCTCCTTTACATGAACAAACACTCTTCACCACTGGACACAAACAAGTTAAAGCTGCACCTTTGATCTGCTTCATCTTACCATGCGTGATTTCTTTTTACGTGCGCTGAATGCAAACTATGTACAAAGAACCAGGGTGGATTAACCTGGTCCCAACCCTCCCTCCTTCCCCCTCTCGCTCCTGATTAGACATAAGTGAGTTAGCCACAGCATCTGAGCTCAATCAGCAGCTGTTCTCTCTCTCTCTCTTTCTCTCTCTGTGCTGAAAAACAGTCTGTAACAACACATATGTCATTTACTCTTAAACGATAATACATACATCAAATTAAAGCATTTTCACAATAATAATAGTAAAGAAGCTGCTTCAACAGACATGACTGTTAATTATCAGCCTCTTCATTTGTAAAAATGAAACAGAGCAAACGGGCAGCTCCGAGCACTGTTCACTGTGTTCCTGAGAGAAACTTATGTGAAACAAACCTTCTCAATTATGCATTTTCAGTGTATTAAATATTGAAGGAGTGAGGTCTCATTCAAACTGCACACTCATATGGAGAGTGAGCAAGGGCCGAGTAAGTGTAATGGTGGCTACAAAATTCAAAGTGCATTTCACACAATGAAGACTGGTAACAAGACCTGGTGACACATCGTTATAGCTCACCGATGAATCTGCCCGTTTTTGTGGAGGTACTCTAGCCCCTCCAACACTTCTTTCAGGATGGTGGCGATGCTGGCCTCATCCAACACGCCGTTCTTGTGCTCGCCGCGAGAGATGATGTGTTTGATGATGTCCAACACGGAGCCTGACGGAGAGGAAGAGACAAAATGATGCAACAAAGAATACCGAAACTACTGAGAAGTTAGTAGTGTACACAAAACCAGCAGAGTCGCGTCCTGTTTTGTAACACCACATAACACAAGCTGCCATGACTCTGCAAAGTGCACAACACAAGCACTTGATCTCCTCTGTTCCTGGAAGAGCATAGGGACTCATAAATAATCTGCTAATTATATGCTGCTTAAAACCTCTATGATATTGTCCATTGTTTGTCCAGAAATGGCTAAACTCACTGTTAGTGAGCAGCTTTACAAAAGTAAAAACTGTTCATACAGTTGATAAAAAATAAAAATATCAAATATCAACTTTCCACCAGCTTCACATGGACATTTACAAAAACAGAGGTTAAAAAATTCAACCTCTTCATTTTTTACAAAAATAAAGGTTGAAAAGATCATTTTATACATTCAGATTTTAAAGAAATAACTCCTGTCAACACCATGAGATGAGGCAGCCAACCAACACACACACACATCAGGAAGTTACTGTATTCGGCCAAGAAACAGTCTCCCTCACACAGTAGACAACAAGTAAAAGTAGAAATAGCATTGACATGAGAAACCGAATACATGGTTGATGCCAAAACTCTGAAAACAGGCCTGTACTTGTTTTACAAAGGCAACTACTACATTTGCTTCAGTGAAAATATCAAGGCACTGGAAATGTGATTCCTCCAGGACTGAATGGGGCAGTATAATAACTCATCTAATATCAAATTTAAAGAAATGAAGAGGACGACGACGGCGACAACAGGCACAGTGAACAATGCTAACACGTGGACAGGCAGCAGCAAATGAGGGTGTAGCAACAGGTCTGACATGACATGTTGGAAATAAATCAAAATGCAAATCATCTGGAACTAGTTGTAGACAACCAAAACCAAGGTCACGTAAAGTAAAGAAAATCTGGATCTGTACACAAACTTAGAACCAGTTAGTTTCTGTTGTTGAATATATATTAACAGTAAAAACTGAAATGATGCAATGAGGTATTACCGTCTTGTTTTTGGGTGTGAATCATGATGTGAAAATGGGTCTGTTACCTGTAGACTGTTTGCTGGTATTAGAACAGACAACCAGATTTATGTTGCTGTAACATCCCTAACTGGTTTAACACTGTTTCTGAGTGTGTGTTATGACATGTTAAGTCTTAAATAGTGACATTTAGGTACAAATACATTCTGTGCACAGGGCCAAGATGTTCCCCTCATTTCCAGTCTTTATACAAAATTAAGCTAAGATATGATACCAAACAAAAAGTCAGACACAAAATAACAACATAAACAATACAACCAACTACTCGGCTAAGCCATACTTTGAGTTCATGCTCAAACCTGAGCTCATTTCAGATAAAAGAAGAACTGTATGACAAAGAAAGTCAATTCAAAGTCAAGGTGAAGATAAGCTTTTGCCAAGAGCGAGTCAAGTCAGAGGACAAAGTTGTTCGAATGTTACAGGACTTACCACCACTGAGCAGCTTCATCACCAGCCACAGTTCATCCTTCACCACAAAGGAGGTATAGTAAGACACAATGTTTGGATGGTGGCACTGGCTCATAGCCTGGATTTCTTTCTGCACAGACAAAAATGTGGTTTAACAGGTCATGAGAGGATTTGAGCTTAATCTAATAAAAATCTTACTCCACGTGCGGCTTGAATCAAACAACCCAGTCACTCGGTCAAAACCTTACTGTTAAAATAGCCAGGACTTAAAGTAGCAGTATACAGTGGGGGTGACTCCGGGCAGAGGGAGCAACCTGGGTTACATCACTCAAGACAGTTTTAACTCACAAGGCAGACATAGGTGAATTCAGGACTTTACTATGTTGTATAAGCACCAGATAATTGTAAAGTCCTGGAAAACAGGGCACCCGAGACAAAGGAGAGATTATAAGGATGTGACAACCAGCAGAGATACTGCTACGCTGTATTAGACCTTTAAGTACTGTATTAAGTTATATCTTCCATGACTTTTCTCATATCACCAATCCTGAATAGTGTGCAGCAAAATTTGATTTGTCAACCAATTGCAGGGGTGAGATGGTAAAATTCTGCATGTCCACTATGTGAAGACAAGATAAAAAAACTTTACACTACATATGTGTCATCAGAGTCAGAGACTTTCTAAACATTACATGTTTTAAAATTACATAATAGATATTCAGCATCAATCAGCTCCATCCAATTAAATCCATCATTTATCCACTGTTTACTGGAGAAACTTCTGGTTACCACTGGCAGATTCAAGTTCATAGCTTGTTTGAAATGAGCTATGAAAACAGCAGGATGAAGTTGTTCGTCTGAGCATTTGCAGCTGTGTCCCGTTTAAATATCAGCAATCAAAAGTAAAAAGATGTGAAGAATACAACAATGTTATTTTTCTGCATGTTAGGAAAAACAATGTAGCTCAGGACTATGCTATTAAATCCTTTGTAATTTGTTTTCATTACTTTCTTATTGATTTTACACAACTCTGGACTGATTGAACCAACCCTCCCCATCAAACACAGAGACACACAGACATAAAGAGCATCTGGACTGCAGATGCAGACACATTTAGCTAAAGTTTCATACCAGGAGCTCATCCATGCTAGTTTGACACTTTTCCAGGTTGATGCGTTTAATGGCCACCTTCTCCTTTCTTGGTTTGCAGTACGCTGCCTGGACAACTGCAGTGGCTCCACTGCCTGAGGACAATAGCATAAAGAGTAAAATCATTACAATGTAGGTGAAGTTAAAGTTTTTGAAGACAGTTTTAACATCATGAAAACTCATCTAAACCATTTGTTTATAAAGCTGATAAATTTGGGTAGAAACCTGCTCCTAAAATTGAAGGTTACGGTCACTTACAGCATTACAGGGCATTGTAAAATACAGGATTAATCTACATTTAATTGAATAATTGAGAAAAACAACACTGCAGTTTGGTTGTCACCATCATACCCATACTAATATCGTTGTGTAAAATCATTAGTCATGGCACCTGGACGAGGGTAAAGTATGAGTTGTTCATTAAAACCTAATCACACCTTCGGTATCAGACCACCACCCACTCCAACAACTGTCGGATCCTCACGTACTGAATGCTAACTTGCGTTAACCGTTTAGCTCCGTTCAGTCTTTCTTAGAAACTGCCTTCACTTTAACTCGCCAACTGGCAGAAGATAAGATAATTAATTTGGCCTAGCCCGAGGGAAACTGTGCGGAGCTATTTAACCTTCATGTAGTAGAGCAACGGGTTGTAACTGGCCTTCTGCTAGCTACTGACATGCGATGCTAGTCGGCTAGTAGCAGCTGGCAACCGACACCGACGTAAAGACAAGCTAGGTTGCTAGCTAACGTTAGCAAGCTAAGCTACTCACCTATCACCTCATTGAGTTCGTAGTCATCCCTGTCGATTGACCAGGATTGGGAGCTCTGGTCGTCTGCCATGGCGTCGCTGTTTGAACGGTGTAAACAATGCTGCTAAATAAGACGCTGTCTGGAACTAAATATGTTTGTGACTACTCCATTCGGCTCCAGTGATGCTGGTCGCTGCTGTTCCGCTGACAACTCCTGCCGCTCCTGTCAACACAACTTTACGCGCGACTGACGCATCGGTTTACGTACGAAGCCAACGGGAAGGACGACGTCGCCGCCATCTTGAGTGTGGCAAAGTTGGTTAAATAACTGTCAAAAAGTCGAAAACAAAGGGCACACCGTCGTAAGTAAGAATTCGTATGTAGTGCAACTAAGTTTACCTGTAACATTTGAAACTTCACAAAGGGGTTATTCGTGATTTCATCGTTAAATTCCACAACTGTAAATCTGTGTTTGGTACACCCTGTAGAGGGCGCTACTGCCAACGCTACTGCCACTGCGTCAGTGCACTTTTTTATTTCTTTTCTCTATCTTTTTTTTTTTTTTTTTTTGGCTCAGCCGTGTACAGTGAAATTTGAGAAGCTTGTCAAGAAAATGGAGCAGCAGGTTTCAGTCTATTTACTTTAAGTAGACGCAGTAATAATGCCCAATAGAATAGTTTTTAAAAATCTGTTTTAAAAATGTACCTTAACACATGTAAAAAGAAACATTATGTAGAATGTGTTTGTGTGCAAATATGAATTTAAAGTATAAAGAATGTAAATTCAAGAAAGTAAGATTAAAAAATAGCTAAACCGCAGTTATCTCCTTGTTGTGTATGTTTGTATACTATGTTTACTCCTTTTATGTGCACTATCATTTTATTCTTGTTATTTTTACAAACCAGCACATTTGAGTGTTTGTTGTGAAATAATGAATGACAATTAAGTTGACTTTGACTTTATTTTGAGTTCACATAGTGTACAAGTACATGTCCAGGATTTACAGGCTACTGTCTGATCTCTGGTCAGGTAATTAATAAACTAAAATCATTTTTAAAAATCCATTTAGCCATTGTCACAAAACCATTGTCCTGTTTTGAAACTCATGTCTTTTGGTAATCCCAGGAATTTGTGTAGGTTACGTCACTGAAACACAAGGGAAAATGAGGGAAAAAATTGAGGGAAAATCTTCAAACTATGGCAGATATCAGTGGTATGTGAGGAAACAGCGGAACCTGTTCACGCTTGTTCTGCAGGCACATGCACTGAGAAAAGACAGGCTTTATCAACAAGGAGAGTCGCTCACAATTACTATATAACGTGTTTTGAATTGAAGAGAGGTTGCTCTTTATTGGTAGTTTCTATTGTTCCCCAGTGACCTTACTTTTTACGCCTTTGTTAAACAAAACTTGATTTATGCTGTGTTTTTTTCTTCTTCAAGGGTATGCAAATATTTGATAAGTTGAATTGAGATTAAAAATCATATTTACTTTTCTTGGGAAATGTGCAATGACAGTTTCTTGTGTATATACATTTGTATAATCTTCATCTTGTACCATGCATCCACAGCACTGATTCAGATTGAAGCACCAGGCTACATGCAGCCTGTTTTCCTGCCCGTTTCAATCCCAAACCTCGTGGTTTTGGGACGTTATCGACCCCTCGCCCGGAAGCTCTGCCCCTGCTGCTGCATTAAAACTCACTCATCCTGATGCTGACAGCGTGTTGAGGGTAAGCCGGGCCTGAAAGGGAAGTGCTGAGAGCCACAAGAGCCCCTCTGGCCCCCTGTGATTGCAGTGCTATTATCCCACCAAGGCTAAGCTGCACATGAAAAGCAAAGCAAAACACTCCGTCTTCCCCATTCAGTGAAAACCAATATGCTCAAACTCACTGTTAACTATGCACACTGGCAGACAGCCAACTCTGCTATTCCTCTTCATGTTTATCAATTGTTCTAATGAGAACAGGTGTCCACATGAAGGCAAAATTTCCAAAGGCTTTAACCAAAGTTGACTCTACACATGAAGTGTTAAGAAATTTCCACCCTGTATGTATACATATAAATATTACTTCAGTCTGATGACTGTCTTCAGGCCTTTGGGTTCTCAGGTGATCGTCCCCTCCCTATTTTTTTTCACTTCTAGAGTTTCCTTTAGACTCCTGTGTACAGAAAACAAGATTATGAAAGACACCGGATTAAAGAAGGATTTTTTTTTTCTTAAAAAAAAATTATCTACTGTTGCTAAAGGTGATAAGATAAAAAAGTGTGGCATTCTTTAAATTGTATTAATGTAAAGTTAAACACTATATGAGGTAAACGGGTCCAGTGTCTGCTGGTGTAAAGATGGTGTAGTGTAACTAACCTGCCCTGTTGTGACATCAGCAGCTTGCATGGCAGGCTTGTCAAACCGGTGTTGTGGGAGCCTGCAGCAAAACTAACACCATTCAGATACTGCAAGAAGAAAACCCACCTGTTGTCACCGCCTATGGTTCGTTGTCCTCGCACTCGATTCAACCAACACCACAGTTTTTCGTCTCTACTTGCTCTAATGGAAAGAAGGAGCTGCTGCAGATGAGACGACGCAACAAGTGAAACGAGCAAAACTAAACTAAACTAAACAAAAAACAAGACTACATTTAAAAGAGAGAGAGAAGAAATTCATAAAGAATGGAAACGAACGGGGTCGAGAAGAAAAAAACTGGTAAGACACTTGTGGATTTCTATTTAATTTAGTAAAATGGATTGTTTGTTTTATTTGAATGAATCCTAGTAGTACATTAACAGGTGGGCACTTTTTCTCCTTTTTCTTATTTCATCTTTTTTTGTCTCTGATTGCGGATATTTACCACATCAGGAGAAATGATAGAATAATATCAGCTGTAGGATTTGATTTGTTTATGGTTTGCCAAAAGGTGTGGTGCGTCATTCAACCCAGTTTCACCTTAACTACAAGCAGAAACAAGTGCTTACAAAACCAAACATGCGCTCAGGGAAACTTCTGCAAGCGACGTTACTAACAGGAAGTAAGAAAAAAAAACCCTACTGTTTGCTTCTTGTTTTTAAATATAACGTACTTTAATTTAATGTGCGTTAACACGCAACTTTACGTTTTTAAAACGTGGGGTCCGCTTCAATCAAATCACGGCATCTGAAGTATCGCGATATCTCCACTAGATGGCGTGAGTAAGCTAACGATTACAGTTAATTTATTTATATATAATATGATATTTAACTTTTAAAAATACTTTATTACACTTTTTTTCAGTGTAGCTATATTATTTTTCACCATATGATTTAAATAGTTTAAACAAGCAACATTTTAAACGTTTATTTTATTTCCCACCTTTAAACATCTGTAAACGGTGAAACTGTAGCTAGGCAACGGTCAGTTTTGTTTGTAGTTAGCTAGCTAGCTACAGTTAGCTAAAACCTGTTGATTAGCTCAACTAGCTGATTTATTTAAAGATTTAAAGACGACCACGAGGATGTTTGGTCTCCAAACGAGCGTCTGTGTCTGTAAAACGGGTCAACACATTTTCATATGAAATAATAACTTTAATGGAGGGGTTTGTTTTTATATATAAAGTTTTTAATTGTTTCAGCGCATCTACGGTAGCTTAAGTCAGCTGATAGCTGTGTTATCTGTGCGTAAATGAGAGTGAACTTTGAGTGGTTCACGCCCTTACACACACACACACACACACACACACACACACACACACACACACTCACACACACTCACTCCGGTCTGTCCCGGCATCGTGTCAACAGTCTAGCATTTCAGCTCCTGAGGGCATCATGGCATGCCTGCAAGGACAAGCTAAACTTAGCAGATCTCAGGAATTACTTCAATATGCCCGAAGACAGAAGGTGATACTAATGAACGTGAAGCTGCTAGGTAGGCTGCACTGCAGTTATTGCGTCGACATCTTGTAGTAGACGTAACCAAAGCGTCGTCCAGGATCAGATTCACAGTTCAGGCTTTGTTGTCACACTTGTCTTACAGAGTCCAGCTGTGAAACTCTGCTTTGAATCGTGTTTGACTCTGACTGTTGCTTTTGACATTATAGTAAAGTAAATATATATATTAGTGTAAAAATGATACTGTGGCGGTAATGTTACTGAAAATTAGGAAAGAAACAGACACAGGATTAAGTTATGACTCAAGACATGAGAGCTGAGTTTAAGGTTTGAGTCAGTGCTGATATGGGTTGTGTAATATGTGCTTCAGCTTTTTTAGTCTTTGCAGTAACTTATTGTCTTATGTGTTGATGATTGCCCTCTGCTTGCTGGTTTTTGTCAGGTATGGAGGGTGATCCACACCTGCAGTTCCTCCTGCAGGGGGGAGATCTCCTCAAGGTACGCTCCACATCCTGGAAGAAGACACGCTACTTCAGACTCATGGAGGACTGCAAAACCATGTGGCGTGAATCCAAGAAAACCTTCAAATCAAACCAGACCTGTGAGTGCTGTCGAAGCAACCCAGCTACATGTGTGTGAGACCTGCAGAAAAACACTTGCATGTTTCTGTCGGGTGCTGTGGTGGACACACGTCTCACACTTCTTTTGGTTTACATTACATTTTTCATCTGATAACATCCAGAATATATGTGTTATCAGAGATGATGACGGTGTATTATAAAAATGCAGCTATAAAACATTGTTTCAGTCTGAAAGACCATTGTATTATCCCTAACCACTGGATTGCTCATGATAGCAGTGATATGTTTTGTGGGTGTGTTTGTAGAGATAGCGTTTTACAACATGTAGAGGAGTGGTTCAAAATACTTTTCCACTTAAATTAGACCCATAAATTGCTCTCATGTAATCACACTATGATAAATATAGTGAAGTGATGTTCTATTGCCGTCAATATGTGTGTTAACATGAAACTGTTAAAACCACATCTAATACCATTTCAGAAATTGCACATGAGCAAATTCAGGTCTTAGGAGGTTAATGAGACGTCAGTAAACCGCAAACAAAAGGGTTGTGTTTACCAAGCAGGCTGGTCTGTGAAGCCTGAAGATACTAATAGTACAAAAGAGCAGGGTTTTTTGTAGCAGAGCTAGAAACACTGTATCAATCATGTGGTAGGGAATTCCTTTATTAAATAAAACAATGTAAGTGTAATCTAACTTTTGCAATCTTTCTCCCATCCTCAGTCTCACTTGAGGATATCTCAGCAGTGAGACTAGGCCGCCAGTCGGAGGGTTTGAAGAAAAACACAGAGGAGCAGGTAGAGGGACGCTGCTTTTCCATCATGTTCAAGGGTCACCGCAAAACCCTGGACCTCATCGCCAGCTCTGAGGAGGAGGCCAAGCAGTGGGTCAGCAGCTTGGAGAAGATGATGGCAAACATAAACAATCTCAACTCCCAGCAGAAGAAGGAGCAGTATCCTTGTCATGATAGTATAAAGTTATACTGTGAACATGACCACCTGCATTAATGTTTCTTGATGTATTTGTTATTATGTCTTCAGTGACAGTGGGACTCATGTGATATCCAAAATACATAAATCCAAGTCCTTACATTAAATTTTTTCCAGCTGGATCCTGAGCTGCCTGTTGAAAGCAGATAAAAACAAAGATGATAAGATGAGTCAGTCAGAAGTCGAGAACTTCCTCCGTCTGATCAACATCGAAGTGGGCGACGACTACGCCGAAATGCTCTTCAAGGTGATGCCCCGTGAGGTTTTAATGTTTTCTAATGATGAAAATAATTTGTTAAGGTCACAAGAAGCTTGAAAAACAATATTTAAATATCTTTAAATTAATTAATCAATATTAATAGTGTCCACTAACCTTTTTGGTTGCATTTCCACCATCTAGAAATGTGACAAATCAAATTCAGGATACTTATCCGGAGAGGAGATTGAATATTTCTACAACCTGTTGACCAAGCGGGAGGAAATTGATGTCATCTATGGCGAGTACGCTAAAGCCACCGGCTTCATGAATCCTGACAACTTAGTGTCCTTCCTGATGAAAGAGCAGAGAGAGAAAGCTTCGCTGGTGGATGCGCACAAGATCATCGCCAACTGTGAACCCGATGAAAATGGTCAGTACCTCACCTGAAATCGCATCTTTGCAGGTGCTGTGACTTTTGATGGATGTCGCATTAAAGTGAACTGAGATCCAAACCACAGAGCGACAACTTATCGCCATCAACATGATGTATTCATAACCCAAGCTTTAAAAAAAAAGCGCGTTAAAAGTAGCAGGAATGTGCAGTGAAAACGGCGTTGGACCAAAAGGAGCTCATGTTATTGATATGTGGATGGGAACTGGATTAATATCAGTGCACTGACAGTGTAGGTGTAACAGTTAAGATTAACATGTGATGTACGTATGAACTTTCAGCACGATGGTGCTGAAGCTCTTAATAACAAATGACAACATTAGCAGGGAAACCAGTTAGGAAACAGACCTACGAGATAAATCTAAAATACCTGCAGTTCACACTGATAACCACGTATTCACTGATGTTTGTGCTCACAGTGGATAATTACATGACTGTTTTACCTCAACTGTACCACAGCTATGAACATGCAAAGTCAGTGTTAGTTAAGTCTAAACATAACTGATTTAGTTTATTCACCTGAGTCCTTTATTTTGGGACTTTAGTGTGAAATAACAACACAACTGACTTTGTCTGTGGATGAATAACACTGTTATGTCATTTACTCTCATCTGCTCTTCTTGTTCTTTCAGTCAAAGCGAAGAACCTGCTGTCCAAAGACGGCTTCCTCATGTACTTTTACCACGCTGACGCCATGGTCCTCAATCCAGATCACAAGGAAGTGTACCAGGACATGAGCCAGCCCCTCAACCACTACTTTATCTCCTCCTCACACAACACGTATCTCATGGAGGATCAGCTGAAGGGGCCCAGCAGCACAGAGGCTTATGTCAGGTAACGGTTTTTATCTGGCCCCTCAGGAATCTGTCCTAACCGGTAACCCCAGTTGGGGATGCTGTTATGTTTTTTGCCTCATTTACTCTGCATAGAAAGAAAATAATAATTTTAACAAAAATAACTAAATTATTTTAAAGTAATTCAGCCCATTATCTTAGAATGAGGATATATTAAGTTGTAAAAAAAAATTCATGTAATTCTTGATTTGTCCCTGAGACACAGCAGACATTTTTCTTTCATTTTGAAAAGAAGCCACATCTACACATCACCTTTCACCATCCTACATGCAGCACTTCTATCTGTAAATGTTGCTACTATTGATGAAATAACCAGATCATCAGCCCCTCCATCATATAATTCAAGTTCATTTGGGCCCCTGATGATATTTGACTGATCGTTGATTGTATCGGTGCATCACTATCATTTGCTGTTCAGCATTGCTGTTCATCACCATTGTTCCTCTAACAGACACTGACAGTGACAGTGACCTCAGGCTCTCCTGGCTGCTAACAGAGCTGTTTGTCAGTGCAGTCGTTCACTTATTAACTGTGGTTGTGACTCTCAGGGCTCTGCTAAAAGGCTGCCGCTGTGTAGAGCTGGACTGCTGGGATGGATCAGATAATGAGCCGGTGATCTACCACGGTTACACACTCACCTCTAAGATCCTCTTCAAAGATGTCATCACAGCCATCAAGGAGTATGCCTTCAAGGTGTGTGTGTGTAGTGATGTAGTATCTGCTCATATTATTTAGATTATTACATTGTTTTAGCTAAAACTCTTCTTTTGTTTGGTTCATTTTTGGTCGTCTTCAGACGTCTGACTACCCAGTGATCCTCTCCCTGGAGAACCACTGCAGCATGGAGCAGCAGGAGGTCATGGCTCATCACATGAGCTCCATCCTGGGCAGCGCACTGATCACCGCTCCCCTGGGTGACGGCATGCCCACAAACTTTCCTTCTCCTGAGGTTGGTGTTCACTCACATCTATAGGTAGGTAAGATATAAGATGTTTGTAATGTTTTATACACATGTGTGATTGTGTTGGTGTGTGTGTGTGTGCACATTTCCAGGAATTAAAGAGGAAGTTCTTGATCAAAGGGAAGAGGTTAAACAAACTGGAGGCCAGTTTTGAGTGTGAGGCAGCAGCGGCCGACGATGACGAGGTGACGGAGGAGGAAGAGTCAAATGATGAGGATGAAGAGCAGGATAAAGAGAGAAGCAAGGTGAGAGATGTTTACAACAAGAGAGAGAAAAAAAAATGAACCCATCAACAGACGCATCAGTTCTACCTACCTTTAAATTCTTTTTTCCACGTTCAAAAGAAAAAGAAGCTGAAACTAGCGAAAGCGCTGTCGGACATGGTGGTTTACTGTAAGAGCGTCCACTTCCATGGCTTCGACGACGCCAGAAAAAACCTGAGCTTCTACGAGATGTCGTCGTTCAAGGAGGGAAAGGCTGAGAAGTTGGCAGAGGAGTCAGGTGAGGAAGACGACGGACCAGATTCACCCGTGTGTTTCAGTGTCAATATTTAGATCAAGTAAAACTGTCTTACCTCATTTTCTTTTTTTAAGACATCAGATCTCATGTCTCTTATGTTACTTCACTTCATCCTGTTTCTTCACATCCTGCTCCACCGCTGTTGTCAGAATGAAGCACACACTGTGCTGTGTCCTTTACAACTGTGCCATGATTTTGTTAATGATACACTCTCCTGTGTGTATCATTTACAGTTTTCAGCTCAGTGAATGACTCTGTTCTTTGGTGTTTCTTTCCACAGCGAACGCCTACATCCGTCATAACGTGGACAAGCTGAGCCGTGTCTATCCAGCCGGCACCAGGACCAACTCATCCAACTATGACCCAGTGCCCCTGTGGAACGCCGGCTGTCAAATCGGTATCTAGTACCAATACAACACTCACCCAGGGTTTAGTTTTTTTTTTTTTTTTTTTGATCACTGTCTTCAATCTTTTTTTTTTTTTTCAACAGTGGCCCTCAACTTCCAGACGACCTGCGATGACATGGACGTGAACCAGGGCAGATTCTTGGTGAACGGGAAAAGCGGATACATCCTGAAACCAGCCTACATGAGGGAAGCAGCCACAGAGTTCGACCCCGTGACTCTGACCCGAGGAGAATGGCTGCAGCACAAGACGCTTCACATCATGGTGACGACTCTGAACACACACACACACACACACACACACACACACACACACTGAAGTCATCTGACGTGATAAAGTTTATCTGACATGATGTTACTCCCCCTGTCACCAGATCATATCGGCACAGCAGCTCCCCAAAGTGAGCAAGAAGAAATCCTCCATCGTGGACCCGCTGGTTAAAGTGGAGATACACGGCGTCCCGGCTGACGCTGCCAAGAAAGAAACCGACAACATTGACAACAACGGTTTGTTTCCTTTCAATACTATCAACATGTGCTACTGTAATTTTACTGCAGTAAGTTGTAAGATATAAAACTAAAGAATTTACACTTTTTGAGTTTGTCAAAATGCATTCTGGGAAATGTAGGGAGCCTTTGAAGATGGCGAAGCAGGTTAAATCATCACAACTGAACATCAGGGATTAATGACGTAGAATGACAGCGACATTACTGAGCGCGTCTTTCTGCGTTGTTGTGTTTTCAGGATTCAACCCAATGTGGAATCAAAGCTTCCAGTTTGACATTTACGTGCCAGACCTGGCGTTGGTGCGCTTCGTGGTGGAAGACCACGACTCCACGTCCGGTAATGAGTTCATTGGGCAGTACACGCTTCCATTCAACAGCTTGAAAATGGGTGAGTTTGCTTATTTACCAGTTTCTTTTTGCCTTACTGGAACCCAGCGATTTTAAAAAAAAGAAAAAAAGAAATAAGACGGGAACTTGTTGCTTTCTGGTCGAACACTGGGAACTCATTTGACACGCTGCACAAAGCAGTGCTTCATTTTCACTTTTTTCCCCTCATCACTGACTGCAGCCTCTTTGTTCCCACACACACAGGATACAGACATGTGCCTCTGCTCAGTAAGAACGGCGACCTCCTGCCCTCGGCCGGACTCTTTGTACACGTCATGGTCCTTGATGCAAAGTGAGACGTCAGTGACTGGCGTGCACCTCTACAGGACACTAGTACCCACACTCCACAGCCATATCTTAGCTTGTTTTAATAAGATTTTATGTTCTTTTTTTTTTTTTGCTTTGTAGTTTTAGTTCATGATTAACTTATTGGCTTCATTACTGAAGTTTGACCAACAGCTGTAAAAGTTAGATAGAGACGACTTTCTTCTCAAGGGACGACGGTGCAACTGAAAACTAAATCTTCATCTGCTACTGGAAACGACACGTGCACATGATGCTGATGCTACACACACACACAAATTACACACTAAATGTGCTTGACTTTACAATTCTCATATGAAAGACAGTTTGAGTTGCACTAATTTTTAAACCATGTCCAGTTTACGATGACAGACCGTTTGTGTCCCTCATTTCTGCTCAGTTAATGTTTTTGTCTGTTGAAAACTTTTTATTCCAACGACCATTTTGTCATCTGTGGAGAAACGTGGGCCAAGACAGAAACTGTGTGTTTTAATCATCAAGTATGATTGATAATCATTCATGTAACATCATCTCAAATACTTCTTTTACCTTTTTATAAATCAAGATGAAGATGAAAAAAAAAAAGTCTCTGTCCTTTTTTAAAACAAAACAAAACGAAAAAAACAAAACAACAGTTTCCGCAGAGATAAACGTGGCAGCTGCAGTCATTTAAGACCATAAACCTTATTAACAATGTTCAGGCTTTTAGCCGAGTTGTACCAAGTGGCCCATGATACTAAAAGTACCAGTAACACAAGTTGTAAAGTACTTCAGATATTAATCACTGTTCAGTAATTATGATAAAATCAAAGCTGGTGGTTCAGTAGTTGGCTGCAGTGAAGTGGTGATATTCCACAGAATAAAGTCGTTAACTGGTGAACTTTGATTAGACACACCTTTAACACACACACACACACCAGGGAGCTGATAAACACGTCACCTCCTCGATAGTATAATTTTGGAAAAAGAACTTTGACTTAGACGCGATTAAAATCTCTAAAGTATTTAAATCACCATTAAAAAATGGATCACATGACTTCTTGTACATCTTTTTTTCTTAAATTTTGCAGTTTAACTTTTACGGCTCAACATCGTTTTGACTTTGAGCCACAATGTCGGTTTTGATTCAGGATCAGACCAGAGACACAAACGTCAAACAGCCGATAACGAGTTTTGTCACATGATCACAGACGTAACAATATAAATTTGTGGACGACTAAATAAACGTGTTGTAGTGGGGAAGAAAAAACATCGCTGAGAGAAGACGAAGACGTAACATTTCTCCATAAAAATGTGCTTTATTGTGACATATCGATAAGGAAGTTTAGGACTTAAAATATGTGACACAGTGACATTTTCTCTCTCTCTCCTATGAATTGTCGAGATTCATATCACATCAGGTTAAACAACAGAAACCTCACTCACACCATTTCACTTTATATAGTGATGATCTTTGGCCTTAAAGTCATGTACCATATTAGCAAAAAAAAAAAAAGACATGACAAAATAGTTTCGATGAAGCTTTTTTATTATGGAAAGAAAGAAAAAAGAAAAAACTGATGCTCGGGATGACAACACGCAGCCGACACTCGAAGTCAGCCAACAAGAACAGTGAAGTGAAGAACCTGATCAGAAAAAAAAAAAAAAGAAAAGAAAAAAAAAAAAAAAAAAAAAAAGCACAGTGACTTGAACTCAAGTGTTGCAGAACTTTGGTGTTAAATCAATATAAAATGATGAATGTGTGATTATGAGTGAGGTGATACATGAAGAAAAAAAACAATAAGGACGCGCACACACGAATACAAACACACACACGCTCACACACAAACACACGCACACATACACAATGTCCCCTGATAGGAAAGACGAGACCTGACTGAATTCTCACCAGAGGCGAGAGAGAGAGAGAGAGACATGACGGATCTGAAAGGAGGAATAAAAAGCTGGATACGATGGGTAATATGCAACTTTTCAAACCAAATACTGACAAAAAGGTAGGTAGAAAAATATCACAATGATACAAACAACATTTTCAGAGAAAGGTAATCATTGAGAGGTTGAGGAGAAGAAGAGTGGACCAAACACTTCTTAGAAAAGGACATTGCACTGAAACCATCATCATGAGCTGAGCGATCATCACCAACTAAAATGCTATAATGCGAAGAAGAAGTTTGTTTTATTTTTAATACGCCTGAGGGAACAGCAGCCTTTCAACTGGAAAAAATTAAAAAATAAAATTAAAATAAATGGTGGAAATTATGAAGTAGTGTAGGTCTACTGACTATAACATCATGACCCATAAACAGAGCAATAAAGCAAATGAGGTGTGTGGGGGGGGGTGGGGTGTACAATCCCTCGATGGCACGACGGAGCTTTTTAATGCTTCATTGCTTCATTTATCGTTACACAATGTTAATCCACCTGACCACATATGCTCCACATATATGGCCGACCCGAGAGAATACTAATGAGACGGACGATGCTAAAAATGTGAAGACGTAACCTTGGAATTAATGAAGAAAACAATGCTTTGTGCCTCCACAGGCAGTAAGGCATCAATGCCATGATGAGGTTCTTCACAGTCCTTTCAGCGGCCCAGTCGTAGTTTCATCTCGAGCTGGATCCTGACATGTGGAGGGGCCAGGACTGAGCACCTGTCCATCTGTAGGATTGGAAGTCGTCCTTTCCTTTCCTTTTTAACTTTCTTCCACAACAAAAGCTCATAACTATGGCAATGTAGTTAATTATACAAGGTGGTTTGGCTGCTGTCGCTGAAATAAACCGAGCAACATTCAAGTTGTGTCAGTACTAAATTTAATTTTATTCTAAAACTAGGACTAAATTATGTAGATGTCTGGATTTTTGGATCAAATAATGTGAAAAAAAACAAACAATGTTTTGAAGGTTCATTCGTGAACACAGAGACATTGTGACCAGTCCAGTTAACAAACCTAACCTGGCCAAGCCTCATCAAGTGCTTCGACACCCAAACCAAACACTTGGGATGGAACCGCCCGCCCCCCCCAAAAAAACAAAAACAAAAAGAAGTTTATTGCCATGGTAGCTAATGTTGCAGCATTCAGTTTGCGTGGCTCCTCTCAAACGTAGGCACTGAGGTGAAGAGCAGTTTAAAAAGAGTCTGGGAAGGTAAAGACAACGTCGCCTCCGCTGGTTTCACCGGGACGTGAAGTCAGAGGAGAGAGCTCTGTGATTTCAACACTGTCCAGACTCAATGTGACACTATCCTATTTTACCTAAAGACACTAAACCCCATGAAGAAATAAAAACATGGCACTCAACCCATTTACTGTGAGATCCCAAACCATTTGAAACAACAAAAAGGGAGATACACCCTCGCAACTGTGTACAATTCTGGAGAAAGATCGACCCGTCAGGGTTGAAGCTGCACCACTGTGCCCCCCACCCTCCCCACCCTCCCCAAAAAAAAAAAAAAAGAAAAGAAAAAGTGGGCTAAAAGCCATCTGATAAGCATGGCATCACGAACAAGGACCTCATAACATTAAAAATATACAAATGAATTTGACATCTACTTGTCAAAAGAATAAAATCTATGATGCTATACTTAGTATGGTTTGACAGCTAAAGAGTTGAACCCCCGTTAAAGATATGAAGCCAGTTAAAAAATATTTTCCTTATTTGGCAAATAATAAAAATTAACATAAAGGGGGAGTAATGTGCGAGACAGAGGAAAAAAAAAAAAAAAAAAAAAAAAAAAATGGCACAATTTTTTTTTAATCTGAGCTTTCAGATCAAAACTATCAAAACTGCAACTTGCGAACTTACGCCGTTGCCTAAAACAAATGAACTATCTCTACGTATTATTAAAGCAGAAAGAAACAAAAGTCACATCTATATAATGGCACAAGCATACTGGGAAAAAAAAGAGAATAAATGGAGACACTGACCCAGCGCTTGATGATCAAAGACAAAAAAAAAAAAAAGTTTAACTTTTGTAGAAAGATACTTGTGTGTCTGCTTTAAAGCATATTGTGTGTGAAAAGACTGAAGTACTCTGGAAATATGCCATGTACAAAATATCTCCCCATATAAACAACATTCACACAAGGCACTTCATTCAGTAAGAAAAGAGAATCACAGTCCTTTCTACTACCAGAAACTGCCTGCATAGCAACAATACGAGGACAAAATCTTCTCAGACTTTTGTGTGGTACCACAAAAGACGTTCGGGAAAAAAAAGATGTTTTTATTTTGTTGAGTGTTTTTTTTTTTTTTTTTTTTGGTTTTAAAATAAGCACTTCACCGAATAGTAAAACTCTTGTTGGTTTGAAAATAAAGACCAGAGTCCATTACTCTTAGCATTTTGTCCACCGTATTACCAACCTATGACACTCTGTACACTTTCTGGTGTGTGTGTGTGTGTGTGTGTATTTGTTTGTTTGTTTGTTTGTTTTTTTTTTCGTGAGACACAGTGCTCCTGGGTTATTGAGTGTTTGTTTTGTTTCTGATGGCACACAGAAGGCAGCCAGTCACCAGGAGATGAGAGCAGGGACAGGATTAAGGTTTCCACAGTGAGACTCCAGGGCGTCCCCTTGGGGCAGAGACAAGAGGGGCGCGTGTGGGAGGTTCTGCCTGAGTCTGAGAGATGTGGTTGTAGAAAGGGGCAGAGATCGACAAGAGGAGGATGGAGATCACAGCCGTCGTGTGTCCTGCTACCTGCTTCTCAGATTCTGAAGGACTCCGTAAACCTCTTCTTCTTTGCTGAGTCCCTCAAAGAAAGGCAGCAGGTCCAGGAGCTCTGTGTCATTCATGTCATCAAACCAGGACTGGACTGGGACCTGGGAGACGGAGAAACCACCTCCTGTTAGCTTTTAGCAGAGTTTCAAGCAGGTAGATGTTTTCACAATAGTCAGATCTAAGAAATTATGAAGTAACGTCAACACTGTTTGAGATACTAGACTGTACCAGAACGCCTCAGTGGCAAATTCACAGTTTATGAAAAGCTCTGGGCTGTGTTTTATTAGCGGTTTAGGGAACTCACAGCATTTTCTGGGTGGAAAATGTAAGAGGCGGGTGAATTGTCAACAATGATGACATTGCTGAGCTCTCGTCCCAGCCGGCTGAGGTCTTTGACGTAGTTTCCTCTGTGAAAAACACAGGATTCTCTAAAGAGTCGCGCTCGAAACACGCCCCACTGGTCCAGCAGGTCTGCCACAGGGTCTGCATACTGCCCAAGTCAAACAAACACAGAGAAACGGTTCACTACCATTAAAAGAAATATTAAACACATCCTGATTTCACTGCCAACTGCAACAATACATATATAAAGCAAATTTAACTGTGAAGAACATATTCTCAGTAAACTACAACACTAAGAGAACAACTCGCAAAAACTATATATGAGTCCGTTATTTCAAAGCAGAGCAGGTGTTTACTTGCCAGGGAGGAAACTCTACTCTATCACACAAGCACCACTGACAACTGACTCAGTTGTTTTACTCAGCAAGAGGAATATTCATTACTACAGAAAACTCTACCTTGGATGTGGTTTTTGCTATTTCGTTAAACTTACCCATGCGGTTTGGCTAAGATGTGTAAGATGAACAGCAAATTAGAGGGAGGTAAGTGTCACAATTCAGACAGTAAAGAGAGAGGAAGGAGAAGATGTTCATAGTCCCATGGGTGTAAAAAGTGTCTTTCCAAAACAAAGAATGGAAAGTGCGTCTGCGTCTAAACACACCTTGGCGAGACTGGCTGTAAACAGCACACATTCAAAAAGCTCTCCCATCTTCTGGAGAAACTCGTCCACGTGGGGTCGTTTCAGCACATACACCTGCAAGACAGAGTTTAGTTGAGGTAAAAGCAGCGCCACACAAACCCTGTGATCAGTTCCCACCATGTCACTTACATTAGAATAAAAACTGTGAAGACAATTTCCTGCCACACACGCGCACATAATATCCACCGTGTTTGAAGCTTGTCATTCTCACTCCCAGTTTATACGTCATCCACTCTATTGTCCCCTCACCAGTCCAGCAGCTGCCACCCAGTGCAAGTAATCATGAATAGGCCAACCAGGATATACACAGCCTATCCTGGATTACTTGAAGTGGATCACAGCCATTCTCTGAGGCATCTTCACATAGGAACAAAATGGTGCTCGACCCTAATTAATAAATGATCCTCATCAAAAAAAAAAAGTTTGTTGTGTGCACAGTACCTGATGAACAGTACCGTCGATCTCCACTGGAACAATAAAATCAGCATTACTGATGGGCTGTGAAGGAGAAACACAAAACAGTATTAGTATTATTTTCTATTGTTGTCACATTGTTGTTGTAGTACCACAGCCGCCCAGCAGAGGTCCCACAAGTAACACTAAACATCTGCTCTCAAAACTCAAACATTTCAGGGAAACCAATCATCCGTCTCTTTCCTTTTTATTTATTTATTTATTTTTTTTGACAAAACAAATCTGTCCTGGTTTTTCTCCTTTGCACTGAAACTTCTCCAATCGTATAACAAGACACACATGAGACAACAAAGTGATCGTCCTCAGTCAGGAACTGAGCAGAGAGAAAACAGGAAAAGGAGCAGAATGAGGCCTGCACACTGTAACTGGAGTGTAACAGTCACTGTGGGTTACTATTGTTGCTACTTCAGACAACAGCTTTGTTTTTTTTTTTTTAACGTGACAATGGTTTTAGAGCTAAAGAAGAAATGATAATACTTGTTGCTGGTTGCCAACAGCTGGCCTTCAGTGGGTCCTATCATCATCATCCTGCTTTTATTCTAAAGACACAATCAGGACTATTCCCCTTGTTCTTAATAAAAGAAATGCTTCCACCACCTGCTCTTCTGATGCCTTTGTTTACTTATACCTCTTGATTACCAGCACTGAGCCTGCGCTGGTGCAGAGCCAGTTCAGAACTGGCTCCTTTTAGTTCGACAGGTTTTATAAACGAACATTACATTAGTCCATACTTCACACCGGTTGTTAACGGTGGTAATCCCCTGACTGGTTATGTCACTAAATGTCAGTAAACATGAACATTACATGGTGGAAGTTGAGGTCATTTCTGTTATTTTGGTGGAAATGAGTGGAACAAGTTCTACATGAGGCACCGTCACTGCGTCAGTGGAAAAGGGCGGATAGTGACCTGATGGATTTAACACAACTTTTACTTCCTGCATGCAAAATAAACCGATGTTTCCAAAACAGTGGTGATAACATCACGTTCACATAGACGGCAGCTCCCTCACATTAATGAAACAACTGTACAAACATCAACAGTAAACCTCAGGCTCTTCTCACCTTAAACGAGCTGTGGACAAGTGTTTCATCCAAGTCGATCACCACACACTTTCTTCCATAGTCAGATATTTTCATCTCTGGTAGGAGGTATTTGGCTGGTGGCTGTGGGGAGGACGATACAGATGATCAGATATAAGGACAGAGAGAAGAAAAAAGGGGCTTAACACCAGACGTGTACTTTGCTCAAATTAATGGGTAAGGCAGTGCAGAAAAGCCAACACCGTGTTAGACAGAGCATCTCCTTATGCAACAAATGCAGTCGCGATAAAGCCGTGTCTGAAATGATGCGTTCAATGAACCCATGAGACTGGATTCATCATCAGCGGACATTGTCCCATTACAGCCACCTACAGAGCAATGCCCTGCAAAAAAAAAAAAAAAAAAACTAACTCTATTTGTCAAAGATTTGTGAAGATTAAATAAAATCTAACACATTCCCGCAGCCAAAAGGGCATGAAAAGGTTAACAGCCGATGCAGTCGAGCAGTTTCATCTCCACTGAAATCACCTCACTCAAACTGTTCAAAACGCCAATAAGCTTCAAATTCAAGGGCGGACATGAAAGGATGAAGTCATATGAAACAATAAAACTATGCCTCAACATAGAGACGGCGCTGTACTCAAAATTCCTCCTTATTTGACAGATCTAAGGAGCTGAGTTTCACTCGTTCAGTCGTTGATGGGTGATTTGACTGGTATGTTGGATAACCAGCTCACAAGTCATTTCTACCTTGAGTAACAGGATTAATTATGGTAGAAACTTACACACTAGCAGGTAGAGCGTTACTGTGGAGCTTAACCTCCACTAACATGATTCAATTGCAGGGATAAGAAGCACAATTAATGGATTTACTTCTTGTGGGGAAGCTCCTGAGGCGATTAATAGAAATAGTTTTACACTGAACTTGTTAGACGGTTAGTGTCACAGTATTTCTGAAAGCATACAAACCACCGAGCGTCACTCATGCAGGTCAGGCACTGAGGCGCCATTTAAACCCATAGGTGCACATACACCTTCCACACAGTCTGTGCTACGACGGGCTGAAAATGAACTGCAGCATGGCAGCAGAGCTAAAGCCGTGTGAGGAGCACTGGAGCCCACACAGACAGGATGTACCAGCACCAGCCCACTCAGCCTGCATGCAAAGGAAAAGAAAAAGAGGCAATACATACACTAGGGACAGGGATGACCTCGACCTGGTCACACTACAACACAAGAGAGATAGACACGCACATACGAGGAAAAAAAAAAAAACAACAGGGTGAGGGGGTAGAAAGGAGAACAAAAAAAGAAAGAGACAAAACAAAAAGAGTCCACGGATATAAAGAAAACAAACAAAGAGAAAACACTATTCACAAATACAGACAATTTATGAAAGATGAAAACACTTGAAAACATGTGCAGACGGGAATAATTCTGTTGAGGTCAAATAGTCGAGGAGCAGCAGCTCACCTTGGGGGGCGATCCGTTCTCCTCAACAGGTGGAGGCGGGGGGCTGGTGTTGGTGTTGGTGGCTGGTGGATCCACATTGTAGTTGCGGAAGCAGCATAAAAATGTGCTAAAGATGCCGCGGCTCCTCTGCTTCTTTAGGCTGCTGTTCGATTGGGACGCTGCGAAGACGACAAGGGTGGGGAAGTACGGAGAGAGAGGTGAATATTCAGTCATCCTCCACAGAAACAACACAGACAAACAACTGATCAAGCTCACGTTCGTATCTACAGACCTGAACCGCCCTGAATACGTAAATATGCAAAAATTAATATTTGCATCTTATGGACACTGCTCGAATAACTGAGAGCAACCTGTTATGTGTTTATTACTATTTTCCTGCCGACCAAAGTAGTGTAATGATCCATTAATGTAGATCAATACATCAGTTCAACAATAAATGATTGAATATTTTTGATGCTAAGTGAAGACATCAGTCCATATCATCATATTTTAAATACCTTAATATTTTAAAAGACCTGTGACACGTCTGTGTTACTGTTTCTGTCCAAGCTCCACCTCCTGCTGCTCTTTACTAAACATTCAAACAATGCTAATGCTAGTAGCCTAGCGCCAGGCAGGTCACGGCAGGTAGCCAAGAAAAAGACGATGAGGACGTTTAGTCGCCTCTGGAATAAATCGGTGGTTTGGAAGGATTTTAATTTCAGAGAAAGGTCGAGTCAACGTAACAAAACGCAGTACGATGTAAAACACGACCAACCTGTCTGAGCACCTGAAGAAGAAACAGGACATTGACCCTCGTGTTAACGTGTCAGATACCTGATCACCAGCTTTGATCAGTTATTTCCCACTAAAACTGAGCTACGACTCTAAAAGACTCTGAGTATCACAGCTGATTAACAACACAAAGTCTGTTTTTATTATTTTTTTTACTAAAAAGAATAGATCGTCTTTCATTAGGATAATTGTCAAATCATATTTTAGTTGTTTTATGCGAGTTGATGGGAAGTGATATACTGTATGCTCTCATATCGATCTCAGGTCTCTGAATCAAATCAAATCTAAACCACATTGTGACAGACTTTGTAATATTGGTAAATACTGTATCACTGTCTAAAGAATCAATATAATATTATATCGTGATGAAACTTGTGATTTACACCTCAAGTGACCACAGTGGTGCTAAATACACTGAATCACAACAAAAGAAGAGACCTTGACATTGTGATTAAAAGATTATTTGTGTTGGTTTTGTTGACCGGGTCCTGGCAGAAACACTGATCAGAAAATAACTTGGCCAGTCCGGGTGACTTCATCAGTCACACATAGCGACAGTTCAGAGCACGCTCTGCTCTGATTGCAAATCGCCAGGACTCATTCCAGGACTACGGAGCAGGACCTAAATCAGACACTGAGCTTTTATTAATAGTGACAAGTTGGAAGCTGCGCGCCCTATCCCTCCTCCTTTCCCCACCCGCCGTGGCTCCTGTCACCTGATTGGCCCCCAGGAGTCTCCATTTTGAACGCTCGCTTACGTTTTGCTCCCATGTTTCGGCTGGCAGGTGACTGACTGAGGCAGCCTGGACAAGCACGAGAGACGAGACGAGGGGAGGGAGGGATGAGGTGGGAGGCCCTTCAGACCCCACAGAGCCTATACAAGGCTGCATTCCTCTCCACCCATTAGACCCCCCCCCACACACACACCCACTCCACCCTCACCCCTCCACTCACACAACCAGAATGCTTTTTGCAACTGAAGACCAGTGAAGAGCAAATAGCATTATGTCATGTCTTTTGGCATCTTGATATTGTGCCATTCTGCTCTGCTGGCCTTTAACAAATACCCACTGCACATTTGTCACAGGAAGAAAATACATCACACAACTTGAAAACCAGCTTGTTCTCTGTGTCACGAACGAACAAACAAACAAACAAACTTGCAGCTCTTACAAAAAATGACCTGAATTATCTTTACATCACTCCAGTGCGTCTCCAACAAACCACTGCTAGATATATCATAACTCACAGTATCGTGAGTCCAACGGCAGCTGGAGTCTGGTCTCATGTCATGCGAGGACATACTGTGGAGTTACCACTTCTGTTTAAGACGAAGAAGATTGCTTCACTTCTATATTCTACAGCTATAAATACTCAGAAGTGTAAGCAGAGTTATCAGACACTGACGGAGTCGCAGCATGTCACAGCTGCATGAAATTACACTACACTCCCTGATCTCTCCGTCGTTTACCTCCATCACTGGCATTAATTACTGCCTTAAGCAGTGAGGCCATGCTGTGCTGGATATTTAGACTACGTCTTATCACCGACACAAACGGCAGCTAAATACAATATGTATCAATCAATCGAGGGGAAAAAACATTAAAACATTCAGTGACTATTTCAAGCAACTTAAACCTGAAACCATGGTTTGGCTCAGTGGTGATATAATAATGCGTCAGAAACAGTATCTGACCATAATGGATATTTGTGTCACAATCATTTTGCTTGTTAAATTTGATTTTATTTAAATAAAGAGTATTTTTATTTATTTCTACCATTTTTTTTTATTAAATTAACTTATTATTTACACTATGAACACGACCATATTCCTCTAATATCTTCGATATCATCTTCAAACTTTTTTTTTTTTGCCAAAAAAGTTCATTCATTTTTAAGTAAGAACATTATCACTGCAGTTGTTATCAGCCTCTTCATGGAAAATATATTTACACAGAGGCTGCTCATGCTGAATTTAGTAAAATCTTCTATTTACACAGGCTCCTAAATACATTTTAAACTTCAGTTGCAAATGCAAGTAAAACACTTGCACTGTTGAGTCGTGGAGTGAAACAGGATGTATAAAAAACTCCTGACGTTGCCTCGTTTTTCCAGAGAATAAAAAAGCAAATGTCTGAACGGATCCACTGGAAAGTACTGAGCTTTTACACAACACTGCAAACAACCACAAAATACAAGAGTAATAATCTTGTTTTAAAGATTTGTTTAGAAAGCATGAAATCACAGAACAATTGCTGTCAGGAATTATGAAAAACCCCAAAAGGGAAATTAACAAAATCGTACAAAGACGGCAGCAATGAGATCATCATGTCTAAACCCTGATTGGCACCAAACAACTTGTCTTTTTATTACATGTATAAACCTGGACTTGGACTTGTCAATTCAGTTCTGAAACACTGTAAAACTGGGACAGTGAGGCAGTTGTCAGCTTCCTGTGACTCATCACTACAAACGGCAGCTGCTGAGTTTATTTCCTGCACAATGACCCTGAGAAACTGGAGGAACTGGGCCTAGAACGCATCACATCATAAACCAAGTTAAACGCTGAAAATCAAAATTCACTTATTCACATCTTTCCTACTGAAAAGAAACGTGTGCTGTTCCCTTTGTGCCTTTGAGGAACAGTATATCCGGGACCAGGCTGTCCACTTACAAACACGGTATGAATTATTAATCAGTAAGCATGACAGCAACTTTCACCAGGGATCTAACCAAGGAAAGTGACCAGAGGCTCCCATCACTGCTCTCTAGCTCAGGAGGGTATGTTGTGCCCTAGATTCAAGGCTGGGTTTGTGGTTGTTGACACATCATATAACTTTGAAGTAGGAGTTAGTACAGTAAGAAGCTTAGTCAGCCCCACACTGCCTGCTGTAATCAGTGGAGTACAGTCTTAACTCTCTATCTAATACTACAAATACACAGTATGTATAAAATCTACGTCAGGAGTAAATATCTAACAGCATCGAGGGATATCCTAAAAGAAATCTGCTTCAATATTATAATTAAATTCTCTGGTCTTTTATAAAAGAGATGCATTTTATACTTAACAGAGCTGCAGATGACCTCATGTCTTTTATTAACAACTTGGTAAAGAGCATGACTCAAAATGAATCACATCAAGCAGAATACAATAATGTACAGACTGGGCAGGACAACAGCTGTCGACAGATGCTGCAGAACAAGCAACAGCTTTTATCTCCTGAAATACAACATGTTTACTAGGATGATTCAGAAAACACTCCAGTTATAACACAAGCAGCTGCCGGCGGATGTGCGTATTGGACACCATGGACGCATAGATTGTTTTTATAATACTTCACAGATGTGTTTGCAGTTCACTCAGAGAACGCGTGCATAGCTTGTGCCGCTGTATCATAGTAGCAACAAACTGGAGGGTCTGGGACTTGCGTACAACCTGCGGTGATGAAATTTATGAGACTTTGACCAAAGAAAACTCGTCACAAATGTGTGGACTGACTAGCTTCAACTTCTACCGTGAATCAAGCTCTAGCTCAGAAAAAACAGGCTGTGCGAGAGGAAAGGTATGTGGTTAACACGTTATGTGTCAACCACAAGTATGACAGAAAAACAGAAAGGTATTTACACTCGTGTTCATATGGACACTAAAGTAACTGACTGACTCCACACAGAAAGGTTCATGTGAACTGCAACGCTGCCGTGCGACTCAGTCCGTCATAATCAAAAGTGTAACAAGTCCTCTGATGATACAACATGTGATATATATCGTTGCTGCAATATTTTTATCTCATTTCCTTGGTAATTACTTAAATAGTAGGCTACGGTGGTGACAAATTGGAAGTTAAAAGGAAAAAAAAAATCTGTCTATATTTACTGCTGACAAAACCTGTTGAAACCTGAAATTACTATGATTGTCACTGAACAACTGGTGCGCAAGGAAAACCAGTGAGCATAAATCAATCCTGAGAAACGTCTTCGTTCCCTTGATTGCAGGAAAGTATTTAGTATTTTTAAAATGAATAATGTAAGAGGCTCACAGATGCATTAAGGCACTAGTCTCAATGGAGTGGTGACTTTAAATAGTTGATAGCCCCCCCAGGAAACAGACCCTCAAATGTTATTTAGAAAGTTTTTTTTTTATCCAAAATAAAGGCTTGTATGACTGCGAGAATGACAAAAATGATCATTGTCATCTTTGTAATCTTTGTAAATAGTTCTACTTGGCCTCTAGGTCAGTGGTGCCCTGGCCAACGGGGCAGTATGTCTATATTTAGGCTGCTGCTTTGGCAGCCAAACCAGTATGAAAGACAGGCACATGTCGTAAGATAGCCAGTAAAAAGGAGCACTGAGAGCAAAGGTGGTCAATTTTGGTCCAGACAGCTTGGAGCCTGTTCAAGCAATGTCAGACTACCTGTTAAATTCCTCCAGGACAGCTGTTGGGATGGGCTACATGCTGAGATAAGGGACAGTCAAATAAATGGATAACTGTGTGTTAAACTCTGTGTACACCTGTAAAAAACAAAACAAAACAGAAAACAATTACTGATCTTTTCTGAATTCCTGGTCCTAATCACAGCCCTGAACTTTGCCGTTCAAACTCAAACTTTCCTGTTTGAAAATGTTAAGAACAAATGGAAGAAAAGAGCATGGCCATATAATTTATATAATGACGGTAATATTAGACGTAGCCCAGAGGGAGTAATTCTGTATGACTCATTCTTCAGAGAAAACTGGAAAAAGGTAGAGACAAACTGCAACATCACTGTGCTGCAGTCGACTCAGCTACATGTTACAGTCTTGACTCGTACTCAAACTGGTGTTAGGAGCGATTTTCAGCAGCAGTCACTGAAGCGGCGAGGAATGGTGGTGCCACATGAAATTCTCTGTTGGTACACAATTTGAGATCATACTAGAGATACAAGAGTGAAACTGACACCATGTACATGTACAATTTCAAAAATAATTCACTGATACTGACAAAACCACAACATGTCCTTAACTTTGACCTGCACCACAAGCCTAAGTTAAAAAAAACAAACAAAAAAACAATAAATATTTCACTACACACTTACTTGCTTGTTAATAACAGTATTAGGTGTTGTTAGTTTTTAAACACAGTCTATGTACACGTCACAAACCCCAACATGATGCATCACATCCACTAACTTCAGTCTGAAAAAAAAAAAAAAAAAAAGCCACAAGACCAATGGGATTTTTTTTTTAATTTCACAGAAACAAAAGTAAGTAAAAAACATTACCACTTCTCACAAAGCCATAACCCACACTGGCTGGCATTTTTTACTGGAAAAGTTACTTTAACCATTAGCAGATGAAATTTCCTATCAACTTACCACTTAATTGACTACCCATTTCGACACTACTCATACCAAATAACCCCAAATGACTTAATCACTTTTTCCCCAGCACAGAAACACAAACTGAGCACCAAAAGAATGATTTTTTAAATAAAATACAGACAAGTCCTTGAAAAACACTTTTTTTTGAGACGAAACAACTACGTTGAAAATATTTTTACTGAATCATAACAGATACTAATTTATTTATTTTTTTCTGAAATAAATCACAATAATATTCCTGCCTAACTTCCAAATACCTGCAATAACTCTTGTGATATATCCTATGTCACACACAATCCATAGGAGCTGCTGAGAGATAGTTTTATACCCTTAAAGGAGAAAGCATTGTTATGCCTGAAAGACCCAAGTTCTCAAATTACTAATGGACTGACAAGTGAGGTTTGAGATGTGATACTGATACACATCCCATGGGCCCGAGTGACCCGGAAAGTGTCAGAGCAGCCCTGAGGAATGGGAAATGAATGAGCATTAGCTGCTATGGTCTTGAGGAGAGACGTGACCTCCTCTGTAGATCAAGCTATAAGTGTAATGGAGAAATAAATAGGGAGCAATGACAGATTGAGTGTGACTGAAAAATAAAAGCACATATTAACATTTAACCCTGAGATATGTAATTTAAAGAGCGGATTATGAACTGAAACTCAAAACTAATGATTGTACTAGAGACAAGAATATTTTTTTTACTGGTAAACAACTTTAACTGATGGCGATATTCATTGATTAACACACAATATCAGGCTCCATCTGCAAGGGGACAGCACAGGCAAGAGAAGATAAACTAATAGTAATTTAAATTCAATCCAAGAAGATGATCAAAGTCAGGACTGCTTTACCTCATCAAAGATAAGGGCTGTGTTGATTCATTTAACATCTTTTCATATCCATCACTGCTGAAAGCAATCTTCTCCTCCTGTCAAAAACACTGCTAACCCTCAGACCAGACCAGAGTCAACTTTCTAGCTTCTTGTGGTCCTGATTCATAGTGAATCACCTGTCAAATCATTTACTCCAAATGTGCTGCCAAACCGCAACGACAGCCACACACACATACACACACACACACACACACAAAGAAGAGAAGACTTTGAAATTGACTATGTAAAATGAACTACTGTGTGAAAACAGATGTGATTATAATAATTCTGCCAAAGGTAACGAGACACTTGAGCTCTAACCTTACTGCAAGCAAACGGTATGCTAGTTCCACAGCTAGCAACTCTAATAAAACGTGTTATATATTAAATATACTAATAATGTTTGTCTTTTGTAGTTTTTAAAGAGTATCACAACAGGCAACCGGTGTCTTCAACTACTGGAGTAACTAGCAAGCGCGAGCTAAATGCTAACGGCAATCGGGAAAAGTAGTTAGCCAGCTAGCAGTAGTTATCTAGCGTTAACTGAGTTTTTCTTACCTTTCTCTTGGTTGAAAGATATTATTTCCTCCTCCTTCGGGTTGGAAACTTGGGTTATTATGGACATGTGGTCCATTTAGGCGAGTGGTTGTTTCAGTTTCTTTTGTTTCCCACAATGTTATTTTGTACTAGCGCGCTTGCTTCGCTCTTGCTAGCTACTGTTAGCTAGCCGTTTAAGATGAAGATGACCAGCTAGCCCACAAAGCCAGGCAACCGTCCGTGGCGAAGTGTTGAGGCGGTGGGTATAGCCAGTCAGCTAACACGGTGGTGAATTGAAGCCAACGGATGGCTGTCATTTATGGCTCTCCGCAAAATGTCATCGCTGCAGACAAGTATTTTGGGAGCAACATCGACAGCATGTGTAACTTTTTTTTTTAAAATTTTTAAAAACAAAATAAAAACAAAAACAACCGACCGTTAAATTGCTAACTAGCTGAAGTTAGCAAGTAGCTTGTGTTAGCGCGTTAGCTTGTGAAGCTCTGATCATCCAAAATATGAGGCCGAGTCTTGGAACAGCGTTGAAACCCGTTTGGAAGCCCGTCGGAAGAAAACTGTTATTATCCACACACACAAACAAAAATTAAAAAATAAAATAAAATAAAAAAAAATACGCAAAGTTGTTCTGTGTTAAAGTTAGCTAAGACTCGTACGCAAACAGTTCATATCAGCTGGCCCTAACATTCCCCGTGCAACATGGAGGCTTTATGTATTTTTGAGTTGCATCTGAAGCGGGGGCACTCGCAGTGGGAGGGGGCGGTTTGTTGCTGTGATGGATCCTCTCAGGCAGCAGCACAAACTCGACACACTACATTGCTCAACCTCATGCAGCTGTGGCTCAACAGCGGCTTTCTCAAGCTGCTTTTACTCTGTAATTACCGCCGACCGCGCGCAACAAATTATAGCTCTTTATTATTAGCATAAAAAAGAATTATATTCAAAACATAATGTGCTTTATGTAACTAACTGTATTTAACTGAATGTGGTGAGAAGAGGTGGATGTATATATTTAACATGCTTCCGGACAAACAACAAACACAGTTTTGACAATCCATAAATAATAGTCTTTACATTAATCCAAAACATTTGGTGCGTGTTTCTTTCTCTCAGATGTGTTGATTCACATTATTATTTAAACTGATGGCGCCATCTAGTGTCTAAATAGAGGAAATGCTTCATGGACACATTTATTTTATGAAAATAAAATACAGTTGCAGTCAAATATTTTGCATCAGGTTTGGAGCTGATGGCTTATTTCTGTGCGTATAGACCGTGGAGATACATTTACACCACATAGCTCCCTTTAATAAGCACAAAAACCCTCAAAAAAGCTATGCGATAACTTGCAAAGAAGATACTACAACATCAAATCATGTTGCTGCAGTTGATGTTGTCAAATCGAAACTTGAAGTCATAATTTTAATTACAGACTTATCAGAGATAGGGGCTGATGTTGCACCACATGCTGCAGCTGCAGCAGATGGATGCACCTGCTCTCCTCTGTTGTTTCTAACCATTATTACCCGGAGTATTTCAGTAAGGTCTGATGATGGGCTCCGTGTGGACCACCCCTCACTGCGGCGCGGTACTGAAGGATAAATATATCGCCCTCCTCCTCCTCCACCACGACCACCTCCTCCTCCTCCTTCTCCTTTCGTTGAAGTCCGCAACATCCTGACTGGCCGAGGCTGGCGATCGCAGGCAGCGGCAGCGGCAAGCCCCCCTTCAAGACGGATGAATTAGAAAAACCTGCTACAACCATCGCCAGCCCCCCTTTTCTTTTATTTATTATCTGTATTGAAGAGTCGGGGCTGTACACACACACCGCTGCCCTCTTCCCCTCTTCTTGACAGTGTGAAGCGGATACAAGGTTAGTAAAAAAAAAAGAGAGAAAGAAAGATATATAAGTCTCTTTTATTTGTGTATATGGTTAAATATAAGTGTACCCATAAAGGAAATCAATGATGAAAGCCTGTGTGCATGAATCAATGAGACTGAGGCTGGATTTATATGCAGGACGCTTTGCTGAGGTTTCTCTTAACCATGGTTACATCTTGGCATGAAGAGGAATTGTTTGTCCAACTCCTTTAACTTGAACTCAGTGGGCGATATGAGCCTGGCACACACACACACACACACACACACACACACACACAAACACAAACACACACACACACACACACACACACACACAGGCATGTACACACACAGGCACACACACTCAACTAGATACCCACTACATACAAGTGGGTTATTCTCCACTGGAAAGTCACTGTGTGTTTGTTTGCTCCAATGCACCATTCTTGGTCATTCCCAGTCAGTGCTAATTATTCTGTGAGGTGAGTCCCCCTGAGCCGCCTCCTCAGATCACATAGCACTGCAGCTGCCTGGCTCCACAGCAGACCAACTGCAAGAGCTATAATAGGAAGGAGAGGTAGGGTTGCGCAGCTGACGATGCTGATTCCGAGGAGCTGGAGCTCTGCAGTCCTATTTAAGTCAGTGGCCTGTCAATCCTTCCTGAAGGCTTATTGGTAAAATGTCGCCTTGTTAAAACACCTGGACCTGAATCTGATACCAGGAATATAAGTTGATATGTTGTAATGTGTACATGTAGTCACTATGAGACTGTAATAAAGTTGGGATTTATATGAATGGTGGTGATGATTACAGTAATACAATAGTGTAGATATAGTTCAGACATTCTTATTGGTCTTCAGGAGGCACATTTCTTATTTTTTAGGGTTTATTTTAGACTCTCACATGACTTTTTCCCTTCATAATGATCAATAACATCTTGATCAATCAACACCCTTTCTCACTTTTTTAAAAGGATGTTCTATAACCAGATTTTCAAGTTGTCTATTTTTATTTATACTTACACCCTTTGCCTCCCAGTCAGGTCTAATATTGTGTAGCTGATTGCTTTTCAATCCGTTACAGGCTCCCTGTGTGCAGATTCACCATGGGGATCAAGTCTGCCCTCCCCAGATATGAGCTGTATCTCTACACAGCAGTACTCGGCGTGGCCTTGATATGGGCAGGCAGTTGGATATTTGAAGCTTCAAGTGGTGAGTGCGTCACACGTTAAGAGAGACGTTAAAAGCACGCAGGCTTACACACTGTCAGTGTAACATAATTCAACATATTTACTCAAGTTCCCTAAAATCCATTCATATCTACTTCTCAAGGAGCTGCTCCGGGGTTGTATCAACTTTACTAATAGAAATAATGAAAACATACTCCACTTAACCCTGCTCCACTTCACCTGAAGCTGTGTAGAAGAAAGTTAATTTAGTAGATTCAAAGAGAGCCCTCTTCCCTGAGGGATTCCTACATGTTTCTATTAATATAACACTACTCAAAAACGGTCCAATTATGTTCTAATTATTTTCCTGATGGAGATATTTCAGTAACACTGAGCCAACTAACTCCCAAACCCTTTATCCTGAAATAATGCCAAACATTTGCATGTATTCAGGGTCTAAAAATGCTTAAAGTAGCCTCTTCACACACTTATGTGAATGGACTCAGTGTAATCTGGTGAATGGTACTGTCTGCCACAGTCTGTGCTGGTAGATTGGCCAGAGCACAGTCAGGTCTGTCATCACTTCACTCTGATCCTTTTTCTTTAGTTCTTACTCTCTGTGTCCTGAAATGTCCATTTATGGCAGCTCTGTATCTGTCTGTATTCGTGCCGCTCAGGTCTACGGGTGTATACTGGTAATAGACGCCTGGCTGAGCTCCCAGAAGTAAGAAGCTTTACTTGACTGACCCTTACATTTTGATATCCGTTTTCACAGCCATTAGTGTAATCAGGCAAAGCTGGAGGAGCTGCCGTGTGGGCAGCGAGCCAATCTTATTTGTTGTTGTGTACTGAATGTCTAAACAGTATTTTCCTTATTCTGATCATTATCTTGTTCATTTGCTCTCCTTATTGTTAGTTTTTATCCTTTCTGTGTCAGAGTTTTGCTCAGGTTATGCAGTGAACTAATCTCCTACGACCAGATTACAACCATATGAGTGAATATGCCGGTTTCAAAAATAGAAAGCTTCGCAATGAGTACATTATGTAACATCTGATATCATCACATGGACTGAATGTGCCCTCACACCTTAAATTCACTGTGAATAATCCAACAATTACACCAAAGCTGTTCAAAATTTTGAATTCCACAGGGGGATTATTTTGGAAAATGCTCAGTCTTCACATGGGACCCAAAAATAAAGACTGGCCATGGCACTGTTCGGCCTAGAAGTATTACCTTATACTGCAGCAAGCTAAAATATTAATGCTTTATTGATTAAACACTATTTCCTGTGTAGAATTTCTTATATATTCATTGCTGACTGTCCTTTATTATCATTTTTCCTTTTGATTCAGACAATATAAACAGAAAGGCCTTTAAAGAAAGTGTGAAACCAGGATGGCACTACTTTGGCAGGAAAATGGTGAGTGTCCTATAAATAAATGTGTGGGTGTCTGTGTATATATTCATGTATATATGTATAATCATAACATGTAATAGAACTAGGAGGAGAGTGCTTTTTTTGCTTATTGATGTATCATCTTTTTCCACAGGATGTTGCGGACTTCGAATGGATGATGTGGTTCACTACATTCCGCAATCATATCCTTTTTGCTCTCACTGGTCACGTGATCTTTGCCAAGATTTTCACCATCATAGCTCCAAAGGTGCGTGCATGTGTGTGTTATAGAGATAGAAAGAGAGGTACCTGTAGGTATAGGTATAATCACATGTCTCTTTTGTATATGTTATGTATATAATATGTATGTATATGTTTGTGTTTGTATGTATGTCTTTGCTCTGGATCTCATATGTGACATAAACACATTAAATAAAAAGTGTGAACAGTTAAGTTTAGTTAAATTCAGTGTAAATATATTTGGATAAACACAAATATTTAGTAATATTTGTACATCAACATCCAACAAATGATCTATTGATGCATGAGCATGAGCTGCACTCTGTTAGACTGTGTTGGAGTCTGTTGAGTATTGTTGTGTAGTGATTGTTTCTTGTTACTTTGACATATTTAAAACAGTTGATATTGTTTTAAACATGTTTTCTGTCTTGTTTCATGCTTTTCAATGAAGATTGGTATAGATGGATGTAAGGTAACATTAATAAACTTGTCAATTTTATGATATTTGTCACGTCTTTTATTTAAAAACCACAGACATCTGGACAGTGTCTTTGTTTTTACCCTCATCATTTAATCTTCCCATCCTAAAGTACATCCATTGTCATTTATACATCAGTGTTAATGTACTAACAGCTCTTCGTGTGTGTTGCTTCACATTATTAATAGTCAAAAGTCATTTCCTTGTCTATACTGATGCTGGTTCCTCTTTACCCACAGCACAGATCCTTGATCTTTGGTGTGTACGGTGGTTTGGCAGTCCTGGTGACCATGGGCTGGACCTTCATTGCTCTGGTTCTGTCTCACTGCATCATCCTCTACAGCGTTGCTCTGGTTAAGAGGAAATGGATGTGCTTTGCAGCTGGTCTGACCACGCTGGCCTCCATAAAACTGGAACCATATAACTCTTGGCAGGTGAGTGGGCAGCTCCAGCTCAAGATTTAGGTGGATGAACATGGATGGATATTCAGCATTTGTTCTCCACATGCAAAAGAGATGAGATTCTGACTAAATTCATCTCTTCTCTCAGGAATCCTTGGTGACCGGTTCCTTCAACCTGCAGGACATCCTGTTCTATGGAGGCTGTGGCTTCAGCATCATACGTTGTATGAGCTTCGCCCTAGAGAACTGTGAAAAGAAGGACGGCAACTACACATTCGCCGACCTGATTAAATACAACTTCTACCTCCCCTTCTTCTTCTTCGGACCCATCATGACGTTCGACAGGTATCATGCCCAGGTGAGGTGGTGAGAAAAAAAGACAAATCTGTTACACTTGAGTGCTTTAAAGTCTACTGTTAAAATGATAACTAGAATGTATAATATGTTTTGTTAATCCTGTGGTTTTACAAAACAAAGATAACTTGTTCACGCAACTACATGTTTTTCACTCCACAGGCCAATAGCATCCAGCTGAGCCGCAAAGAGAGGGAGATGTGGAATATCACCACCAAGGCCTTGTTGCACCTGGGAGTTATTCTGGTGGTGGACGTCTTCTTCCACTACCTGTACATCCTGACGATCCCCAGTGACATGAAGCTGGTCACCAAGTTGTCTGACTGGTGTCTGGGTGAGTCAGACATGTGGCACAGATGGTACTGATGGCAGAAGAAATATTGTTTATTGTAAAGCACTGGTCAATTTTCCATAACATGCCAAAACACGTTTTCCCACGTTTACAATTTAAGTGCATATCTTTTGAAGGCTGTTTCCTCATTTAAGTAGCTCTTACATACACACAAACTTTACTTTGAACGTCATCTTTAAGTCATTCATAGCCTGCTCTATATAAATTGATATTTCATGCCTACAAACATTGAGCAAATTGAGATAAATAAAACCCCTTCTGTGTAAATTTTCTTCTAACAATTTATTTTGCACATAGCCTTATAAAATGTTCAGTTTTCTGGTCTGATATTTATGCAAATTAGCCCATATGCCTCATTTGCACATTTAAAGAGGGAACATTCAGAAATTTGTAACTACAAAGCAATAGTCTGAATAGTTCACAGTTTTCACGTAGCAGCATTAGTTATCACTGATATTTACTGAAAGGATAATATCTAATATTTACTCCATGTATCACTTTTATTTCCTCTGTAATTGCACTGTGAGTGAAAACAACCAGTATAATTTGATATACTGATGTACTGATGCTGCAGCTAAATTCACGTAAATTTGTTTCCACATGTGTTTCTGCAGCTGGCCTGGCTTATTCCAACCTGGTGTATGACTGGGTGAAAGCAGCCGTGATGTTTGGTGTCATCAACACTGTGTCTACTCTGGATCACCTGGACCCACCACAGCCTCCTAAATGTATCACCATGCTCTACGTCTTTGCTGAGACGTATGTGTGACCTTCACTGGTTGTTCTGATCCTAAAAATGAATTAATTTACTGAAATGTGTAAAAGATTTACATGGAAAATTTCTGTGTTTTTCCAGGCACTTTGACAGAGGCATCAACGACTGGCTGTGCAAGTGAGTGTTTGGGTTTAAATGATCATCTTTAAATGCTATTTAAATGCTTTTTAAATGCTTTAAATATTGTATGAAAATTGATTTGCATTCTTCTTAGCATTAAATCTGAGTTTTAATATTGCAGGTATGTTTATGACTATATTGGCGGGGATCATGATAAAATCTTCAAAGAACTGTTGGCAACCATCTGCACCTTCGCTATCACCACTCTGTGGCTCGGTCCATGTGAACTGGTTTACATCTGGTCCTTCTTCAACTGCTTTGGCCTCAACTTTGAGCTGTGGGTGGCCAAGTTCTTCTCCATTCCACCATTTTCTACAATTGAGGTGAGGAGATGATAACAATGAAAGGTATTTAAGTAGGAAACAGTTTATATGTTGCTGTTGACATTAGATCCCTGCTTGTGTTTCCAGGGTGCTATGGGTGAAGCCATGTCACGCAGGATCCGTGGTCTGTTCAACGCCGCCAACTTCTGGGCCATCATCCTCTACAACGTTCTCTCCCTCAACAGTTTAGAGTTTGCCAAACTGGTGGGCAGGAGGCTGATTTTCAAAGGTAAGGAACAACAAGGAAATATTATGTTATATTGAATAAAACTAAGGCTTTCTTGTCAGCGCAAATCAAAGCAAAGAACAACCCAGACAGACATCAAAAGCAACAGGATCTCAAGGGGTGCCGTCCTCTAGAGATCACACATCTGCAGCGTCCTCTTAGTTGCTTTCTTCTTAAAAGAAAGAAAGAATCTGAACAGCCGAGTGCAAGGGAACCGAGAGGCTGTTCACGGGATTATCTGCAGCTGAACTTCTACTCACAGCACAAAGAAAGCCACATTCCTTTAAAGTCATACTTTTCAGTTCTTATTTCTTCCCGTTTCCCTTCCCCTTCCCTACATCTCCCCCTCTTCCCTTCCCTTTTCTTTTATTTTTCAGGTTTCCCTCTGTCCACACTCTCAGTTTTACTTGTGACCTACTGCGGCGTGCAGCTGGTGAAGGAGAGGGAGCGACAACAAGCCCTGCAGGAAGACCCTGAGCCAGTCGATGGTGCCAAAGAAAAAGCAGAATAAACAAACAGAAAACACAGAGTTTCACAGACTTCATGGTCAACAGTCCCCTCACATCGTTCCATCCTTGGCCTTGAGAACTGTATTTGAAACAGACTGCACCTACATTGCTCAGAAGCCTGTGATTTTTTTTTGCATTTGTTTGTCAGAAGCGAGGCAGTGTTTTGAACTGTGACGTACCCTCAAGTGCACTTGCTGTAGATAATCGCCACGCCCTCTGGCACAAACCCACCGATAGTGCATTTTGTATTTGTATTTTATCCAAACAAAAGATTGTTTCACAAGAATAAGAAAAGCCTGCCAAATATTTTATGACACCATAGTTAATAGTATATACAAGCACACGCAGTAACTAAAGGAATAACTACTGTGTTCTGCATGGTTGTTCTCCTGTGTTCGTGTTTGATTTTTCTCAAATCAAAAATGAAATCAGTCTTCCTTTTTCATTTAAATTGTCATCGACATGATTATTTTTAGTCAGACGGTGTTTCAGTTTTGCTTGAGATGCCTTGGATTCAAATCATCGTAATATTGAACCACAATGAAAAGGATTTAAAAACTTGAAAAAACTTGAAACCAGGGTGCCAGGAATGGAGTGCAATGAAGGCAAATAATCAAAGGGTGCTGTGGAGATACTCCACGTTGCTTGCAGCTGATTGTAAAGTATATTTGCTCACTAAGTGTTACTAAGCAAAAATACAACTCACACAATGTATAGAAGAGTCTATTTTAATGTTGATAGGGAGTGTACTCAGTCTCTTACAATGTGGAAAAACTAAACGTAGATCCACTACTGTACTACATCTAAGGTAGAGTACACTGCTGGTGTGACATTTGAGGACGTATATCTCTGTCCTGTCACGTTCACATGATCCAGGTCACTACGAAAAGGCAACAGGTCCAGCAGGGAATAAGGCTCGGGCTTTTTCTTCCTGTCACCAAAATCTGCTGTGTGTCTTCACTGCAGGAGGTGGTGGAGAATAAGGTTGATCAGATTGTTCAAATGTCATTTCTCACTGTACTGTTTTTATTCAAAAGTCTGACTTGAAATAAAGTTTTGTCTTGTTTGTCCAGAAAAAAAGTGTGTATGTTTCATTCTGTTATGAAGAGAATATTACCATGGGTTTTGGTACTTAAAAACACTTCGCATTTAGACATTTCATATTGTTTCAAGAGATAGAAATTGGATTTATTGTGATTATAATTGCATGTCTTATGATGTAACATTATCATCTGTCACCACAAGATGGCCCAGTTTGATTAGGAGCTGCAAAAAACAATCCTGATTTAACTATAATGGGGAAGAGAAAAAAAAACCCATTAAAAACCCAGTGACCTGTGGTCCACCCACACATTTCTTCACCTCTAAATTTAATTTTGTTACAGAACATTGAGCAAATTTTATCCAAATAATTTAATTTACAATTCGGCATGTCCTCATTTTGACTGGGGCCATTTTATCAGGGACTTTTGATGAAATCACATACTCAGAATATTGTATTTAACAAAACTTTTAACTTCAGATGAGGAACAAAACTTGACCCAATTTACTAATTTTTGTCAGATGACCATGCTCAGTGAAAAGTGTCAATCTCAACCAACAGATGGCAGCGTTTGTTTATCTTTCAGCACACGAGTAACAATACCTTCAGTGATTTAGTCATATGTCAACTATATAATGATTGACCAATGAATAAACATAGAAATGATCACATATTCCTTTTTTTACCTGTAAGATTTTAGTCACCATGATGAGATTTGATTTCAACTTTTCTTATTGTTATGTCTGAATTTTATTTATTCAGATATTGTTACTGAAATTTTTTAATCGACTAATATATAATATTTATAGGTAAAATATTTAATGGAACAATAACAATAACCATGACCTATATCTCTATATAGGTCATGGTTGTTGTTCCATATGTTGTGTCACCTGTTGATTAATGATAAGGAACATTTGTATGAGATGAAATGGTGAACACAATGTAGGGAAATAGGTCACATGTTCTGTTTGTAACCTGGGGGAAGTTTGTTAAAACACAATGAATAAATAATTCTTTAAATAATTTTTATGTTTAAATGCTGCTCCCATTTTTAATGAGACCCTCTGGTGTTATTACATAACGTTCAAGTCCTGTGGTATTTATTGTTCTGTGACACTGTAACAGTGTCAGGTATTAGCTTTCATGGTAAAAGTGTGTCATAATATCAAAGTAATCAGATCCACTCAGGCTGTTTGATGAGTTGTTCTCCTGGATTTGGATCCTAGACATCACCCCCGCTCTTAGTCACTCAGCTGTTTGTGGGGGTCTGTGTGGTGCAGGCGTAGAAAGGTCTTGTTTCCTCTCCACCAAAATGGATTCCTCAGCTTTGTGAGGGTCTTGTCTATAAATACCCGTGACTTACAGAGTGACTGACAGCCACAGACAGCTGCAGGCGGCAGTCAACCAACCAACCAACCCGTAAAGACTATTCCCAGCGATCTGAGCTGCCCTGTGAGAGGCTGACAGTCCTGCTCTGTTGTGGGGAGTAAGTAGGGTGCCCACGAATCCCAACCAGGACCACGCGACAGAACAAAATGGCTGCCATGACTATAGACCCGTTGGAGCAGCCTCGGATGTACCAGCAGACCCTCCTTCAGGATGGACTCTGCGACCTGTTGGAGAATGACAAGTTTGTGGATTGTGTCCTCAAAATCCAGGACAAGGAGTTTCCCTGCCACCGCCTGGTTTTGGCAGCGAGCAGTCCCTTCTTCAAGGCCATGTTCCTATCTGACCTGGAAGAGAGCAAGAGGCGTGAGATTGTCCTCAAAGATGTGGACCCTGGGGTTATGGGAATGATCTTGCGCTACTTATACACATCTGACATTAATCTGACAGAGCAGAACGTCCAGGATATCTTCATTGTTGCTAACATGTACCAGATCCCTTCCATCTTCTCTGTATGTGTGTCCTACCTCCAAGAGAAGCTGGTCCTGGGAAACTGCTTGGCTATCTTCAGACTAGGGCTGCTGCTGGATTGTCCCAGGCTCACCCTGAGCGCAAAGGAGTTCATTTGTGAACGTTTCCAGGTTGTTGTCAGGGACCAGGACTTCATGCAGCTAGGCCCCAGTGAGCTGGCCCTCATCATCACGTCAGACTCCCTCAATGTTGAACGGGAGGAGGTGGTGTTTGAGTCTCTGATGGAGTGGGTCAAACATGACGAAACAAAGCGGGCTCAGGAGCTGCCAGAGCTCCTGCACTGCATCCGTTTTAGGCTCATACCTTTGGATTATTTCAAAGATAAAGTGGAGCGCCACCAGCTCATCCGCTTCAGCCAGGAGATCAAGAAGGAGCTGGATCTGGTCAAGGATGCTCACAAAGGGCGTCTCCCAAAGCCCAAGAAGCCCGGCATTAATGGAGCAGAAGGAGGAGAAGGAAGTGAAAATGAAGAGGATGATGAGGAAGGGTACCTGCCAGGAATACTCAACAACAACCCGCGCTTTGGGATGTTTGAGATGGACCTGATCCTTATGATCAATAACACAGGGACTGTGGCCTACGACCCGGTGGGAAACGAATGTTTTGTGGTGTCAGAATCCACAGGAATTCCCAAAAACCACAACAGCCTGGTTACCAAGCAGAACCAGGTGTTTGTTGTCGGAGGACTCATCTACAACGAGGAAGATAAAGACGAGCCATTCAGTTCATACTTCCTACAGGTAAAATACCAATCAATGCCCTTCTCATTTTAACACACATGAAAAGCAAATGTCTTGTGTATGTCACTGGTTATGTGTCACTCCTTCATCCCCAGCTTGATCCAGTAAGTTCAGAGTGGTTAGGGATGCCCTCACAACCAAATCCTCGCTGTCTGTTCGGGCTGACAGAGGCAGAAAACTCCATCTTTGTTGTGGGAGGAAAGGAGCTGAAGGACGGAGAGCACGCCCTCGATTCAGTCATGATCTACGACAGACAGTACGTACAGAGACTCAATTTAACATTTATCTGTAATATTTACTGTCCAATACTCTCAGCTATCACTCACTTTAGTTCATACAATTATTCAGCAATGTCCACTTAAACCAAACTGTATAAAAAAACGCATTATAGGCATTAAATATATTTTTTCAATTTAATTTAATAAAATGTATAATTATCACAATGCGACCATGGCAGAATCAATGGATTTTTATTCAACTTGAATAGAGAAATTACTCGACTCATAAGAGGGAATATTTAATACTTGAGATAAATAGTATTTCATATTCTAAATGAATGAGTATTTCCATCAATTTATCAGAGTTATATAAGAGTCATCTATTGAGCTTATACTATATATTTGATTAACTTACTGTATGATTGTTTTTGTATACAGGTCATTCAAATGGGGGGAGTCTGATCCGCTGCCTTATCAAGTATATGGACATGGGACCGTGTCAAATAAAGGTCTTGTCTACGTTATTGGAGGAAAGTCTGAGAGCAAGTACGTGATACCTCAGATACATGAACTATCAGGAATGTATTGTAATAGTGTATTACAATACATTCCTGATGTATTGTAATACACTGTATTGTAATTTCATTTTTTTTAAAAACCACTCTAACACACTGTTTTTATATATTTTCGTACAGGAAGTGCATGAAAAGAGTCTGTGTGTACGATCCCACTAAGTTTGAGTGGAAGGACCTGGCTCCTCTGAAGACGGCCCGCTCCTTGTTTGGTGTCACTGTCCACAACGACCAGATCATTGTGGTGACAGGGGTGACGGACACAGGCCTCACCTGCTCAGCGGAGGTCTATGACATTGCCACCAACAAGTGGGTACAAGTGTTTTTTTCTTTATATGACCACTTTATCTCATTGTTATGAGATGAAGCATCTGTCCACATCAGTGAAATGACTCACCAGGCGTGAACAGCAGATCATTAGGTCATAAAATTGCACTCATTGTATTGCTCTTGGTATAATAATATAACAGCCTGTTTAACACCATCATCACTTCCCTGAATATGTGGTCACTGTCCTGTTGTGCTCCAGGTGGTCTGAGTTCACAGAGTTTCCTCAGGAGCGCAGCTCCCTCAATCTCATCTCTCTGGGAGGCTTCTTGTACGCCGTGGGGGGCTTCGCCATGATGCCCAGTGAAACCAGTGACGAGTCCGTCCCAACAGAAATGACTGACATCTGGAGGTAACAGTCCATTAAATGACATTACATGGTCCTGTTTTCTATAAATGGAAAAGATAGCTGATATCTATCTATCTATGTATCTATCTATGTATCTATGTATGTATGTATGTATCTATCTATCTATTTGTCTGTCTGTCTGTCCGTCTATTTGTATCATTAATCAAAAATATGCATAAACAAAAATTAACCTGGATGCAATTATTCAATTACTCAGTTCAGTTCATTTTCTTCTTTCATGAGATTACATTAATTGTTTCCTGATGCTTTATGATGCTAAGGACACACACACTCTGGCATATTTATCTATTTATTTCCCACAGGTACGATGAGGCAGATAAGTGCTGGAACGGGATTTTGCGTGAGGTTAGCTATGCAGAGGGATCCACCATCGTTCCTGTGCGTCTCAACACTCTGCGTCTCAACAAGTTATAACTGAACTGAACTGGCTGATGGTGTAACATTAACAGTGAAGTAAATGACTTTACGCCTTATGGACACTGGCCGAAAATTAGCTTAGGGTACAAACTGTTACAGGGCAGCAATTTTGAATTTGGTCGCTGAAGAAAGTTATGAAATCACCATCAGATTGTTTTATCTCATCTTTTACAGCAAGTGGAGATAGATACATGTAAAGTCTAAGTGAGGCTGGAAAAAAGGCCAAAATACTATATCAGATATCACTATACCAAATTTCTTGTATAAAAAGCTAAAATGTTGAATTGTACATCTGTTTTTGTTATATTGTATTATAAATTTTCTTTACTACCTGTTTGCTTGATTTAAACAGAAATAAAGAAGTTTTCAGTGACAACAACTGTCATAACGACATAAAAAAAGACATTTTCACAGTGCAAATGGTTTTATTCATCTTCATCTGATGTTTTGTTCAATAACATATTTACAGCTGATTCCACAAACTATACAATACACCATATTTACACAAAATGGCAACAAATAAAGAGAACGATATGGACAATATGCAAATAGCATGAAGGAGATTTGGATAGGTACTTTTAAATGTAAACACTGATTTCCAGTTGACACCTGAGCACTAAAAGTCATCACAATAAAATACGTCATGAACCATTTTATCAGTTGTATCTACAGTTTCACATTATGTACAATAGCTGTGTGTGACATGTCGTCTGAGGTACTTTCAGTTAGTTTCAGTTCAGTTTTGGTTTTATATACATTGGTACAACAGGAACAAGACAGGGGAACTAAGGTAAACATCAAACCCCAACATGAAACTGGTGATCAAAAGGTGGCAACAAATACATTTTTGGCTCGATTTGATTTTATGCATCTACATCTACATCATAGGCGGTGCTAACATTGCTAACGTTTGGCAGATATAATAAATGTGTGATGTGGTGTAGTGGTATGTTTATGCCCTGTTCATTATCTGATTAGATGTTATTTTAGTATATAATTATATACACATATATATTTGTTACAAAGGTAATAAATTTATTCAGATTTATTGTTAGTGTTAACATGTAGCCTGTTCTGACTAGCACTAAACACAAAGTGCAGCTAAGGTTGACGGGAATGTCGTCAATTTTGAAGGTGTTCTGGTAAAAATGACGGACATATTTTACTTGACATTAAATGAAATGTTAAGACATAACAATAGTTGTTAGTTCACCCATGTTTAAGAGACAAGAAAGAGTTCCGTTAAAAAAAAAAAAAAAAACACATATGTGACTCTCGTTGAGCCCTGGAAGAAATGTCAGAGGGATTAACAAAGTCATGAGTAGTCATCTACTACAATTATGAATGTCTGTACAAAATAACAAGATGATCTATACAACAGCTGTGGTGATATTTCAGTCTGGATCAAAGCGATGCAACAACTGCTGGTGCCGTCTTTGACGTAAAATCACGGCTAAAAGCAAAATACCACACAACATATACTGTATATTTATCCTGTTGGTATGAAGTTGAACAGAATAGAGTAGAAACCCAGTGATCAATCCAATGAAATGAATAAGTCCAGTTACTGAAAGTTAATTGTTATTTCCACGTATTAATTCACATGTCAAAGCAGTGTTGATTCATTGTGGACTAATTATGGAATACATCTGGTCCATTAGTTTCAGAAACAGTAAAAATGAACGCCTGTTAAGCGGTTGTGCAATCAGACAAAACTAAAAGCCTTTGTAATCTGAGATAAATTTCACAAGCTTCAGTCTCTCTGTCTGGAATGTTTTCTGGCAGTATTTCAGCAGAAAGTACGCCCTGAAAATAAAATAAAACTGTCATACGCAGGACACAGAGGTCCAGCACCTTGGTTGTCATATATATATGTATGTGTGTGTGTGTGTGTGTGTGTGTGTGCGTGTGCGTGCGTGCGTGCATGCGTGTATGTACACACACAACCCTCCATTGTGAATGCGGTTCATGACAGTGGCATTAATGTTGTCATTGTTCCCTTATGCAAAGCCATCATTAAGTTAAGTGCTTCGAGTCCTGTTGTGCAGCACAACCTTTTCATAAACATCTCATCTCTTGTATGACACAGCTTGTCTCATCTTTAACCACCTATTGTTTCCAATCAGCTGGAAATCACTGGCCAAGTCCCATTTCCTTTGAACGCTCACTGTGATGATGAAGACCTTTAGCCCAGCTGTAGCTGTATTCAGTGGCTCATTTAATGCTAATCTGACAATAGATATTCAACAAGTTGTCAACTGTTTGTTTAGTCTGACTCATTATGTGAACTCATGAACACATTACACTGGCCTTTATGTAAATATCAGCTTACCTGCTAGTAAGTCAGTCAAGGATAACAGAAAACTAGACTGTCAATGAAAATGAAAATGACAGTGGTTTTTCTTTCTTTCTTTCTTTCTTTTTTTGGCTATTAATTCTTCGTGTAAAGTTGATATTTAAACCTTTTGTTGGACACGTTAGCTTTAGATGCTGTTTCACTCTGGTAAGAACATTGAGTGCTTGTTTCGACAGAGGATGGAGAAACTTACGATGAACAAATATTAGCTTCAACACTAAAATGTCATATTGACCTTCAATCAACATCAACGCCAACAGTGCATGTGAAGCACATGTTTAGGACATGATGATAAAGACGGAGAGGGGAGTTGAGTGAGGTTTCAGATGGCAGAGAGATGCTCCTGACATCCAGACAACCGGTGTGTTGTAGGGCTGCATTTGGTCAACATGGTGATCTGAGTGCTGAAGTTGTTGCCGTTGCTGCCTATTGAGGGCTGCTGGTACTTAGTATCAGAGCCAAGGAACCTCTGCAGCATCCATCTGCGCCACTTACGCTTAATCTCCGACTGTACCTGCAGGATAGACACGAGGAGGTAGACAAACAGGATGAAGAGGGCGAGTTAAGAGGGTGCGACAGACCAGCGTGGGAGGTAAAATGAGATTTATTGACATAAAAGGACAGTAAACATCTTAACCAACAGGTTTTTTTTTTTTAATTTACTCACCTCTCCGTTCAAAAAGCAGTACAAAACTGCCACAACAAAACCCTGTTAAAGAGAAAGAGGCTGATAAAAACACAGAGTCCGATAAGAGCTGCTGTTGAAAAGAAATACCACAGTGATAGTACAGCTGGGGAAACACTCAAAATGTTTGTGTATGAATAATGATGGTAAGATTATGACCAACTTCAGTCTCAGACAGGAGGTTCATCATGTAAATCTCTGGGAAATTTTCCCAGAAAATATCATTTCTGAGTTTAAACGGTAATAAATTAAGAATACTTTCCATCGCTATGTTTCCATAATTTCTCTTGGATCTCAGCGTTTACATTCAGTTTGATACTCACTAAATCAGGAACCTCATCACTCCATGCAAAATTAAACATGTCACATACTCAATCCATTCATTTGCTCAATCTGACAAGCGGATTTTATGCCAAGCTTTTTTAATGTAACTTTACAATAATGGGGTGGCAATCCTGTGAGAGTTAAAAAAAAAAAAAAAAAAAGTAGAAATAGGTATGTAAAAAAAAAAAAAATCATCCCATAAATCTTCAGTAAGTAGTTTTGCTTCAGTCTGACGTGTGGAAAGAGTTGACAGGCTGCTGAATATCTTGGGTGTGTGTGTGTGTGTGTGTGTGTGTATGTTGTTACGTAACATTACCTGGAATGATCCCAGGATAAGATCGAACACCAGTCTGACTTGTGGGTGGATGTTGTCAGGAATGAAGGCAAAAATGATGTAGTTGATCCCAAAGAGCGGTATCAACAGCAGTGTGGATTTCGCCAGCCTCCTAAAAAAAAAAGAAAAGAAAAATGACAAGAAGGTTTGTGTTTTGTGTTTATCACAATGCAAGATATATTACTGCTCACCACAACAACACAGAGACAGAAAATATATTTATAACCTCATAAGAAATGACTGTAACCAATGCTATGATAAAGATGCTGCAGTGAAAACCTACGAGTACTGATTGGATTCCTTTCTGCCGATGTCGGGGCAATTCATCTTCTGGCGCAAAATGCGGATTATAAAAATGAAAAGGAAAAAATTCACCTGCCGGCAGAGTAACAGACTCAGGTTAATGTGATTACATTGCACAGAGTTGTATATGAAATTCTGCTCACGACGAGGCACCGTGACTCACAAGTACTGCGACTAAAATAGGTGTTTTGATGATCCACCATATGTTGTCATCGATTGTCTCCCAGCATCTGTCAGAGGAGATAAGAAAGTCAGAATAAGTCATGTCTCATAAAATAAAGAACAAAGAATGAGTGAATAAAGTTCAACTGCCTTACAAAGGCAGCAAGTACAGACACGGTTGGAAAAGAAGTTGAGAAAAGTTTTAAGGCTATTTAGCCAAAAAAAAGAAAAAAAAAGTTGAAATACGACCTTGCTTCCTCTACAACCAGCCCAGCCACAGTTAAAAAGCATGTGGAGTCTTGAGTTATGGTCAAAAAGCTTGTTTCGTGAGGTAAAAATGACCTTAACCTTTGACCTCTGACTATAGCATTGTACTCTGATCTGATCATCTTTGAATCTGAGTGAATGTTTCTACCAAATTTGAAGAAACTCCTTCGAAGCATTCCTGAAATATCATGTTCACAAGAGCGATACGAGCACCCTGAAGACCACATATCTTTGAAGTCATACCACGAAAATGTTAAAATGAACAAATGAGTCATAAAATCTCAAATGCAACAAATTATCGGCCTTAAATGTGTTATATTTATTCAATTACTAAACATCAGTCCCACCAAAAAGGGAGGGAAATTGATAAATATATAAATAAATATATATAAATACTCGTCTATCTCACTGGCTAGCTTAAAGTATTAGCATTAGGAAGTATAGGATTTAAAATGTCTGTTAACCTATTTTCATACAAGTATAGAATTAATTTTGGCTTTGCAAGCTCGTAAATATATATAAAACCCATTTGTGTTGTTGATTAATAGTTCGCCACAGACTTCACTGAGACCAGCTATTGATCATCATCACGCCGACCTTGGTGTGATGTCTTTAAGTAACTGTGCCATTGCTTCTGGAGTCATATGTCTTCTTGCCAAGAGCAATGTCCTGAAATTAACCCGTATTAATCTAAACTGAAATTAGTGCTGATGATAACGTCGCTTTAATCAGTGAGATTAAAAGCAGAGAAGACAGATGATTTACTCACCCGAGATCATCCGAATAAGCTTTTGTAATCACCCAGGCTGAGATAAAGATGGACGGAGCCCCTGCAAACACAAAACACAATCAGAATTTGCAAGTTATTTCAACATTAAAGTAATCACTATGTCACAGAGAGAAACATTCATCATTCATGTCCACTGCGTTCAGACAAACATGACCAAATACGTCAGTGAGCTGTGTACACTGTTAATCTTTTGGATGATTTTTTATGACTAAAGTAATATTGCATTTTGGGTACTGACATATTTGCTCTGTGCCAATATTGGCTCATCCAGGGTATCTGCAGGAAAGTGGCACACTTGTTTCCATTTTCCTGCTGGCAGACACAACATTTCAGACCTATTTATAAAGTAACTTTATTGATGTGATGGAAAAAAAAAGATTTTTTTTTTTTCTTTTTTGGGAGTTGAAGGTCTGCTGAATGTACATTTTAAAAGACAATAAATGTTGGAAAACTAGAGTCCAGGAGTGAAAGGGAGTATTTCAAATGTTAGAGTTAAACCAAAATAGTGTTGAGATGAACACACTCAAAGGCTCAGCCAACACGTCAATCAAAGTATTTTTGGTGGTAACGCCGTGCAAACAGGATTATACATCACAGTGGTGGAAAATGAATAACACCAGTCCAAAAATCTTGAAAGCACAAAAGAGCATCCTTGCTGCCAAATGGAAAGTATCTATTAATTCAAAAAAAATATTAAAAGTTCAAGCCTAAATTTTCTGGTGTCTTTTATTGACATGATCTGTCTGCCACAGATTTTCAAATTAGATGTTTTCCTATCAAAAGCATAAAAAGCGTGGCAGTACTCTTAGCATGAATTATAACAACAAGAGCAGAGTGGCAGCTGCCTGCTGCTGCTGTTAATCCAAAACTGGCAGAGAACTCATTCATATGCAGATGGAACGGCACAGCATTTCTCCGTAGCTGCTGAATGTGTAAAACCTCACATATTAATTCATTTACATATGCGCAGCATGTTGTGGCTGTTGTAGTAAAGCCTGATGATTCCCGATGTTCTCTTGCTTGCCACTTCAGAAAAAATGGATGAATGGATCAAATGTCCTTGAAGATGAGCTGGTATATAATTATCTGCATTCATCAACATATGGTGTAGTGGTAAGCACGTACCCCAACCAATCAGGATGTACCACCAGAAGTATTTCCTCTCAGAGAAGAAGGACACTGCTAACAGAGCGTGGAGATAAAGACCTTCAACCAGCAACCAGAAGAAACTCGCCATGATCCCATACTGGAAAAAGACCACCACTGCTCTGCAGCCCACCTACAAAAGCAAACAACACAGGTAGGGGATGTTAGAGGAAGTTAAATGATGAGGACACATTTTGTCACCAGTGGATGCAGCTAATCACTCAACTTGCAAGAAAATGATTCTGTTGGATTTGGCAAGTCAATCAACAAAAGCAGCAGTAAAAACACATTTACTATCGCAATTAAAACCATTTTAATATTCTGTAATTATGTAAAAATCTACATGGGATTAAAGAAATCTGCAATCAAGGTGTCATAGAGATTCATATAAAGAGTTGAAGCTCATCCTCCTCGTTTCCATCGCACCGGTGGAAACGTTGGGGGATCGGGTTTGTAACCAACTGAACTGATCCATCACAATGCCTGCTCTGCAAACATCACTGAAAAGGTCTGAGTTTACACTGTTTGATACTATTTAAACGCTTGCTGAGCCACGGCTTATGTAAGAGGAACAAAGTGTGAAAACTAGTGAGAGTGAATAAGCGCAGAGGTTTAAAATCGAAGCAGCAGACTGAGATTACGAAAATATTTTGCATTCACTTTTCATTTTTTGTTTTTTTTTTCTGAGTAATTTATTTTTAGGGATGGTTTTTCAGAATTTTTTTTTTCTGATTTTGTGAATATTTTTTTCTGATTTTGTAAATATTTTTTTCTGATTTTGTAAATGTTTTATCTGATTTCGTGAATATTTTTTTATCTGATTTCGTGGATATTTTTTTCAGTTTTTCTGAATATTTCTTTTCTGAGTTTAGAGAGCATTTGAAACAATAGACATATTTATTCCTTTACTGAGAGCTCGATGGAAACAAACATGACCGGCTTGTTTAGTTTAATCAAGTTTTACTCTGATCTGGGTGTAGGAGCCAAAATATATTTTCCTGTTTGTTTATATATATGTTTTACGTCATTTACGTTGATGGCGTCATTGTGCTGACACATTCAGGGGGTGTGGTTATTTTCTTTTACTTATGATGTGGTGGCGGGAGTTTTGAATGGACAAAGGGAACAGAGAATGATAGAAACTTCAGTTCTTTTACCATCATCTCACCACTATCATCATCATTATTTATTCACTTAGTATTATTTTTCCTTTTTTGATATAACTGCTTGTTGGCCTTTTTTTGATTTTGATTTTTGTTTCAATAAACACTTTAAACGGATCATGGACTCTTTGCATTTGTGGACGCGTCACAAAGGAGCTTCAAATTCCTCAGCAGCTGAAGTATTGAAAGACAAACACAACACTGGGATTAATGTACTGGGAGATAGTCCTTTCTTTAAGTCATATAGATGGTTTTATTATAAGTTTGTCGACTCTACACAGGCACCTGAGGACTTTGCGGTTGTTCATTACTAATTCTTAATTGACCCGGTACAGTAGATAGTTGAAGATGGGACATGTATGCTCGTGCATAGGAGTCACTTGCAGTTTGGAGGTCCTCGCGGGAGTTTGAAGTATCGTGATAATTCAGAAAAAAAAACATTTTTTTCAGTTTTTTTTTTTGAATGTAATATGCTTCCATATGAGATATCCTGACTGTGATATAAACTTCCCTCTAATAAAACTCCACAGTAGTATATATCTTGGAGCTTGGATATGGTTCGAGCTTTGGGGAAATATGCTTATTTGCTTTCCAGACACAGCAGTAATCCCAAGTTACATAAACGGTCTCCTGGACATAGCTTCATATACAACAGACAGGTATGAAAGTGCCATCGATCTTCTGCTCTCACTTTCAAACTTTATGGAGAAGTAAGCTAGTCCTGAGTCCTGAAACTTCACAGTCAAACTCAATTTTCTTCTGCAACTCACTGCTTAATTCTCCCCAGGGGTTTCTTTTTCTTTTTTTCCTTTCATGGCATCGATTCACCTCTGTAGTTTCACTTCATGTTCTAAAGTTAATAAGTGGTCAAACAAAAGCTGAAGCCTTTGTCTTCCTAATAAAGCTAACAATGAATAATTTGTTATAATATAATTTAAAAATTACAATTCCCACGATGATGATTTACCAGGATGAAAATACGCTTTACTTTCATCAGGGTAATTTGATTTATCACATATGAGTATTAACAAGCACCGTCTGGTGTTAAATAAAAGAATGATAACAAAAAATAAACAACTATTAATCAACTATTAAACAAATAGTTTCAACAACATGGTGTGAAGTTTTGTCTATCGTGAATTTAAAAATATATAATTTTGAACAAGGTTTTTCCGGTTTAACTTGAGCTTGAGAGATAGCAGCTGTGTTTGTGTGAGTACAATCTGTTGCAGTCTAAAGAAGAAGAAAAAACAATCTAAATTAAGCCATTAACGATCAGCACTCAGAGACAGATAGCAGGTGATTTACAGTTTGCTGATCTAATCCTTGCTGGTAATAAAGTAGCTGGAGCAAGATCTGAGAAAACACCACTTACACACAGTGACCTGTTTGATCAAATAAAACTAAAAAAAAGCGTCATTATACAAAACAGTTCAAAAATAAATGAGTTTATCTGATTACTTATCTCACGTTAGCACTTAGATATTGTCGCTGATCGTGTTGTGGTGGCAAAGTGCTTAAAACTATAGATCAAGACTCTGAATGTGATTTGTTGACGAAGTTGTCGGTAATTCAGGTTTATGTTCGGCAAACAGGAACTCTCACAACATCCTGTTGGACAGATTAATGGGGAAATGTCACCATAGGAGTGGACGGGACATGGTAAACACAGCTACACCCAGAAGCACTTGAACACTTGGACACTGAGCAAACTGTGAAACAAAGCTTTAAAATCCAGTTAAGTCTGTGAGTGTAATTAAATAGCTGCTGTTTGCTGCAGCTCAGGACTGAAACATACAGCTGGCGGCTGCTCATACATCAGCTGGATTGGTTGACTTGATCTACGATGCGGGACTTTTGATTATGCAAAGAAGAAAATCAATAAACTTTACAGCTTCACCAATAAAATGGCCGGAGAGAGAGAGAAGAGGGACGGGGCACACACTCACAGATGACTGGCAATTTTCTGTCTCCCCGACATCATACAGCACAAAATCCTTGATGAAAACAGCCACCGCTTTCAGTATGAAAGACACAAAGAGATTCATGTGGATGTAGTTTCTTGTGCAGTGCAGCTTCCTGTAAAAAAAAACCAAAATAAAACAGACAAAACTGTTAAATGATTGAAATCAGGAAGGAAGAGCAACAAGAATTAGTCTCTTAATGAATTCCATTGTGATTAAAGACATTAAATGAGCTGCTTACATGAACTATTTAAAAAAACATTTGATTAAGAGTGTGTTTATGACACCGGAGCACGCAACGGATAAATATTTTTAAATATTCACTCGAAAACTTCACTGATTTAATTTACGGGAACAAACAGACGCAGAAAGAATTTGAATCTTTTCTAAAGATAGTTAGTGCTCATTATAAGCACTTACAGTACACAACTATGTCTGTCTAATGTGTAGTCACTGCAGTGTACAGTCCTGTTATCTAACTGTCAGGCTATCTGTGTCCTTTTTATGCTTTATATGGAAGTCATTTTTCAGTCAGACATATATTTATCAGGCAGACGGATTGTGAAAAACTTACTTGACATTCAGCACTAAAGTGAAGATTTCTGCAGGAAAAAAATGTCACTAATGTAAATTTTCTCGGCTGGGTGTTTTCAAACAAATGCCTTCTCGATGAGCTTATGATCGTGGGGCGAATTATATAAACCTATCAGGCGACTCATCCCACAAGGATGGGTGCGATGACACACAACATCAACCAGCTGCCTGAACATGGCGCCTGCAGTTCAACATAAACAGCGAACGCTGCTCACATCCTGTGTCTCTGCTCCACGGTCCAAACCATCGGCATTTCACGAGCCAGATGGGTAAACACATCCCTTGTCGTTTAGCTCGTAACACACAAACAGTACAGATGCAAACACGCCCAATTGGACACAGCGAGTTGTTTATTGGAAGACACACAAGCTGGTCATTTAAACTTGCACTAATGATCAGTGTGGAGAACACTTTCTCTCTGCATCTGGACTAAAGGTCAGGGAGGGAACACAGTGTCAACATCAGCAGTCTATCTAATTAGTTTGACTTTATGTTTTGCAGTTTGTGTTTGCAGTTGATCCGGCTTTGTTCGGGAAATATCACAATGGCAGATGTTGTCAAATTTGGTCGGCTTGTCGCACAAAATGAGTCACATTACTGTGTGAAAAACACTGTAAAACCTCCATAAAAAGCAGGTAGTGCAGTGTGAAATGAGCGATCGGCAGGGTTTTATTGTTGTAAATGATGGACAGAGGTGTTTGATTGTCTTCACATGGTGGTAAAGTGGTATTCTGATGGATCTTCTTACCGAAAGAGGCACAGTATGATGATGGCGACAATCAGAGAGACGAGCGACACGCTGTGACCGATGGTGTAGCCCACTTTGATGGCGTCGAAAAAGACTCCCTGTGAAAAAAAGACGTGCACTTACACAAACTGAAAACATGAACAAACCAACGGCAGCAGCAACATAGAGCTGAAGGGTTGTTAAACCGGTTGCGATACCGACCGTGTTATCGTCTATGGTGTTGTTGGGATTGTATCCACAGTCCATTATGTAGGAGTCCAAGCTGATTGAAGTCCAACCATTCTCAGTGCAGGTCTTTGACAGGTTACCTAATGAGCACAGGGACAGAGGGGAAATCACTCTTTTATTGCTGTGAAAGTTTCAATGTCTTCAAAAAAAATAATGTAGCATAGGGAAGGAAGTTAGGCAAAAGTTTCCCTTCAGTCACTCACACTTAATTATATCACAGTGAGACATAAAGTATGCGTCTCACTGGACTTCAACCAACTACTAAAAGGAAGTGGAGGAAAAGACTGAAGGCGTTCACTCGTCCCAGCGGCTCAGAGATGCCATGACAGTTCCCATGTGTATTTGCCTCCATCTGTTTCTTAATTACTGTCAGACTGAGCACACACACACACACACACACACACACCAGGAGGCCAACAGGTCAGCAGAGATATTTTTACACTGGTCTACCCATGAAGGCAGAAGTGAAAGGTCCGAGGGCATTAGACTGTCCTGTCCATCAGAGAGAAGACCAGAGAGCAAAGCCCAGCAGACTACAGCCCAGCTCTCAATATAGTATAGTTCAGTACAGTACAGTACAGTACAGTACAGTAAAATACAGTACAGTCTGGAGCTTATAGACTTCAGTTGAGTTCAGTAAACAAGAACGCAGTACAGTAAACACTAATCTAAGATAATCTATAGACAAGTGCTTGGTTTGTACAGTAGACTAGAGCTCAGTAGTGTGGTGTAGTACACTACAGTGCTGTAGGATGAGAGTAGAGGTCATTGGAGCAGAGGTCCTAATAGAATAATACAGAACAGGAAAATGGAGCAGAAAAGAGCTTTGCAGTTCAGCAGTCTTGTGTTTAATAGACTAAAGCTGAGTTCAGCAGTCGAGCTCTGAAGAGTGAAGTACAGTAAACCAGAGATCAGTCCAGTTGATCTCTGCAGAGAAGAGTTGAGCTCTGTAGAGTTCATCAGTCCGAGGTTCATTCAAACAGCATTTAGCAGCAGACTGTGAGTCTGAGGCTGAGCTCTGCAAACAAACTGAAATTACCACCATCTCCGCCATCAAGTTCATAGTCTCTCAGTATAAAATGTGCTCCAGACACATTTAATAAATGTGTTATTATTCACTTTGCAAAATCCTAGTGATCGATGGTATCAGATGTAATGAAATTCCTTCTAGGCATTACTGGTACATCCATTCACATCAGTCAGATCAACATCTAAATTGGTCAGCTCGATGTCCCTGAGATATTTGTCTTCATAAGATCATAAGGTCATTTTTTGTGAGGTCACACTGACCTCGACCATTGTCCTCTAATCTTTAACCATAAAAAATCATCAGTTCATGAGATCAAGTGAATGTTTCTGCCAAATGAAAGACAAACAACAAGAAATAAAAAATATGTCCAGCCGCCACTGTCGCCAGTGCAGAGGCATAAAAATTGAATCAATTAGAGAATGTAATTGTCTTATTTTCCAAATTTGTGTCACTTAAGAACAGTGAAATCAGATTGTGATGTCTCTTGTACTGTGTTTGATGCTTTTTAAGAAATTGGCCCAGGTAAATTGCACTATGTTTAAGAGCTATTTCAGTAAACAGTAAAGAATATTACTTAAATAACTGAAATATATTGGGACTTCCTGGTAGTCTGGTGCTTAATAAACATCTCATTAAATAGAAACGACCCCAGCCAGACTTTTAAGACTCTTTGCCCAAGTTTTTACAAAGGAATAGAAAAGGATGATTATGAAAACACATTAATTTTTACTTACTTCAGAAGTGTTGTATAAGCAGATGTTAGATTTTGCCTAAATGCATCAATATTCAGCCCAGGCACTAATTAAGCTGAGAAACCCTCATGCAGCACATCCTGTATCCGGCAGAGGAGGCACAGACTGATATTTCTGTGATTTTTTTCTCAGTCTCTTATTGTGTAATATTTATTTGTGGCATTTCCTCATCTCCTTTCCTGTAAATATATGAAAGAAAGCTGCGCGTGTTGGCAAAATATTAATCTGTGTGCCCAATGCTTCTGTAGAAATCTAAATGTAGGACATTCTTCACATTTCCCAACCATATCACTCCATAGCCACTATCAAATCAAGACCGTGTTGGGAAATGACAAACAATCCAAAGTCTTACGATGTATTTGGCATTAAAATACGGTCAGCTGTCAAATACCTGAGTGGCGCACTGCAGAGCAGACGGAGGCTTAGCCTCCTCAAACAACATGACAAGACACAAAGGCGACGATAAGCCCCTGCTGTTTCAGCTCATGCCACCACTGGATTTGATGTGTTTGAGGGATTGCCAGAAGAATGCTTTCATCATCCCCCAAAACATGACTGCGAGGATTTTCAGTGTCATGCACGACGACGAGCAGAGCACAAATGAGTTAATCATTCCATCATCGTTTTGATTTTCAGGCTTTTTTTTTTTTTTTTTTTTTATCTTGTACTATTGTACAGTCAAACGCTTTATCCTTCCTAATTATATCTCGGAGGAAAATTCATATTCGAATGCAATGAGTTGCTTCAGCTCGGCTGAATATTATGGCATGTAGGTGAGAGCACTGACAGACAGACACTCTGTCACTCTGAGCCTGCACAGAGGGCGAGTCGCCTGTGTTATTAAAGGAGATGAATGACTGTGTGTTTGTGTTAGACCTACCACGTAAAGAGTTCATGAGAATGGCAAACTCTATCTCGATGAAATTTATGACTTGGCTCCTGAACCTCTGTGGCACCATGTTTCGTAACTCTTGTTTTTTGTGTGTGAGGTGTATAAAACGAATGGCTCAATATGTGTCAATAACTTGAGTCTTTCACAACTGTTACTGACGCCAAACACATTTGAAAAGAAGGTAATTCAACCTTTTTTTATTAAAAAAAGAAAGATTAAAATGTGTTACACAAAAAAGGCCAGCCTATTGGAAAGTACAGATCATGTTTCTCCGTCTCTCTTAAAGTTTTCACATTCACATTTGCGAATAGTCTTCCCTGTCTGCAAAGTAATTTACAATCCACTGAATCCCAAACCGTTTATCATCCCTTAATAAAGCCTTCCTTACGTGACCTCAGAGCACAGCAGGTTTAACCAGCAGAGACTTGCCCTGATTTATCTGATTTACTGCATAATTGATATCATGCACATCAGTGGAGCACAGGTCACTTATAATCCCCCGTCTTTCTGGTCAAACCTCCTTGCTTCATGCTGTGTACTGAACAGCATGAGCCTGTTGATCCACTGAACCTTTGACATGTTAATGAAATATACCTTCTTCAGACCATGAACTCACAAATACAGTGATACTTCATCTGTCCCTGTACTTTTCCCAGGAGAGCGCTGCTCTCTCAGGTCACACTATCTCCCATCTGGGTCACATCACAGTTTCCCAGAAAACCTTTTCTCTCCACATCAAGTCTGAACATTAATCTTAAATGTGACTTCCTCTCATGTCCTGAATATGATGAAGAAAATACGGTGTAAATTACAGGGTCAGGAAAATACGCAGGTTGAATGTGAAATAACTGCAATGACTTACAGCTGAAAAGTGTAACTTTGCACTCAGTCAATCTGAAGCAAAGCCTGAGGTTGAGATTGCGAGACGATTTACAGATCAATCAAACAGAAAGAAACATTAATATTCATTTTCGGTCATGTTTCAGGTGTCCTGATGAAAGTACAAACTCACTACACAATGCTAAGTCCTTCAGCATCACGTCTGTTCAAAACAATGCTAAAAAGCTAAAAGGTTCTGCAGAGCTAATGGGAAATGTCAAACTAGTGTAAATCTCTGTAGGTTAGATCTAATACAATATATAAAATATATTAAAAAAATAATTTGAATAAAGCTGTTTTGAAGAGTCATACCAGCAGCTTTAAAAGCTAATTTCAATCTGCTGTTAAAAGAACGTTTCTCAAGGCTCCGAGTTAATATTGTGAACTCTCTTCCAGCTGAACACAAATAAACAACTCCATCAACTCACACGGCATAATTATACTGAGAAGTCTCCGCGTGGTAATTAATGACAAATGAAGATGCACAGACAAGTCAGAGGGGAATAATCTCAGAAACGACTGTGCAAACGCGTAGCTATTCATCCAATAAAGCCTCCTGAGAGTGGTTTTCTCTTATACATAATTAGCTGCACTTCCATGTGAGGCTTCTCATAGATTAAAGGAAGACAAATAAACATTGTCTTTGATGGGTGGATGTTCTGGCATGAGAAGTTGTTTATCTTGGTTGAAGCCATTATGCTATATATCTTGAGTTGTGATATATGAGATGTTAATTCTGGAAAGTTTGAAACAAGAACATGTTTACAGCAGGTGCCAACTACTGAAGGAGGTTAATGAGGGATCGAAATGAGGAGCATCTCCGTCAGTCTGTTAATACCAATCTCCATGAAAAGACATCCTCATTAAATTTCAAGTGAATCATAAGACTCGTGGATATGGGTTTACAGGATTGGCATGATGAAATGTGTAGTAATCCTTTGTGTAATATTTATAGGATGTTTAAGACTGATCTGTCACAATTAAGGTGATGTAGTCATAATGTGACAATTGCAAAGAAGATATATTCACATAATTATGTTTCAAAATCATGTGCTTCATTCATGTGTGAGTGTTGAGAAGATGAATGTCATTATATACTGGTCTGGTCTAGTTTCAATAATAAATGTCAGACTTTAAACAATAATTAATTGATTTTCTGGCCATGACAAGACACTGCAATATGCTGTAAATACAACACTGGTGTATTATTACCTTGTTTACATTTCTAATTAATACAGAGCAGCATTTGCTTCAATTTGTGCTTTATTTTAGTTTCTGACAACTCTTGACAGAAATGTCTCCACTAAATACTCCACTATGTTGAGCTGGTTGGTAACTTATAGTAAATTTATACTGATTTTGTCATTTGATCCATGTTTTATAAATTGAGAAATTTTAAACCATTTTACCTTTTTATGGCTACATTTGAGAGTTATGAACCTTAGCAGCAAAGACTTTATGAACTTTTTTACAAATAAAATTGTTGTCATCAGAGATAAAATTAGTTACCTCCTTCCCACTTCTGACGCTGATATTTCACCCAGTGCAGTAGACTTGGAATGAGCATTAACAGCTGACATTTTTTCTCCCATAGATCTCTCTGAACTGACTACAACCATTTCTTCATCCAGACCAACAACTTGTCTCTTAGACCCTGTTCCGACCAGGCTGTTTAAATACGTCCTACCTTTAGTTGACACGTCCATCTTGCATCTGATAACTCTATCTCTAGTAAAAGGCTACGTACCACAGGCTTTTAAAGCTGTAGTAATCAAACCATTACTTAAAAAGCCTACGCTGGACCCCAGTGATCTAGCTAATTATAGACCTATATGAAATTTCCCTTTTATGTCCAAAATCCTGGAGAAAGTTGTTGCTGCTCAACTATGTGATTACTTACATGGAAATAGTCTTTATGAAGGTTTTTTAGTCAGGGTTTAGAGCTCATCATAGTACAGAAACAGCATTAGTGAAAGTTACCAACGACCTTCTTATGGCCTCTGACAATGGACTTTATTCTTGTCCTGCTGGACCTTAGTGCTGCGTTTGACACAATTGATCATAACATCCTATTACATAGACTAGAACATGTTGTTGGGATTAGAGGCACTGCACTTTCATGGTTTAAGTCGTATCTATCTGATAGATTCCAGTTTGTTCATGTAAACAATGAGTCTTCCACATGTACTGCAGTTAGTCATGGAGTTCCACAGGGTTCTGTGTTAGGACCAATCCTCTTTATCTTGTACATGCTTCCCTTAGGAAACATCATCAGGAAGCACAATATAAACTTCCATTGTTATGCGGACGATACCCAGCTGTACTTATCTATGAAACCAGATGAAACTAACCAGTACATCAAACTTCAGGATTGTCTTAAAGACATAAAGACCTGGATGACTCAGAATTTCTTACTTTTAAACTCAGACAAAACCAAAGTCATCATACTTGGCCCTGAACATCTAAGAACATCATCTTCAGATCACATAGCTAATCTGGATGGCATCACCTCCAGTTCTACTGTGAGGAACCTTGGAGTAATCTTTGATCAGGACATATCCTTTGTATCTCATATTAGACAAGTCTCTAGAACAGCTTTTTTCCACCAACGTAATCGTGCAAAAATCAGAAGCATCCTGTCTAGAAAGGATGCTGAAAAGTTAATTCATGCATTTGTTACCTCTAGACTGGACTACTGTAACTCTCTACTATCAGGGTGTTCCAGTAACTCCATCAATACCCTTCAGTAAATCCAGAATGCTGCAGCACGAGTATTGACAGGAAGCAGGACCAGAGATCATATTTCTCCTGTATTGGCTGCTCTTCATTGGCCTGTTAAGGCTCCATCATATCTTAAGGAGCTCATTGTTCCTTATTATCCTAATAGATCACTTCGATCACAAACTGCTGGTTTACTTGTGGTTCCTAGAGTCTCTAAGACCAGAATGGGAGGTAGAGCCTTCAGTTATCAGGCTCCTCTCTTATGGAACCAGCTCCCAGTTTGGGTCCGGGAGGCAGACACCCTTTCTACATTTAAGGTTAGACTAAAAACTTTCCTTTATGATAAAGCCTATAGTTAAGGATGGTCCAGGTGGGACACGGGCCTGCCTGAACCATCCTTTAGTTAAGCTGCTATAGGATTAGACTGCTAGGGGACAATACACTGCTTCTTTCTGTCCCTCACTCCTCACGTCTCTGTCTCTCCCTCACACTTCATGTCTTGATATTAATATATTACATATTATTAACACTCATCTAGTCTCTACTGTCTCTTCCTGGTCTCCCTCTTCTCTTCCCTCTCCCCCGTCCTCCTCCCCTCCCTTTCCTCTGTCTCTTCTCTTTTCCCTGTTTTCATTTCACTCCAACCAGTCGAGGAGTCTGGTTCTGTTGGAGGTTTCTTCCTGTTAAAAGAGAGTTTTTCCTCCATTTTCGCCAAGCGCTTGCTCATTGTGGAAATGTTGGGTTTGTCTATGTAAAGTGCCTTGAGATAAATGTTTTTATGACCTGGCGCTATACAAATAAAATAAAATGAAATTGAATTGTATTGAATTGAATTTATTTTAATTTGGCCTTCTTACTAATATTGAACTTTTTTTTTTCACATGCTAACCAGCCAGCCATCGTCCAGCTGCAGTATTCAGTCTGCCAAGGCGAAGTATCTCTGCTTAGAGTGCGTCATGAAAATGCAATATGGCTGAAGCTTTTAGTGATGAACCATCACCACCACCTGCTCTGCACAACAAACCATATCAAGTGGTGCAGAAACTGTACATATAGCACATTTAATATGGAGTAGATTCTATCTCAGTGCCAGCATCTTCAAACTTTTACATTACTGCAACTTCTTATCTTAAACATATCTTCTCCACCACAAATATTGAGATTCAGCCACTTCCTTCCCTTCTTTTTCATCCTCACACAACCACACACACACACACACAATCAATCACAAAACACACACACATACACACATACATAACTCTTACGTGTGAGAACATCCCTGGAGAAGTAGAAGAAATATTTGGGACAAGGGATGGTAACCACTTCTCCGATGTCAGCACTGGGCCAGCAGGTGATCTTATCCCACGTCCCACTGCAACCTGAAGGAGAGAAATACCATAAAAATCAAACAGAGGAAGCATAAAACCCAGAGAGTTTTAAACTGTTGTAACCTTAATCGCTGTGACAAACAGCGACCAGATTAAAGTGAAGATGGAGCGTTGACGTTCCCATGGCAGCTATAACATGTAAGCTGAGGTCAGCTGTTGTTACATCTGCCTACATGACTAAATATAACGGCTCGCTGTCCTTTGTTACACTCTGTTATTTTCAATTCAACAGATCACTGTAACTTTCCACGGGTGTTTGGTCTCTGTGACGCAGAATCAGGTCAGACAACTTTTACATCCACACCTGCTTGCCATTTCACTGCCGTGAAAAATCAGTTTGTCGAGTGATATTTGCCACGTGGCTCTGAGGATTAACATCTGATGGAATCTATAGCGGAGAAAAGTGATAACTAAATGAAAAAAGATAATGAGTATTTAATGACTTTCTCGGTGTGTTACAGTAAACACAGTCGTGCGGTTTGGAAAAACGAGGTCTCAGTTACATGCCCAGGTAATGAAGGCTAATTGAAGCACAATTATCTCTCTGTAGAATATAATTATGTGCATTACGCTATTTAACAACATGTAATTTAACCCTCATCAACAAAAAAATGAAATAATAACTGTGATAACAAATCTGAGTTTCATTCCTGCACACTCTGCTGTATAGTTGAAATGAGGGGTGATATTTGAAAAGTTTACTTTGAAGGTGAAGCACATGTGATCCAGAGCTGAAAACAGTGTTCAAGCATGCGAGGGGTAATGTAAATCCAGAGGGGAGGTTTGAACAGTGTTTGTTGTCTTAAGAGCTTGTTGTGTCACTTGGATCAGAGCCTGTTGGAGACATTAGCAGATCTGTGATGCAGCAGAAAGTGATAAAAAATAATGATAATAAAAAATCTACATACCTGTTGTTCTGTTCTCGATCTGAGACTCACAAATGTCTCTTTCCCTGTCGATGTCCATCTTCATGTCACACATCTGACTCTGTGCTGAAAACACCTGCGAAGAAAACATTTCACACATGTTTTTAGCATTTCGGTGTCAGTCACAGATCATTTGTCTGGTAGTGTTACTCTGCTCATGGCACACATCCATCGTCTCCATTGGGGTCTCCCTGAGATGAACTGGCCCAAGCCAACATTAATCTTTCCAACCATGACACGTGCCAGATGCAAAAATCAATCTTTTGTCAGTGATCATATTCCTCAGATTTTCATGTTTTGAAACTGGAGGGAATCCTCAGGTTATAAATTGGTTCTACACAAAGCCAAATCCACAAAGGTGAACCACCAGAGAATATGCAGACCCTCTGCACAGGCTGAAGATTTATTGCTGTTACTTAGGTGGATGAGTCTGCTCTCTGTAGGCATTAATCAGACGGGTAATATATGTTTCTATTGTTAGCCACAAAATGAGCCCATATGACTACGGCCTCTCTCCTCCCTACACAAGGTGACCAACCCCCTCCTCCTCCACTTCCTCCACCTCATTTAGGTTCATAATTTATCTCACACCTCAGGCTACGCAGTGTGTCCTATGTTACTTCACCTACAGTTTGCCTCAAGACACTGACAGGAATAGACAGTGTCATTGATAGATCAGTGCTGCCCTCAGCAGTGCAAATTGGAGTATCAGGAGAAAACTTCCTGCACTCCATCATCAACACATCATCATCTCTTTTTTTTTTTTTACCCCCTTCAACTCCTGTACGACACCTCTCCTCATCTTTTCCCCATTTATTAGATTTTCATCACTGAGCACCGAAACAATCTGCAGGCACGTACAACAAACCACACATGTTAAAAGCAGAGATGCTCTTCTACAGGGATTTGACCTCCAAATGAATTCCAGCATGAATCATACATGCCTCTCTACAGGAGACAGCTGCGGATAAAAGGGATGGAGACCAGAGAGGATACAGAGGTCGACAAAACAAGGCAGTTGCCATGGCGTGCTGTTGGGGAGACCAGTGAGCACCTTAAGACTTCTACAGGCGAAACACCTTAACTTCAGTCGTCAACACAGATCAAAGAGGACATGGAGCAAATGAATGTTGGTAGTAAAAACAAGGAAAGAAACGAAAAGAAAGGAAGAAAGAAACAATCAATCACAGTCTGGTACCTGGTTTTGAGCCAAATGTCACCTGAGGAAGGAGACTAAAGATATATATGAGGATAAATAGGGATTATTAAAATTAAGAGAATTGTTAATATGAGGATTATTTTTAAATGATTTTTACTTTTACAAGTAAAAATAAATGAATAAATAAATAAATAAAATAATGGAGGAACTGGGCAGAAAAAATGTATGATGGGAAATCTAAAGCCAAATATTTACTTGGTACATGTCGGCACTGGGCTGCATCTGCATCCAAAACTGTTTTCGGGAACAGCAGCAACAGCAGCAGCAACAGCAGCAGTATGCCCATCAATTTATTATTACATACGTCTCCATATAGAGTAATCTACGTGTCCAACTGATCCTGACAACCGGTTCAAATCTGAAAACGTTACAGGACTGAAGTGGAAGAGAAAAAGGAAAAGTCAGAGTGTTAAGAAATACTCACAGCCTCCAGCAACACGCAGGAGAGAAAGAGGTAAAATCCTCTGGAAACTTGAGGCAACATATCCGTTAAAGTATCTGAGTGACTTCAAAATAAAGTTATTGATACAGGATTAAGTGATAATCCAGCGCAGGTTTTGTTTTTTGTTTTGTTTTTTTTTTTTTGTTTGTTTTTTTAAAAAAGGTCCCTTCACTGACTGTGTGCGCTCCTGCGCTCTGAGACAAACGAACCACTCCGCTCATGAAAACCTCCTCCTCTTCCTCCTCCTCTTCCTCCTCCTACCCGGTCTTTACCTTGAACAACTAAACACGCAACCCTTGAAACATCATCTACCCACGTCAGTGGGTGAAGGCGTCAACACCGGAGCTACAACGAAATGAGGAAACTGCTGGAACAAAAAACAAACTAACAAATAATAATAATCTGGCTTGACCTCATAAGCAAATTTTTCACATCAGAAATCAGAAGTCTAGAAGATCGTGTGAAAAGAATTTGCATAAAAAAACAATAAACGTGGTGAGAGGTGCCTACAATGCAAAGTGTTAAAGATTGTGTTAATAATTAAACCCTCTGGTTTACAGTCGAGGCTTGTTATATAAATGTCATAATTTCAGATGAACGAGGGTTTTATTAAATATTTTTATTCTTATGTCTTTAATTTTCTATAAAAAATAAATCTATCTAGATTTCTGTGCCTGTAACTAATAATAAGTAATAAAATTTCACCTTGAACTGCTACAACACTTAAGTACTAATGACACATCACTGCATCAACATCAGCAACTTCATTATATTTTAATGAATCAGATTTTTAATGTAGTGACGTTTTGACTTTAACTTGTGATTAAATATCTTTACATGTATGAACTTTTTTAAAAAAGGATCTGAATATCTCTTCCACTACTACAACATTACTGAGTCTGTGAACCTATGTGAGGACTGGAAACAAAAAAACCTAAATAAATGCGTGAACAGACACAAGGAAAGACGTGAACATTAGAATATGTAAAAAAAAATAACATATAAAACGATAAATAGCAAATAAAAAGAACAAATAATATGTATTTAAAAGCAGTTTAAACTGCAGCATAGTTGTATTGAGTTGTCTGGATAACAGGTTACACTGACAGTTTCTTTTGGTTTATCCTTGAATTTGCAGCTCAACCGTGTAGTTACATATAATACAATAAAATGTATCCTGGTTCCAAATGTCTGACACAAAAAATACCATATAGATTAGATCAGCAGTTTTACCTCACACTGCTTTAACATCCACAACGTCCAAACAAAGTTGACACAAGGAGCAGAAGGATTAATATACACACATTTGGACAAACATTCACATTACATGCAATAAAAATCTAGCTCTCACTTCAGTTCCCAGATATGGAGTCAGTCATAGCTGACACACTACAGATAAGATAATGCCACTATGTATACTCAGGGGTGATGCATGGTGAATATATGTATGTGAAGTGGCTGTGGAGAGTACAGAGATTTAAAAGCTCATAATTCATCAATGGTGTTGAGTAAAACTGCTGCCTGGTTTCTGAAAATAGACAATGGAAGTGAGAAACATGCAGCATGTGTCTGTTTGTCTCCAGTCAGATGGAGGATTATATCATTTACTTCTAATTTGAAAACAATACACAGAATCGCTCTTTGTTTTCCGCATGTTGACTCCTCTGGTGGTACCATGTTCTCTTGGCTTGTGTTTTTCCAGCTCTGGTTTCACTATCGGTGGGTGACTCACCGAGGCTTATGAAAGCTGTAATGGATGTCAGAACAACCTTCCTCCGGGATGAAAGTCAAACGTTTGGGCTTTTGAGTTCTGCTGAATAAATCTCATTGGAATTTCAGCAGCGAGAGAAAAGCCTCTTTTCATAATGAACGCATTGACAGATTTCTGTGGAAAGTTTCTTGACAAGGTGTCTAAAGGTTGAATCTTTTTTAAAAAAAAAAAAAAAAAAAAAATAAAGAAAAGAAAAAAGTCACAGATCGCGTGCAATCAAATTACACTTCAGAATAAGTTGCAAGAGATTGATGTAGATGTTCTATTAAAGATGAAAGGAAAAGGAAATTCTAAAGGAATTCTAAAGGAAATAAAGATAAAATCAGGTCTGTCTTCCTGTTTTATGAATACATTTGCTAATAAACTGTGTGAAATGTGATGTCAACCAGATGCTACAAGCGTCTCAGTTACTTTAACTGAAGCATCAGTTGGTAAAAATCAATGAGGTGCTCATCAATCATCAGTAAATATTATACAATCAGCCTGGGGAGTTTCATTGCAACATGGTGCCAATACAAGAGTCCTAACTAAACCTTGAGCTGTCAATCAACAAGTAGAATTTCTTAATAGAGGCAACGACAATGATTATTAGGATGTATTAAACTCATCCAGGTGTAATGAAGATCAGAGAGTCAATTATCTTCCCAGCAGGGAACTAACAAAGCAAAGTAAATCTGTCTTCCTCTGTGTGTGAGTGTGTGTGTGTGTGTGTGTGTGTGTGTGTGTGTGTGTGTGTGTGTGTGTGTGTGTCTGTGTGTGTTTGCTGTAATACCCTGATAAGTGTGTCCATAAATCCTCATAAAACAAAGAGACAGGGAAAACAATTTCATTTTGTCAGCCTCCAATTGCAATCTTTTCAAAAACAAACCGCTTTCGCTTGTTAAAAATGAATTTCCTGTATTGTCTGTGGGAGTTGAAGCTGTTCTCTCCCTGTCATCCATCACAAAATAAAACAAAACATGAAAAACACAGCATGTATGTGAGAATATGTTTTAGTACAAGTTCTCTGCATGAAGACATGAACTGGATCCACCACCTGTACAGTGATATTTATAGACGAGCAGCTAGCAATGTGGCTAAATTTGTTAATAATAAAATCTTCTTGTCCTTGTCAATTGTCTCCAGAGGATGAAACCTAATTACTTTTCAGTTCATGTCACTTTGGGGTTGATATGTGTGGGTTTTAAAAGCAACGTCTCCAACAACTGTGGGACAGATTGTCATGAAATTTTGGTGCTAAAATTAATGTTTCTCTTCAGATCATCATTATCTTTACACCTGGGAAATAACTATGGACACCTCACATTAGTTAACGTTCACACAATCTACAATCTTCCATCTGTCCTGATGACACGCTTTATCCATCAGCTTCAGTTATACTTTGTTTTTCATGCTAATTGGTAAATTTGAACACTACACCTGCTAATGTTGTGAGCAGCAAATGTTAGCATTTGGCTCCTGGTCCCACAGAGCTGCTGGTTTTAGTTTTTGACTGTTGATACACAGATCTGTGGACATTGGTTTATTTAGATTGATTTAAGTGCAACTGTATGTGACATTTAGGGGAGAAATAGCATATTTATTCTTCTCACAAATAAAGCTGATGTTACTAAGAACACAGCTACTATTTCATGAAATCGAGCTTCTTGCATGAAATGAAATGCCAGACCTTGCATTTTTCAAGTCCTTGTAGTCTCTGAACATCAGGGACTTCTGACATTCAAAACATACAGGGAGGTGTTTATGTTGGATGACTACATGTACACCTTCTCTGCCAACCACCTCTCTGCTGTCTTACACTGCAGGGGGAAACATTACAGAGGAATAAACTGAACACCCTCAGTCATCAGTGAAGCGACGGGCCAATGGGTGTGTGCATCTTTAAAATAAATACATGAGAAGTAAAGGCCATGAAAAACAGAAAGGTGGATTCTAGAACATTTTTGCTGCTGAAATAAGAATAACAACTATTCATTTACCAAAGAGCAGATTAAGGTAGATTTTTCATTCTGTCCAAACTTATTTTTCAGTCAGTTTTCACATCAATCCTTTGCTGCAGCTGCTGCATTCCCCACACAGATAAAGCAGCTCTTGCTCTGCTTTTCAGCCCAGGTAAATTCTGGTCTGTTAACTGTTCCCACGCTGCGCAAGAGACACATGAGACTGTTTCTATTGATGGGTGAAAAGCGATTATTATTATTATTATTGAAGAGAATTCGAAAAAAAAAAGCTAGTTTTTCATTTAGTGAGGAGTCAAGGACAGAGATGTTGAATCAGAACATGCGTAATAAGTATAATAAAGGAACTTAACGCCTTCCCTCTTTTCTTCTCCAACAGTATGAAAGTCAGGGTTTCAGCAATGCCCTTGATGACATCTCAGTAATAGGTTTCCAGCAGTATTATTAACCTGAAAAATAGAATCTGGAAACAACAGATGATAGCAGCAACCAAATCACTGGACAGTATATATGACCATATATTCAAATGTTTGTATTTGCCAGGACATAATACACTATTGAGTACACACGCAGGTAGAGGCAGAGAAACAGGGAAGCTGGTGAAGTGTGTGATGCTTTACTTTATGATTCATGCTGTGTTACATTGGAGGATTTGCAGCTGCAGAAGTGAGTTTACTTTCGTTATCTCCAGAGGGTCGCAACATAAACCTGTAAGGACATGGAGAGAATCATGAGTAAATCATTCTGCTGTATATAATTAGATTTATACATGTTTGGTACTTTTCTCTCATCCTGTAAAACATTGGATAAACTGACCTCCTCAGACCTTCAGGCATCGTTATGATCAGACGATCTCAGAAAGGTTTTATGGGAAAATTCTCCAGGGTTCAGAGCTCACACCTCAAAGACAAATGTGCAATAAGAAGAGGTCACACGGTCTCAATAAACATAGTACGAGTCACACTTTATATCATCTGCTGTCATGACTACATCATTTTGATGGGAAACACTAATCAGTATCACACTGTGACAGCGAGCCGTAAAAACACGGTGAAGAGAGGAAGACATTTTCACAGTAAAGTCAGAACAGATGTCACAGCACATGTAACAGCTTTTAATTATATTTACTCCAAGGCCATACACACATGAGATGTAAGGTCTTGTTAAACTGGGCTCTGAAGGATACTTAGATATTGTGTAGGCAGTGATAAATAAATAAACAACATCATCATCATGCTTGAGTGTGTTCCTCCATTACAATGAAACTCAAGGTAACAAGGTTTTTTTTTTTTTTACATTTTTAACAGCTACAGCTGCTCAGAATAATCTCTCACAAACATACTGATCAGTTTATATGATGCTTTTGTTAAATATCACATCACCCAACTCCACCGACTGAAGTCTGACCAACATCTTAATGCATTAAATATTTAGATACAAGGCCACATCAATATCAGAATAAGAATTGCTTTATTGATCCTCAGGGGGATATTGGGTGTATTGTATATGAAAAAATAATGTTTAATTTCTTTTTGAGAGAGATCCAATGGTGCCCTTAGGCAACATTTGATAAACGCATTCAGTACTGATGCAAGAGCAGACAACAGCTCTGTGTGTGTGAGTCTGTACATTACAGATATGATCTTGATATTTGTTTTTTTATTTATGTAACATTGATTCGATTAGATAATCGAACAACACACCACACTGTTTGGCTAAAGATGTTTTAAGTATCGTTTTTTATTTCCTATTTCTAATTTCATTCATTAATTAATTTTTTTAAATTAATTAATTTCTAGTTTATCAACTCTACTATATATATATATATATATACATATATATATATATATACAAATATATATATATCCGTCCGTGATTTCATGAGTAAAATGTAGGTGGCTCGTAAACACCAATAAGACGCTGCTGCCTCCTAGTGGCCAAGAATCGCTATAGCAACACAATGCTTCTTTCCTATTGGCTGATGAGCCATGACGCAACGCCGGGAAACAAGGAAATGAAACGCGTTTAAACATTTTTGTTTTCGATTTACGGCACATAATTACAGACGAGTCACTGTTAAACCTGCTGACTTCATCAGGTATATTTTAATCACAGTGTCTAGTCAGTCATTAATCTAAATGTAATTTTAAAACGCTGTAAGTTAATAGTTTCAGTTTGTTACCTCAGGACAGTCGCTGTCTTCTCATTGACACCATGAGTGACTTTACTCTAAACCCGCTGGTGGTGCTCGGTGTCGGCACCAGTTTCGCTTTTTCTGGTTTGTTTTATCACTTATATCAAGAAAAGAAGAAAGAGTTAGATAAGCTGAAGGTAAGTGCGACATTTCTTAACTTCTGTGAACCTCACACAGATGTATTTTTTTGTAATATTTACATAATTATTCTCCCATATTTTTTCTTTTTAAAAAGAAAATACCCATTTTCAAACCGGACCAACATCTGTGTCAAGTCCTGAAAGCGACTCCACATAAGAGACTTCAGTATGTTGCTGTAGAAGGTAATGACCTTGACTATAAAAAATGAAAAGTTTAGTAAATGTGGGTCAGACCTGGGCCTGGTCCTGGTCTTGATACTGATCTGAAGCCTCCTCCCTGCGTGTGCAGGTCTGGTCCAGGCAGACGGGGAGCCTCTGTCCAGCCGGTTTGTCCCCAGATGTTATGGTGTGATTCAGAAGATTTCTGTGCAGGAGCACTGGAAATACTGGAACAACATTACAAACACATGGTACACAAACATGACAAAACATATAAAATGTATCTATATCCATCTACTAGAATTTAACCAACAGCTTGATTCGTTTTCCAGGAATTCCAGGACAATGAATAAAAAAGAAAGCAGCAACACGGTGCCATTCAGCCTGGTCAGCCCTGGAGCCTACATCACCGACGTCTACGTGAAGGTTCACAACCCTCTGGAGGCATCCGGGGCCTACATGGAGACGGTGCACCGCAAACTGAAACATGCTGAGGAAGGCCTCGCGAACATCATGTTGCAGGGCCTGAGCGGGGAGAAACCTGTGGCTATGGAGGAGAGCGAGGAGCTGCTGCGGGTGGGCAGTGTCATCACTGGGTTCGGGGAGGTGGTGCTGGAGGGAGGTCAGGTGATGAGGCTGCAGGCTCCACCTGACGGACGCAAGTTCATCCTGGTTCCCACTGACCACAGGAGCTTTATTAACAGACATGAGAACTCAGCGAACATGTGGAAGACGCTGACCGCCGTCACGGGCCTCACCGGGGCTTCTGTTCTCGCCGGGGTCATTTACAACCTGATTGGAAAACAGAATGACAGGTCGGAGTAGGTGTGAAGAGGAAACACTGTGGATTTCATGAATGCAGAAGTGGTGGCACAGTTTGTTTGGGTTTTTTTTTTTTTTTTTTTGGTGTTTCTGCTTCACAGCTCCCACAACAATCACCTGATGTTGTTCTTTTTGGTCCCGACACGTACTTTCACATCATCTAACTACACTGGACGTGAACATACAAACAATGACAGAAAAAGCTTTGTAAGATAAATAGAAAACACAACATTTTACATTTTAGAGAAAAAGGGTAGCAACAATATTTCTTGTTCCTTATGGAACCGAACTAAACCGAGTTTAAATGTCATGTTTTTATGCCTGTAAACTGTCACCAAGTGAATTGTTAATTTAGCAGATCACGCATTTCATGCAGAGTATTTTACATCCTGTCTTATTCACAAATGCTAATATAAAGGGAACATTTTACTTTTGTAATGATATATAGTATATTTTTGTAGTTTTGCGTATTACATCAAAAACAATGAGGCTCTATTCGATTATCTTTTCCTCTTCCTTTTCTTTACAGGGCTTTTATTGTGAAGGTGTTCAGAGAAATGACAAGATGACGTGACTCATTTTTACTGTGATTAAAATCATATCAGTTTTGCAGCTTCTACCTCTTAAATGGTGTTTTAAATGTTGTTGACCTGCAGTCAGTGTATTTTTTGGAAAATTTAAAAAAAAAAAAAAAGGGGGGCGCTAAAAAACTTAATGGTGGTGATTTTAGTCTTGTGTGTCATATTGAACAGAATAAATAAAACCTCTTTTAAAATCCTGTAACAGCAGTTTTGTGACAAAAGATACTCGATCATGTTTCCCAGCAGTCCGAGGGTCTGTGTCCTTTATTTGCAAAGTGACATTCATAGCACACAGCCGTCGAGTGATGTGTCGCTATGAGTTACAGATGAACAGAGCAGATCCAGATGTTCCTGCTGCAGATGGTTAAACTATCAACACAAATCCCTTTATTCACACAACAGTTTTCAAGTTTGTAAGGAATCCTCTCTTCGCTTTCTCTTTCTCGAACAGTCGTCGTTATTCACCCTCCTCCTCTGAAGACTCCTCAGCCTCCTCCAGCCACTGGATGAACTTCTGAAGCTGTTAATGAAAAACAGACACGGGAACAAGAAACAAGAGCTGTCACAAATCCTGCAGTATTGAAAAGACCGTGAGAACTGGTGATGGAGAAAACACCTGCAGCTTCAGTAAACTTCAGTGAACTGTAACAGACGAACAATTTCTCAAACAAACACAAAGCTGCTGAACAGGTCAAGTAACTGTGAGAAGCATCTTTTCCACAAACAAGGATGTGGTTCATGTCAAATAAGTTTTTTTTTTGTTTCTTGTTTGTTTCTTTTGTCAGAGTTGCTCACCATCTGTTTTGGTTTGTTCTTATCAATCTATTGTTGTTAATTTCTTTATTTTACTGATAAGTTTGGCTTTAATTAGTTATTCGATGTTATAAAAACCAGACTGACATGAAACTGTCTCTTAATTGGTCGGTTGAGTTTTAACATCATGGCATCACTTCCTGCTCAGCATTGAACAGGCGCCAGCTCCAAATGAGCATAAGATGACAGCGCAAATATTCAATTTATTTTGGCTTAATTTTCAAACAGTATGAGGAAGAGGATTGAACAGATTCCTTATCACATCAACTTTAACCCCATTGATCTAAAGCCAAATACCCTGTGTGAGGCAGTTAACCAGTTAAAAGGGAAGTGAAACAATGAACAATGCAATCATTTAATGGTTACTTTTCATCTTGGTTAAGATGTGGTTTAACAATCAAATATGAAATTCAAATAATTTTACTGAAAAACAAACAACCCTGTACCTACCCCTTGATTCTTGCGGAGCTGTCTGCTTTTGTCGGTGGTGGCTCCCTGCGAGAACCAGCGCAGTATCATTTCTTCCTCCAGGATCTCCAGCTGGTACATGTTCATAAGGACCTGGAAGGAAAAAAAATCCATAGCAACTTCAGCATCAGTGTGTTTCATCACAATATTACAATATATTATATAAATTCTTTGGACACAATAACATTATTTGCCGATATGACAAAGTCTGTCACGATACGATTTCAATTCAATTCAATTCAATTCAGGGGCCTAAAATATGATTTGACAATTTTATTTCTGAGTTCTTCCACATATTTAAATGATAAATGTTTTCACTTTGTATCAATAATATTAGATCGTTAATCGTTGAATCGATGTATCAATCTTGATTGATGAGTCATTACACCCCAGCAGATTATTCAATGTACCCATTAGTGAAGATTGACTTGTACCTTAACCATCGCAGGCCAGTGGTTCTCCTGCTCTAGGAAATGCTCTTCGAAGGCAGACAGACAGTCCAGATGGTCCTGAGCTCTCTTCACGTAGTTTTTAAACACCGGCGCCCATTTCTTCAACAGCTGAAAGGAAAAGAGGGAAAAACAAAAAGATAAATTCAGGACATTTATTTAATTTACACCATTTTTACAGATCAATAACTGTGGTATAAGAAATACCGGCAGGAGCACAGCAACGTATTGTGATGCGGTGAGCTGAGGGCCCTGCTGCTGAAACGGATACTCCAGAACCACTCGAGTTAAGATCTGCATCACCTCCTTCAGAGTGATATTGTAGGCGTATCTGCAGAGAAACAGCTTGTTAAACTGTCTATACATTCACTTTAACAAACAACAATAAAACTGCGAGTGATTGTAAGTTCCTCTTTACTTGAGAGAGTTGATCTCGAGCACAAGATTGTCGCAGCCGATGTTTTCCTCCAGACCTCTCTGCAGAGTCCCCAGCACCTCCATCTGGAAGACTGAAGATAAAAGAGCAGGAGTCAGACAGAAACTTTATTTGTAAAGAGCAGCTGCAATTCTTATAAACTTATTCTATAAGTTCATTATTTCCCAGTACATGTAATTTAAAAAAAAATATCACTGAATATTTCTGAGCATATCGATGTGATTTGACCACCTTGCATTTTTTGCTATTTTCTTACATCATATAAACAAAAATAATGACAATTCTCATTATCTGCGGCCCAAAAAGAAGTAAAAACATTAATATATGTAATATTTCACAAGACTACGTTGACCCTTCTGACCTTTAACATCGTCCATCTCGGGGGAGGGGATCACTGGATCGTCCGGACCGTCAGGCTCGCTGTCCTCACTGTCACTCTCAGGAACTGGGTTCAGCACCAAACCTGCTGAACAGCAAACAAATCAGACTTAAGACTCCAGCATCATAGGTGAACGTCACTTTTACACACTCACTGATGCCGTCCTACCCCAGAGACACTGCGACAGCTCCTCATCCTCTGTGTCGTCCAGGCTGCTGGCCTTCCAGATGTAGCCCTGACCCTCCGCTCCGACCTCTGCTGGGTTGAAAACTGGAGGACAGAAGAAAAAAAATCAGTATGAGTCGCTGGTAGAAATATTTGCGCAGTCTGATGACACACAAATTCATACAAAACACACACCTTTCTGTTTGGCTTTGTCTTTACTTTGACCAACTTCAGCATCATCGCTGAGGAATTCATCATCATCCTCTTCCTCCTCCTCTGGATGGTGCATGGACACCACAGTGCCCTCTGGTAGAGACATTTTTGGTCCAATCACCACCTGGAAAAAACAATTAACAGGCAAATCAGAAAAACAAGATCCTGTAAATTTGACCTTTTTAATATCTGGTACCAATGCTGGGTCAGTGGGAAATTGATAATAGATTCAAAAGAGAACAACAAAGACAATTCATGTTCAACCAATGTTTTCTTCTTTCATGCAAAATCTACTCAAACTGACAGCAACTTGAGATGGGGCACAGGCAGTAAGAAAAAAAAAACAGGAAAATCATTTTTTTCATTAATTTCTCAGCAAATAATTTATGGATAATGCCAAAATCATCAGACATTTATGGTGTTGACACCTCTGTTTGATGCAGATGTGTGAGACTGTTTGGCCTTGGTGGAGGTGTGTGTTGTTGTCGCTGTTCTAGATGTTAAATATTTTGCGAAATACTTGCTCTAACCAGCTCCTCTACAGCTCACTAATAAATATTCAAGATATTCTTCCAAGCAAACAAACATATTCTTTTTAATAAGCAGAACAAAGGTTGAATCTGCTGCCAAAACAGTAAGGGCATGTGCAGACCTGAAAAACATACGTTTTGCAGACGACTGCAGGAATTATGCAACCACACTGACACAGAAAAAGTGTATGACAACACTTACATTAAATGCCAACACACACTGTTTGTTGAGCTTTACACCTTCTTTGACCTCGGCCTTGTCACACACCACAGACTGACTGATCACCACGTTACTGGCGATGTGGACGTTATTCCAGATGTAGGCGTGGTTGAGCATCACATTGTCACCTGTTGTGTAAAATAAAATGAAAGTTAATCGCACACATTTTCAAACATACACTTGTAATTTGTTAGAGGAAACAACGGATGGTTGTAACAAAGGGATAGTTTTAACAGCATCACTTTAACCAATACCAATAATCATGTGATCAGTTTAATGTGTAACCACTTCCTCCCTGACCTTACAGACAAAAAACAAAACAAAAAACACATTTCAGGTCAAAAATTAATGTTTTGGACCAACTTGTATTAGATTAAAGAGGAGGTTCTTAGTAAAAATGTGAGACATTTCCTCGATGGTAATTTCAAGCCATGGCGCTGCTACAACTAGATAAACAATGACTGTTATCACTGTGATTAGACAGATAACACACACATTAACACTCTCAATTCATATTTTATCATTAAGGACAAACAGTGTGCATGTTTGTTGCTCTTTTAAGTGTCAAACATCTTCCTGTATTGCTGATATGGACTAGGAGCTGTTGACCTGCTAAAGGTTTCCATCCACATGTGTTTACCATTCATAGTTATTATCACAATATTCTGATGTTAGGATCCACACAACTGACACTGATCTTCATTTAAACTTCTTTTTGTTCTTAGTAAAACACAGGAAGATGCTTCAGTGTTGGCAACAATGTGCAATTAACATTACACAGATGCATATTTTGAGGTGTGGAGTCAGTTTTGAATTCTTCAATCTTATTGTTACAATCTACCCCATGTTGTGTTACAGCTTACCCAGTAGCGTGGTAAGTTGTAACACTCTCCTTGTATTTGACGTAAAATAATAAATTCTGTGATACAGTTGGAGAAGTTGAAAGCGTTGCTATTTGTAGCAGACAAAATCAGGCTACTTTGTGTGTTGTGTGTTATAGGAGCTGAGACAGAAAGTGTTACAATCATCTCCAGCCTCCTCTGTGGTGTTAGAACAGGGAGCTCACCTATGGTGCAGTTGTTACCGATGACACTGTTAGAAATGTGACAGTTGGCACCGATGCTGGTGTCACAGCCGATGAGAACGTTTTCCTCCATCTGACTGCCGTGACCCAGGCTAACCCCGGATCCTCGGTAGACATTGTGGCGAGAGTATGTGCAGCTCCGTCTCTCCTGGTCTGTGAAGTTCGCCTCGGGAGTGAGAGGGTAGAACCACCGCCGCACAAGGTCCGATGACACGGAGTCGTACATGAGCAAGTTAGACACTCTGACTGCGTAACCATCCTTAGTGACGTGCATGTGTATCTGGTTTCCCAGGATCTAAAGAAAGAAAATTATGAGTTGTGATAAAAATGATTTGTGAGTCCAAATTTCCAATAAGATATCGACGGCTGTGTAATACCTCCTCATTGACCAAGATCCCTCTGACAAAGTCATTCCTCGTCTGGTAGTCAAAATTGTCAGTAAACAGCTCAGCAACCTAAAAACAAGATAAAAAACAATGTTACTACATGTGACAACAACAAACTGAGCAGTTTGTCTGAGTGTTTTAAAAATGACCTGTGGGGAGCAGATGCTGATGTGGCAGTCGAGGAGGTCGTGTCTGATTTCAAACTCATCGCTTCCACTGTGGAAAATGTTCTGCAAAAAATAAACAGGAGAAACTCGTCGTTCATGAGTCCAAGTCTGAATTATGTTACAACGTGCTACGATTAAAACTGTCCGTTACCATGGGAAACTGTAGCTTTTTCAGCCCTTGTGTTTTCTGATAGTGTAAAATCCGTTGACTCTTGCTGTCCACAGCAACAATGACGTCATCTTCTTCGCAGCGAGACTTGTGACCTGGAGATGACTCCTTAAAGATCATCGTCATCACCGAGATGTTCTTCTCCATCTTTCGACGATGCCTGTATACAAGATAAATGACACATGAATGACACCCTGTTGTTGTCATTTATTCTGACTTTACACAGACACATAGATCATCTCTTACCTGTGCTCTTGTAGTGCCTGGGTGACGTCAATATTCGATACCACATCTCCATAAACCAACACAAAGTCTGAGCGCACCAGGTTCTTTGCATCAACATCCCTCAGCACATCCCCCAGGGAGCGGTACAGCTCTGAGGTGATGATGTGGACCGTGTTCGGAGAGGTGGGTCGACACCACTTTGACTTTCTGTCAGACAAAGACTCAAAGGCTCAAAATAAAATCTCTCACAGGTCACTTTACACATCAGATGCTCCTCACACAACACAGCATTATACAGAAGTACTTACAGTAGGTGATCCTTGATTTTACTGGACATCCAGCAGCAGAACACAAATGTTTCCTGCACCCCGGTGGATGTGAGAAACTCCAGGGTGTAGTCGATCATGGCAACGTTACCCAGCGGCAGCAGAGCCTTCATCATGGAGATATGACAGATGTTAGCGCTCAGTCACAGATTTATGGACATTTTAAGACGAAACCAACACATCCACCTCAATGAGATGTTATAATGTTACATGCTCAGCTACATTAAAGTGTTTCCATCAGTGCCAGTGCAGCTGTGTGACTGTTTACAGCATGGACAGAAGTTAGCTAGCATTAGCATCCCTGTTAGCTTAGCTCGGTGCCTACCCGCGGCTGGTCTTTGGTCACCGGGAAAAACCTCCTGTTGAAACTGTCAGCGACTAAAACAGCCTGCAGCGGCTGCTCCTCTTCTTCCTGCTCCCCGGCTCCTTTTCTGGCCGAGAGACCAGAACCAGAGCGACTCTGTTTTCCTCCTTTACCGGCCATGTTTCTGTTTTAACTCTCTCAAGTGCGACCCAACTCTGTCGTCAGACACAACTACGGCAGCTGTGAAGGACAAACTTCCTCTGGTGGTTGTCAAGTGCAGCAAGTGTTCGTATGTCCCGAATCAAATGAGACGCGATTTATTATATGAAATTATAAATAAAATTAATCAACAACGTGTCAACTCAACTCATACACAAGTGTCTATGTTTATGTTAATGCATTTAGAAGATTTTCAATGTATTACTCATTATTTAAACAACCTGTCAACACTGTCTAATAACTAATTTAATTGCAAATATGAAATAAATGACAAGTGTATTGTGAGTAGATCCTGCAACCTTGAGGATCTTCATCAGAATCACATTTTAGTGCTCATTCCTAAATATATAAATATTTTAAACAAATCAACTGTCACAACTGTATCAATCCAACCCAATATGGGATAATTATTAAAAGAAGTTTATATTTCTATTGTATATAAGATAATAAAATCAATCAATCAATCAATAAAAAGAGAAATTTGATTATTAAAATTTAATTACTTTATTACAATGTACACATGATATAATAAAGCAAACAACTCTTGATTACGAGTTTGGACAGATAAAAATAAAGAAAAATAAAAAAAAAACATAAAGATAAAATCTTAGACACAGGTTGAACCTGCTTTAATCCTCTTACAAAGTACATCTGAAACCACATGTTTTAGCTTAAACAGAGACAAAAACATCTGGCTCCTGCCGTTTGACAGTTTAGACAAGAACCGTCATTAACTTCTCTGTGAAAGTTCAAACAGTTTTTTCACAATGTTCTTCACCACCTCAGATAGTGTCGATACATAAAGTAGAAACTACTGGAGGTGCTGTGTTATCTTCTTGGCGTGTGCCAACACCGACTCATAACGCAGAGTCTTAGACATCCAGGAAGATGGAATTCCTTCAAGTCCCACCTGGAAGAATAAAACTGTTTAGTAAAACATCACACACACACAGAATACTGTCATAATATGAGATTAACACACAGTCTTACCTGAGCCCCAAGACATGCCCCAATGAAGGAGGCCCGGCTGCAGGTGCATCCCCCGCAGCTCATGGTGTCTTTGATGGCCAGTTCGTACCTCTCGGCCGTCAGGACGCCATGCAGCGCTGCCTGGAATGCACCTGGTAAACCTGAGAGACACACACCAGGTGTGAATGACACGAACAGTGTTACAAAAGCAACACAATTATAGTTATGTATTACGTTTTGCTTTAACTTGAGACATTATCGATAACTTTTCAGTAAAATTACACTTGTAACATATTTCAGCAACACACATTACAACACACTTCCACATCCAGAAGATGATGGTTAAAGATGGTAGAGGAGAGCACATTTGCTATGAGATGGACATATTCTCTATATTTTCAGTTTGTCAAAGAAAAGGACAAGAACAGTGTTATCTCTGTGCAAAATCGAAGGAACTCACCTAACCCAGAGGAGGCTACCGCAACCAGCAGCCTCCTATAGCGGGCCAGAGACCATTATAGTGGGCTCTAGCTCTACTGTGTTTAATATGAAAAGGCCTAGACTTCAAATATTCACACCATCTCACCATCTCATAATTTTACCAGACTTTGTTTCTTTGTGGTTCTGGCTGTAATTGTTATTTATGTTGCATCTTAAGCCTTCACTGCTCCAGTTATATTAACTATATAGTTATTACCATATTGACCCAAATACAAGACGACCCGTCTTTTTCAAGACCCATTTTTGGAAAAATTTGTGAGCGAGCACATGGTCTGTAGTAGCAGGCATGCATCATCTAGGAGTAGATTTTTCTTGTTTTTTTAATCTTTATTTTTGGAGGATTTTTGCCTTTAATGACAGAAACAGTGTAGAGAGACAAGAATGGAGGAGAACACACACAGGGAAGCTGGTCTAGATGGGGATTCGAACTCGCAAACAGCTGCGCGGCATATGCCGCTACACAGGTGGCCCCTAGGAGTGGTAACATGTGTGCGAGCCTTGGCATTAGCATTACGACTACCGACCACTTGGTGGCTGTGAATCTCCGACACAGAGAGTAGTGAGTCTCAGTGTTGTAGTCACATCTCTCCAGGTCACTGATGTGTGTGAGTGAAAAGAATCTCTGACTCATTTGGGGAGAAGACGTTTGACGGCACCTGTTGGTTTAGACCCCCGGGTCTCTAGACCCAGAACATAAGAGGAGCTGTCTTTTTGACTTTTTTCTAGGGAAAAAATACCGTCTTATAATCGGGTCAATACGGTAGCAGCCTCAAGGGCCTACTGTCATTGGGCCACACCACATCGCCCTCCACTGGATGTAGCATGCTGCAGTAAACTACATTTTAGTATTTTAGATGCCAAGTTTATCTTCTGCAGTTATTTTGGTAAAAGTAACTCAGAAGTAATGCAGTGATCATGTAACACATGATGATTTAGAGACAGTAACACTGTAATGTAACAAATTACATTGAAATAAGAGTAACTAGAGATTTATAACGTATTACATTTTGGAAGTAACTTGCCCAACACTAGACAGGAAGGCTGTTTAACTAGTTGTTTGAATATTTGTCTTGTGATAGTTGACATCTCATATTATCAGTGATGAAACAATCACTGTGAGGATACCTCAGGCATTTGAAAACACAGCAGGGATCAGTTCACGAGGCGTCCTGGATAAATTCTCCTTCACCTGATGAATGTGTCCTGAAACCAGACAGAAAAAAAACCTTTAATGCATAATTTTTTATGCTCTTTTAACTTCATAATAATGATTTTTATTTGTGCTAATGCATTTTTAAATTATGACATACATTGTAACCACTAGCATTTGGTATATTAAACTAAAAATGAAGAGAAAAAAAAAAAAAAAAACTAGCAGGGTAAATCTTTTAATCCCATGACCTGGTCCCATGACTGAAGCCACAATGCCTCGGGCCTCACATACCGATCACTGCTTTGTCCAGATCCTGAGGCTGATTTCTGTTCTTGTCACTGAGCTGATCCAACACTTTGTCCAATGCATTCGGATCAGGACCATTCAGGATGAAATGCTCCAGGAACCTGGGAAATAAGATCCATAATAACTACCAATAATGTCTTTTTAATTAATTTCACTGAGGCCCTTATATTTGCTTTCTGAGACTTCCCTCTACAAGTTCAAAGTTACAGTGAATAAACAGATACTTTCCAGACTTAATTATCCAAATATTAAAATCTGTTCAGCTCAATGAAGCAGCAACATATTGTGTCTGTGATATGTGGCAACATATGTGGAAGCGATCAATGATTGGTGTAGGATTTCCAAGAAGTGATGAATCACCAATACTGATAAGATTAAATTAAACTACATTAAATACTCTAGTTTCAATTTCCAATGATATTTGTGTATGTACAATATAGATATACTATCAGTAACATAACATCAATCTCAACCATTTAGCTACTATAACAAGACTTCTTGTTTTCTTGTGGTGTTTCTCTGACATATTACACTGAGTCTGCAGAACATTGTGACCATTTTATGCTATTAGCACCATTGTTGTAATATTTTAACACTTCTGATCTGATTTTCAAGTTTAAAAAGCACATTTTCTGTCATTTTTTTGTCATGATTCAAATCCCAGATTTAGGAGTGGACTGTACTTGTTCCCATCAATGGATCAGTGCAGTGAAAATAGTTACAGTTAAAGTGAATCAGTGTGATAGATAACCACGCTGACCTTGCTGCTGCCAGAGTCTCTGCCACACATTCATCATTGTTCTGGGTGACTCGAGTGGCCTCCTCAACTTTCTCCAACATCTCTGGCTTTCCTGCATAAAAAGCAACTACAGGAGCCATTTTGGCGATTCCATCGATCTGGCAGTCGTTCTCACATCCTGTGGCAAATACAACACATTGTTTGGAAACATTTCTCTTCATCTTTGTCAGGGAAACTCTTCCCAGAAATTAATCTGCAGACAGCACACAAGCAGGAGGAGGCAGTTGATGAGTTCAAAAGATAGATAAGTTTTACTTGCAGCAAGGGGAGTCAGTTACCATGTGCACAGTGCTCTGGTACTGAGTAAGTGAAAAATCTAAAGAAATGAGCTTCTAACACAGTCTTATATGTCTGAACAGGATGCTTCAGGGTAGGAGGAAACAGTTTGATCTTTTCCAAGGAAGGTCGCAGGTTGGTTGTTTCGCTTGTTTCGGTATCTTTCTGATCAAAACACATTCCTTGCTGATATCTCACTAATACAAAATGCTTTTCCTTTTATGATCAAGCAATACATAGTCAGCAAAAGTCATGGTGACCTTCTCTATTAAATGATTAAGCAATGCATGATATAAAATAAAATACGGTTAAATTTTCTACACAATCCTCCCTCCGTTATTGTTGCAGTGAATCAGTTTTACCTGTCTCCTCTTTGCCTGCATCCACATTCTTCAAGAAGCTCTTTAAACTTGCATGTCTCCACGGTCCCTCGATGGGCAGCTGCGGCCTTGGTCCTTTAACATACAGAAATAAAATGCTCAACAGCACTCCCACATTTGTACGTAAATTAAAGTAATTGACCTCTTTATGAGGAGCACACACTGTGCAGCTCTCTTACCTCCTCTCTCTCTGTACGGGTCATTGACCGGTGTGTCATATTCTGATCCAGGCCCAAAAAATTTCAGTGTTCGTTGCTTTAGATCGTCCACATTTAGACCTGGTGAGTCATCAGACAGTTTAGACACAGGCAAGAAAACAACTTAAAATGCTCAGACACTTGATCGTAAAGTTTATAAGAAATGACAGAAGGTTTTAAAGCTTTTAAACAATTCACAATCAGAGCTGCTCACAACACAAGACTTTTTCGTAGAAGCCTACCTCCACATTCAGCCAGGGACTCCAGCAGAACATACGCCTGGTCTCCGTAGCAGCTCTGCTGGCCCGTCTGCCTCCTGTAGAATGGGTTAGCCGACTCGGAGCGAAATTCAGGATTTGGATCCAAAGCCAGGATCCCCTGTAGTTTCTGGAGATCATACACCCAGTGGAGGGGCTGCGCTGTGGGGTTGAATATAATGGTTAATTTATATAACTACACAAGAGCAGAGGTACTCAGAACCAGTGCAACAGCACTGAATAACAGACCTATTATTATTATTATTATTATTATTATTATCATCATCATCATCACCTGCTGCATCTGCCACTGCTGATCCAACAATAGCTCCTACAGCTCTGTTAGCCAGAGCTGAGGCCATCTGTGAAAACATGCATGAGTATTGTCATTATTATCATCGGAATTTAAAAGTGTCTTATCAACAAAATTGACTGAAAATAAGCGACTGTCTCAAAATTAACTGGAAACAACAACTTTCCCAGGATATTTTTTCCACAACTACGGCACCACAAATGTTTCATAAACTGATCCTGATCAGATCTTTATCTAACTTCTTTCCGGCGTCTGCGGCTTTTATCAGAGTTTCAGTGAGATAACTTTCTAGTATTACAAGGACTTAAGTTGTGATTTTATGAGCTGACAGGTTCAGTAGTTTAAATTCAGATGTTGTTAACCTGAATGTCAAGTTACAGCTGCAACAACAAGATAATTAACAGCAGCGATGATACAGAGAGAACTGTTCACTACAATCACACAGAAACAGTATCTGTTCTTACCTTTAACTCTGTTTGGTTTTTATGTAGAAACTGTTACAATGTCGACTTTCACCTCCGTCCATTAAATGTTATGAAAGTTTGTTGTGCACCGTCCACAGGAAGTGACGACACAGTCTCGCCCCCTGTGGTCAGTCAGTGAATGAAGTCAACTGATTATTTGTTTAGTTTTAGTTGAAGAGCGACATCTGCTGGGTCAGGAGGAGTAACTACAGGGAAAAAAAGAGAAATTGAAAACCATGAAGAGGCTGCTCACCTGTATTAAAAACCAGTATCATTTGAGAGCTTCACAAAGTGAGAGGGAGAAAAATTATATATGTTGCATTATATAGAAATAACCACGATGAAGCAGGTTTATAATGTTGAACGACTCCACAAACCCATATTATGTTTATTCTAATTATATCATAGCGTATTATCTTTTTTTTGGTAACTAAATCACTTATCTTTTATTCATATTATAGCAGAATAACATGGAAAGTTGATGTTAATGTTTGCTGGACTCAGAAGAAGAGGAGTTGACAGATAACGTCTCAGATGGACGTAATGGTAATCCTTCACTGTCAGGGAGCCAGCGGTCGATGTGTAGGTATCTGAACTGTAAAACCTGTGGGAACTGAACTGTTGAGTGGGAGTAATACAGCCTGAGTGTTTGTTAAAGGGTAGATTTACAGCTAATGACAGAAGGCAGAAAACTGTCGGGCTGTACTTCTGGTGTTTTTTAGTGATTTTTTTTCAACATAGTCACTGGTTTCAATGTCGTCACTGATCAATGTGTGTTACATGCTGCTGCTCACGTACATTGAAATCCACTAATGAAATATACAGCACATGTGATACCTGGTTATGCTTTTATGTTTTCTCATTTCCTTTGAAATCCAGATATGGGATCTGAAAATTACTGTGGAAGCAGCTGTGACGGACCTGATGTAACCACATGAGGTGGAGATGAACTTCATTTTAAACGCCCCTTCTCCATTTTGAGTCACTATCTCATATAATTTTATTAGCTGTTTACAGTAACACAGTAAGCCACAGTTCAGCATGACACAGTCACTGATACCATCACACAAACACACACACACACACAAGCACTCAGTGCATCTGTAACTCTTCCCTTCAAGCACAATCTTTTCCCTCTTAGTACTGTATGTCTGCACCTCTTGCTCCACAGACGAGGGGTGTGACGCGTACGTGTGTGTTGGAGTGTATCAGGGGGTCGTAAGACGTATCACGATACCATGTAGCCTGGATTTATTTTTAGCCCACCTCTTCCCTTTCATTTTGTAAGGTAATATCTCCATGCGAGCATCTCCAGCATACATGCACCCAACACATATCACACACATGTACTGTATGTACTGACTCAGACTCAGGAGGATTTGTTTTAATGGCCATATTTTCCTGTAACCCTGTAAAACTTTGCTTGAGTCAAGGCTAAGTGTCATCTATCCTCTGACTCCTCAGCAGGTGCACCTCCCTCTCCTCTCCTTTCTACTCTCCTCTTCATGTCCCTGAGTGACCCAGCTTCACATTCTGGCGCTGTGATGGTGCCAGCAGCAGCAAATTAGACACCGGCACCCCCGCCTCCTGATATGTACTTCTCTGTCCTACATCCATTATTTTTAGCTGGGATCCAAGCCTCCATCTGGACTTAATATGGGAAAAGAGTCCCTCATATTCACAGCAACCTCTAAATCCATCATGTCATTCCTTCTTCCTTTTGGTCACGAGGTTGACAGGTTTTCAAGGAACTGTTAACAGACCCTCTGACTGGTGCACACAGGCACACTTCCAATTCTTCTTTAACTCTTTATTCCCTGCACATGCAATATCTCCCTGCACTCCCTTCACTGTCTTCTTCAGTCTTCAGTCTGGATGCAGAGAGAAGCAGAGAAGGTTGATCCTCATCTCTTCACTCCACCCACTTTGACAGATCTGTAACACACACTCAAGCACACACATGAAAACACACACACACACAGATACACAAAGCTGTCACCCCAGCAACCGCAACGCCCTCCCCGCCTCATCTTTCCCATGCTCAGTTACACCCCACATAGACACTTCACTAACACCTCTATCAAACTTAGCCCAACCCCTCTTGCACCCTGTGCCCCACGACCAGTTGCCCATGTGGGGTTTTTAATAAGGTGGGACACAGGAGTTGGTCTTGCTCTCTTCTGGGTGACGCGGATTGGAAGGGGTTTCTGCACACTTTTACCAAAATATAGAGATTTTTATTTCTAGAACGTTTTCTGAGAGAGGAGCCATGAAGTGGACCTGGGTGTTGGTGACGGTCTTACTGTCCTTTGGGGGTTATCATTTGCCAAGGAGAGCTTGGACTTCCCAGAGTATGATGGCAAGGACCGTGTCCACGACCTCAACGCCAAGAATTATAAGTCTGTGATGAAGAAGTACGATATCATGGTGGTGTACTACCATGATCATCCCGGATCCAGCCGCGTCGCCCAGAGACAGTTTGAGATCGAGGAGTTGGCCCTTGAGGTGGGTGGAGATGGGAGCTATGTCTAGAATAAGATCTGGATACATCACAGGGAAACATCACAGGGACTTAAAGTGTAAGAGTTTGTTTGGAGGATTTTATTTTATTTTTTAATTGCACAGATTTTAAATAACGCAGATATGATTTGTGTGATCTACTGCTGGTTGAAGGACATGTAGGTTTATAGACTGAAAAGAAATGCATTGTTGTATTTTGTATCATTATGTAGGGGGCCCATAGTTTGCTGAATGTGTTAAATGTGAACTTGAACAGCAAGAGGTGTTACTGATGCTACGATATAGAAAAATAGCTTTGCTGAATTCATAAATGCTGATAAATGAAGTCCCAAAAATGTGCCACAAGCCTGCGCTGTGTCGTCAGTGGTGTCAATCTAAAAAGCTGAGCTGTGAGGATCCAGATAGATAGATAAGATATCATTTATTCTGGCAATTCATACGATGCATGTGTATGTGTGTGTGTGGGCAGGTGGGTGTGGGAGCTCCACACACCTCCATCAACACGCTGCTCACACCTCAGGCCTCCTCCTCATCAACCCACATGACATCATCCCTCAGCACAAAGCCTCAGCTCACAAACACATCAAACCTTAAAACTGATGGACACTGGTTCTCGAGTTACATGAGAAAAATATTATATATCAAATGTCACATTTTCATACACCACATTTTCCTGAAAGGTTATATTTGTATGTCTCGACCCTGTTGTGCAGGTGTTTTCTTCTTGATGGCCACTTTTAAAAATGGACCAAAAACAGACACAAAATGTAGATTTTTTTCCCCCAGATACTTAAAATCTAAATTTAAAATCACATTGTCATAAAGATTCATGTCGAAATACAATTCAGATGTGACTCTGAAAGCTGAAGTTCTATAAAAATACGACAAGGGTGATGACTGATTTATGGAATATATACATTGGATCATGTTACTATAATACTTTATGGTGTTTGGCATGGCCTCCCCACAGTGTTAAGTAAAGACTGCCACCTTATACCCTTGATGAATTATTATATTTTGGAGATCTGTGGTGACTGCTGGTGGCTGCTTTTAGAACTGATGCAAAATTACACCAAGAAAAAAATAACATCTTGGCAAATAAAACTAAATTTAGAAACACATTTGGGGATGTGGAATTCACAGTAATAAATGTAATAAAATGATTTAATTAGTACATATTGATTATATGCTGTCAGTAAAGTAAATAAAAGGGGAGGAAGTGAGATGTTATGGATGATAATAACAGAAAGGAAAAGATTAATAACCAAAACAGTGAAAGATAGAGGTTGTGCTCCTTGACATATCACTTCACCTCAACAGCCTCTGGTGTCAACAACCTCTCGTGTCACCCCAGCAGCCTCTGGGGCCGTTGGCGCTCAGTCTCAGGGACGTAGGCCAGTACTGGAGATTCTGGCTTTGGCAGTGCCAGCTCAGCTCCAAGCTGCTGTGACTGACACTTGAAGTACTGTACTTGTCAGCGGATCCCAGAGGTCTGAGCATCACTGCCACCTCGCCAAAATAGTCCCTGGTGCTGGTGTAGCTTCTGGTACTATATTTGTCCCGAGCTGCTTTTGTGGTGGGTTGAGCTCCCTGAAGGCTTGTGTTTCTCCTTATGAATGTATTATGATTTGCATTTGATGAGGTTTTAATATTAGCAACAGACGACGAGCAAAAAGGCTCCAAATTTCAGAGGTCAAGATGCTCTCTGGGGATTAATGAAAATCAAATCAAACATGACATGACGAGCGAGGGGAAGTCATGAGTGTTTCGTCCCTGATTTAATTGCTCATTTGATGTAATACCATGACTAAGGTCTGTGTGCATCTGTAATGTGGTTCAGACCTGATTGCTTAATATTATTGTCAATAATCTGGACCTTCAAATTAGAAGACTTCAATTCTCCACACTACGAACACCGACCATGAAAACAAATCACAGACATGTACACACAAACTTATGTCCTTCCCTCTTGGTCACTAAGGATATAAATATTGGATAAAATGTCCATAAAAAAGAAAGATCTATATGATGAGATACATACTTGAATATGTCTCAGTAAACAGGTACAAAGCGAGAGTATCTGAAATTTAAATTGTGCACGGTTGCAATGCAGTTTACATCTTGTGTACTTGGAAAATATGCAGATATGAAGCGATGAAATCCCACTCCAGATACTGAGGCTGTTGGTTTAACTTTACATGTAGTTGGGAGGGTTTAGCTACTCTGATGAAATTATATCAGTGACATTACTGCAGATACACATTCTAAACACCAAGGTCCAAAGACAACTTTGCATGTTTTATATCAGGAGGACATGCAGATAAAGATACAAAACCACTTTCGTATTTTCTCTGTCAAAGTGGAAAAAACTTTTTCCACAGATAACACAGAAATCAATCAATGAGTTCTCTATCAAAAATATACATTCTTGATATTATACTATATCTAACGTACAGTACATACAGGAGAAATACTTTCACAAATTCTCAGATGTACAAGACAGTTTAGTAGCAAGGCGACACCTCTACTTATTGCATATCTGTTTTATTACAATTCATCTTTAAACTTATCCCCCACTCAGTTGCCTGAATAGTATCGAGGCTTTCTTAATCACTTGCCCTTTAAAAGTTTATTTTAGCCTTCTTAAAGGCCAAAAGGGTGGGGTCTGCAACAAAATATAGTGCAATGCAAAAAAGTACAAACCCAAATACTGTGCACTTTTATAAAATGTCAATAATTTTAATTGTGTGTTCTTATGCATAACTTAGAGGATATTTTTTATACTCATTGTGCAATTTTCCAGCTGCTAAGCCACAAAACTTTTCTGCACTCCACCCATCTGCAAATCAAGTTAAAAGAAATGCCCAGAATCATCAGCACAACAAACTGTAAGACAGCCCTGTTAGTCAAACTATTTATGTCAGTAAAGCAGCTGCTCGTAATCACCAACAACCATGTGTGAGTGTGTGTGTGTATGGGTGTGAGCATGCGCTTGTGCACTTTTTACCTTCCAAACACACTGAGAAGGCCCTCAAACCACTTCCTGAATTCAGCCAGGCTCTGAATGCCCCACTGTCATTGGTAGAAGCAACTGTCAGTCACAAGGTTCAAGTTTCATACAGATTTAGAAAGTGCATAAGCAGCGCTCTGAAAAGCAGGCTTTTATGGTAATGAAACAGCAGAGTGGGACAAGTTTGCAAAAAAGATGTAAATATCAGTGCGGAGAGTTTCCAAACACATGCGATACACATACACAGTCATGTTGTCATGTTTTGGACATTGAGCTGACAAATGAGAAGCATGTCTCCATTTATGTGACAATGTCCTTGTTTTACAGCTTGCAGCCCAGGTCCTGGATGAATTTGAAGACGAGGATATTGGAATCGGCCTCCTTGATGCAAAGCACGATAAGGCTGTTGCAAAGAAATTAGGTAAATACCCCTATACATACTAAGAACTGAGGCAAGCAAATGCTTTTGCTTTGAATTTACCTGTTTAATTAGAGATGATGTGACCCTCAGTGGGATAGTTTACTACCTCACTGCTCTTACAGAAGAAAAAAGTGGACGACACAAGTTAACATGTCTGACCTTAAAACTGCTCTCAAACATTTTACTTGTTTCTGTTTCCTCAGGCATTAAAGAGTCCGACAGCATCTTCATCTTCGAAGATGATGAAGTCATAGAATATGATGGCGAGCTTGCAGCAGATACGCTTGTGGAGTTCATCTATGATGTTCGTGAGGATATAATACCCCAGTTAATAGCCTGCCTTATCTTAGCAAAAAGAAAAGTCTCCAAATACCCATTTGCTTGCTGTGAAGATGAGCCATAGAGTCTTATTTTGACTTTGATCTTTTTCTTTGCCCCCATCTCTCTATTGTCTGCCTCTTTTCCTTCCACATGCCCCTCAATTTCTTTCATAGGTTCTTGAGGACGCAGTGGAAATTATTGACAATAATAAGGGAACTGAAAGGCTTCAAAAACAATGAAGAGGACATCAAACTGGTGGGCTACTTTAAGAGTCACAAGTCAGAACGTAAGAATCTGTACTGTGATGGCATGACAAACTGTTGCAATCTCTTTTTTACAGTTGCTTTTCCAAATAATTGCTCTTAAACACATTACAAGTGCATAAGAGATTGGCCGCATTTTTCTTCATTTAACTTTGATTCGGTGTTTTGATTTTTAAGTGGGTTTAAATGAGCACATAAAGAGCAACAGTAATGATGAGAACAACAAGTATATATTCCTAGATATTTCATACAGGGGCAGATCTTCTGAAAAAACTTGATGGATGCCTGTAAATTTTCAGATTTTGATGAATTCGAAGATGCTGCTGAAGAGTTCCACCCCCACATCAAGTTCTATGCCACATTCAATCCCAAGGTGAGTTATTATTTTAAGGTTTGTTGATAATTAGGTAAATAGATAGAAAATATAGACCATTATATTGAATAGTACATAGATGAAATTATCGTCTTAAAAACTGAGTAATTTTTCAAAGATGAATTATTTGTGTTTTTGTATAACAGCTGTATAGAGTTTGCATATTCTCCATGGGTTTGTTGCTCTATGTACTCAGTACTCTGTGTATCCTCCTAAATGATTGATCAGACTACATTTTATTACATCTCCTGCAGC